>CM019753.1:19227087-19852672 GCA_009761765.1 Phenacoccus solenopsis
GGAGTAAGTGTTGCCAAAATTTTCTCAAGAAGGAGACTGAACATTCAAATGCTACAGAATTCTGAACTTCAAGCAACACATATACTTATGTGTGTGGTTACTTCAAGGGGAGATAGACCACTTACAATATGAAAAAATGACTATGTATAATTTTTTATAAACAGTAACATACAGGTCATTTCTAGATTGTGAGTCAGCAGACTACGTCAATGATATTTTCGTTCCCTCCACATTTAAGAAATTCTTCAACATGAAAAATTCAGAAATGCGGTTTTTTATATCAAAAGGTCAGAATTTAAAAAAAAGTACATTCAATTTACACATAGTCAAAACAATACCTCACATGATAATCACTCGAAACATTACTGAAACACAAAGATGAATTTTTGGAAAGACTGTATCAGAGGAAGATAATTTTGAATACATACAGTAGTGGGCACCAGCATACTATCACTTCCGAAGAAGTTGTGATGAAATGTGAAATGAAAAATAGATGATAAACTTAAGAAATTGAAGAATAGTGGTAAATGGCCAAAAGCAATCCAACAAAGATTCATACAGTAGTGAAGCTGAGAGAAAAATGAAAAGATTTTTCTAGTGGTTGAAACTGAAACATCTTGATAAGATTTCTTGTTATGGAATGCAAGGAGTACACTTCATTAATTTTATATTGGGAAACTCTCTTCCAAAAATACAGTAGCGCAATGTGGAAGACACTGAATTCGTTATGCATTTTTCGGGCTGCTCAAATTGAAACACCTGGATAGATTTATTCTTATCGAATCCACAGAGTATATCTTACTACATAGCTAAATAAACATCCACTTCGCCAATTACACAATGTTATGTGTCCAAATGCACAATAAAATAATACCTGCGTTTATATGATAGAGTGGTTTATAGTAAGTGATCAGTTTTCTGATTGGTAGTACGTTACGCTCGCAGCAAGCAATCAGCAAGTTGGAAAGTGGTAAATTACCTCAACTTACTCGTAAAGTAAAAACATGAATCAGCAGATGATTCAAATCACAAACGAATTTCAATCGTTCATTGAAAACTGAACGATATTATTTAGGAAGGTAGAAATGAAATTACCTAGACTGTATCACATTCTAGCCTTATGACTGGTCATTATACGCGTGACGTATGACCAATCAGAAAATGGACCAATTACTATAATAAATTACTCTATTGCTTACTTTCCTTTCAGTTTGTTATTATTTCGTTCGACTCCTAAGTATGATCTAAATTTGTGATTTATGAAATTTAATTTTTTAAATTTTAAAATTGGAGACAATTTTGATCTCTTACAAATTCATCGTAAATTTTAGAGGGTAAAAATTTCAATTGTGCACTTTTTTCACCAACTGCACATCAAATTTTGCCAACGGCACAAAATGTGTTTAGCTGCACACTAAAATAAGCCCTAGTTGCATCTTCCAATCCAAATTTTCTTTCTCTTCCACAAATATCATCAACGTTAAACGAACTGTGAAACAACTTGTATAAACCGTGCATACAAGGCATTCTCTATGTATACGCGTCCAGTGTATAACGCTACTATTCAGCTAAAGGTAGTATGTCCAAAAAAGCGATTTTGAGATATCGCCGAAATAAGGTCTGTAAGTCTTAGTAAATGAATATGAAGTAAAATTAGGTGGGGAATTTTCAAAACTTTTATTCCTGCAACACTAGAGCTTAGTTTCCAACATCTTTTTTAGAACCATTCGTCATAATTCATTAATAAAAACCAAATAAACTGAGACGACGTTTGACATACTACCATTATTTACCAAAGAGATAGTACAGGGAAATGAGTATTGAACCTAAGTGTTATTTGGTGAATTTCAATATTACCAAATGATAGAGTTTGAAATTCTCTTTCCAGTGAAACCACTAAATCAAAATCGCTATTTTGAACATACTACCTTTTTGCAGAGTGGGAACGATAAACGACGAATTTTTTTAACCGATTACGTTGTAAAATTAAGACCAAACGAGACGAGCAAGTAATTGCTCGTACCTTCGTCACGAGTAAAAAACCATTCGCGCCTGAGTTTTAGAAAGCTAAACGAGAAAAATAGTGCATACCACAAGACGGGACGAAAAAGAAATGAACGAAGCGGCGCTGACACGAGGACAAGGAAATATATCAGCCAACGCCGGTCGTATTTTCACTTTTATTTCATCCTCGTTTATTTAATGTTTTTTTCAAACTCCGAAAAAAAAGTTTCCACACCGCACACAAAATGTATCCTAGCGTTATAAAAAATTACAAATCAATAAAATGATTGGTGGGTAAATAAGAATCTTGCTCGGGTGCCAAAATCACGAACCGAGAGCCACGAGTAGAGCGTTTAATTTTACTAAATCGTTTTTCAAATGTTACGTATAACATATTATTTTTGAAATAAAAAAAAAATATTTACTTTAGATTGCCACCTATAAAATTAGCTTCAATTTTTGGCCCGACACACTCGTTTTGTCAAGATTGAAATGTAAACACGATCATTCGTTATTTTAAATGGATGAATGGCAAAGAAGCGCACTCATCGTATGCATTATCAACGCATTACTTCATACGAATGGTTTCACTTTATAGTTTACAGCTGTGCAACATTTCGAATGCAGTTAAATACTGATTCGAAGTTTTCATATAAGAGAGCATTTCGAGGCATGATTCATGCATTTCAGACGGACAAAAAGTAACAGGAAATAGACCACCTGGGTCACTACTAACTGGTCACAAAAATTTTAGGTGCTGAAGTTAATCTGGAGGGGAGATTGAAGAGGCTATAAGTTTTGAAAAAAAAAAAAAAAAAAAAACGTGAATCACACAACCTTGTCATCTGCCAAAAATACAAAAGATACAATTCGACCCACAAAGTTATTAAAAGGAATTACATCGAATTAAAAACACGATTCAAGTGATTAGAATCAATTCCAAAATTTCGGACAGCTAGAATGACAATTTTTTCGGACATTTATTTGTATTCAAAATCAAAGAACACCGAAACGTAATTTTTTTAACCGAAGAGCATGAAATACAAAAAATTAAAGGAACCGTGACACGAGCCGCTAATGTATCGATGTCAAGAGTAATAAATTTTTCAATCGGCGGTGATTTTTTTTACTCTGTGTTCAGTAACTTAATTCACAAAAAAAAAATCGCGCCGACGAAATGTCGCGCCTACTTAGCGGTACAATGACAGTAAAGTTGATGGTGCTGTTGATAGGTCTAACGCAGAGGTTTTCAAAAGCCTTTTCTTTAAAAAAAATCAAAAGCATGAAGAACCGGTTCTCATGTCTTTTTTACAGTGTTTTGCCAAGGAGCACTATGAAAACCTTTGGAATCAATACACGAAGCATCTTACAAGGAAAAACAATATGAATGAAAGATAATATTCTGAACATGGTTTAGAATGAACTGATATTACGCGAAACACCTAAAAATGAAACGCCTACCAAATAAAATAAGCAAGAACAACAACCTGTCGTTACGCATTGCGGCTGCGCAATAAACAAACCGGGCGGCGTATTTCGGTAGCTAACCGGTACTTCTAGAAAAAATAAAAAAGTATCCGATCCAATTAGACCATGAAAACTGTGTGAATGGATATAGTATACTTCGTATCTCCAATAATGATAAGAGTTCATATTAATTACGTGATTACTAATTTGAGGCTCCTCAAGTTCTAACCAAATTTTGATAATCTGCCATTTTGGACCATTTTGATCCAAATTGAAGAGTTCATATTCTAGTCTCCAACTAACAACACCTACAAAGTTTGATCTTCTAAATTGATATTTGGTGACGAAATATGGAAGATTCAAGAAATTTCATGACTCAAAACTTTCTCAAAGAGCCGTTTTTCGCTTTAACTCCCCTTCAAATGCACATAGAAAGCTAAACTTTGGATATATTGGAGTCTGTGACTCACTCTTTCTTGTGAGATAAAAAATAAATAATTTAAACCATTTGCCTTTCTCCATTCCCTCTCAAAATTTGAGTAATTCGCCATTTTGAGGTACATCGAAAAAACAAAAAAGTACTTTTGTCGCATTTTCAAGAAGAGTGTCTTATCAAATTTTGAGAGAAATATATATTCCAAAAAGTTCGACATTTATCAGATGATTAAAAATGGTCTGAAGCGCAAAGATTTGAAGACCACACTCTCCTCGAACCCTTTCCCCAAATAGGTAGGCTGTAATAGCTTTCATTTTTATTAAACACTCAGTTAAAAACAGAGTAAATGATCTATAAGCCCAGGTGTAATCTGCATACACACCGTGCAACATCACATCACATAAACATTATGCACCCCGCTGGGCAGTAATAACATCTATTATACAAATTAAAATTGTTGAATTTGGTACGCCCATAACGCCATTCCTAACAGTCGTAGCGATATGAAATTTGGACATTTCAGAAAATATGGGCGTTGAGACACATCGTTCTCGCACATTTATGCGATAAGAGTGAAATTCTGGTGATAGAGGAGAAGTGATATAAAATAATAATCTGCAAATGGATGTTTGAATTTTCTACTTGTAATAAAATTTATTTTGAAGGGAACATAACGAAAAAATAAAAATGAATTGGAAAAAATGTACCTTCAAGTTTTTTTTCTTTCATCAGGAAAAAATTGATACTAAAAAAAAGTAAAAAAAATTGTTCTTCAATTTATAAATTATAATTCATGGTGAATCATAGCCTCTCCCATGGTATTTTTTAAAGAAATATTACTTCAATCAAAATAATTTTATAATTTTTTGAATTTCCCATGTTTCCTCACCAAATCGACTTGAAGACTTTAAACAATGTACATATTCAGAATCACCTGAAAATTAGAATATGAATACTTGAATTTTCAATTTAAAATGAGTACATAATGGAGGATGGTCAAAATTTGAGAATGTCGCGAAAAACCTCATATATCAAAATAAAATGGCTCAGATTTGAAATATGCGTTCATACAATTATGGGGTACCATGTACAAGAAAAGTAGAGATGGGCGATTCTGAGAATGTAGAATCAGATTCCTGCGTTACAATTTTTTGAAGAATTGAATCGAGTTCCCGAAAATGCGATTCTTCTCACTCGGAAAATTGGACGCAATTCTGTTGATTTAGATTTAAAGCAGGATTCTTACATTAAATGATCACCAATCAGGTATAATCATGCAAACAGGAACTACGGATATGATTAAGTTTACAAAAATAATATGTTGGCTGGATACCTTTTTTTTTTGAAATTAGTTCTAATTTATGATAATTGTTAAATAAGGGTAGAAAGAATCGAATTGCTGAGGGATCGTAAGCTTAGGATTCCTTCAACTTTAGGAACTATAATGCCACAACTCCTTAGCTGTTGTTGACCAATCTCCAACAAAAAGTTTTCTTGCTCAAACCGACAGGTATATAAAGAGCCCCACACTTCGAAATCTTTATCAGTTCATGACCTTTCATTAAAGATGAAGTTAGATCCTCTTCACAAAATTTTTTACCAATTTATAAAACTTTATAAAGTGTAAAAGTTTTGAAATGATGTTCATAACAATAATTTTTATTATAACTTGATGTCAGTGTTGATCATAACATTCTCACGAAGTCTAAGGCATCTGGGGCAGTTCGTTTTTTACAGAAAGTGCAATTAGTTTTCAAAACAGGCATGACTAAAGATATTTCCAAACATAAAGCCTTATTAATATGCTTGTTAAATAACGGAATGCATAGCTCGGTGGGATCAGAAGGGTTCGTGGTTTTCTTTAATCCAGATGCGTTAATAAATGCGGTAATGCAATAGGAAACTAAAGATCATGGAAAAACATGATTATCATGGGCTGAGTTTTCTTCCATGGCGCGAACAACAGTGGTTAAGCTACGAATTCATATGCAATAAATTGAATAAAGTACATTTAAAAAAAAATGTTCACAAATATGATATGCAAAACGATAATGATCACTGATATTTCGAGGCAAATTTTTGAATGAAATACAGGTTCTTGTTATCATTACTTCTAATGAGAAATTACACGTAGAATGAGAAAGATTTATAATCCAGTAATTGGTGTACTATTCCTTATACTACAACTACCCTTATCGCAACTGAGAAATCCTTCAGCAATAAATGAATCCTTTCACTGGAATAATTAACGAAATTACATTTTCAAAATTACCACTCATTAATCATATCATTAAGATAATGTCCTAAATACTGTATGGTGTTCCTAGATACTGAAACTCGTCAAATTTTGCCAATATCTTTTTTTCCGAACTCTACATTTTAATTAAAATCATTTAATAATCGCCGCCGACGAATTCCAGCCGTTAAATTACCAACGCTGTCGCGTATTCGGCGCGAAAATTGAAGAGAATTTTGAGATGCGCACGCGCACCGTTGGAAAATGTATATCGGACAAGTGTCGACGATTAGAAATAAACTTATACTTTTAGAGAGGTTAGTATTCGCCGGTTATTTCTAGGCCCACGGTACTGAAAGCTTCGCGCGCGGGTTTACCCTTTTCGTTTTAAAGACGTGACAAAAAATTGATATCGTAATTTTTTTAATTCCCGCATCTCATACGAAGAAGTGCTTCAATCTTTTTATTTTATAAATTTCTCACACTTCATTGCGCCGAATGTGATATTTTCACTCTATTCGGATCGTTTCGATCCTAAATTGCATTTTTTTCGTTAATTTCGCCTCGTATAGTCCTTCGTTCGGTTCGCGTAACATATTTTATCGAGTTGATCGTTCAGGTTAAATATTTTTTGTATTTAACGTCACCGTAATTTTAACGCTCTTGTTATAAAATCGTAATTACCGGGTTAACGTTTAATTACGCATCGTCTACAGCATATATAAATCCAACTCTGACACGCCCAAGCAGTTCAATTTGATACGATTAATTTCGATCATTATTATCATCATAATTTACCGATTATTACACCATTTTACAACTGCAGTGTTCTTGTTTATAAGAAGCGCTACGAAGACACTGTGAAAATTCACAACAAACACGCAGGTAAGTTTAACTACGAATTGTAATTTCGCTGATAACGTTTCGATTGTTTTGAAATTTTCGTAAAACGTTCGGCGATTGGAAAACTATTTAGACACGTGGGAATGCAGAATAAAAATACCTTATATAACAACATGACTTCTAATTTTTACAAAATTTTAATTTCAAATGAAATATTGATTCGTTCATATAACCAGTGTACGTTTGAAAATTGTAACCGAAGTTGGATGAATTATCGTGACTTACAATATGATAAAATGTTCCCAAAATTTAGCGTATTATTGCTTACATTTTCACCGTCTAGTATATCAATTCATTTATGTAAATTCTAAATTTTACTTTTTTTTCAATTAAAATCTGTATTCTACGAGAGTAGAAACCTTATCGTATTGAGGACAAGGACTGAGAAAAAAACTTGCCAAAAAATATTCCCGTGTAATTAGCGATCTTTCTGATAAAAGGATGAAAAGAGCGTAGTAGGACGAAAAGTACCGCTAAAAATATGAAAGTTAATTAAAGCGGTTGAACGGCATCAAAAGTGTACCTTATCTCGGTCAACTTAGAAATAAGTACACAGAATACCGTTAGTTTCGCTTCAAATAATAAGTTACGGCGAAATTCTCGTTTCATATTGTTCAACAAATGTTTTTCCTCAACAATACGAAAATACTGAATTCGAGTTACCTTCATTCGCGAAAAAAATTTTATTCGTACTTTTTAGCCTTTTTTTTTCTTTTTGTTTTAGTCAAGTTACCATTATTTTGGTGTTGCTAGAAGTTAGTTCTGTGCCCCTTGTTCTATGGTGAAGAGTGTAGTCTCAGCCGCGCTGTTTCATTTTCTGTTCCATTTGTTTATCTATTTATTTTCATTATAATCTTTTTAATGAAGACCTATCCACTGGTACACCAAAAGTGATTTGGGGTTTTATTACATACACTATGCTGGTACAGATACTATCTATCATTACTTGAAAATAAATACGGGTGAATTTTGATTATTATTTATTTCTTTTTTTCTTTTTTCATTTCAAGATAATTTATTAATTTTCAAACTTGAAAAAAAAAAGAAGGTGTAATAACACAAAAATTCACAGTCATCACCTTTCTACGTATCATATTTTTATTACTTTCATCCTATCCCTTAACATCACACATCGGAACCAATCAATTTCTGTCCCATTTTTGTAATATACATTTCTAACTGGAACATGTCTTAATCTAAGCACACCAAACATGTACAGCATACCAATAAGCCCTTCAATTTCCTCTAGGTTTGGTTGATGATAAAAGTTGGTAAACATTCTGCTTTTTCGCGCGTCGCTTGAGTAGTTTTCCGTTTTTCTATCCTGTACTTATTTTCCAAAATCAAGAAGTTTTTCATTTGTCCCTTCTAGAAGTTCTGATATCATTGCATTGTTAAATATCATTTTGTATGTATGTGTGTACTGTATGTACTGTCAGTCCAAAATAGCATAAGCTAAATTGTAGGAAATGCATCGCTGAAAACCAAAACGAAATATCATTAGGGTTTGCCAAACTAAATTTTGTTTACTTTTATTCTTTTTTTATTTACGAAAACAAACACGTCTAAACATGCTATCAGATTATGTTTTGATAATAACTATTAATTCCAATTATCTCACAAAATTAAAATCTATTCGTTATCTTATTCTCAATATTATCATCTTATTATTTTGGTGTAATAATATTTTGGGAAACCAAAAAAAAATCGAAAATTTTTTTGGCTTTTGACTTGCGCAACTGATACAATTTCGCTTATGCTATTTTGGACGGACAATAATGGATGCAATGGATATAAGAGAAGATGGGATAAATATTCAACAATAGAAGGGGTATTCAAAATTTCCACTTTCTGCTAATCATTTCATTTTCAATGCTTCAATGTTAGTTTTACTTAATGACCAATCTTAACAACATACCTGCTTCATATTCAAGCCCTTCTGCCGATACATCTATAAACGAATATGAACTGGTAGATGATTTTATCAGTATTGCAGAAGCAGAATCTGAAATATCACCTGCTTCGACTTCGTTAGAAGTTATGAAGTGGAAGAAAAGTCTGCGAAAGAAGCAGAAGGAAAAAAGATATAAAGTTTGGAGAAGGAACAGACAGAGAGGAAAACGAGGAGGGAAAAGAAAGAAAATACTTTGAATAAAATGCAGTCCAAGAAATAAGAAAAAAACATGAATACGATAAAGCTAATATACGAAATTTTTCAAGCTTATGGATTGTCCTTCGCCTTTTTAAATTTAACTGCTTGTTTGAAAATAGCCCTCACATTACCAATAAGTAGAGCATCAAACCAAAGAGCATTCTCAAAATTAAAGTTGGTGAAAAGTTGCATTCCCTCTACGATGTTGAAAAAACTACTTTATGATTTATTAATGATATCGTCGAAAAAGGACATCAAACTAGACTATAATAAAATTATCGATAAATATTGTGAAAAATCGTTTTTACTAAAGAAAAAACCTTTGTATTAAATTAGTTTTTAAATCAAAAAAATTACTAAATCTAACATCTCGATTATTTCATAGAACTCTAAATCATTTCTATGAGAGCAGTATACGTATGCATACCCAGGAGTCGTTGATCGAATTTTCGCAGACCTGATATATCATGTTATTAATCTGAGATCATTTCTAAAATTACAGATTTATAGTGACTGTTCTGATTTCTCTAATTTTATGAATTATCGTATCTTCATGGTTTTCCTTGGCCTCTGAGGGAAGCTGAAAAGTTACATTCAAGTTCTTCTCAAAAAGCACATTTACATATCTTCAACCCTCTTTGGTTGATAGTACATAGCATCAATATAATGTATTTGAAATGTTTTAAACACCGTCCTACCTCCCACGCATTAAAACGTGCTATTAAGCAATGCAATTTTAATTTTCTCTAAGCTTCCTTTCAAATAACGTAGATCCTCAATTTCATTATGAGTAGGAACCAAAACTCGAAAGAGGTACTGAAAACGATTTATGCCATCATTCTTATTATAAAAACATTTTTTACTTGAAGCTACAACAAGAAGATGTTACCCCCTGTTTTTCATTTGTATTATAGAATCAAGTAGAGATTTCAGTCTCTTTTACGAATTATGTATCAAGAATTAAAAAAACTGGTACATTTAACATGTACTCATTCCTCATTAAAGAGCAAGTTTTCCTTATTTTTCCTTTTCTTCGAAAATATACTTATAGTACGATTATTTCACTGCAGACAGTAATTTTATTTATAGATATTGTTTTCGGTACGATTACGTCTGGAATTACACCCGCTTTCGCCGACGGTGCCGTTGGCTATACAATTATCCGTTCTACATTCGCCAACTGGCGAAATGAAATTTCACTCAAACGCACCTGACTACAGGGAAACCAAGCGGAAAATATCCTGCCTTGATGAACGAATTTTTCTTCTAATTCGATGAAACCTGCCATGAAAGGCTTTTGTGAAGAATTACATCGTCCACCATATACGTACTGGGGCGTCGTAATTTCGACCATTCATTTTACATCACAAGGGCAATATATTCAAGATTAAAAAATAGCCAAATGCTATATCAGGCGCAGTTTTTTCATTTGATATTTTTCATTGAGCTGGTATGCGCAAATTTTAACATTTTTTACAGACAGGTCTCTATGATGTATGCAATGCAATCGAGTAGTTAAATTTATATAATTTATAAAACAGTTACAATACTCCATGATTACAAGCTCTTTGCGGGTTTCATCTATATTGGAGTTTCTTCTCTTGATTAACAATACTGTGTCCTTTTTGGACAACACAGAAATATGATTCTGAAAATCCGCGAACTTCAATTAATGTGTCTCTACGACATTACCGTAGGTCTTGGTGCATTCCGTTTATTGAGTAAAAGTGCGGATACTTCTGTAGTACTGATCTACTGATACGTAGTGTGCCATCTACATCACATTATTATAATTGAACCAGTTGATACTCGAAATTTATAGAAAGTTGTATACAACTACATTCAAACTTCGCCCCACGATTGTACAAGAAAGAATATTCTTCTAGATACATCACTGTCAAATTCATTTTATATGCCCTTTTTATATTTTAAAATTTTTACTCACAGGAAATGACAGTATTGTTTATATTTACTTCACAAGCTTTTCACAATGGAAGGTTTCAGCGAATTTCATGATTTTTTTAATTTAAAAAATAGAAAGGGTATATGGTAGCCATGTTTCTTCACATTTTACATCATAAAATTAAAGAGTCAAATTCACGTAATGATATAAAAATAGGCACTTCAGGAATTACTTCCAAACACCATAAAAAATTTCAGACATAGAACCACAAAAAAATAAAAAAATTCGAACTATCCCCTCAAACGGATAACATTATTGGTGAATAAAACTCGAGTAAAGTTGAAAGAACTGCATATTTTTGAAATGGGTAGGGCTGCTTATGGAATGCGGCTGACGCAAGTACTGGAGAGGAGGGATTGGGGCTTAATTTAGCCAAGTTTTCAAGTTCAAGTTTAGTGGAATGTTAGAATAGGAAGGAGAGTGAAAAATTACACTTTTTTATAAGAATGTAAATAAGTATGTTATGTATAGATATAAAGTGTTCCTAGTAACTGGCCAAACTGACTGCGTAGGGGGCACTCAAATATCCATAAAATAAAATAAATATGAGAAATATTGTATAGAAATATTACTACATGAACTTTTTTTGTGAATTAAATCACTGAATCACACGTGATTTTTTTATTGCTGAATAAAACAAATATAAAACATTTTTCTCAATTTGTAAGAATGAATTGTTATACATGCATAAATTTTTTTAAATAAACATAAAAAGCATTATCTATTTGAACTGAAGAAGTTTTTTCTATCAAAATAGCAAACTTGAAATTTCTTGTTCCTCTCCTACCCCTCCATCCTCTTCCTCTATAAAATGAAACCACGTTTGTCAAATTCTCTATTTTGTTCCCATTGTTTAATAAAACTGTATTTTCAAAAATAACGTTTATGCATTTTTTGAACAAAAATTATGAAACATTTTGGTTTTAAATTCAATATTAAATCCAGAAATTAATCATCTTTCAAGGAAACCATCACACAATCACTCTTATTGAGTTCTTTTTAGATCCACTCTCACTACGGAAAACAAAGCGCAATATCTTCGTGTTTTTCAATACTCATTTCAAAACGAACGCTTAAAATTCAGCGCGAAACTCAATGCTACCTTTCTCCTTCCTATTAATCCCTAAAAATAGAAATTCAGCGCTGCCTTTTTCCTTCCCGTTAATCCATTAAAATAACACGTCAATTGCTATCTCCGGAATAAATTACAACGATCCGAACCAGTTGGTAGTTTTCCCTCAATTCACCGTGTCGAATATACCAGCTGTATAACGTTCGAATGATTGAACTTAATCAAGGCGTTGTCTTCGAATTGGATTTGTTTCACGCAAACGATGGTTCGTCGCGGCGTTAAATTAAAAACGTCAAGTCGAAGAAACGATCGCGAGAAAAGCGAGTTATTCATTTTTTGCTGCGATAAAATGAAGAAAATTTTAAACGAAAAACTTTGACTAATTGACTTGTCATCGTTTCCACGGTTAGCGTTAGACATTCGATGCGGAAAGCGAGCCAACCTTCGATGAGGTTAAAATTTCGCCGAAAAAAATATCACACCTTCTGTCACGCTGAGCCGGGAGAAGTTTCCTTCCTTTCTTTGATGCTTTTAAATTGCCTCTTCAAAAAATATTATTTCGTGTTCATTTTTATAATCACATCAGTAAGGAGAAGGAGGAAATGCTTTTGTCGATGAGATTCACCAAAAACCGTAATAAGTACTTCTTCTGCAATCAGCAATCACCTTCAATCGTTTAATTTAGATTTCTCGACTTTTCCCGTTCATTTGGTGACCGCACGCTACAAGATTAACAACTAAGAAAACTATTCTCTCGTTAACGCTCGGTAAGCTTCGTATTAGTAAGGTTCTGGTGTAATTTATCAATTACAGGATCTCAGAATAACAGGAGAAAGGAAGGAAAGATAAATTCTTGCTCTTTTAAAGCACCATCGCACCGCGCCGTTGATTCGAAAAGTATACTTAATCTTGAGATAAAATTTGTCACAACTTCGCAACGAAACTACGACGAGTTGTAACACGTGGGACTTCTTCGTGTAGCTACAGACTGATTTAAGACGTCGAGTTCAACCATCCAAATAAGCGGTACGAGTAAGGATTAATTATCGAACAGCTACGTGTTGAATTTTAAAAAAACGTTATTTTTTCCGTCACCGTTTCAGAATACTTTAATTAAAAATTTCACGCGGAGAAGTCTTAATCGAGGACTCATAAATCCTTCGAAATGGCGAAAAAAAAAATCATTAAATTACGCTTACATCAGGCGACTGCGTTAATTAATAAATTCGGTAATCTTCGCAGCGCCAGCGTACCCAAACCGACAGCGTAACTTGATTAGCGTGAAGAGTGTACCAAGCTTTTCGCTTCACTTACTCAAAATTATCTCACTGAAATGCGTTATGAAAATATTTATTCCCATCGGCTAAAGAGAAAAAGACTCTTCTTTGAATAAACAATTCAAAAAAACCTCAAGTGGCCATGCCACACAACTAGAGCTGAACTTTCACAACGACTTGTTCAAACTTACGATGACACAGTTAATCCTTTCGGATCCACACCTAGTACCGAAGCTGGAAACTTCTACATCTACCCAGCAAAACAACCTGAGAAGTTGAATTCAACATATGTAGTACTTCTTGTTCTCAAGAATCATATACGTAAATTTTTACTCATTAAAGTTAGGCTATTTGAATCAGCTTTCCAAATTTTCCTCAAATTTTGACTCATATTTTTTTTTTTTTTTTTAGTCAACTTCAATCATGACTCTATGAATCATAAGTCTTGAAATAACCTTAAATATGATATTTCAGATTTCTACGTACATATCGTGAGAAGATATAGAGAAGTTAGAAAATCTCATAACCTAATTTGCCCTCTAAAAGTCAACTTTGACTGCAATTTCCTCTCTAAATTCATTATGAAGCTTGAACATCAACTCATCTCTGATGAAGTCTATTTTTATAATATAACTTGTTGATATATTAATTAACAATGGATAAGATTTTTAAGCTTTGGGGTGAATTTAAGTAATATTTGACTTTTGGTTAACTTCCACCATATTTTGAGAACGATAATCTCTTTCACAACAACGACAACGCCTCTGAGGATGGATTTAAACAATAATACATTTTTTGGCCAACAGTAATGATACGTATGAGGCCACGTTAATCAAATCTGAGTTGTGTTTAAGGCTCGTTAAAATTTCCTCAGTTTTAAATGTTCATTATTTTGGATCATTATCAAGGAATATAATAATGTAATTCGGGACGCAGTTCAATACAGATGATAGGTAACATATTGAATTACATCCTAGTTTCATAATTATACAGACCATAATCATAAAAGGAGCAAACCACAGCGAATCGAAAAGATAAAGAGCGAATAAGAACAAATTAAATTCAAAAACGTATCGATAAGAATGGTTGAATGGATGAGATCAAAACACATTTTTTGATTTTTTTCTTAAGTTCTTAAAATTGTTGAGAACTTGAGAATACAATAAAACTCGAAGAAACTTTAATTGAAGTTTTGATTTATGGTAGGTATGTACAGAATATACCTTTTTTGACAGCTACGACTAATTAGCCATGTTTGTATTGTCACATAGAAACAAGGGGTACCCAATTTTTGGCTAAAATACGTATAAGAATAGGCACTACAAAAATATAATTCCCCATTTCGGCATACCTATTCTTGTGTAGGTAAATTAATTGTGATCGCTCCGATGGACGATACTAAATGTTATCGTTTATCGGACCAATGACAGATCTCTAAAAGCTCGGCGCTAGCAGGTATCTTGGCATATTGTTAACGTCGAACTTTATCTTATTATAGACTCCGTACAGGCAACATACGTTTTTCTCGGTTTTCGCGTTTATATTTGTATCCATGGACATTCATTCATTTTCTCTACTGTGATTGTGTTTTTTTTTTACGATTTTTAATTTCAACGGTGATCGATATTGATGTGTTCGAACCAGGATACCGAAGTCGCGAGCTGAAGTTAAGTACAAGTGATCAGTAAGCATTCGTCTTATAATTAGTCGTTTTCGATCGTGACCGTGCGTTACAAATTAAATTTGTAAAAGTCGATTAATAAATCGAGTATTTTCAATTATACTTCGCGTTTTCTTTTTCGTGGTTTAGCGCAAAGGCCAGGGCCCTTAACGGGGTAATGGTCTCCAAGCCTTTGGTCGCGCCCCCTCAACACCTCCTCTCTGCGTGAGGAGGTGGGTATTATGAGACTCCAACGTCTCAGTATTTATATACAAAAAAAAACTTTGAGTAGAATGAAATGGATAAAATATAAATTGTCAGTGTGAATAATCGATTGTCAAACTTATAGCAACAAATAAGAAATAAAAATAAAAGTAATGAAGATCGAATGTACCTTAGTCTTTCCATCATGTAACAAAGTAGCGGTTATGCCGGAAGAAGCTGACGCAATAGTTATTCCCTTGACGAAATTTGTCATTATGACTATTGTAATCATAATATAAGAAATATTGTACCATGTGGGTAATGATGTTAAAAGGCGAACATTTTCAACATCGCCATAATAATTTATAACATACCTTGTAACTTTTGATAATAATAAATTAGTGACACAAGTTTTACCCGTTCCTCCTGGTGCATCAAGGAGGAATATTACACTATATCCCTGATTCACGCTTGCAGAATTTCGTTTGCAAGTAGAACACCGATGATTTTTATGATTGACTTCATGTTTTTGCGCTTAAATATTCAGCTCTGCTTGGTTGAAATCTGTTGGCGTATCCCTTATTTCGTACAATTATAATATCAGCAAACTAAATATTGACAACATCGAAACTTCCAATAGCAATTTTTTCAGAAGACTTGTCAGCAGAACCTTCTAATCGTGTCCTCTTGGTAATGTTGATGAATTGACTCTAAAACCAAAAAGAGGCAGTTCTATAGAGGCAATTTGACACGATTCATGGGCGTAGTCTATAAAAAATTGAGGAAAAAATAGTTTAAAAAAACGTAAGCAGCTATGCTGCATTACTGGAGCTGAGTTTTTAATTGGAGCTTGTTCAGGTTTGCAAATAAGTTTTCTAACTCCTTCATGTCTACAGGTCATACTCAATACAAGTATAAAAACCCCTCTCCCATACCTTCCAAAACTACTTAAGAAGTTAAATTTAGGACAAATATACTATTTCTTGCCATGCAATAATCATTTGAACACATATTTTTTAATTATAGTCACTCAAGGCTCCTCAAATTATCCTAAAATTTTTACGATCTGTCATTTTGAATCTATTTTGTCACAAATTGAAGAAGTCATATTCCGGTCATACACTAACCTTACATACAAAGTTTGTCCGTTCTGGGTCCATTTGTTGACGAGGTATGAGAGATTCATGAAATTTTCTGCAGCAATTTCCCCTCCAAAAGTGGTTTTTTGCCCCAACTTCCCTCCAATTGTACTTGGGAAGCTAAAATTAGAAAAAGTTAGTCATTTAGGCTCATTTTATCATTTGGCACAGCAATAAAAAAATTTTCGATATGAAGTGTACCCCACCATATTTTGACGTCAATAATCCCTCCTTCTCCCCTCCAACATCATGTGTGGAGGTAAATTTGGGATATACCGGGTGACTACTTGATTCTAGCACCCAAGCGAAAAAATTAGCTAAAAGGTGAATAAATTCAAAACATATATGTATTTTTGACAATGAAAGTATAAATTAAAATTGTGTATTTGATTGCTAAACACTTTTAAGCATTAAATAAATATTATTTATGCCATTTATTGTTCCTAATATCATTCAAATATGTAATTTATTTCTATGAGAGAAAGATTTTTGCATTTGGGGTGCTCGAATCTAGTAGTCACCTGGTAGAATACCTCTTATCCCTGATAATCATATGAGTTCATATCATTGTTTCCTTGAAAAGCTGTTTTTTGTTCTAATTCCCCTCCAAATGTACTTAGAAAGCTGAACTTTGGATATACTGGTGTCCGTGACTCACTCTTTCATATGAGATCAAAAACGAAAAATTTGAGTTGATTACCAATTCTCCATTTTCTCTCAAAATTTGAGTGATCCGCTATTTTAAGGGGTATCGAAAAAACAAAATACTACAGAGTCTCTCATAAAATTTTTAGGAAAGTTTATGAATTTTCGCTGGTGCTACGCCTGAGGGAAAAATATATCGACACTTGCCAGATGATTACAAATACTCTGAAACGCAAAAATGTGAAAACCCCACTCTTCCCTGATTCTACCTTCCCAAACTAAGTAAGCTGTAACAGATTTCGTTTTTATTAAAAACTCAGTTAAAAAATCTAATTAAAATTAAGAAAAGTTTTAAACCTTGAATTAGAATCTCAGGGTCTTCTTGAACATCTAGGCTTGAGAGCTTTTTGCTCCCTTCACCATTCCGTAACCCCATCTCAGAAATCATTCTTTACTTCATTCATACGTGAAGAGTCTTGATAAAGTCGTACGAGAAAAGTGGTTACTGCCTTAAAACAACAATTAATAACGGTTTTTTCTGCCGGGGTCATCCCTTTTTGTATCTGCACTATACAATAGCGTGAAATACTTTGCGAGTAATAAGTATAACTGAATTCGTGTTTAAACCTCGCGAAACATACCAAACGCGAGATGCAAATAGAGACGTATATTCGATAATATTAATTTGTATAGATACAACAACATAATAAACGATAAAGGAAACGCGATTAAATTACTACGTTGATCGATGTAGCCGGTTGTGCACGCATGCGCGTATCGGACTGCGTGGCCACAATAACCAATTAATACTTTCTGAAAAATAATCGAGTATTATTTTTGCATTAAACTGTATAGGACCCTACATTATGAAAATGATTTTTTCACCACATTTTTTCAATTTAAAGCGCACAAAATGCCTTCTATTTAAATAGTTTTTTGGTTATCCAGTCACTCTTTCTCCAACAGATTAGGTCGGAATTGGTTTCCACTGTATTACAGAATAACGCGAAACATAGCAGAACTTAATATGTATTTAGGACACCTAATATGGTAAAAAATGGTTCTTTTTCTTTTGTTTCAACAAAATAAAATATAAGTATTCTGATAACAACAAAATCATTTTTTTGGAAAATTGCTGAAGAAGTTTTAAACAAACTTTGAGAGCACATTTATGAGGATGGTAAATATTGACTATGAGGGCTAAAATTTTTCAAGTATACTATTGAGATTCTTTGATTACATTCCTCATCGCGCTACCATAGATTTTTGAAAAAACCTTAAAATTGACGTAGCTTAATGAAGATCCCTCGCTGGCTCACTAAGACCTTCCTAAATCAGGTAAACCGTAAAAGCTGAGTTTTCCATATAAAACCCAGCTAAAAATACTCAAATAAATTTCGCAAAAATAATTACGCAGGGGTAGAAATTTTTCAATTAAGTTTACGAACTTTTCGACGAACAGATTATAAAGTTTTCCTTTACTACAAGCCGAGCATTAAGCGCAAGCAGACGTTACATAAGAAGCGAAGATTTTCGTATCTACTTAACAATAAAAGTTACGAAAAGTCAGGTATAATAAGAGGCGCGATTTCAATAATAATAGTAAATAAAATTTTCACAAACAAGCTGTCACTTTTTTTAAAGTTAGGTACCTAATATTATTTCGATTTTTTTCCTCTCACAAAAGGTTGTCGAAGTGTATTCTTTGCACGGTTTTCTTCTCCTTTTTACCCCTTTATTTTTTCCCTTCGTCGACGTCGAGAATAACAAAATGAAAACGTATTTATTTTGTTTTCTTGACAAAGCATTTTTACCGAAACCGTATAAATATGAATCGAATTTGTCGTATTTTTTTGCCAGTGACACGTTGAGAGTTGTGAAATTTCAATTCCTCGTATATTCGAACGCATATACGGTAATAGAACGCTCGCTAAGATTTAGAATATGAGATTAGATCAACGACGTTCTATTGTCAGCATAAGGAATACGCTTCTCGCGTCTATACCGTTACCGCGTCGCTATCGAGCGTCGTATTCGCGGTTAATTTCGAAACTCGATTTGGAAACTTCGCAATCGGCGAACATCGTACGCGATTATATTTCCTTATTTTTTCCAAATAGACAATTTCGACTCGAATATTCGCCGTTTCGCCAGAAGTGGAAATATTTCACGCTTTTCATCGCACCCAAACCGACGTTTAATTTACCATCGTAGATCGACGTGAAAAGGCACCTACTCGTTTTTCACACGCCAAAAATGACCAAAGCCCAACCGAATCAATTAAGACATTATACAAGAATCAAATTAACGCTCGTTACCAGCCGTCATTCGCAGGCACACCATAAAGAAAACTAACAACTCGAGAGCGACCGGTGAAAATTCCGCGCTTCAGTACCTCTCATCTTCGCAGCTTCTACGTCAATAACGCGAAAGCTTTTGATCTCGGAAACAAGACAATATTGATTTTCATCATCCCCGTTTACCTTTCCAATTTTCGCGCCCTCAATTAAACCTCACGTAAATTACGTTAACTATGCATTTAGCTCACCATTTCGACGACTCCTTTGCCAAGGTCGCGCCCGTCACCAATTTATTAACCTACCTATTTTCATTCGCTGTACGATGAATTTCAAAAACCAATACGCATTAATTGCATTAACGGTGATTAATCATCGGACCGAATACGCGGTTAGTGTTAAAATCACCGAAAGCCTCGATAACAGACTGTTAAAGATTGATGTTTTAGTTTTCATACTACAATTTATCAAAGCTCATTTTACACCGTGAACAGTACACCACACGCGCAAGAATCTGCAAAAGGAAAAAAAATCATTTTAAATCTCGCCCAGTACCATCGCACAACCAGCCGCCATTTCTTCTCTGCGCAGAAACAAATTACTCTTATTTATCCCGGCCGCTCGGCTCTATCGAAAATAAATCTACTTTTCCGCGTAAATTATGTAAATTGAGTTTTATCAGTATAACGACAACGAGATGTTATTTCGCTGGCTATAGGTACACTACGTTTTTCCTATTAACTTACATCCCCTAGTTCCGTGGCATCTGTTGATCGCCCGATACTCCGTACGTACTTTACCATTCTCGACCGATTTTTTTCCCTACAACGCGCCTTTTTCATCGTACTCGTAAAATTATCGATAAAAAGCTCTTGTACGAGGTTAATACACCGCGTTCGCGAGTCGACTTTTTTCACTGCTAGCGGTGTATTTCATTTTTGATGTGTAAAATGATTTATTAACTATATTACAACGTTGGCTTAACTCTACACGGACGACTACCCTTGCCTTCGCGTTCACCGCCCTAAGCGTATAATAAGGTTAAATTTTTTTTATTTTATTAAAAAATTTTAATACTCCGGAAATTACATTAGACGACGATTTGGCTTTAATAAATATACTTATACGAATTTACGAGCGCGGAAAATTTCAACTTAAGTTATAAATAACTGTCACGGCAAGTCGGAGCCGCCGTTTTATTCTTTAATAGCGGTGTTTAACGCGATGTATTTTATAAACGCTATCTAACAACGTGATCGAGGGGACTAGGCAGAAATGAAATTACAGCTTTTACGCGAATTTATTTCATTTTTCGTATTAGCCGGTTCAACGATAGCGACGCTAAGGCTGAGACTATTTATTTATTCGACGCGAAAGCGCAGGATGAAAATGACCATACAGGTAGGTATTCGGTGCGTGATGCGTGCCATGCAAAAATAATTCAACTTGTAGTATTCATCTTATTCGAGCAACTATGTCTATCGGTTTTACTGCTTTTACGAAAACGTTACTTTATAAATTGATGGCGTTCTGCTCGATTATCGAAATGGAAATTGTAGCGAAATTTTATACACTGGTAGTATTCGGTTTTGTTTTATTTCAGACTAGAAATCACGAAAAGATAATTTTCCCAATTCAAATTTTTGGAAACGGAATGCGTTGCTTTTCGGTTCATTTTTTCGTTTAAATTAAATGAGTAGGAATCATTTTATGTTATTTTCTCAGTTTTCTTTCTTTTCTGTTCTGCGAAAATGATGAGATGAGTGTGCTGACTGCGCTGAATTTCTCTTTCTTTTTTCACAGTGAAAAGAGTGAATGAGGAATAATTCCCAAATGATCTTTTTGAAAACTCAATTATAACCATTTCCACAGAGAAACTAATTCCTTTACATTTAGTTTCAAAGCGGTTTGTCAGCCTACGAGATTTATTATATCCCATTATTTATTTTCCAAATCAAATAACTTACTTAGATGTATTCATTTTCACATCTCTTCAAACATTTCAGTAAAGAGAAAGAAAAACACAGCTAATAGAATCCTTTTCAAACGTCACCATCATATTCGTTTCTTACACACAAAAAAATAAATAAATAAATAACAAATTTATGGTTATTCATAACTCATAACTTCGCAGAGAAAGTTATTAATTTATTTTGAAAAAAAAAAAAAATTGAAAAAAAAAAACTAAATTTGTCATTTTTCTTTTAGATTTCAAGTTGTGTAAACACGAAAAAAAAATTGATAATTTTGAGGATGAACGTCATGAGTCATCATCTTTGAGTCACCATGAATTGAATAGTTACAAATTATTTCGTCATTTCGAGTGTTAAAAATTCAAACATTGACATTTATACATTGAGGTCTTCTGAAAATAAAAGAGGGAAGTGGCTTGACCAGGTTCTGAATGCAGTGTTGCCATTTTAGCGATTTTGTCGCTAGATCTAGCTATTTTGATATAAAAAAATCGTCAGATTTTTTCATTTAGCGACTAGCGGTTGTTCTAGCAAATTGGAATTCAATCTAGCGATTGTTCTAGCAAAATTTAAAAATTCAAAGATTTTGAAAGATTGTTGTTCAATAATTTTTTTCACGCATTTACATAAATTTACCCTATACATACTTCCAACGTATTTACCGAAGTATTTACCAATCACTCAAACTCTACCTTTTTGTTCTTATGATACTTCGTACATGTCGTGAACTCGTGATATTTTTCATCATTCTTTTATGTGTTTGAATTTTGAATGACTGAAGTAATTATGAAATGAATATGAATTGACAACAAATTATTATTACTTAACAAATAAATCCAATTTTTGATTATTAATGTTTAATGAGATGTTGAATGATGAGTTCACAATACAGGCAGAATTTCAGGAAATCTTAGCTTAAGCACGACGATTTGTAAATTTAGATTGAGGAACGTATTGAAAATGGAGAGTCAATAGCAAGGTGGGTTTCAAATTCGATGTTCGAAATATTTTGAAAATTCGTTCGACATTTATGTTGATTCTAAATGGTAAAATATTTTTCACTTCTTAATTTTAAGATGCAAATATTGCCATAGATCTTTGAATACAAAATTATCAGATTTAGTAAGACACTCAAACGAAAAGTCACTAGAAAACACTCAAAATCGAAAAGTCACTAGAAAGCATGTAGTATTGCAAATTCAAACAAAAAAATTGATGAAAGGGCGTCTTGTAATCATTCTGCTCTTAAATTAGCAAGAGCTGAAGCTATACACTCAATGTTTGTTGCAGGACGTTGCGCAATACCTTCAGCAGACCATCTCTCAGAGATTATTTCCGAACAATTCATGCCCCAATTCGCGTGTAAACGAACCAAATGCACAGCTATTATTACTGATATTTTAGCTCCACACTTCAAAAGTATTTTAAAAGAAGACATTGGTAATAATTTTTTTTCGCTTTTAATCGATGAAAGCACGGATATTACTACCGAAAAATACATTGGGTTTGCTATAATATATTTTAGCGAAAGACATCGCAAAATCAATTATACTTTCCTTGGTTTAGTAAAAGTTGAAAATGGGGAAGCGCAAACTATCTATGAAGCTATTTTAAATTTGTTGAAGGAATTTGGCTTGAAAGTTGACAAAATTCGAGGTATCGGAACCGATAATGCTAATACTATGGTTGGCGAAAAAAGCGGCGTATACGCCTTATTAAAAGCAATAAATCCGAATATTGTACTTTGCCGTTGTATGAACCATAGCCTACAATTAGCTGTCTGTTATGCTGCCGGTGAAAATTTTTGGAGAACTTTGGATTTTATTATTGAGAACACATATTCTTGGTTTTCGAAATCAAGTAACAGACAGTTAAAATGCAAAGAGTTATACAACTGTATTTATAATGGTAATGATCCGTTGAAGATTACTCGTAAGTCCGATACACTGTGGCTCTCGATCGAAGCTTGTGTCTCTAGAATCCTCGACCAGTGGGACGCGTTGCAAGTTCATTTTAGTACATCTAGATATGAAGATCGGTGTTGCATGGCTGAATCCCTATATCATATGTATTCCGATGGAGTGAATAATGCGTATTTTTCCAGCCAATTTTGCTTGAAATTAATAGTATTAACAAGATACTACAAAGTAATGAGGTTAATCATATTGGTGTACTAGGAAGTTTATTGACACTAATTCAATCTTGGATGTATATGATTATTCAACCAAATAAGCAAATTCTGAAAAAAGATGTATTTTCTACTTCAGCCGCAGAGTTGAAGAAAATTTTAAATCCCAAGCCATATTTAGGTTTCCAATTCGAACGCGCGATTGAAGATCTGATTGCGAATAAAAAAATAACGAACGAAGAAGCAGATATGATTAAAAAGAGATGTGTAAATTTTATAATATCTCTAATTGATGAATTTCAGAAGAGGCTACCAGATAATGTGAAGCTTCTAAAAGAAATTAATATGTTTCAGCCAAAAATAGCGTTGCAGCAATTGAAAGATGGTATAAGCTCTCTTTTACAATGTTCGGATACAGCGAACTACAAATTATCACGATCGAAAAACAGTGGAATGATCTTCATATTTCTTACTCTTCTCCCCAACACAAAGCTTCGGCTACCACTGGAACTTCCATTCATTTTCATTCAGAAAATTTAGTATTTTATGATTTGTTTCAAATTTCAGGTTTCGTAGTTCATGAAAATAAAATTATTATCTAATTTTAAAGATATGTGCATGTCATGGGAATTACATTGGAGTACCATTAATCAACAATGAATAATTTTAATCTGAACAATCTGCAAGTATTTCTATCCATAAAGTTGGACATGACAATTTTCCTTCTGAAAAGTAATAATAGTAATAATGATATTCAGAAAAAATAAATAAGTAAATCACCGATTTGTACTTTCACAATAACATAATTATGTAGTTATGTACATACTTAAGGAAACGTCAACTTAATTTTCACAGAAAAATCATCCAAGAGCCCATAACTTACAACAAAAAGAGAGATTAATAGTGAAAACAACATGAATCATATTTTTACTTACACATTAATATGCATATCTACCTCTCAACTCGATACTGAAAAAACCCAAAACGTAACATTCAAACAAACAAAAACACATTCGAACATTCGTCATCGTTTAGTACCCCTAAGGAACGCCAAAATATCTAAATTTCGTCGCGAAGTGTTTTTCCGCGTCTCGCAACGTCATTACAAATATGCATAAGTACCATCATTCTGACATTACAACTCTAGTATCCGTGCGGATACCAAGTTGATATATCGATTCATCGATATCGAGTAATAAATTACCACCTTTATTCAACGTTGCGATTTTCGAGTAAAACGTATATGGGAAAAGGCAGTAGTTAATTCATCCCTGGAGGGAAATGAAGCGGAAAACCGTTTACAACAAATTGTCACATATATCACGCCAATAAAAAAAAACTCTAATACGAATCCCAAATATAAATTCTCTAGCCGTATATAAAACCCACGTTAAACGAGAATTACAAACGAATTGCCGATTCATCTACAACCGTAATATTGCTTCTGCAAGAGTCAGGTTGAAGGGTTTTCGAATATTAACTTCCTGTTGAAAGGTTTGCTCATCAGCCCATTGTAATTTTTACATGTATCACAGTGATGGTTTCCTATTTGCCACGAAGAGTAACTAGTGAATTGAAAAATTTTAATATCGTTAAGCGGAGCTATAATTTTATATTATTTGAAATATCAATTTTTTTTCCAATATTTCATTGTCTAATTTTCTGCGAACAATTTTCCCTCTTTGCATATTTACAAAATATGGCTAAAGAAAAATGCACGAAAAGTAAATTTAAAAACATCGTAAATCGAAATAATAGTATGCAATGGTTTGAAAGAAGGGGGCTCTCTCAAAATGTTATTGTTATATGATCTCGTAAGTGATTTTTAAGGTTCAGAGAAAATTATTATCATTATTTTTTTTTTTTTCTGCTAGAGAAAATGTCAGTGAGCAACATTATGTAATGTTGCCAACTTCAATCCTCTCATTTTTAATTTTCAAACTTTTCAAATTATTATCCTTATATGTTTACATTCCGCCATTTTGGATCCATTTTGACCCAAATTCAAGAGGTCACATACTGATTATGAACTGTCGATTTAGTGAAGAGATATGAAAAATTCGTGAAATTTTCTGCAGCAATTACCCTTCCCAAAGCTGTTTTTTGCTCTAACTCCTCTCCAACTTCATTTAAGAAGCTGAAATGAAAATGAGTTAGTCATTTAGGCTCATTTTATCATTTGACACCGCAATGAAAAATTTTTCATTTCTCGTGTACCCTCCTCAACATTTTGAGGTCGATAACCCCTCCTTCTCCCCTTCAAGATCATGTGTGGGGGTGAATTCGAGATATAGTATACTTCTTATCGCTGATAACCACATGAGTTCATATTAATTACATTTTCACGAATCTGAGGCTCCTCAAGCTCTACTTAAATTTGAGAATCCGCCATTTTGGAACTATTTTGCCGCAAATTTAAGAGGTCATATTCTGATCATTAACTAACCACACATACCAAGTTTGATCTTTCTAGAGTGATTTGGTGAGGAAATATGGTACATTCAAGAAATACCTTCACTCAAACATTCCTCAAAATCTCTTTTTTGCTTCAAGTCCTCTCCAAATGTACTTAGAAAGCTGAAATTTGAGAATGTTGGTGTTCGTGACTCACTTTTTCATATGAGATCAATAACAAAATTTTTTAGCTATTTGTCTTCTTTTCTATTCCGTCTCAAAATTTCAGTGATTCGCCATTTTCAGGGGCATCGAGAAAGAATTGAAACAATTAATAATAAAGTAGTAATATGATTGATCAATGATCATGTATGTAAAGTTAAATTATTACAAAAAAAAATTGTTATTAATAATAAACATAATCGAAGAAATAAAATTGATGATAATCCATTTAAATGCAAGGAAAAAGCAATGAAATAGAAGCGTCTCTCGCCAAATTTTGAGCGAATTTCCATGTATGTTGTTGTTTTCAAAATATTTTTTTTTTTGTTTCATCTGTTATCACAAAAAAGTTATTAGTATTTGATTTTTTTATCTATTTTAACGCTGAATTTTGAAAATGCGCGCGCATCTCAAAACCGATTTTAATACATAGAAAGATATTCAACTGTAAAAAGGGAAATAATCAAAAGTATTTAGCACAAAAAAAATTGATTTGATGGAATAATAGTCACTTTTTGCCGGCAGGAGGAGGAGCAAAATCATGTTTGCTTATGGGTAGCAAAAAATTCTGCTTGTAGCCGAGAAAGCCTTAATACGGATTTGCTGAACTTTATGGCTCATATTTATCTATTTTATACACGATTTCAGGGTTTATATCTTTGATGCAGACTTTGAAGAAAACAATAACAGCAACTACCTTTGGGGCCATTGGAATCGCTACTGACTGTTAATAAGGATGCACAGAAATAGAGTCCAAGTTCTAAATGACAGCGTAACCAAAATTATATGCGCATAAATAATACCCCGTTCACTGCTCACTGCTATGTTGATTAGATGCTCATCTTCCTCGTTGAACTGAAAGTATATCTTCATATTTGAAATTTTCATTCAGCTGCCATTTGGACCAGTGTTTCATTTTCGTGTTCGTTTTTCTATTGCCAGTAGTAGTCCATTACTATAATGTCGAGATCAAAGTAATATGTCGAGATACTCAAGCTTTCCTGGAGAAAAAATTTCCATGACTAGAGGTGATGATTCCAGGGTTGCCAGGTCATGGTCTTGCAATTGTAGCTGCTCCAACGTGCCGTGCTACGAAAAGTAGAAAAGCGATAAAGCTAGCTCGCTTCGTATTCGTTGAGTGCGGATGCCTGAAGGTTCTTTATCACTCACTTTTCAAAAATACTGATTCAAAATTATTATTTTGGTACATTTTTATTCATTGCTTCTATAGGCTGCTGCGGATATCAAAAACAAGTCTTACTAACACTGATACAACATTTACGAGGAAAACTGTCATGAACTGAATTACCTAAGCAGTTTTTAATTTTTATTAAAACTGTTCTATTAATTTTTTCGATAATGTATTACCTAAAGCTAAAATTTTATTGAATTTCGCGAATTCCTGTAAAATAAATTTTTGAAATAACAACAGATAAAAAAATCATCACGAAAAAATCCAATCACCATACGTGTTAATTTCAATGCTCATCACAACCGATGATGGAAGAGAAATGAAAAAACAAGAAAAAACTAATTCCTCAATGAAATCTCTTAATCCTTTCGCTTTTCGAAAGATCCTATCTTCCTAACGCAGGTTCCGTTGTCATCGAAAAACCCTTTTTGACCGCTTGGCTACACATAAACAAAACCATTGTTATAAAAATATCAAGAATCTTACGCCTAAAATGACCATTAGTGTGAATAGCCTTCGCGGGACAAAGTAAACGAAACGTCTGTGCATAAAAGAATCATAATTAAAACACCTTTAGGTATACTCGAATCGAGTATTCGCGCGAACACCGAATGAATAAATAATCAAAGGGATGTAAATACCGACGAGTGTTTCAGTCGAGTGCTCTTTCGAGCATTTGATAGGCGTGGGTCGTTCTCGGACCATCGAGTAAATTATAAATTACACAATTAAAACGTATCTTCGGCACTCCTAAATACGAGTATAAAGTTCTAAGGGGAAAAAATGATTTCAAAAAGGCTGAACATTCGCCTTCGCTTCAGCGAATATTCGAATTGAGAACGATTCGAAGATACATCCGAATGAAATCCTTTTTTCCGTATTCTTTCAAACAAATACCTGTGGCTTACCCATTAAAACGCTGAAGCGTCGCGATAAACGTAAGAATAATCCCGCTTGTTTGTCGTACGTCAAAATATACAAACGGATTAGAGAATTGCGCCGCGTTCTACAGATACGCGGTATACTCGAGAGAGAGACATGACGAACACGCCGAGCATTATTAACGCCACATTATACCATTCAACCGAAAGACCTTAACTTGTCAATTTATACGAAACGTCCGATTGATTTTGACGCGTAATATTCGACGAACAATAATGCCAAAAAAATCATTCTTAAGCATTCGCCAAATCCTATTCACGAATGTAATTTAAATACAACCAGCAAATTTACACAGAAAAATTATCGATGAAAAAAACCGAGATTAAAAGAACGGCGAGATTTTTAGAAAATTATTTTCTCAAAACTTTTCCTACCGGACATTTTGGTATTATGGAATATTAAGCTAACCTGTTCTATTGTAACAATACACGCCTAAAAGAATTTCTACCAATACAAGTACAGGTATTTTCACATACATTACATTACACTATGTGTTTTCTTCTTGGACATTTATTTCAAGTTGTCAATCGTTATTAAAATTTAAAAAAAAAATGCTCGAGTTTTGCAAAGGTATTAACACTAAAAATAACGATTTTCCCACGCGCCGTTGAAGTAAAACGTTCTTCAAATTGATGGATTGCTAGAACGCTTTCGACTGCACAAAACATTTTAAATAGATTGATAGATACTTACATAGATAATTTCATTCGATCAAAATTAATTTTTATTTCATTCGTTCACAAAAATAAATAAACTGTCAAATTGCAACGAGCCGTGACGTTATCGAAATCGCCGATATAAAATATGTATTCATTTTCCTACACCGACAAGTTCCTTGAAAGTAATAAAAATTTTTTATTCGCAGAAAAATAATTAGAAAATTATTTCACCATGAATGCCCAACGACAGACATGACGAGTGTTTTATTTTTAAATTTCCTTTTTAAACTATATTAAATATAATTATATGTTTTAAATACATACGAGTGCTGATCTGTTAATGTTTTCTTTGGCTCACTATTCCCCATACGTTTGGAAAAGATATTTTGCCATTTTCTATACATCTCGTATTCATACAGCAGGTACCCTAGTATCAAATTTTTGCCATGTTTTTGGCATTTTACTTTATTTTCTTCATTAACTGTGAAATCCCATGTTCCACTGTAGTGCCTTATTTTCAATCTTGGGTTGGCTGGATTCTTTGCTTTGGAGGGGAGAGGGGAAATGGGAAATAGTTGCAATATTTTTTTTATTCACCACAATATTTGATAAATTTTTTTCTCCCATTCTTCACATCTTGTTTTCCAGATTCTTGTTTTGATAGATAGCAGAAATTCATGCGCGGATAGGTTCACCGGGGTATTGGGATTTTCCACGGAAACTTATGGAGTTGGTGGCCCTTTTGATGAGAAAAATTTAGATGCGAATTTCTTCATCTTTTTTACTTTCAAGGTCAAAGAGAGCAAAACTTGACTCCGCACCAAAGTAATTTTTGAGCACAGTTTTTCATTTTTTTTTAAATCAAATAAAAATAAAAAAATATACATTAAAAAAAATTCGATTTGAATTTTAAAAAGTTTTGAAACATAAAACTTGTATTTCTGGGCTTTCTGAAGGATCCCAGGTTAAGTAATCTGGCTCTTCTGCCCGCACTCTCTCCTAGGCCGTGCTTATTTCATATTTTCATTGCACCAAAAACTGAATCTTGAGACGAATCCATGCGAAAAATATGGTTGGGTCTCATACGAATCACTTATCAACAGGAGCGTAACGTTACTAAGTAATTTTTCAGGAGGGGGGAGGGAATTCAATCCAAGTTAATAAAAAGTACCGACATATAGCAGGTATACAATGCACAGAAAAAAATCGGTTTATTATTGGCCTAGTGAGCAGTGGCAGCGGCTTAATTTTAATTTATAGTGTTGGGAGATTAATAATCGATTATTTCATCGATTATTTTATGAAATAGGTAATCGATTAATCGGCTAATTTTCAGTATTTATGTTTTTTTTTCAATAATGCTTCGATATTTCTAAAAAAAAAAACTTTTTATTAAAAAAATAATCATTTTGTGAAACATTTCTATAATACGATGAAATCGTCTCTCATCGCATACCTTAAATATGCTTGTTTTTTAAACAAGAATTGCGACTTGGTATAAATATTGTCATTTTTGAATAAATGATTTTGTTTTTGTATTAATTTGAATAAATTATTTTATTTTTGTAATTGATCCAAATAAATGTTTTTTTTTTTTTATCATAATCGAACACAGCATAAAAAAAAATGAAATTTGGGATTTTTCAAATTCTGAATATTTTTTCCAACTCCAAATTTTCTCCAAATTTTTTTAAATCTCCAAGATTTTTTTCAACTCAAATCTTTTTTCTGATTTTCTCAAAATTTTTTCTCAAAATTTATTTCAAGCCGAAAATTTTTCTCAGTATTTTTTCAACCAAAAATCTTTACAGTTCTATTTCAAATTTAAATGCTTTTTTCAAAATTATTTTCAATTATATTTATTTTTTATTTCAAAAAGTCAATATTCATTTGAACTTTGGAAACATTTTTTAACGCTACAACTTTACTGAAAAAAATTTCAAAGTTGGCAAAAAATTGCAAGAAAAAATTTCTAGGTTGAAAAAAATTAGATGAAGTGTAAAATTGAAAAAGCATCTGAAGAAATTTTGGGTGCAAAAAATTTCTAATGCTGAAAAATCAATAAAAAATTCAAAATAGATATAAAAATGTTATAAAACATTTTTGAATTGCAAAAAATTTCGGGGAAAAATTTCAAGAAATTGAAAAAATCAATAGAAAAAATTTGAATTTTTGTAAATTTTTATTTTTGTAAACGTTGTAACTACAGAGTATAGACAATATAAAAAAATCGATTAATCGATTAATAATCGCTATTTCAATAATCTAGATCCGATTAATCGAATATTGAAATAATCGAAATTCGATTGATCAATTACTCAAATAATTGATTATTCCCAACACTATTAATTTACATGTTGTGATCTGTCAGTCTGTCTGTCTATGTGTATGTCTATCCATGCACCTGGAGAACGGAACCTAAGCATAATTTAATACATTCAACTGCACTGCAATCGTTCGGCGTGATGCGCGAAGTTGGAAATTTTTTCGGTTATCGCGAATAGTCTGTTGTGCGATATACATGATATAAGCTGGCACAATTCGAATTTATTCGAGTTCTTATTTTCCTAAAAGAATATAAAAGATTGACTTCTACAAAAAATTCAAGTTCCCAATTAAGAATCGAATTCTCAAATTAAAAGATGGTAACCTGATTTAAAAAAATTGAAATTCAGGAAGCCCGATTCTAAAATCTAGAGACCTCGAAGTTGTATATTTTTTGAAGTTATATATCTACCTACCAGACATGAACATGACCTAGGTCATCTACTATCTTAAGACTTAAGATGATTTTGAAACAATTTTGAACTTGATTTCGATCATATTTTAATTTCTGATTTCACATCACAAATTTTCAAAAACATGGATCAATATCACGTCTTAATCATAGGAGGTGCATATAATTAAATTACATTAATATGGGGCTCCACACTCTTTCCTCAAATTTTGACCAATAGCCATTGGTCCAAATTAAAGGGGCCATTAATATTTATCAAATTTTGAGTTATATGAACTTCATCGAGCTTTCCTCAAACATTGGATATCCGCCATTTTAGATTAATTTTAATTCGAATTCAAACGATAAAATGATGTTCCTTGACCCTTGATTCACCCTAAACATCAAGTTTGAGCTTCCTAGATGTATACTGATGAAAAGGCGTGAACAATTCGAGAAATTTCACGAGTGAAAACTCGACTCAAAAAAACCTAGTAATTTTTCCAGCATTACAACGAAATTAATAAATGTGCTAAAAGAAATAAGAATGGTAAATACGTATACAATGGTTACAAATTTCAATATTTTAAGTACTTTTTTCTTGATATTGACCCATAAAAAATAAGACTATTCAGTAACACATTTTTTACACTATATTGAATAAAATGAATTCGTATTTTGAATTTATTACTTTAAATTTTACCTCACTTCACCTGATAAGACGTGCCCATATTACTAAACAGTTAGGTAGTTCAATTTCTCAGAAAAGCTGCGGCTTATCGAAACGTAAATAACAAATATCTAAGGCCATCGTTCGATTTACTACTTCATTATTGGCAAAGAAATAAACGATCGAAGCACTAGCGTGGTTTTATGATCGACCATAAAAATTAATCAGATACCTGAATCACAAGAATTAATTTGTTTTTGCGGTATTCATTAAAATATTTACGACCCGTTAGCTCGTCTCGTAGCGAATTAATTATTAATAGGTCAATTTTCACTTTTCACCGACCTATACGAAATACCTGGCTAAGTCAACGAAATGTGATGGAAATCGCGAATCGAGTCGGATAAATTTGGCACATGTTGCAAAATAACGATCAGGGTCTGGTCTACTGGTAATTTATATCCACCGAGCGAGACCTTTTTTCTAAGACCGAAGGATTAAACTGTTCTCCGAACTAGTAGGTTATAAATCAGCGACCTAGGTGCGTATAAAAGAAAATTATAATGATTCCAGATCCGGCAATAACTAAATTCGCCAACGATACGTTCCCTTTGTTTTTGCCCGTTTACAGCGTTAGCGATATGTACGCCCACTAAGCCGTTGTTTTACCAACAAATACGAGCAAATTTTTAATGAGTAGGCTTGAAGATTTCGTCGTTTTTTTTTTTTTCAGCAGATAAATCTCAAAGCTCTTCCCGAGGTAAAACTTTTCTAAAACTGAAAAAAAATTTCCCCTCGATCCCTTTCAATCACCCATTATAATCTGTTAGTATTAAAACGCCGCTGGAGTTTTTGCCATTACTTCGATGAAACATTGATCGAGCCCGAGTAGCGGAAAATACCTGCTCGTCGAGCCGCTGGATACATCGACCTGATTTAATTCTCGTATTTTTTTATCGCCCGAATTTTCGAATCCGGTCTTTGAACTTGGTAATCTTGGAACTACTGATCAAGGACATGAAGTTTCCAAACATTACCACTAAATTTTTCGAAAGGATCGCGACTCCAATAATATAGTATTCGTTATAGTTAATGTCCATGAATAACCTTCACGACGAGTACAATAATAAATTTCAAAGTGAATAAGTAATATGTGAAAAAATACGATACGTGTGCATTTATGAGCTCATTCTCATTTCAATTAAAAATATACAAACCGATAAACGAAATATAATTTGAAAATACGAGGCTACCCGATATTTTAACCAGTAAAACTTACTCGAAAATAAAGTCGGTTAACAATTTAATCGGCAGAATGAGTTTCATATCGAATAATTTTCATTTTCCGTCGAACTACCCGGAAAAAAATTAAATATTGAAAACTTTCCACCGAGGAAATAAAATTTCGAAAATTACAAATTGCCCCTTTCATTAAGGCGGCTCCTACATTAATAAAATTTCTCGTCTAGCTTTTTCGAGTCGCAAAAAAATTCCTCAGATGATCGCATCAGCGAGAAGACTGTATGCGTTGCAATTTACCACTCGATAGGAAATTTTTTTCGCCACTTATGACAGGAGTGTAGAATTTACGCCCTTTTAAATGACGTCGCGTCGCGGTCATTTCTTGTCTTTATGATTTTTTTCCCTCCAAAAACACATTTACTCGCCCAATTCTAGGCAATCAAGCTTAACGAACCGCAAAAACGCGAACATTTTTACAATTCGACCAAATGACAAGTTATTACATGAAATAAATTTTTTTCAAATTCCTATCAAACAACGACAATCTGTAAGATATTTTTTCGACGAAAAAAAAATTTCTAGCTTTCACATCGCCAGACAGCAGAACTTTACTACAGGAGGTAGCCTAAGGAACATATGATTCCATTATGTTCCGCATAAAGTTTCAAAATCGTCTAAAAGGGTGGAATCGAATTTACTTTTTGAAATTTCCGCACAACAGCCATGTTGAGATTTTTTTTTTAATCATATAACAAAAAATTTCCCTGAGCAAAAAATTGGAGAATTACATCGTGAAAAGGCTCCGCCCCTCATTTTTTTCCCCAATAATATTATGAAAGTTCAAGCTGATGAAAAGTAATAATGATAAATTCAAATGAAAAATTAATTGTTTGTAATAACGTCGTTCAATTTGAATTCTTCATCGTGTTTACTTTGAAATACACGAATAACAATGTTGCTTTACATTCATTAGAAGCAATATTTTAGGAAACTCTACATAGGTAGCATATGATTCTTAGAAAATTATATTCATCCAGATCCTTATTCCATTAAATGATTAATTTATTCACTTACAATGTTAATGTTTGGCATCACATATACTTATAATCAGATTCAAACAGAGAGAAATTAGGTGGAAGAATCTTTCATCAACATTTATCCTTCTTACGTTAGAGGTGCTAACAGGAATAACTTTACAGTACAAGAGGTATCAAGACCATATAGCCAAAGGAAAGTTTTGAGGTTCAGAAACTCATTAGTAGATATATTATGTACGTTATAATATGTGACCTCTCAAGCGCAAAGGGGCAACAAGTCGGAAAACAACCTTTCGAGTAATGGACAAAACTGTGAATTTTGGACCAAAAATTGAAAAATCGGTTTTCAGCGGATCTGATGGTTTGACATGTCTATTATACGATGACGAAGTCACAGATCGAAATTGATCGGAAAGTGGTGGAAATACATATTGAATTTTGATGATTTAAAAAAAAAAGTTTTTGTGAAAAAAAAAATTTTCGCATTTTTTTTGTAATTTTTTTAGTCCTTACAAAATTTTTATGTTTGTAATTTTGAAGAAAATTTCTTAATTATAATTGAAGATGTTTGTTTCACCTTAATTGTAATCATTTTTGATATTTTTGCCGAATAAAAGAAAATTAAAACATAAAAACACAGCGATTTTTGTTTTTTTAACTTTAACCTCTTTCTCTCAAAACTTAAAGGCTTATAAAATCATGAATTTTAGAGGTAGCTGGCTCGTTCTGGTCTCATTCGAACGAGGATGGTCTCCACTTCACAGAAACGTGAAGAACTTGATTTAAAAAATCCCGACTTGTAGTACCTTTATGCTAGAGAGGTCACATATGGTACTTATGGAATGAAATATTCGATTCACTATTCGCATAATAAATGTGAAATTAAATCAGATTTTATTAAGAAGAGTTAATTATTGACTATTGTAAATAAATATTTTTTTTATGCGCAAAGGTAAAATTCCATTAAAAAAATAACTCTTCAACCACCCCGACTACGGTTCTGAAAGGAACTTTTTTTTTTAACTTCTACAAAAAGCCAAGAATTAAAAAACTTTCAAATTGGAAGAATAACATTGCAGTTTTCATTTCAATTTTATAAATAATTGAAAATTCAGCAGTGAAGTAAAAAATAATTATTTCCAAATGGTTACTGAATTTGTCTCATTTTTTTTTTTCAACATAATATAATATTACAAACCAACAATATTCTAGAATTCGAAAAACTTTGCTTTTGAATTCATATTTTTAATTAATTTTGAGTATCGACGCGATTTGTTGCTTTAATGATGAACAAAAGTTAAACTTTATTGCATCATTAGAAATAAATTTCATACCATAAAAATCTAATAAACATTACTTGTTTTCTCATTCTAGAATCTTCCATTTAACAAAAATTAATCTTGAAGTCACTTGTTGCTTGATGTAAGAGGTTTCCCAGTTTCAAACCCTTCAAATTCTCGTTTCAGTGCTTTAAATAAGGTTTTGACTTGTGTAAGGCTAGGTTTAAGAAAAATACATATTTCGGGCTCAATTGTTTCAGCTAACTTCTTAAAATAACACACGTTTTCAAACTTTTTACTTATTCACGCGAAAAAAAAATTAGTGAATATCAGACGCACTAACATACGTATTTAGCAAACGATGCATTATGGTATGCATTAGATATTAATTTATTTGTTCATTTACTTATTTAAAGCTTCTCCAACAGCTGTTCGCCAATTATAAGAGAGGTTATACACAAACAAAAGCGATAATTTCACCTAATATAAATTAGAATAGAAAAGGGGGTAAAACAAAGTAGTTCTGTCCCAGTCCTATTCACTACCTTCATCGTTCTGATGGAAGCAACATACATCTACATAGGTACAGTTTTTTTTATAAAAGATTCAATGAGAAATAATATTTCATAAAAATCATAATTTATAATGATGAGCAATATTCATCTATTAATATCTGATTTATAAATTGATTCATTAAACAAACAATAATATTCATTTTAATTACATCATTACTTTTAAATAAAAATATAGAAAAAATTTTTATCCATTAATTTTTCAAATTTACCAGCTTTTTTATTACTATATTTCTTACATATCTGTGATGTAATCTTGTCTTTTTACAAAAAATAAAAAAATAAATATTAAGTAAAAAAAATAATTATTGAAATTGAAATTTATTTGGCCAAAATTTTTATAAAAAATGTAGACATCCTAAATAATAATGGCCTCCGCATACACAAATAAAGAACGAAACAATAACCACTACAACTACAATAATACTTACAATACAAAGTATGAATCAACACCATAAGCATAATGCAGCAACAATAAAAAGCAATAACAGGTAAAATGTGTTGTATATAGATAGAGTGAAGCAGTGAAAGAGCAATCATTATAGCTAATAGCAATAAATAAATACTCAGAGAGAAAAAAAATAATGTTAATAACGTTATATCTAGTAACACTATATATCAAGAAACAAATAAATGACTGAAAATCAGAGACCGGAAGCCAGCCGAAAGCTGAAAGCCGAAAAGCCGAAAGCCGGTCATTTTTGAGGCTTTTGGAAAGCTGAAAGCTAGCTCAGCTTTATAATTCAGCAGCCAAAAGCTAGCCAAAAGCTTTATTTTTTTGGCTTTCTAACAGCTTTTTCAAAAATTAAAGTCCAGTAAAAAAACTAAAAAGTAAAAACATAGTAAAAACGTAAAATTCTATTCGCTTCATGCTGTCATGCCAAAATAAAATTATCAAATTACATTCAATTTTCTCGAGTTAAAATCCAAAAAAGATTGATTTTTCTAGTGAGATTTTTCTATATTTTTTCCCTCCAACTGCAATTAGACGTGCTGAGGTGGATAAAAGTGGAAAGCCGAAAGCTGAAAGCCGAAAGCCAAAAGCTAGCCCAATCAGCCATATAATTTCAAAAGCCAAAAGCTAAAAGCTCCAGCTTTATAATTTCTATCACTAGCTAAAAGCCAAAAGCCCAGCTTTATCTTTCGGCTTCCAGTCTCTGCTGAAAATACCGAGAAAACAAAAATTTACTTGACAGGAGTAAGGAGATAGGGGAGGAACCATAGAGAACCAAGCAGCCTATACCTACTCTACACATATCTCTAAGAGTTGAAAATTATAATAATAGTAATGATAATATTTCTTTTCATACTTGCGGGAGGAAAGCGCTACTTTATCTCCCGCTCGCTAATCGCTCGGGTTTCGAACGAGCGCTTTTCTCCCGCATTTAAAAAAAATTTCGTTCACTACTCGGAAGAAAAATTGATTCTACACTCGTGTGACTTATCACCCTCGCTTTGCTCGGGTAACAAACCTCACACTCGTCAAGAATCACTTTTTTCTCCCTAGTTGTGAAATATAATATTCTTTCTTTCTACATCATTTTACTTCTTCTTTAGTTTTTAATTGAAATAATACTAATCCGTGTTCCTCATTCGCGCAACATACATACGAACCCAAATTTCGGAGGGGCGAAGTTCATAACAATAACTATAGTTCAAGTCTTGGCGAATCATTTTTTTTTCTTTTTTTTTCTTCTAAATCAAATCAAAAAATTATTATTTTTTTTTAACTGAATAATTATTGTAAACATTGAGATTTTTTTTATTCAATTTCTTCTCATCTGGCGATACTATTAAAAACCTTGAAAATTAAAAAAAAAATAAGTGAAAACGCACTCGTGCTTATTACTCAGAGTCAAGCAAAGTTTTCCAATTTGACGCAAAAAATACTTTATAAAAATTCTGCAGCAGTCACATCGAAAACCTTGAAAATTTTCGAAGAGAAATTCCATCCACCACATCATTTCAATATGAAAATTTTCAAGAAATGTCAACATTTCCCACAATTTTTTACACCATTAAAAACACAGAAATCTAATCTACCTATCATGAAAGAAAAACGAAAAATACATTTCTAACCAAACCGCCATCTGAAAATTTAGAAATCATTCACTCCACAGCGCAATATTCTTTCAAAACGTCGGTTAAAATTTTACAAACGAAGTCCCTTTCATTATAAACTCGCAAAATTTTTACATGAGTCGAAAAAAAGGATTCGAACCTTTCCATGTAAATTGTATAAACTGATCGATTTCAGTCCATAATACGCCAATCGACAGGTTCCAAGACCACGTAATCCGCGTCTGGCAAAAAATCTGATAAATTTTCCAACGACATCTCGTTTGAAATGAAACTCGAATCTGCCAAACGGACATTATTTCGACTCGCAGAAAATAGCCGACGGTAACGATTACCAAATGTTTCCCGTAGCATCGTTCTTTTCCAAAACTACAACGCCGCGTCGAAATTTCTTTTTCGTTATTTTAGACTCTAATGGTGCAACTAGAGCTAATCCTTTTCCTTTTTTTTTCGCCTTCGTCCCTCAACGTTTCTTTATTGTACTATTTAACGAGAAGAAATTTTCTTTTTTATACGTAATTAATCCGACGGTGTTTTTATACACGACTTTCAGATAATTCAATTACGTTATCTTTAGCTTTCAAGGTTTTTTTTCCTCGTATTTTCTAATTGAAGGTATAAATTTCTGTTATTCGAACCGTTCGCGCCGGATTCGAGTTTAAATAAAAAAAAAAATCCATTATATATTCAGACACAAAGACCGAGTTGGCTTTTTCGCTGGCTCGCATTAATAAGAAAAACATTTTATCAGTCTAGCGAAGCGAAATAGTCGTTGCGTGTTCACCAAAGCTAACCTTAAGTTTGCCACCTGAAAGCGAATAACGCGTTTATAACATTTTAAAGCTTGTTTTTACACCCCCGGACGCAAAGCCACGTCATAAAAACCGCACCATCTTGCGCACGAAAATGCCAGAATTTACGACGTTTTTTTTTATGTGACACATGGCTCGCATAGATGGTGAAATTCGTGCCTCCAGTTAACGCCGAATGGTTTAAATTGCGAGATAATGGGTAAAGATCTTAACCGTGGTAGGCCATTGTACAGCTACTGAACGCCTTACAACGAAGATGTAAAAATAAAGCTCAGAGTACGCTGCTAATTTCTTATTAGCCTCGAATCGTATATACATACGGTAATGTAATTGTGTAAACTATAATTACGACGTAAGCTTTAAAAGGAACCAAATGTTTACAGAACTTAACAGTTGTTACGCGCCGAGTATAAACTTAAATTATCGCAACCATATCGAATTACCTACGCTCCTAATGAAGCCCTGTTTACGGTTACGCGACTACAATTAAGACACGGATTAACCTGCACACAGTATCCCGAATTGTTCCTACGGTAATTTGAATACGCCTAATTCGTTTTAAAAATTTTCTCTTTGTACTCATTGATATCTCTCTTCGAGAACAATTCATAAGGAATACTCGTCGTTAAGCACATTACCAGAAACTTACCCGTATAGGAAGTTAATTATATTCGTATGCGAGTCTAACACGCCGTGAAATAGCGTAAATTTTACAACGCCGTTCCTTATCATCGGAACGCACCGCTTAACGCCAACCCTAGCAATCTGCTTTCGTCGAAAGTTACGCTAATTCAAGCTTCGTCGCTTCGGTGTTGATTCTTTGTCTTGTTACTTCGACCACCATATCGACACCCTACGATAAAATGAAACAAAACTAAATCAACTTTTTTTTTCTCAAGGTTGGCCCTGATCGAAGTTGTCTTTTACGATCTCAAAACTGCACCCAAATTTTTACGAAAGAATGATAAAATTTCGCTAAAGCAATTTATACTTCAAACTGAGTACAGAAATTCTCGTATAATACTCGTAGTTCGGTAAATCTAAACCATATGAGGATCGTTCACAGAAAAAATTCTCAACAAAAATTTTATGCAAAGATTAGCTCCCCTACAATACACTTAAAGTCCTCCATTCGTACGTGATGGGCGCAGCCACCACAGGTTTGGGTAGAAAATCAACCAAAAAAAAAAAACATTTCTTCAGGATTTGTTCATAAGGCAAAAATAGCTCAGTGCAGTTTTGTTCTACACTAAATATCCAGCTAATTTTATGCAAAAATTTTTCGTTATGATCCACAAATGACGAGTTAGATGTGTTTGAAATTTGGCATCTTAGGAGTTCCATTATATTTAATTCCATTATGTTATGCGATATTATAGTGTGTATATGCAAATGAAAAATGCATAATTATATAATAACTTATTACCATATACAAACCCAATCTTAACCTTATGAAGGTCTCAGCGTCCTCCCTTCACCCCTATGTGAGTAAAATACGTTTACCGTACTACATTATTAAATGCATAATACCTATAAACTGCATACCCTCTATATGTGGGTCCAAGTCTTCTCTCCTTTCTCATTTATACACTTATATGGAGAAAATGTAGGTACAACGAATCCGAAACCAAAGAGGCATGGGTATATCATGCAATTACTGCCATTACATTACTGAAAACCAGTATAACCAATTTTCAAAAATTTATAACTTTATATTTAAATTTGTCTTGTAAAAATTTTCATGTTCTGTAATAAATTAATAAGTATGGTGAAATGATTAGAAAACTTATCTCTATAAGATGGTGTTTGAAAAAATTTTTAAATATATTTTTAACTGAATTTTTAATAAAAACAGTAGCTACTACAACCCACCTAATTTGGGAAAGGGGTCGGGGGAGGATGGAGTTTTCAAATATTTGCGTTTCAGACCATTTGTAATTATCAGGCAATTATCCAACTTTTTGTTATATTTTTTTTCGGCACCTGTAGGCATGAAAGCACTCAAATTTAGGTAAAGCACCTTCTTGAAAACGCGAAAAAAGTCCTTTTTTGTTTTTTCGATACACCTCAAAATGACGAATTACTCAAATTTTGAGAGGAACTGGAGGAGGGACAAATGACTCAAATTATTTGTTTTTGATCTCATATGAAAGAGTGAGTCACGCACACCAACATATCCAAATTTTAACTATCTAACGATATTTGAAGAGGAGATGGAGCAAAAAACTGTTTTTTGAGGAAGTTTTGAGTCAAGAAATTTCTTCAGTGTTTCATATCTCATCACCAAATCAATGTAGAAAAGTGATACTTTGTATGTGGGATTAATTAGTGGCCAAAATATGACCTCTTGAATTTGAGTTAAAATGGATCCAAAATGGCGGATAGTAAAAATTTGAGGGTACTTTGAGGAACCTCGAGTAGCTATTATTAAAAAAAAATTTGTTCAAATGATTACTGCATGGCAAGAAATACTATATTTGTTTTAAATGTTACTTCTTAAGTAGTTGTGGAAGGGATGCGGAGGGGTTTTCAGACTTGGTATTTAGTACGGCCTGTAGACATGAAGGGATTAGCAAAGTTACGAGCGAACCTGAACAAGCCCCAATTAAAAACTCAGCTCCAGTAATGCGGCATGGTTGCTCATCTTTTTTCCTATAACATTAAGAAAAAAAGAAGAAAAAGTGTAAGCAGCCATGCCGCGTTACGAGAGCTGAATTTTTCGTTGAATTTACCTATCATACTGATCTTTTTTTTTTGCGAAGAAATTATTATCAAAATAAGTATCTCAATTTTACATGTGGTACTCATGCTCAGAGAACTTTGGATTCTTCTTTATGATTATAATATGGTATAAATGATGCCGAAAGTAAACACAACAACTAAGTCTCACTTTACACATTAATCACAACCTACTGCTAATTAAATTCCTTTAATGATTAATAAGAAAATTTTCTTCTTGATTAAACAACAGGCATAACATCCTAAGATTTTGCATCACCTCTTACAAATTTTTAGATAGGGCTACAGCCTCTAACTCTCAACAGATTTTGATGCAGTTTGGCTAGTTACATTGGTTTTGAGCTAGAAGGCAATCGTTCGTTGGTTTCAATCTCCACGATTTTTTTTATTAAAATAAAATCAAAAAAATAACACACGCTTATAACTCTATAATAATTTGCTAAAAAAATTGAAAATTTTAGTGTGCATAGTTTTTGAGATTTTCCCTCTACCTTCGCAGTCGTCTCAATCCAAGCAACGCAAGAATATATATATATTTTTTTTTGAAAAAATAAAGATAGATAAAAACTTTACTCTTCTCCCCCCACGCCGTAAACGATACTTTGAAACATCTTCACATTTCTAGCATCCCTCTTTCGCATCATATAGATGATTTGTTGAAAATAAGACTCTGTTTGAAATTTACTATGCTCTCCAAGGTTCCTTTGTCACTATTACTTGAATTTTAAACTTTTTTTTATTTATTTATTTCAACCTATTCGTTATTTCGCCTGTTTATAAACTTATAATTTGAGATATAATTTAGTTTTTATAATAAAGTCTATTAAGCATTTTATATCATATTTTATATTGCCCACTGGAAGATTGGTCTGGATGTCTTTGAAATAGTGGCACTGAACATTTTTTAATTTTTTCATCAAAAAGTTGGATACGTTTTTTGAAGTCAAAATACAACTTTCAATTACAACCTACCTATACTGAAAAGACGAAGAAAAATTTCCAATTCATTTCACCGCATATTCTACCCAAGCGGGGACAGAAAAAAATCGATGATTATATTTCGTCAAATTTAAATTTCCTTTTCGGCCATAATTAAGAAATAAGAAAAACTACCCGAAAAAGCACCTATTAACAAGCGCCGAAGCTCCGTTATTGTTTCAAGGAAAGCTCGACTTGATAAATGAACTCACTGATGAAGCTTTCGCGTTGCCGAGTAAAAAGTTAACCATACCAAAGACGTAAAATGAAAAAAGAAAATTCGCCTCCGACGTTCTTCATTTTAATTTAAAATAAGGCTTCATATTTCATTCGGTAATTTCGAATCATTACGTCGTCTCTAATATCTAGTTATCCGCACCGTTTTTTTCATCGCACTACCACCATTTCCAACGTAGCCTTACAAGCTACACTTTCCCCTACGCATTTCTCATCGCCTATCCAAACCGTCTACACTAGGATCCCATTGTCGTTTCCGTAAATACAATCGTCCGATCGCAAATTGAAAATCTCTTTCGATTGTTACATTCGCGACGAACGGCAACGGAACACCGTGTAGATGTCCGGATGGCCAACCGAACGAGAATTTATTGCGAGGAAACCTCGCTTCGACCGATAACCTCATTTCCCGATATAATTGCTCGAGCACGATGAAAGTCCTATATGGATATACACGGCTCATTTTAAAGCCAGCTTGCTAAACCCAACCGGGCTTTGGTGGCCTTGTAAAAATTCACGAGATTTCCTCATTTTCAATTCTTTTAAAATTTCCCACCACATGGGCATTTCTCCTTTCAATCTGTCTAGATGAAATATGACGTGCATTCGTCTACTGTAAAAGCAGGACGCCTCAAGTGATCTCTTGGGACTAAAGCTGGACATACCTCCACAAGAGAACGTGCCGAGAGTTCTAAAAGGTCTTTAAAGTAGAAGTTGCTTGCACGCAATGGGACTGATTGCTATTCTAGAGTGAAAAAAGTCGATTTACTCGTTATAAATCTTACTTGTCTACCCGAGGCCTATACTCAAATTACAGGCCAACAACACAATTTGGCAATGTAGCAATACTAATGGACTACCATGATCATGTTTATATTGTGTACAAGTGTTTTACATCTTTTTATCAAACACCTATTACAGTGCTGACAAATTACCAATGGTCCAATTGTTCGGCCTGTAATATAAGTCGGTGTTTAGGTCTGAACATTACAACGTGTTTGGCGATGGCTGAAAACCCTGAATTCACTTGTAACAATGAATTTATGAGGGCGCATGAGCAGGCCCGAAGAGTTGGAACCCACATTTCAATTTTTTTCCACACTAACTGAAAATGTTTAGAAAATTGTTGAGAAAAATCTAAATAAAATTGTGAGAAATTCTAAAGCTTATAATTTTTATATCTAGGCTTTCAACCATATATACATGGAGGACTAATGTATAAATGAAGTAAAACAAAGAAAATATTTTTACGCATAATTTTAGAGCATAAAGGACGGACGCATACGCCGTAGTTTATTTCTGAACCGTTTCACCGCCCCACCAAGACCGCAATGCCTTTTGCCCCTCTACTCCTAATCGTTTTTTTTTCAACTCCACGGTGATTGTACGTGGTCGAAGTTGCAGGTCCCTTTAGGAATTTGCCTCCTCTGTCCTCCCCTTTTGTTCTTGCACATGAGACAAATCGAGTCACTAAGACCGATGCATTCATGTTACAAATATCGCAGATTTAAATTGCGTCCAAATTAAATGAGCGGAATACTATAAAGGCTAAATGGATTTTAAACCCTCCTTCTCCCCTCCAATTTTATCTGTGAAGGTGAATTTGGAATACAGAGTACTTCTTGACCCCAACAATCATAAGAGTTCATATTAATTACATTATTACTAATTTAAGGCTCCTCAAGCTCTACTCAAATTTTGATAATCTGTCATTTTGGATCCATTTTGATCCAAATTCAAGAGTTTGTATTCTGGTCACAAATTAACCCCACAAACGAAATTTCATTTGCCTAAGTTGATTTGGTCAGGATATATGGAAGATTCAAGAAATTTCAAAATTCAGAACTTCCTCAAAAAACAGTTTTTGCTCTAACTCCCCTCCAAATGCACTTGGAAAGCTGAAATTTGGATATGTTGGTATCCTTAATTTATACTTTCATATGAAATCAAAAACAAAAAATTTGAGCTATTTGCCCTTTCTCCAGCTTCCCTCAGAACTTGAGTGATCCGCTATTTTGAGGTGTATCGGAAAAACAAAAAAGGACTTTTTTCGCATTTTCAAGAGGGGTTTCTCACCAAGTTTTGAAAGGATTTCATGAATACGTACCCACCCTATGCGTGGGAAAAAAATATATATTATACCAAAAAATTGTACATTTACCAGATGATTACAAATGGTTTAAAACTCAACAATTTGAAAGCCCTCCATCCCCCTCTCCGAGTGCTTGGCAACATTGTTCCTCTTGAATTAAGATTTTGGGTTACATTGGATGCAAAGAGGTACAGTATAGTACTTCCCAAACATACTCAATATTTTATATGTAGATACATAAACATCATTCTAATATAATTATACACATTGAGTGCATTTTAAGAAGCATTAGATTGTGCTACCTTTCGCTTTTCCAGTATAATAGGCAGACTGACCATGTTATTTTGGTCCTTTAATGCCAACTGAGCTCCAAAACTCATCATAACCTCGGTTTGATAAACCTCTATTGTTGTTGAACATATTCACTTCTATGCAATTACATGAATTGGCTGATGCTTACTAAGAGAAGGTTTTGGGACTCACAACCGATATGACAAGAGCTCAGCATGCTAATCATTTAGGTTGTATCTTATTTCACTTCAACATCAAAGGTGTATCCGTATATGCCAGGGTAACATTTAAAATTTGAGTCTACTTCACTTCCAGAAAAATTCTCATCTCCTCTTTTATTTCACACCATCTGCAAATAGGAGCTCTCGTGATTCCTAGTAGATGGAGATGTTGGATAAGTTTACAGCAGCCTGTAAGACTCATATGCTTTTCAAAACGTATACTAATAATCGCTCAATACTTTAATTAACGGAGAAGCTGAAATTCGAATCTTTCTTAACAGCATTTTTTCCTTCTCCCTCTAAAACTCTTGTATTTATTAAAATCTTATTGAAAGATAGTAATTCGAGCTTTTCACCCAAGTCAGCTCACTGGAATGTATTTCTCAACAGACTTCAATAAATATTCGACACCAATTATTTTGAAAGCTTCATTTGGTGGTTTGAAGCAAATACCGGAAAACGAATTGGATTCTATTTCAACTGAAAAAAATTCATGAAATCCGAGACGGGAAGTTGCCTAGATTTCGAAAACATTCATTTCAATCTGACACCGACGTCACCAACAGAATAACATTGGTTTGAAAAAATACACAAAGCCCTCATTAAATTGCCATCTATAGTAGTTTCATTCTTTTATGTACACGAGCTGGTAGAATTTTTCTCTTTTCATTAATTATTTTTCAAATTACGATTTTAACATTAAAGCACTTTCAGCAGCTATCCGATGGTATTGAATTAATCGACTACTCGATCAGAGAATTAATGTAATTACGAAAATTCATATCTGTTGCCTTCGTTATTCCACGTTTTTGTATAGCAATATCACGCTATGCAAACACCTACAGACGTTATAATGAAAATGTTTCAATCGGTACATAAATGAATATAATTAAAGAACGCGGATATTCGAAAAGCCACCTTAAAAGAGCATCTTCGTCATGAAACTTTTATTAAAGAAAGTAAATTTCAGTGCTTCATCAAGTTGACGAAATTTCGTCAACTTAGTATAACCTAAAAGTTATATTAGGAAAACGGTGAAAACGCTTAAACTATGAGTATAGTTTTCCAAGACTTCATCTTGAACGTATCGGCTCTTAAAAGTTGAAAAGTAAACCTTTAAGCTTTTGGTATTTTAAATGACATTCGAACTTGAATAGCCGACTATTCGAAAACTTAAGAGGAAATTTGACTCTTTGTCTATTTCAAATACCGAAAAAGCCGTCACCTTTTAAATACCTGATGGCGAACCCAAACCGCGTTCTATCGTCAACCATTTCAACAAAATTCTCGACGTCGCTTGAAATTATCCGGCGTCGCTGGGTCGATCTCGAATTCCAACTATTAATTAAGAATTACCAACTGCTCCCAGCGCAATAATTAGTCCACTGAATCATCGAATTTTTTACGCCCTGCCAACGTTTTACCAATACGCGTAGCTTTACGTGAATGAAAAGCCATGGCATCGCATCGCATAGCATAGCATCTGTTCACAATGTGGCGATATGTTTCGAATTATAATAATATTTTAATTTTTCGTAAAATGTTCCTGACACATTTCCCTATAAAGGAGCATATTGTGATGCAATTAAGCGATTCGAGTCTCCAAACATACGATTAATAAATTAATCCACTCACTCTCACAACACCCCATCGCAAATCGATATCATTACAAGCTTATTCAGTCTAGAAGCCTGCGATATTCGCAGCTTTTCGGCCAAAATAACGCCACAAAATGTCGAAAATATTTCACAGTTTTTCCTGAAATTTGTAGGCGTTCCCGCATTCGCCCATTTAATTACGGTTAATAAATTAATTACAGCTTCGCCGACGTTCAACTTTTCCCTCTACATTTTCAACCTAATGACCAACATTTACGTGCATCGAATACCAGTTAATTTGCTCATTCGAGAATAACGTATTCTAAAAAGGCGGAATATTAATGCACCCGAAAAAAATATACATAAACTAAACACGTAAAAATTAACCCTCCGAACTATTTATTTGGCTCTTAGAATGAATAATTTTGTGTCAATATCAATGCGCCGGTCATTAATTAGTCACACGTTTATTCATCAATTCTGGTCTGTTTCCAGTAGGAACATTATGGTCCAGGCGTTTCTCATCGATATCAATATGGACGCTTTTTCCCTCTACGATCAAAGTGTCGACTCGACGATACTGAACGCGGGTACGCCTTTATCGTGAATGCGGTGTTATTTATTAGACAATGATACCGGTTTTGTTGTTGCCGTTTACTAACAAGATGAATGTGGTTAATACCCTATTACGGGTAATAAGGCTACTATAGCACTAGCGTACACCATGTAGTACGTGCTAACAGATATAAATAGCTCGGCTATGAAAAACATCTCGAACGACGATAATTGAAATTATACGTTCATTCGCATCCATATTTTAAGAGCGATATTCGAGACGATTGCTTCCTATGTATATTATAGTGCTACGAACTGCCTCAATTGAACAATGTTGTGCTGGCTCGAATTAACAAATCATTTCTTCGCGCTTTAGGTTCCCCTCCATCGCCATTTGAAACACAAAAAATAGGAGAGTAATTATCAAGATTATTAGAAGCTCATAATTTTCTTATATCTTACTATAAATTATTATGATAGTGATTTTTCAAGTTTTTAAATTTATGGTACCTATAGATGAAAATTTTTTGAAACTATTCAAAATTTTCAATTTTCAATAAATCACAAATAAATGAGAAAAGTGATTTTTTAAATTTCAAAAATCACTAATAATTTTCAAAAATTCTGAAATTACAAAAAAAAATTGAAAAAATTTTACAACAGATATCCACTTATTTCTGAACAATTTTGACCATTCGCCATTTTGAATCCATTCTGACCCAAGTTCAAGCGTTCATATTCTGGACTACACCTTGCTTCACAAATGCAACCAAACTTTTTCCAAAGGCAAAGTTGAATTTTTTACATCACCTAAAAAATTCGGCTTTTTACGTCTTTGTTCGTTTTAGAAAATAATGAAAAAATCTTAAACCTTTTCAAATTCTAAGTTAAGGGCATTCCATTTTAATCGACGAACTAATTTAAATTTGTAAAACGAATTTCCACCTATTGGTAAAAGGTATATAAAGTGAAAAATCCAACAATAAAATGTTAAATCGAATCAAGTTCTGAATTTAGAAATCGAACCAAAATCTGTAAGCCAAATCAAGCCAAAAGTTTTTAGTAGATGAACCCGGAGCTAAATCAATATTCATATTTTTTTCAGAGCTGAAGCGATCCAAAACTTGGAAAAAAATTCTGAAAGTGAAATTCGAAGTTTTATTTTATAGCTTTACAACCCTGCTTTGGGATAAAGGGTAAGGGGTGGGAAGGGGAACACCATACCTTTGTGTTCTATGCCTATTGTAGCTGATTAGCTAGTACCTATTTCGATAAGCACATTACCAATCTCATTAAGAATAGTATGTAAATTGTTCACAATATATTGACAAAATGTTCAAAGGAATCTCTAAAAGCAATTCAACTCAAGATGGCGGCGCTTCATCCCAATTTCGAGTGGGATTTTAGGGACCTTTGCAGGCTCAAAATTTTTTATCTTAGTGTAACATAAGTAAATAAAAAAGAGACACCCACATATCTGAATCACAGCTTCCCGAGTGAATTTGGGAGGAAACTGAAACAAAAAGCAGCTCCTTGAAGAAGTTCTGAGTCATGACTTTTTTTAATATTTCATATATTTTAACAAGTTAAAATCGTATGAAACTGGAATACTTCATTCATACGCTCTAAAAAACCAGCCTCAAGAATCTTGTGTTTTTGATCTTTAATTCTTGAATGTAGAATTAAAGATAAAGTGACACGTATAATAATTACTCTAATAAATCCAATTATAATAGGCCTATTTAAATGTAAATAAAAAAAATTAAATAAAAAAAAATTAAATTAAAATTTATAAAATAATTTCTTTTAATTAAAATAAAACTTCGATTTTTTATAAACATTATACAATAATTCAATCATAAAAAATATTATTAATGAATTAAATCTATGAAAAAACAATCAAATGAATTAAAATATTTAAAGATCACTTTGCCAACATTATCTGCAAGCATTATGTTTTCAATAAAAATTCAGCTGCACTAATGGAGCATAGCTGAAGTTTCTCGAACCCTAATATGTATAAATTTTCACAATGGTGATTACCAATTCAGCCACCAGAGCCAACATGACATTGCAATAGATGATTTAAATTAATCTCATAAAAGCTTCACTTTCATTTGGATACGTGGTTTTCCATTAAAATGAAACAAAACTGACGAACTTGAGTAACAAGTAAACGAAAAGCTACAACGAAACCGACAATTTACTCTCCTTCACCATCCACCCTCATCAAGTTCAATTATCGCGCGAATCGTAAACCTAGTCATGTGCGACTTTTTACGTTATTTTGTATCATCATTCGCCGCGTGTACTCCGTGTGTAAAATATAATTATGTAAATATTTCGGCTGATCGATTATCCTTATTCGATACAACTAATACGTGTGTTGGCACCGTTCGCATACCAGCTGCTGTTATATTCGATTAAACTGACGCGAAATTTACGTCACGTTTGGAATTGAAACGTAAACGTAAGCTTAGATTACCACGTATACTTGGTGGATGATTTTCGTAAAGAATACTTATACGTTGGGCGAACCTACGTTGTCATCTTCAATACTCTCACTATGTTCCATATATTATTCATCATGAACACGATGTTCCAAATTCTACATCACATCTTTCACCTACTATCGGCTAAACATTCATAGTAAAATTTAACGAAAGAATTTTACAATAACCAAAAGGTAGAATAATTACTTCTTTTTCTCGCACGTCTATACTCACACATGGCCAATTACATGTTCCTTGAATTCAAAAATCCCATCAACAGGCATGAATCTGCACATTTTTTTTTCTCCAGTATAATATCTGAATTTGAAAAGTACACTCAATTTTCGCTTATTTTCAAATAAAAAATAAAACTTCCGCTCTAAATTGCAAAATTAAAACATAATTAATGTAACTCATTTGGTAAAAAGATTAAAATGAGACTAGTCGAGATATATTTCGAAAGCGAAAGATAATAGGCTGACTTATAAAATCTCATTCTTGGATCTAAAAATAAAAATAAAAATAAAACATCAACAAATCGGTTGGGAGGGCCTTCAAAAATCATTACAACACAAACAATTTACTAAAGCTGCGACAGACCGGCTTGAATGGGCACGGTTGAAGAAGGCCTTTGCTCAACAACAATGTGCTGTAATGAATATAAATAACATTCAATTAAAACTATGATGTAAGTATCACAAAAAGGCATTTTATCCCACCAACAGGCATAAATCGTGTACATTTTTTTCCCCCAGCATAATATCTCAAGTTGAAAAATAAACCTAATTGTCGCTTACTTCCAAATAAAAAATTACTCATACCATACTCAGAACTTAGGAACTGGAGAGATCTATCATCTTGTACAAATGACGAAAAATGAAGCTGAGAATGGAAAAATCGAAGGTCGCCTAAAAGCCAACTGACAACTACCAGTTACCTAGACATAAAAAGAAAATCTAATAATGTAAAAAGGCTTGACAAATTTGACAGCATTTCGCGCTAACTCGGTGGCAAACTCTCAAGTTAAGCTTCATCGCAACACCTTAGAAAAAATCATCGATTTATATGACGATGGTATCTCTAAACTCTAGCACCTATACATATTTTAAAAGCACCAAGATTATTTACGAAAAGTTTTCAAAATATTTCACTGAATGAAGTTAAGAGTGATGAAAAATAAAACTACGATGTGGATGTAATTGTTTAATAAACTATTTTTTTCAGTAATGAAGAAAACTATAAATGCAACTTGAAACATCATATTCCATACTTTTTAATTTACATTTAGATTGCTGAAAATTTCATCTTGATGAAATAAATGAATACAATGTTAAAGGTATTTCATGTATGAAAAATTTTTAATTGTTTTGAATCATATAAAGTTGAGATTTTTTGTTTGGTGTTATATTTAAATGCTCACCAAAATAAATAAATAAATAAATATTAATATACAATTGTTAATATGTTATAAATTAGTATGAAAATACAAAATAGCGCCCCCCCCTGGGATAAATAAATAAAAAAAAAAGCTGTAAATTGAAGGCATTTCCAGTCTGAAAAATTGTTGCTTTTTACAGATTCGAGAAACTGAAATTTTATTCATCTTTGGTGCCGTATGTAGGTACTTGAATAGAACCAAAAAAATTCTTTTAAAAATTTTATCAATGTGAAGAACATCATAATTTAATTTTGTTTCATTTCATTAACATTTTCATTCATTTTTCATTACACCAAAAAAAATCATTAGAAATCAAAATGCAAATATTTCCTGAAACGCTTGAAAATAGGAAAATTTTCATTTTTACATAGCTCTATAAAAAATAATACATTCTGAATTTTGATAAAATTTTCAGTAAGTTTTTTTTCTAATTTTTTATTTTGAACGATACAAAAAATTCAAATCATCAAAAATTTGTTTATCTAAAAATTTTAAGGAAAACTTTCGATTTTCCGTTCTTCATCTTCTCATATTACTCTATGAGAAACTGTCGAAAAAATATAAAATCAATTTTCACTCCTGAAGTAACGCAAACCTTTTCCTGGAGAGTATATTTTAATAGGAGAAAATTTTTAACGCAACAAAATTTGTACTTAATGGGTATTTTTTTCTTACAAAAAAATTCAAAGATTCATTACTACCAAGTTTACATTTAAAATTATGAAAAAATGTTGATTCTCCGATGTAAAAAAATTGGCTGTATGAAAAGGGAGGAGGACGGCCTTAAAACCTCAAAAATGATGAAAATTGAAAGAAAAACCAAAAAAAGGATACTTATAAGATGACATAATAAGGAGTAGTTCATTTTAAAGTCATCAGTAAACGAAGTGTATCGTCAAATTTTATCAATATAAATAACAAGTTACATCACCCCTGTTGGCTACCAAGTATAACATAGGTTTTTATTGGTTAATAAGACAAATTAGATACAGATACCACATTATTGAACTACTTTTCATCCCTTACCCTGAAAAATCCAAAGTTTGCATACATGTTTATTACCAACACACAACTTTAAATCACTTTCCCCATCACTTGGTGCCTTCACAAAGGGGATAGCGAACACTTATTCACCTATATTGAATTATAAGCACGAAAAACGACACGGCACGCCGTTTACATCAACAACTGCACTCAATAAGCATAAATTTCCAGATAACCGTTTTCAATTTACCGCCCCTTTGTATAACAAAAATCAACACATTTCGATGCAGCGTGACAGCAAATAAATGGAATCAATACCGAGCTAACGGTATTGCTATTTGACGAAATACAGGCTGTATAAACAGATTTCCAGTCAGTAACATGGTACTCGCTATTTACCAACATTATTCGAAATCCGCGCAATTTAACGTATAATCTATTATTAAACAGCGCCACATAGTTGGATTTTCGTTCGACAGTGTTGCTATTTTTTCACATAGGCTTCGAAAGCGATACGAAAATTAATTAGAAATTTTTTTATCGTAACTCTACATTGATTATGAGTATTCCGTACTTTTCTCCAACGTCATAGGTATACCATAATTTGTAATTTTCTTTTTATACTTTCCTGAACGTTGGAAAATGATCGATATTTTTCACGCTGTCGTGCTATTTTGCCAGAGAAAAAAAAAACACATTTAGTTGTGCATGAAACGAGAGATATCAAATTGCGCCTGTAGTTTCAACTCAATCGCCGAATAATTGCCAACGATTTTCCCCAGTGTTTTGCAAAAATAACGCTCGAAAATAGCTTAGTAACTTTTCCAACCTCGAATGAAAATTGCTTGCTCATAGGTCGGCCTCTTGCTTCGACAGAACTTTATTTCTATCGTTCATTTCAAGTTTCATAGATGGCGGCGTTTTTGAAACATTGTTTTTATACAAATGTAGCAAACGTTTCATTTTGTTATAATGATTATACCGAGCGTAAGAATGAACCCCACCCAGGCAAAGCAGCAAAATCCCTTTTATGATACTTCAACATAATGTCATAATACATCACTGCTCATAAATGCATTGTGATTGGTTATGAAAATAGAATTCAGTGTTACCAACATATGATATCTAGTTGGTTGTTGATTGAAAAAGAATTTACGTTGCTTGTATTGGGCTTGTATTGGGACCCGAACAACCGCTTGAGTGCTAGTGTTTTAGTGAGGCTCTATGAAGCATGCATGATTTCATCGGTAGTTTCCACCAATCAGACCACTTTAAACAAGTGGCCAGCAAATTTTTCTAAATACAAATTAAATACATAAAAAAAAAAAAAAAAAACGTAAGCAGCCATGCCGCATTACTGGAGCTGAGTTTTTAACTGGGGCTTGTTTTGATTTAGTAATAACCTTGCTTAACCGTTCATCACTACAGGCCACACCCAATGCCAAGTCTGAAAACCCCTACCATTTCCTTTCCAAAAACACTTAAGAAATTCAATTTGGCACAAATGTAGTATTTCATGCCATGAAATAATCATGCGAACACATATTTCTCAAATTATAACTATTTGAGGGTCCTCAAATTATCTTCAAATTTTATAAATCCGCCATTTTGGATCCATTTTGACTCAAATTTAAGTGGTTATATTCTGGTCACAAACTAATCCTACACACAAAGTTTGACCATTCTAGGCCGATTTGGTGATGAGATATGGAAGATTCATGAAATTTCCTGCAGCAATTTCCCCTCCAAAAGCCGTTTTTTGCTCTAACTCCCCTCCAAAATCACTGAGGAAGCTAAAATCAAAATACGTTTGTCACTTGGGCTCATTTTATCATATGACACAGCAATAAAAAATTTTCGACCCCTCCTGTACCCCCACCACTATTTTAGGTTGGTAACCCCGCCTTCCCCCTCCAACATCATGTATGGAAGTGAATTCGGGATATAGTATACAACTTATCCCCAATAACCATATGAATTCATATTAATTACATTTTTACCAACTTGAGGCTCCTCAAGCTCTACTCAAAATTTTGATAATCCGCCATTTTGAATCCATTTTGATCCAAATTCAAGAGGTCATATTGTGGTCACCAACTAATCTCACACACAAAATTTGACCAATTTAACTTGATTTGGTGGGGAGATATGGAAGATTCAAGAAATTTCATGACTCAAAACTTCCTCAAAAAGCCGTTTTTTGATCTAACTCCTCTCAATATGCACTCAAGAAGCTGAAATTTGGATATGTTAGTATCCGTGACTCACTCTTTCATATGAAATCAAAAACGAAAAATTTGAGCTATTTGCCCCTTCTCCAGCCCCCCTCAAAATTTGAGTGATCCGCCATTTTGAAATTTATCGAAAAAACAAAAAAACTATTTTTGCGCATTTTCAAGAAGAGTCTCTCACCAAATTTTGAGCGAATTTTATGAATACTCGCCGGCGCTACGCGTGGGGGAAAAAATATATATATATATACCAAAAAGTTGGACATTTGCCAGATGATTACAAATGGTCTGAAACGCAAAGATTTGAAGACCCCACCCTCCCCCGACCTTCCCCTCCCAAATCAAGTAGGCTGTAATAGCTATCGTTTTGTTAAAAACTCAGCTAAAAATAAACACAATTTATGATGAAAATTTTTATTGTTTATATTATACATGCCCCATACAGCCTCATTTGAGCAGTTACACTTTTCGCCACCAGATGTCAGCCACTTTGCGTTAGGGTCCCAATAGGGTTCCATCGGACGCTCGGTACAGGACTGTATGCAGAAATAGGAACATTTAGCGGCCCACCTAGAAACACCATTTTTAACGGCCCACTTAGTATTAATCAGCCCAATTTTTTCTCTCATTTTTCAAATTATAGATTCATGGAATTTCTTTCTTATTTTTTTTTTATCAGAGTTTGGAAATTAAAGTGGTCCAATTTTTACCTCACTGGCCCAAATACATCGCAGCCCATCGAGAGCTGGATTCGGGCCTGGCTCGGTATAATCTATACTTTGACAACATGGTATCACAGAATTACTCATCTAAGTACTTGCATATGGAAGTTTTTAATTAGAAGTGAAACATAACTTGATAGATAGCAAAATATTATTTACAGTCTGAAGATTCACACCGAACACAAGGTGAAAAATACAACAACGAGAGTCGAGAAAAATTCCGAAATATTTTCATTAATTTTTTTGAGAAATTAGAAGAAATATATTTTCAGTCTCGGAATCTTTCGTTATTCATTTTCATTGACTATTAGCTGTACACCACGATTTGAAAAAAAAAATACGCCAGATAAAACAAATAACAGAAATGCCAATCGGCGAGAAATGAAATAAGACTAACCTATAATTTAAAATACCAGAACCAGTTTTATAGTAATGTCATTTCAAACTTTCATATTCACATACAGATACACCTTACATAGCCAACGTAAAACCTTCGCGTTCATTTCGACCACTACGTACTTACCATTAAAACGTACAGAGGATTTTTTTATCTATCTGTATACCCTTCTATACGGCTACAATGAACGTTGCACTTCGACAATAATGAAGTCAGTTCGCGTCATAACGCAACTAAGTACCATACCTCAGTTTACAAACGAAGCTTTCGTTTCAGTACAACGTCGCGATGTTACTGTACACGATTCCGCTTCATGGTTAGTACGTGATAAAGTGATCAATTCGGGAGAAAATAAAAATAGGATTATAATTCAAGGTGTTTTTCGTACTTGTAACGTAAATCCCATCTTTTTCAATTACATCCCTGGTTAGTGTTCGTTTCGCGAACGTGTCGAAAATTTCTCTTTTAATATCAATATAAAGTGATAGTCGATGTTTAGGTAACCGCGGTATTCCGATGTCGAATAAATTAACGGAAAATTCTAGCTAAGAATCTAGGTAAACCGACGTTAAAATTCTTATTTACTGGTGTCGTAAAGTTTTACGCGGTATTGTATTCGCTATACAACGATTTCGTCTTTTAAAGCGTAATAAGAATTTATGTTTCATATCACGTCATACGCGCTGTATACTGATTTATTGAAAAATATAAGACGCTTTCCCAGTTACCGCTTACAATAATATTTTTCCGAACACACATCGTTGCTCGACCAAATGTTCGTATTCAAGTACCATTTTATTATATCTACATATGTACATATAATTTTATCTGTAATCGAAAAAATAGAAATATTCGATATGCAACGAGCCAATCAAAATGGCAGAAATTGAATGCATTCGATGGGATAGCACTTCGAAGATTTCTACATTCGTTGTAACTCCCACTAAACAGAGTTGTTTCAAAAATACCATAGCATTTCTCATCACAAATTTTACACTTGAATAAATAATGCGCAAAATGAGACTAGTTTTACGTATACTTTATTCACATTTAAAATTTGTGACAAGAAAAACCGTGGTACTATCAAGCGCATTTTGCAATTAAATGCAAATGATTGGTATATACTTTTTTTTTCGTAGAAATATACTTTTGTAAATTACTCTAAAACTCTAAATTTCCAAGTTCATTTTTTTTTAGAACTTATAGATTGATTCAATTTAAAATTAATATTTTTATCGTTTTCAAAAAACCAACTAGGTACATTACCATTAAAATGAATCAATTTTGTTAATGTTCCCCAGCCCCTTTACCGAAAATCTACGATCGTTAAATGAAAAAGTTTGTCAAAGAATCTTAGTACCGGCAGCGTAACTATCAGAATTTTTTTTGAGACCAACAATAACATACAAATATATTTGTACTTTTGCAATAAGAAAAGAGGTATTAAATACTTTCATCACTAGAAAATGAATTCCATAAATTTCAAAATGAGTAACTTTTATTTTTTTTAGCAATTTGAAAATAATAGAAAAAATAAAATATCATTTACCCGCCATACAAATAGTATAGTTGTACAGATAACCGTTTCATGATAACTAAAGCATAAGATTTTGTTATTCTCATCATTCATCTCTTTTATAACAAATAATAACAAAGTTCTTGAGGGATCTTTAGTTTTTAAAACGATAAATGAAAATCAGGTGCGCTATGGGCCACCTTAATCCTTTTTTAATTAGGCTCCCATTGCCAAACCGTAGTCAAAATGAAAAAATTCGAGTTATTTTTAGTTCAATTTCAAAACTTTTAGTACAGAGAAATTTAAAAACTTTTTAAATCTGGTGTTATCGATTCCTGTTCAAAAACATAAATAAATCTATTCACTTATTTTTATTTTTCTATTTTTACAAGACTAAAATCCCACCAAAAAATTACAATTCTCCAATCAAGCTGTTTCGAATGTAGAGTTTTGTTATGAAATTACTGATACAAAAAACATCAATTCTACTTAACCCTTAGAAAGCAAACATTAAATTGAAGAAGAAAATGACAAATTATTTTCATAAACTCGCATAAAAAGTATATCAACACTTTATAAATAATGAAGCGTTTACATGAGGACCTCACCATCTGGAAACATACACACTTATTTTTTTCCAAATAGTACTGCTGTTATGTTTTATTTACTTCGTATTTTAGGGTTGGGAATTTGGTGTTTTGTGTGTATCAGATTCAATCGATTGCAAGGTATAAATGCATATACATACATAGTTTCATAATTATCATAATGAGTATTGGCCAATCAACCACAATTCTTTTAAAATATGGAGATATATTTCCCTTTCCCTCCGACCTAACCATACCTCATCAAGTAGGCTAAATACGTTAGTTTTTCATTTAAAACGCAGCTTAAAAACACTAAAAAACGATTCATCTAAATCCACATCTAACATATGCTTAACACAAGAAACTGATCTTCACTGCAGTTGGAACATACATCGTTCAATAATTTAAACACTTTAAAATAGCAACGACCATGTAAACACATCGTAACAATCGATACTCTCAGTGATCAACTCGCATAAACAACCCCCAATGTTAAAATCATTTCTTCTCGGAATCAATCATTCATTTAGAAAAAAGTACTTTCTCTTTTCCGGTGATTTACTTAAACGGAAAACAAACTGCTGGAGAATCGCCAGAAAGTCCGACCACGAAAGCGAACGAAACGAGTTTCACGAACACCACGCGCCCGTGTATCCGCACGCATCGACGGTAAAAAGAGGCCATTATAAATTTTGAATCGCGAACCGACGTATCGGTTAATCGTTGACATTTATTTCGCATGGAGTCAAATGGACCCTACGAGGTTAGTTTTTCTGCATAAGATTCAAACGGATCCGCAAAAATTACGCCAATTTCGAATTTCACACGATAAAATTTTTTGGAATAGATTCAACAACCGAGTTACCTTAATGCTGAGTTACGCTTCGCGAATATCGCTAATGAATTTTTATCTCAAATAACGATATCGAACCATCTTGAATGTGGGTTGCAACGTCACGTATCAAATATCCACCCACCAGCGTAAAAGAACTTAACGAACGCCGAGTACAATATCAAATACGAAATGTCGAGTTCACTGTCTCGTGGCGCATATACGCCAATAGCCGCGAACAATTAATCATTTATTACGTGACCGCGTATAAATATACACGCGTCGACGATAAAAATATCGCGACTGTTTAGTATCCGTAATTTGACGTGCACTCACAATCTGCTATGACAATTTTAATAAAATAGGTCAACGCGAAAGGTTCAAGTTTAAATAATCCATCGAAACGCGCGAATGTCGCTTTAAAAGGAAATGCAAATATTATTATTAAGTAATAAGTATATTAAAGCGAACGACTGCCTGTTGGACAGTTACGCTTTCCGACATAAGTACGTAGATTTGTCATGTGAAGGGTAAGAATAGAAATAACTCGAATAAAACTACCCACTCCTTGATTATATCAAAATACCAATTCATTCAACGACTGTGTACCTATAAAAATATAAAAACTTGACTTTTCAATAAGAACGAATACCTTTTTCCATTTCAATATAAGAAGCGATGACCTTCAAACATGTATATTTTTTATGGAAAAAATGATAGATTGTCCATCAACTAATATCAAGTATAATAAAAGCATACACGAGCATTTTCAAATAATTCGTTTCTCTAGATTGAAAATCTCTTATTTTTCAGGAAATGAAACCATCCGAATTCAAAATCATCGCACCGTGAAAATAGGGTAAGCTTTATTTATACTAATCTACATCATCTCCATTCAAACCCATCTCTAAATTGAAAAAAAAACACACTATATCCAAGTTAATCATCGAATTCCTCTTTCCAGTTAATTCACAACAGTCAAAAATCTACTCGTACCTTCATCCTATAAAAATGAACAAACGTTAACATGAAGTCCAATATTTGTCTTCCTATCTACCCTACATATAAAATGGTCGACTAAACGGGACCCCAAACCGTACTTGCTGGCCGGATATTCGCACTTGAATAAATACAAAATCCGAATCCGCTATGAACGTCGATTTGAACCAACACTATGTATATATCGACTCATCGTCAGTTTTTTCTGCGAAGTCTCGGACCTAGTATATCTAAACGATATAGTGGCGAATTACACGGTTTTTTCTCTTTTTTCCGTCGCTTAGACATCAAATGAACCGAAATGCGAACGGAACTATAGTAGGAAGCAAAGGAATAGGGCAGCTTCCTTTGGCACGCTGGTTCTCCTTTTTATTTTTTACACTAGACGGTGTTTTTTTCAAATTACAAAATGCAAAGTAAACTTAGTTAACTCAATCTGTCGTAAAACGTGCTCAGGAAAATAATTTTACTTGAAATAAACGTTTGGTACATGAAAAGTAAACGAACGTACCTCTTAGGTTAAAAGCAAGTCGTAATCTTTATGTCAATACTTATTTCTTAAACAAGGAAAAATATGAAATGAGATGCTGCCATTCTAACGAAATCGATTTTAATGGAAGATCATGTTCTGATTGAGTAGGTGATGTTGCGATAATACAGGTTTTTTCGCAAGAAGTTGATTAAATATGAAATTTAAAAATACCCGCAAATACCATAAAAGAAAAAGTAATATGGACAACTGGACATTGATAAAATATTGATAATTACATACAATGCTTAATCATTCGAAATATAATTTACGAATACACATAAAAAAACATGTCCCGTGAGGGCTCTCGCGTCTATACTAATATTTATAATTAATGCTAGATAGATAGTAAATACATGTAGCGCCAAACTAGGGATGTAGCTAGGACATATCAACGGGACAGATTCTGAAAATTATTTTCAAAACATGCATTATGTAGGTCTACGGTTAGGGGAAGGGAGAGAAATTTTTTTAAAGGGCATGAATTTTTGTAGTATGCAATAAATTTATGAATGTACTTCAGGACATAATGAAAAAAATGATTTTTTTTTACAACGGTTTACAGTAATTGGAAGTCATAAACTCATGATCTATTAATAATGACAATTTTACTTTACTTTGAATTAAAGACATATATTCCACCACAAATTTATACGATGAACGAAATTATTTGATTTAACAACAATAGGTAGGTATTCAAGAAAGTGAGTTCATAGGAGAGGTTCGAAGTATGAAAGTTTTCAATGTTACAAAAACAGAATTTGACAATCCCAAGAAGGAATATCAAGAACTGATCAGTGAGTCTACAGCTAGAATACAAAATTTACTCAAGATATTGACCCCAAAAATTTGAAAAATCAGATGAAATTTCAAAATGATCCAATTCCTGAATTAAAATCTCTAGTAAATGGCCAACCAGTGGTGTATTACCAGAGGAATTATAAAGGGATTATAGTAATTGGTCCACTTCCTGATTGGTCATACGTCACACATGCAACGACCAATTATAAGGCTAGAATGTGATAAAATCTAGGTAATTTCATTTCTACCTTCCTAAATATCGTTCAGTTTTTAGTGAACGACTGAAATTCGTTTGTGATTTGAACCATCAGCTGATTCATGTTTGTATTTCATCTCATTCAGGAATAAAGTTTTCAGTTTTTTTTTCTTTTTGGGAAATTCACTTTTCGGGAAATTGCTTCCAGGAATTTGACCGGGAATCGTTTGGTGGACAAAATTTCCTTTTTGAGGGTTAAATTTGATGATTCATTTCAACATTTACGTTTGACATTTTCGCTGTAATGTTCAAGAAATCAAATACCTAAATAAATAATAATTACCCACAAAGATGTTCAGAATAGATTCTTAAATTCATAAGAGTGTAAGTAAAAGTTCTTGAGCTTAACACTTCTTTTTTCTCAGGTAGAATAAGAACCACGAAAAATGATAAGCTATAAGTCTAAAAATTAACGGTCTCTCGTGACTGCAAACAGCTCTCGGCGATTACTATAGGAGTTCCTCCAACCTTCTACAAGAAAAAAAACTACTTCGGGCATAACTTGTAATCGTTTTGCCAATCGATGTAAGGAGTATTCCTCTTCCTCTGGCCCCAAAAAGAAAGTAGAAATAAATAAAAATGCATTTTAATTTTTCATTCATATTCAAAATTCGATATCGATCCAAAAAAGAATTTTTCTCGCACGAACGACTTGACAAAATGAAAAAAAAAGCTTCCTCTAAATTAGCCGTTCCGCGTGGAAATATATTTCAACTGTTCCTCTCGAAATGGGATTTCCAAAACGCGCTATACGCAATGGCTATTGGATCCTACGTTAAAATACGTACAACGAAAATGTCTCGAGAAAGTCGACATTCCCAGCTCGTGCGTTTCGCGTTTTTTCGTTACCATTAACAAGACTTTACAACCACCCTCCATCTTACGCAGTTGTTACCTTATAGTAAAACTCATCGCCGTGAAATTGAGTTCAACGTTATCCATATACGAGGTCGAAAGATGCGGCAACACGGTGCGAATACCGTGTACTTTTATCATAGTGAATGTTAATAGCGAAAACATGTTACCTTCCTAATATATATTCAAGTATCACGCATTATAATACATTACATTATACTCATTTTAATATGTGTAATAATATTACCATGGTGGAAAAAAATTTAATTATAAATGTAGTTGTTCTTTCAGCTCTTACGCTTTTCTTTAGGAAAATTTAATCATAAGGGAGATCTAAGAGCGAAGGATGGTAGAGATAAGAACAATCTATCGCGAGTTTCACGAATATTAATGAAATTTATGAGACTTCCATAGTGTCGCATATTTTACCTAATCCACGATCTTATCCCATTCGTTATTAGATTTTGGTCGTCTCTACAACCGATCAAAACACGTAGCTTGGTGTTTAGTTAAGCAATGAAAAGCGTACCTTAGACAAAACACCCCTTTTATTTCAATTATATCCGACCGATACGTGTCGAGGATTTACAAGATCGTCGACCACCAATTTCGGCGATTATTTTACACCTTATTGGGTCCAAATGAAGCATTCTTATCGTTCGTACTCATTCATAAATCATCACAGCCGAACAGAGAATACCAGTCATAGAAATTTCAAATAAGCGAAAATATAAAAGCTAAATGACATCTCAAACACATTGCCACTATCAGGTTTGTTCGAAACCCTAAATCAATCGAAATACCAACGAGGGGTTCGTCAAAGGTAATGCTAATGAGGCATCGGGGTGATGATGAGATGCTTATTTAATATCGCGAAAATTCTATTTTCGGTTCCGATATCATTATAGCTTTACGTTTACGTACCTATGCAATACACATAGGAGTATCGGTCATTTCTTATTCAGCTTCGCGCTTCACTATGCGCGAATACAATGAACGCTTTTCATTATACAGTTATCCATCTCATCATTATGCATCATTTGTACTATCTAGACTATCTGTGATGTGGAAATTCTGTAAAAATTCCATGCATTCGACAAAAACACCAATATCAACAACTATAAATTATCGCATCTTACCCATGTCGAAGTATGGAACAAACTGGATTCTAGAACTGAAGATGAAAGAAGTGAAAGAACCATTGAATCTGATGAAGAAACAACAGTTTGTTGTTCCACCATCAGTTTCAATGGGTTCATTTAATAATAAAATTCTGCTCCGAAAATGGAATATTTGGAATCAATAGATGAAAACGGACTATTTCTGTAATGCAAAGGTAGTTTATTAAGGGAGAAATCAGAAACACAAAAAATGATGCCACATAATTACGTGCTTACTAGAAAACCATAATTCAATTTTAAAAATTAACTTTTCATAATAAAATTATATCATTAGCAGATGAAATGATATTTTTTATGATATTTACGTTGAAAAGAATCAGAGTCAAAGTGAATGATTATTTGAGTATCTTAGATTGAAATACTATGAATATAAAGTCTGTCAAGAATAAGAATACCAAAAACACCGAGCACAAAACGACAATTTTCAACTCCAACTAACCACATATTCCTGAAAATAGACAGACGATAAGAGTTGGTTAAACGTCGTAAGCAAAGTAAGGCAAAAATTTCTATAGTTAATTTTATTTTTTTTAAATAATGTGTTTTTTGTAATTTAATATTTTACGTATTCAAAACTTCCGATATATTTTGAAAAGAAAGCGAAAATTAAATTGAAACTTGAATAAATATTGGTATATGTTTTTGGTTCTTTTTAGGATTTTTTAAAATGAAAAAGATAGAAGTTACAGTACCTACGAGTATTTTCTTATAATATTTGCTAATATAAAATAAAAATTGTAACCTTTATTGCCCAACACCAAAAATACATTTTTTGTTCTTGTGTGGTATTATACTAATGATTAATGATTACTTTGTTGTTAATACAATGAGCGATTCATTAACGCCGCTGTCTTCCGAACAAAACTCATCTGCCTCCAATTCAACGCCAACACCTTCTTCATCAGTTATTCTTAAGAATAAAAGGGAGCAATATATCCGAAGTGGGACTAAAAGATATGTAATAAATTTATTAAATGTTTTGGATAGTAGTGATAGTAGTAACAAAACCCAAATAGCTGGTAAAGTATCCAAATGTTTAAGCATTAGCGAGAAAACTATGAGAAATATACAAAAAGATTACTATGAAACGGGTACTATCAGCTCACCTAAATGAAAAAGAAACAAAATGTCCATGTTCGATAGATTAAATGATTTTGACAAAGAAGCTATTAGGAGAAAAGTATACTTTTTTTTTTTTTAAAGAAATTCCGACACTAAATAAAATCCCGAATAGTGTACAGGAGGACGATACCCTTCCGAACTTTTCAAGATCGGCTCTTCATATCACACTACAAAAGTTGAATTTTAAATTCGTGAAACCCTTCAGAAATAATATGATAACTGATCGCGATGATATTATCCTTTGGCGAAGAAAATACCCAAAACAAATACGCGAGGATCGCCAGAATGGTATTCAAATTTTTTATCTCAACGAAACATAGTTGAATGCTGGTTATACTACCTCAAAAAAATGGGTTGATAATAGTATAACATCGAGACACGACGCCTTTACAAAAGGATTATCTTGTGGCATACAAGATCCAAGTGGTAAAGGGAGGAGAACCATAATTGTGCATATCGGGAATGAAAATGGATTTGTTGAAGGAGCTATGTTTGTGATGGATGCGCGAAAATCATCGGGTGATTACCACAAGGAGATGACTAGCGATGTATTTAAGGTATGGTTTTCGAACATTGTGAAGCTTTTACTTAAAAATTCGGTTGTTGTCACGGACAATGCCTCTTACCATAGTATAAAGCGGGAAAAGATATCTACAACTATAATAGTAATAAAGCAGATATTATCGAATCGCTGAAGGAGGAGAACGTCGATGCTGATATGTCCATGTTGAAAGTTAAGTTGCTGAATGAGGTAGAAAAAATTAAACCACGTTAAGAATTTTTATGCAATAGAAAACATAGCGGCCCAAAACCAGGTCAATGTTGTTCGGCTCCCACCTTACCATTGAGAGTTGAAGTTTGAACCCTATAGAGCTGATTTGGGCATAAATTAAAGGGTATGTGAAGTATTGCAATGTTTTGAGCTGGGCTGGAAAATTAAAACTGAAACTTTGGTTTTTTCATTAAAAACTTAAAACAGAAACTGAATGTCCGAAACTAATACATTTTAAAATTTAAGAAATGAAACTGAAACTAAATATTTTGAAAACCACAACTAAACTTAATATACATAGGTATACCTGATTAAACTTTTCCAGCCCTGGTTTAAAGATATTCGTGTCCAATTTTTACTTAAATAAAATCTTAAATTTTACAGCTACGTTGCAAGAAAAAATACAGATTTTAACTTTAATAAAGTTTAAGAATTATTAATCGAAGGCGTTGGCGAAGTTACAGCTGACAGATGGGTTTCATGTGTCCAGCAAGTCATATCCATTGAAAATAAAAAGTGGGAGATGGACTCCTATGTGGATCGACTAGCAGATGGTGTCGAGGAACTAGTGATCCTATACAAGCCCAATGAGGACGATATAGATGACCCGGATGACCCTTTTTACCAAATATAAACTCTACATGTATGTACGAGGTTTTTTTTTTAAAAAAACAAAACAGTTTCTTTTTTTAGAAATGAAAAATTACATCCCACTAAATCAAGTCTTTCATAAAAATTAGAAATAATTAAATGTATTCATCAATAAAGAAGAAATACGTAAGAGGACCCTTTCCTTACGTACTACTTTTATCGTTTTTGATTGAAAAAAATCAATTTTTAATATTCTTTCAATTTTAAATAAGTAAAATATGATTAGATTACGAAAAACACAATTAAAAAAAAAAATTAACAACAGAAATTATTGCCTTACTTTGCTTTGCTCACAACATTTGACCAACTCTTATCGTTGGTCTATTTCAGGAATATGTAGTTAGTGGGAGTTAAAAATCATCGTTTTGTGCTCGGTGTTTTTGGTATCCTTATTTTGGACCAGGGTTGCCGTGATCCAGCTCATAATTTGTGATCCGTGATCTGGATCCTATTTTTCAAGTTTGATCTGTGATCTGGATCAGTTCTCAGAAGTAGATTCGTGATCCGTGATCCAATTCATTTCCCCATACGGATCATTATTTCACTGGTCATTTTATTTTTGCTTCACAGAAAAAATTCTGTGTTATGAAACTGAAACTACGAAGCTAGTTAATTTTTATTTGCAAAATTGTTTTACATTTTTTCAAGTGTAAAAAACGTGTTTTTTAATCAAAATTGAAGTGCTTTTATTTTATTTTTTTATTTTGTGCGATTATTGCTATTACGCTACACAAGCTGTAAAAAAAAAATGACCCGTGCTCCGCGATCCAAATCTTTTTTGGAGCTTGATCCATGATCCGTGATCTAGATCGTGTGGTGAGTAATGATTCGTGATTCGTGATCTGGATCAGTTTTCACGAGAAGATTCGTGATCCAATCCATTTTTTATGAGACCGTGGCAACACTGTTCTGGACTAGGGATGGTTAATTACCGGTACTTTATTTTTAGGTAAGTTACCGGTAAGTTACGGGTAATTAAAGTAATTTAGAAATATAAAAACTAATAAGTAGGTTTTGCTGGAAAAACTTGACTTATGACCTAAAATTTCGCTAAAAAGACCTAAAAACCAGTTTTTAAATTACCGGAAGAATTTAAGAAACTTATGTAGTGGAAACTTACTAGTTACTGCTTTTAATTACCACCCACCTATATTCTGGACCTTTGACTATATATATATGGACCGCGTTAGCAATGTAAAGGGAATCGTCAGATATCCTACTGGAAAAGAATGTTTCTGATTGGTTGTTTTATTCTCCCGCTAAATTTGCTTTGATAACACCTGATAATACGCTGTTGTGATCTTTGTTGTGATTAAGAATTTAAATAAATTATTGATGCAGGTTTAATAATATTCATTATTCATTTCATTTAATAATGTCTTCAATTCTACAGAAATGCAGAAACATATATCTGAACATGAACTATTCTGTGATCATAAAACGAAACTGATCAAGTTAGTCGCTCAAATTTATTTTGAGTTACGACTTCATCATGAATCTCGCCGTTTAAACAAGAATGCCACTTATAAACGACTAACGAATACTACATCTACGACTATTTACCACCATGAATAACGCCTGAAACAAAACCAAAGCATACACAAAGTAAACAATTCTTCATTTATATTTGTCATTTTTTACCGTCAATGGGTTGGTGGGGATGACTAGTCCCAGAACTTCAAATAATTCAATTCCTCTCGTTGTTTTTTGTTAGATAAAGAAATAAAAACTCAATTATTTCGTTTTCCAGTCATTCCAAATGAAATTTATCAAAATTATGTATTTTATTCAACTTTTGATTAATTACTCTAGTGCGTCTTTTGATATCGCACTAAAAATGTGACTTCAATGCGTTCAATGAAACAGCTCTGTGTCTGTTATCAATATATGTTTTATCATATTTATTTATTTAAACACTTGAAAAATTTAAAAGTGGAGCGCCTCAATAAAAATAAAAAAAAAACATTTTACAAACGGGTCACTATCTGAAATTACTTTTCCAAATATTTAATAATAATAACCGAACATCACGCAATTATTAACGTATAATTATCGTACATACTAAACAGTAAACATACACTATTCAAAAAAGATTTACTAAGGAATCCAAAAACTAAAGATGAACTTCACTCAAATTGTCAAATTATTCGAACACGAAGTAAAAATCTCAAAAAATCTTCAGGACATTTCATTTCATTGAAATGAATTTTTACTCCTCAAGTATTTATGTCACAGATGATTTGGTCTAAAAGTTCGTATATGCAGCCGTTCTCGAGATATGGAATCATTTCAATCGTTTCTGAAACGTTTCATGAAGATTTCAAGGCGTGTAATCGTTTCATGACACGGTCTAACACTACGCGAGACGCAAATGCACTACTTATTACCAGCAAAGTTACATAGATATCAAGTTACTGCACTCCCATAAGAGCAATATAATTAGTTCAGAAATGATCACAAGGTTTACGGCGATGTACGAGACACATCTCTGATTGGTAGCTAAACAACAGCCAATGATCAATTTAACCATATCTCGCGGGAAATTCAAAACAACCAATTAGAGTCGATATTCGCGCCTAGTGGATTGCAGAGCTCGTATAGTGAGCAAATGATCCTACTAAGATTTTTTGTTTATTTTTCCGGGTCCAGTAACTACCACCTATAGGTATAACTTTGACTACTGCTTTCTAATTCACTAATAGTAAACTACTAGTTTTTTTTTATCTAAACTAGGAGTTCTGTTCTACACGGTATACTTATAAATTAATCATTTTGTAATACCTTATTTAATTAGGAAAAATTTAAAAAGTAATTTTCTTGTAATTAAATTGCTTTGAAAATCTAAATCTCGCTTCTGCACTAGATACACGTCTAATCTAACCATACGGGTACTAGATTACCGGGATCGCATCTCCTATTATCCTACGTATGGCAGTTTTCTTAAATAGCAACTCTGTATATAACGTACTCGGTCGCCTCTTACACTCGATTTATTTTATTTCTAGTACTTTCGTTTATTTTCCTTTAATCCGCGCTCGTATCGGTTTTTATGTTTTTTTATTCATTTGTTTGTTACTTTTACGCGCACACGATGAGCCGATTGTACGATTACGTTGCGACTTGTTTGCCAAATTTATCATTTTTATTTTCGTTCATCCGTATTTAGAAATTTTATTATTTTACCCGGCCATAGACGTCGACAATTTGTTTATTCCTTCGGCTAGGCTTACGGAAAGAAGTCATCGATTTATCTTTAACTCAAACATCGGACAAATTATAAAACTTCAACAGTTAACATGAAAGTAGGAGATTGAAAGAATATGGAACCACGCGCCACTTATCCCAATACAATGGAAACCTTCTACGAAAAAATTGCTCAATATAACCAGGTTCGAAATACTACGTACGTAATTTAAAAGCAGCGAGCCGGATTAAGCGTAATTAATACCTAGTAATCGCATTATATTTCGCCATCGCACGTAGGATTTACATTACAAAGCAATAACAAAGGTCAACTTTAGTGATATTAATCGCCTTAGTATTATTGTTTTTACGCTATTTTAAAATTCTACACGTACACGAGCGATAGATTTTATTTTCTATTAGCAAAACGGCACCACCCATTCGTATAAGTTATTTGTGAACCTAGGTGATACCGAGTGTTGCGAAAATGTGATTCAAGAGTACATTCGTTATTTTGGAACTGCTCTAGAAAGCACTGCTTATCAAAAAAAAAAAGGGGAAGACCTTTGAAAAGTGGTAGTCTGGAGGATTCGTGAAAAATATGTGTAGCGCGAGAGCTGCAGTGAAAAAATGTTCATTGTAATGGCATATACAATCGCTTCTATCATTGGTCATTCTATCTCGGGAAAAATTTCTTTATTTTTAAATGCTGCAATTTTTTCATACTTGGGGTTTATCTATCTCTAAATATTTTCGAAATAATGGAATTGAAAATTTTCTTATAAAAGATAATATTTTAGTCCTAAATTACTCATATTGTTAAAAGTCTCTTCTTTTCAACCCAATCATCAGATACTCAATATTTCACTATCTTAACACAATTTAAGCGAAGAAGACTCCGTTAAAATAGAAGTTTGGCAATATTGCTCTTAAACTAAAATCTGCAAACAGCTCAACATATGTGTGTGCCATTCGAGAAATAAAAATTCCAAGAAATTCTATTTAATGAAAGAATTCCATTAGTTTCTAGATAACTCGACTTGGTGAAACCTTTCTTTCGAAAAATTTTCCAACATAAAAGGCTTTGGTATGACTCGAAAAAATTTCTTCATCTTTCGAAAATAATAAATTTTAGCGCGAATTCACGTTTTAATTATCATCATTCTGCCTTTAACGAAACTTTAAACTGAATTGTCGAAATTTATAATCCTTTTAAGTCGACGTGCGTAGGTGCAGTCATGTACAAAGCCAACATAAGCGTGACGCTTCTATTCTTTCGGCCTTTTAAGTTTGTAATATAATTTCGAAAGAAAGATGAATTATGACGAATGAGCTAGATCATCTATTTTACACCATGTAGAATTATGAATTAAGATGTCACTTTTATCTTCCGCAAAAGCCCATGGTAATTGAAAAAATAAGTCACGACTCTGAATTAATAGGAATATTCGCTATTGAAATTCTCAATTAGTCGCATTTACACCCAGTATAAAATGAAAGCTTTTCGTGAAAAATATATATATGCTACAGGAGCGTTGAAATATCGGAGAAAAACCTCGCAACGGAATCGTTTAGTAGACCACGTCTCAATAAGAACCTACGCCCTAAGTAAAACGACGAAACCCTTTCGTCTAAATCCGATACGTGCTCAATTCGCGAGATCATTTGGTATACTTTGTATGTCTGCTTTAAGATTTAGTTCGCTAATATTTCATCAGCTCGTTTCCACGTAGCACTTCATTAAAACCTTTATTAATGTCGGAAATGTATATTCATTGTGAAACGGTATCTCTCACTTCTCGGGCAAACATTTAAACCGGGCGCTTAAGTCGCCGCTTATCTCATCCTTTTCACAGGGGCTATTAAGATTACAAATAAACTTTAAAATAGGATATTTCGCGGGGCAAAACTTCGCTATAACTTGTAAATCTTTATTCAAAACTTATATACCGAATACTCGTCAGCGGTTAAATTAAATTGTGGTTACGCCGTTACCATCAGCAGTCGTCGTCGTTACCGTATAAACTGTACGTAGAGCATGGTAGCAGTACTCGAAATCTCTCCAAATTCTCTTATTAAATGAAATTTAACGTCGGTATAAGTTGAATTAAAATTACCGCACACTTTCTAGTCACACAATAAGCCATTAGAAACGAACTTTTGCGGACTTCTTACCACAACATGATTCTTAACCTTCCCTCCGCTATCCATAAACTCTAACCGAATTTGGCCTATATTTTTTACCGGAATTATTTAGAATATGAACTAACTAAAGAATTTATTTTTCCCTCTTCTTCGTAACGCGGAGAAAGGCTTTATCCCTACGCCGCGCCATGTTACGAACTTATATCAAATGACATTCGTTTTCATCAATCTTTTCGGAATTCGCAAGAAACGAACGGACATATTTCTTGTCGAAACGAGCACAATTCATTTCAAACCAAACACAACAATGCGATCGATTTAAAAGCTATGTGGACCATCGGTTTAATTAATTTAATTTTTTCATCCTGCCTATACGTCCATCTAATATTTTCTTAGGTTTCGATGTCACTTTGCGACTCGAAAACGAAACTTTCTCCAGTTCAACCACCTTCAGACGATACAATAGAAAAAGTTCTGTGAATGTTAGCCGAAAGGAGTATTAAATTAGTTCCTTGGCCTTCACGAAGTTACGTATACATAAAAGTTTTACAGAAGAATTTTAGCAACATGAAATTAGAAACATTTCTTAGTTTAATGCCTTTTAAAAGTCTTAAGAAATAACTAGGCTTTTACATAAACGAATTAGATGATATTACGGGCAATGAGTAGAGTTTACTATTTATAACATTGAATAATGGCTCATTGAAGGTACTCTGGATGATGACATTATTAGCGTACGAAATTAATGAATGCAAGTACATAATAATTTCTAATTTCTTTTCCATTGAATTCTCCGTGAATGACTCATTTTTTGAACTTTAAAAACCCACTTCTAAATATCGAATCATTCTCGAACGAAATTTTATATACATTTAAATATATGATTGATTATGAACCTTTTCATGTAGAATCGTTCGTGAGCGACACATTCTTTCAACATTATAGGCATTCTTTTAACTTCGAAAGCACTTTAGAATATCGAATCGTTCGTAATAGACTCATTGTTTAAAGTGATGAATTTAGAACGCACACTTCAGAAAAATGAATCATTTGCCAATGGAATTTTGAATACAGACGTATGATTAATTGTTATTAATTTTTTTTTATTAAATCGTTCATGAACGACTCATCCCTTCAAAATTGTAAGTATTCATTGAATTTCCATGTAAACTGATTTTTTAAATTCATTTTTTTAGTAGCATTAAACATTTTGTATTATTGTTCTTCCTTTAGTAATTTGTAATTTCACGTCAATCTATCATCAAAAAAACTGAAGGCTACAACCTGAACCTTCAAAAGGTCAACTTTTTGCGCGAGCATCGATTTGAAAATTAATTAAGTTCTTTTTCCATACATATATACGAACTACCTCATAAATTCCAAGTCAATCTATCATCATAATTGCTACAAATGTTATTTATGTTAATACGACGAAAGTTAAGAATGTCATAAAAGTTCTAGAAAATTCAACGTTTATAAATGTAAAAACTTCACGGTGATGTCTGACCTTCAGAAGCACTTTAAATATAATTTCCACTCAAATGACGAAACTTTCACGAAATTTTGTCAAAACTAAAATTGCAGAAAATTTAATTTCCATTTTGAAGTAAATCGTTACTTTTTCGCTAGCATACGCTTAGTTGGCGAAATGTTTCACGATTTCAAAAGGAAAGCCAACATACTACTAGATTTGTACTAATTACGAGATTAGTCACTTTGAACTCATTTTTCTGAAAAAAAAACATGAACTTTATTCAAAATTTACAAGAATTAAAGTCGCAGGACATGAAATTCTTCATGATCAAATGACTATCCATTTCCTCAGCCTACGAACTGCAAAAACATGAAAATTGAACTGAATTTTTAATGCGCGAATCGACTTCAAAATTAATTTAATCACTTCTTTTTCGATACGTATTCAAACTACCATATTTTTATTACTGATTTTTCATAGAAACACATTTTTGAGAGATACACCGAGTATGTACTTAGTCGAGGATAAAATGGAGTCTGTAAGAAATGTTCAAAAGACAAGTCCAATAGAAAATTTTTTAAAGTTATTCGTAAAAATTAAAAAAAAACTATCATCTTTTTTGCACTTTATTATTATTTTTCCCCACATATCCCCAGTACCCCACGGCTAACAATTTTTACTTACTATACATTTTGGCGTGAACAGCTTACTTGACAAACATTTTCAAAATTAGTCATTAATTGGCATAAAAATATTTTCGAAACCTTTGTATCTCGACTCCTTCATTTCGCAGAGCTGGCAAATCATCATACACGAGTGCCACATGAGTAGTCTTCATGTGGTATGAAGGAGCTCATATTGACATGAAACACCCTGTATAACGACAATATGATAGACAATTATGTTCACTTACTGCAAGCTTGCTACAGATTAACATTCAACATAATGGAGTTAAAAATGATTTTATTCGAAGGTGTGAATGATTGCGTTTCGAAGACAATTGTCCTGCAATAAAGAAAAAAAAAACATGTAATATTAACGATTACGAAAATAGAAATTAGGAAAAATTCAAGCAAATATGTAAAATATAGAAAAACAATACGGTTGAAAGAAATTATTACAGTTTCATTAGTTTCGAAAGAAAAAAAAAACAAAACTAAATAGGCAGGACAATAAAATATTATAACTATATTGTTTTTCAGTCATAGGGAAAATTACAGTTGAAATTTTTCCCCAAAAATGTCAAATACTTGTGTGTACAAGACAGCATTATGTGAAGTATGATCAATAATATTATTGCATGCGACGACAGTTTGAACTAGGAGAAAGGTATTTTGTATTGGGATAGATACAGGGGCCAACTTTACGCTAAAACTCCAAATTTACCGACTTTCCAAAAGCCAAGGGGGGAAGCTCCCCCCTCCTCCCTTTCGGTACGTCCCTGGATAGATATGCAGCCGAAAGAGGGCAGACTGGAATTACAGGCTGTACAGAACAACTTGGGAATGCTACAAACAATTGGTCCAAGTGGTCAAGTTCAAGCTCCCCCCCTCCTCCCTTTCGGTACGTCCCTGGATAGATATGCAGCCGAAAGAGGGCAGACTGGAATTACAGGCTGTACAGAACAACTTGGGAATGCTACAAACAATTGGTCCAAGTGGTCAAGTTCATTACAGTATTTTTTATCATTGATGTTGATTTTGTACTTGTAAATCTCTTAGAATCGTTCAAAATCACAAAAGTTTTCCTTCTACGACCGCTTCCAAGTTCAACGTTATATTAAGCTTCAGAACTAGAAGACTTGCTCACCATCTCTTTCACAAATCAGGCAACCTATAATAACAGACTTTTTTTACTAAAAACTTGAAATGGGTAGATAAAATAAAAAAGTAAGCAGCTAAGCCGCATTAATGTAGCTCATTTTTTGACTGGGGCTTCTTCAGGTTTGCAAATAACGTTGCTAACTCCTTCATGTCTACAAACCCCACCCTTCCTCCACATGCATTGGGAAGTTGAAATCAAAGTAGTTTATTCACTTGGGTTCATTACATTCTATGATAAAAATTTTAGATCTCTCGTGTACTTCCATCACATTTTGAGGTCTATAACCTTCTCCACCATCCAATGACATGTATGAACGTGAATTTGAGATATAGTGTACTGCTTATACCCAATAATCATGTGAGCCCATACTGATCAAATTTTGGGTTTTGTGGGGCTCCTCAACCTCTCCTCAAATTTTGACAATCCGCCATTTTGGATGCATTTCAACTCAAATTCAAGCGGTCGCATTATGGACAATAATTAACCTCACATACAAAGTTTGATCTTTCTAGGTTGGTTTGGTGAGAAGATATTGAAGATTCAAGAAATTTCATCACTCAAAACTTCCTCAAAAACCGGTTTTTTTCTATAACTCTCTTTAAATTGCACTTACGAAGCTGAAATTTGGATATGTTGGTGTCTGTGACTCACTCTCTCATATGAGATGAAAATGAAAGTTTTGAGCTATTTGCCCCCTGGCTTCAGGCCGCTTCAAAATTTGATGATCCGTCATTTTGAAATATATCGAAAAAACAAAGAAATTACTTTTTCGTATTTTTAAGAAGAGTCTTACGCCAAATTTTTATTGATTTTCATCCATACCCGCTGGAACTATGCGTGGTGTAAAAAAAATAAAAATATAATAGGCCATAAAGTTGGACATTTGCCAAATGATTACAAATCGTCCGAAAGGCAAAGATTTGAAGACCTCACCCGCCCCGACTCCTTCGCAAATCACGTAGACTGTAACAAGTATCGTTTTTATTAAAAACTCAGCTAAAAAACTTTAGTTTCCATTACGCGTTCAGAAACTGCCATTTTAATACCCACTGGAGAAAAAATTTTTCACAAGAAAAACTTGACGAATTTTTCGGCGAAAATTTTCCCGACATAAAAGTTTCCGCCAAGTTAGAGCTTTCGATGAACCAAGAAACCAAGTCATGAAGAAAATTCGCAATAATCGAATTTCGATATTTTTTTCGCCTTTCATCAACGTACGTAACACACAATCGTTACAAGCGTACAAAGCGGAAGGAAAGCGATGAAAATTATGAATATTTTGCAAAGCTCGTTATATCGTCAAAAGCCATAATACAAACTCATACGGTTGATTTGAAGATGTTTCCTTTTATCACTTATCGCATTTTATTCCTTATTCAATACTTCATCAATAAGTAGATCACTACGAAGCACACTATATTTACATAACAAACACGTGTCGAAGATAAACTTCAAAAGTGTTTTTCAAATAAATAAAACTTTTCATTCAAATCGTAATTGCGCTTTATTAAATTTTTCTCCATTTGTCACCCGACCGGGACCCAGCAAAAATACTACAGCAATTATCTCGCCAAAAGTCCCCAAACTAAACTCATTAGCGCGTCAACATTACAAATGAACATCCGTCGACATTTCTCGTGAAATTGTTTTCGCCCTAGTATCGTTGTAATGAAAGAAAAATGAGCCAATATACCAAGACGAGAGAGCGACTGATTGTCGATTACGGTGTTTTCGTGGACGTAACGTTAACACAAAGATACCAAAAAGTCAACAAGTATACACCAAACGTCGTAAAATATTTACGAAACAACGTTCTCGCAAATCTTCATTTCCGCCATCACGTAAAATCGCGTTACCAACATTACGACGAATGACTCAATTGAAAAACTCCGAGTTGAACCGTTTCAGTGTAAATAATCAAATTAAATTACAGTCATTCGCGCTAGCAAGAGGGACTGGCGCGGAAGCATATCGCGTGTTACTCTTCAATATAAGGTTAATAGAATTTATTCAAATTGAAATCATAAAACAGGGAAAATTTTGCGCCCCTTTTTAAATTGCACGAACGAAATTTAAGCCTTCTCGCCGGCGTCCGTCTTTCTGTCCTTTATTTTTATCATTTTCTTTTTTTTCGTGTGTTTATTTCCGAATTATTTATTACACCCAGTTGGATGGCTAATAATTCTTTTTTATTTTTCTTATCATTTATTTTGTCGAATATTCTTCTCTCTTTCTAGTTTCGAACGACGAAAAAGCGATATGGTTAAAACAACGCCCCGAGATGACTTCAACATCGTACATGAGAGCCGCGTACGGCCTTGCGGTTATTTTTGATAAATTAAAAAGGCTCGCGGGTTTCCATGCGGTCTCGTCCATGTACTCACGCGACAATACGAATATAGTAATGGTGAACCTTAATAAGATTATTTTGGCTCGTTAAACGCTCCGCGCCAATAAAAAATTTCTATTAAGTTTCGAATCTGATTTCACTCAAAAGACGTTCTAAAAAGGGGTATCGTATTTCAGTTCACCTCCACTCTATTCCGACTCCTCGGTAGTAATTTCGATGCCATTTCTAACACTAACGATATCGATTATTTAGAATTACTTCTTTAATTGCGCTAGCTTGAGGATATTTATCTAAATTCCCCTGTCCCTTCCCCTTCCAGCTGACCGTGACAAAAAAAGAAATGAAACGCCGAAGTTTCGCTTCCGCCGAGAAAAATTTACTAAAAAATTTCATTAAAGCTTTAAAATATACTTTTTTCAACCCAGCTTCCGTTCTAATTTATCCTTCGACGACGAAGAAGATTACTAATTCCCGAAGTTTTTTTTTTTGCACCCCAACTTCTGGTTATTTTTTGTTTTTCTTTGTTGACCCTTTCGTAATGTTTTAAATTCTACGACGACTTCTCATCTCGGCGCGCTTTTAATTACAAGCTATATTGGTTCGTTAAACGACGACGATTTTAATTCGCTACTGATTATGCGCCGGCTAACGCGACCGTCGTTTTTAAATACCGAACGTAAAATTGTCGACCGCAACGTGATGGAAAATTTACAGGGTTTTTCCATCCGTTCTGATTATGAATAATTCATCGGGCCTGGGGAACAAACAAGACGTTTTCGCATTTAAATGTCACGCCGAAATAAAGATCTTCAGTTCACCTCGGTTACGACTAGTTTTTAGATTGATATATCAATATCAGCGTTGTTCGACGAAACGTAGACGTCGTAATAAAGGTAAATAAAACCAACGTCGTATTGCACCCATGTCGCGTACACGAATTAACTTCTAACGCGAAATCACGTCTCGTGTAAATTCCAGCGGGTGTTACAAATTCGTCGCGCTGAAAAACTACTCCTCGCGTGTCATCTTCTCGACGATAGTGCTATGACAAGAAAATGAATCTTGTCAAACACTTAAGTATTTAATAACCCGAACTGTCGGAACAGAAAAGCGTTGAAATTATTACGAAGGCGGCGAACGCGGCGAAACCGTGTGTAAGTGTTTCTCGCTTCGTAAGTTGGTTAAAAGTTACAGATTTAACGTAAGTACAGTGTTTACGATGAGTTCTACGATATATAGTTAATTGAATTTACAACACGCGCCGAATTCTACTTAATTCGAACATCTCCTTTCCCAATCAATTCAGCATCGATTACAAACTAGTAAAAAACGTAAGCAACCATGCCACATTACTAGAGCCGAGTTTTTCACGGGGTTTGTTCAAATTTTCCAGGTAATGTTGATGACCTCTCTAGGCCTACATGCAGTACGGAGGCTAAAAATTCTCACTTATTTTCTTCAAAATCCTCTAGTTCTTTGGATTCAGGTAATATATTACGTCTTGCTCATAGAAACCATATTACGCCGTGTACACCAAATATCAAACCCTATGTGCACATAGCCGGCTTTAGGAGGGAGGGTTTGGGTATCTAACCCTTCCAAGCTTTTTTTAAAGTGTTTTTTCGATTAAAAATGTAATGAGCGGAAAGAACCCCAACACTTTTTTTGATACACCTGACTGAGCAGAACAGTGGCTAAATGATTGCCCAATACTGAGATAAAAAAATTTCAGCTCACTACCATAAAATGTGATCTATTTTTCAAAAAAAAAAATCAACTCTAGGCAAACTGAAATTCTTTTGGATTCATAAGTCATATTTTATCTCAAGTTCGAAAAAATTTTTGTACATATATTTTTAAAATGTTTGTTCTAAAAATACCTACAAAATAAGTGAAAAATACATTTTTCATAAATAATTTATAATATTCTTTAGTTTATAAATTATTTTTATTCATTTTAATTTTAATAGTAATCTTTGCGTTAAATACAATACCATAAGTAGGTTGCTAACTTATTAGTATAATATATGGGATACTTGAAAAAAAAAAAAAAAACTACATTAATTTTTATTATTTTTTCGAAAAGCGATGATAGATAAGTGAAATTTCTATGTTCCAAGTTGAATATTATAATTAACTTTCTCATAATTATAAAGGATAGTAATTATTTGAAGATTTCGAATTTTATTTGAATAAAAATTAAAAAATTGAAAACATCCTCACGAAAGCCCAAATTACCAACCCATGCGAGATACATTTCTTCAATCCAATAATATGAAAATCATACTCTCAGACAATAATGAACGGATGAATAACCTTATGAAATTTTTGAATTCTTCTGGCTTACTTAAATTGATACATATAATCATTACAACTGTGCATTTAGCCATAGCTGCTGTACACGTCACGTAAAAAAAAAAATTACAGTGTTTCATAAATTTCTAGAAATTACTGGTTCAGCAGAATATTAACTTCGTTTTCATTTATATCCTCTTAAACTTCAAAACACAAATTGTGTCTACTTTCTAATTTATTTTATTCAGTTTAAGTTGATACAAAAAAAAAAAAAAAAAAAAAAAAAACTATTAAGATTCTATACATAACCTAAAAATTGAACAGTTTTCGTTTTTCTTGTCTCGCTCAGATTTAATTTCATGAATAAAAATTACTTCATTTTCATGCAAAAAAAAATAATTGTGAACAAAGGAGTAACCCCTTGCATTGAGATTTGTAGGTATAATGTGCAATATTTCGACAAATACGCCTCGAGAAAAAAGTAATTTCGATTATCAGTTTCGAAAATCTCTAGAAAAATCAATTTGGATATTCCAATAATGCTCAATGATAGTTTACAATGTTTACATACAATAATGGTTAATTTCGGATAAAGATGTATCTAGATTGTGATGCTCGTTTCAGAGACTCGTAAATCGAACTATGTAATGTATTTTGACAATACAAGCATCCTTCTCCGTGTAATTCATGCCACAAATCCTGCACTATATCTCCTGCAATCATTGTAACAATCTCTGAATCTCAATAGCTTATGCTTTTTCTCGTTTCTTACAAGTACAGCCATCAGAATCAAATCAATCAATCATCCCTTCGAAAAGCGAATTTCATACCATCGTAGTTTTCAAATCAACTGTGGAATTATCGTCTACGTATAATTCGAAATTGAGGTGAAACGAAACAACAAATCGGCATCCAATTAGTAATGTAATTAGGTTAACCGGTGGAATCGGCTCCTATATCATCTGCATCGCTTCGACCATTATTATTATCCAATCAAGATTACATAGAATACAGATTTAACCCGTTAGACCGTAAATTTACGCTATACCGTTGGTCGCGGAATTCGGTAAATGAAAAACTTCCGATTCAATGATTTGAAAAATAATGACATTAGCGAAATTCACGCTCTTTGATCGTAAATCTATATGCGTATTTTTACCGATTTTCGTCCGCGTTATTATTCAATAATAATTTCCCTTTAGTAAATTTTACCTATAAAGTATACATGTTAATTAGCGAGTTAATGGTGGTGCTTTTAAAATGGGAATTGAATTTATTTTGTAACACGAATGGAACGCTCTCCTTCTTTTATGTTGACTTCGAGAAGTCTGAAAATTGAGCCTTTACAACGATAGAGTGCAGAAAATTCTCCTAGATTTTTATTTCAAATTTTCATTATGAACTTTTCATTTGGAGTCCATCAATGGCGATCCGAATGCTCGTAACCTTTGTTATCATCCAAAGGCAACATGATACAAAAATTTAAAAACAACCCATATTATAGGAAACAAGAAGGCACGCTTTTTGGAGTATTGTTCGAATGATGAAAGCAACCAATTTATTTGAAAATAATAGCTCCATTTCTTCGGCTATACCTGGTGCGTTCGAGTGAAAAAGTAGAACATTTCCGAATAAAAAATGTTTCTTCGATATGACAGAACGAAAAACCTATATCTAAAACGAATTTTAACTCTCATTAAAAATATTCAGACAACGTATTATATCGACTACGAAAATTATCTATTCGTATATCAAAGAAACTATAATCAAACTTTTTTTTTGACTACATCGAGAGCCGATAATTAATATGTGAAACAAAATTCAACTTCATTATGATCAAATGAAGGCAAGTCTTCAAACATGATTCGACATAATATTGCGAATGAAATCGAACATTTAATTTCGTATAACTCGTCTGACACTAGACGAATCTAAAATAAGCGGTTCAATGTCTGGAATATTGGATGTTCGTATATTAACAGCGGCTTTCAAAGAGCCTTTGTTCATTTCCAAAAGCTTTTATTCGTATTTCGCATCCGAGAGCTTCAAGACATTAATTAAATGTTTTCAAAAGGGCACATTCTGCCAACTTGAAAGAACACTCTATTCAATTATAGTACAGCGTAATAATACGTGCAACGGAGTCATATCGCGTCTTTGAGACACAGTGAAAAATGCCGCTACCGCCACCGCGTCAGTACTGTTGTCTCTGTGTGCTCTACCGTTCCTTGAAACCATATACAACTTCTTAAAATTATTGAACTGAACCGCGCGTATGTGCATTTTACTTCGACACCATAAAAATAAATTGAAAATGCGCTTTTCCCGCATTTCTGCAAAACTTGCAGACATTTACTTGCATTAAGAAATTACACTCTAACTGGGAGTACTTGACATGGTGGAGATTTCGTTTGCGGAAATTAATCGACCTAATTAATACGACTTTGAAATCCATGCAACGGAGAAAATTTAGCGAGAGTTAGAGTGACCTGTGGAAATTATTTTTATTTTTATAAACGCTTGAGTTGTAAGCAGTCCCGGTTTTTTTTCGGAGAACGCGGGGAGGGAGTTTAGAAGCTCATATTTCATAGACTAGTAGCCTTAGCTTGATGTATGGTCTGCTTTCCGGACTGCGAGTAGTATATAGTTGAACTACATTAATATAATAAATAAAAAACAAGTTCGATTAAATTCTTCAACTGATTTCTTTTTAGGGGCTAGAGGCGTTCTTACGTTAGAACCTAAGGAAATAAGTACAGCGTGACAGAAAAAAATCAGGACACCGGAAGGGGAGCATGGTCACAAATAAAATTCACTAAACTTAAGACACGTTTTTGGACCCACCTACTATAAGACTTCATTGCCCAGTTGTTTTATGTATTGAGATTTCCTACGCGACTGCATACCAGACTAGCTCAAAAAGCTTTAGAGGACATCTCACTCGAAGACATAAAACGACGACAGTAGATCCCATTACAACAGTGTAGTAGGCAAGTAATAATACCAAACTGATAGATCGAAAGAGGTGGTACATGAGCTCCTCGTTAAACAGACGCTACCTTAAATGCCAGGTTTACGCAGCACCAAAGCCTTAAGAAAGCGAAGAGCTTATCGTGAAAATTATAGGTTAGACTGACGAAATAAAGGCATAAGCTCAAATAATGGAAACTACAGTCAACATTGCGTACATTTAGAGGGTCAACGATTCGAACATTATAATTTTAATTTGTAGAGTTCAATGATAACAGAACAATAACTAATTAAAAAGATAAAATGCAATATTGTCTTCTTCCTCCAACTACTTTCTTCATTAGAATCTCGAAGATAACAATGCGCGTGAAAAAAATTAGCCTCAGTTCTCGTTCAATGGTTAATTGACTAAAATGAATTGAAAAAGAAAATGAGTTCAGTGTTCAACATTGAATGATTCGCTTCATGAATATACTTAGTTAAAGTACACCATGAAGAGGAAACGAATTTGAGTTCTTTAAAGATTTCAACGGATATTATAATTGTACTCACTATTCACAACAAATGTAGTCCTATAAAATGTTGCCGATGTGTAATATTAAATGAGCTATGAGAATTAAAAATTTTTGAAGTTTCATAATTCCGTCTACTATGAAGATAAGCAAAATTTTTATATAATCATAATATTCCGTACTCACATCACCTAAAAAATTCGAATTTTTCAACATTAATAGGAAGCACATAGGGTCATTACAAATATAATTTGGATTTAGAACTCACTAATGAGTAAAATACTTCTATAATCGAGGATGCTACTTATATATATATGCATATATTTTTCTGTTACAGGTAAGTACCAGGATAGTGCATATGGGACATGGTTATAGAAAAATCATACACTGAGACGTTGTTGGTAATGATTAGAATACCTATAGAGGGTACATTTATTGACTGTTTAATTAAATAGCTATTTGCTTCTTATCTACTATGGATGCAGTGCTTCGTCCAGCTTTATCTTGACGCTGATCAGCGCTGGATTAAGGCACATGTACTCCATGCACGTGCGTGGAGCGTAGAAGTTAGGGGAATTTCTGGGCTCGAAATTCGAATACAAAGTTGCAAAAAATGAAAATACGTTTTCATAGATACACTATAACATTCGTAAGTAGATCTAGTTGAAAAAAATAATGTTTTCATAGACACACTATAATTCGTAAGCACCCAAATTATCAGGAGACAAGACAGTCTGGGAAAAAAATTTGAACGATTTGACCTTACTAAGAATAAATAATGACCTAACAAAATCAATGGATTTTGACCATTAATTTTGGTTTTTTCCACTGTTTTAACACACATACATTATATATACCTAAACTATAATTATACTGTTTTTTTTTTTGGTGAGATGGTATGTGATGATGAAAAAAAAAGAGCTCAAAATATGGCGTGGGCCCAAGTTCCTTAATAGTCCCTGACCTGTGAACTCAAATCTCTTCCAACTACCCCTGATCTCAAAGTATTGCATATTGCTGTCTTAGTTGCAAAAGCAGGTTATTAAACTTTTTAATGAGTATATATTTTATCACAGATTAATGATACCTAGATAGCCCAACGTCACATAAAAATTATCTCTCAAAAATATCCAAAACTTGAAGCAAAAGTAGTTTCACAATTGCATCATAGATAGCGTTAACAGAACTAGAAGGGAAACCTGTCTACTAATTACATTGTATTGTTGCATGCATGAACGACTCAAATAACAGAACAACTGAACAATTGGCAACATCGTTATCAGTAATCGTAATCGGCAAGAAAAGTTGCCTCCACAGATGCAAAGTTACTGGTAATTCAAGTTTGGTTACCGGTAACTCATCAGCGCTTAATTTAAGTAATTTATAATTCTTCAATAATGTTGTACTATATTGTACATTTCATTATTCTACACACCGTGGCACTGTTTAATAGTATATTACGCAACGAGGGAATAATGTGCTTGATTATAAACTCGAACGATACAGCCCTCGCCTGTACTCGTTTATAATCTAGCACATTATTCCCGAGTTGGGTACACTATTTTATTCAACTCATCATACAGTTATGCTAAAACTCCTAAAAAAAAAAAAAAAACTGAATGAATTTAAAAATACGAAAGAACACACAAACAGGTGCAGTGAACCAATAAACATCTTCTCGCACACTGTACACGTTGTTGTTACTCATAATAATCTCATTATTCCCTTATAAAAAGTCATTATTCCCTCTTAAATAAGTCGCTAATAAGACCCTATGTTATGCGTGTGAAAGTGTTTGAATAATGATTGGATTATGTACGTGAGTTCAATAAAAGCTTATTTTAGAATTTTAGAGCAATTATAAAATGACAAGTGATAGTAGAATACATGTAGAATACAATGATTTTTTATTTCGAGCTTTTTTTTTTTAACTGAACAAAAATTACTGAAAAGGAATCATTAAAATAAAATATAATAAATAGCGAATCAAAAATCAACATTCAAATCTTAAACCTATTTCGAAGGCTTTTACTTCTAAATCTGATAATTCATCGATAAAAAAAAAAAAAATTCTTAGCCAATAATGTTTTTAGTTATTTCAGATCCGAAAAGTTTCAGTATATGAATTTAATTTTGAAATTAAAAATCTAAGCATAAGTCAATATTTTCAATATCTGTTGAGTCGGACAACGGTATTTCTTGGTCAGATTCCGAGTTGGAAGTACACAAATTATGAAATTAACAATTTAATCGTACATAAACATGGCACAAAATTTGAGAGATGAAACACGACTTGAATGAGTAGAGTGAATAGGACAGTACACAGTATTCATTGCCTTATTGCGTTCACATCATGAAAAATCTTACAAATATGCATATGGGTCTACCATACATCAGCTGATATCGATGTTGCCAACTTGAGTGAGTCTTGTTGCATGTCATCACAGGTAGAGGACAAATAAGTTAAGGCGCTACCTTTGGACCAGCTCCATTAATACTTCATTTCTGACTGCATTTCCACAAATTATGAGCGGTAAGTAATCTGTAATCTTATAATTTCTTTGCCAACATCTCATCACTTCAAAATATTTACAGTTGTTTTTAATTTTCATTGATAGAGAACTTACATCAGTGCTGCCTGATAATGTTTTCACAAAAAGAAATTCAACAAAGAGTTGTTACTTTAAACATTTAATTTTCGATAATTAACTCAGAATGCAGTTTGAGTTGTTTTCACATTCCTCAATTTTATCACGGGAAATTTTTCAAAAGCAGAAATTTTGGGCGCACTATAGTTTGAAAGTAAATCAAGGATGTTCAATATAAACTAAAAAAATTAACTGAAAATTTCCATAATTGATTTTCAATAACTTTTTCTTTCATATTTTCGCCTTGGTAATTCCTCTGCTTAACCTCTGAAAATTTTCTCAACGAAATAATAACCAAGCACGGCAAAGGAACCGCGTTTTCCAAAATACAGAGGTTTTTATCACCCATAAATAACCATAAAATCATAATACACGGGACACAAAGTATGTCAAAGTATTCGTGAATTTCGGATACGCGGTAATAAATATTCATTCATTAACGTTTGTTCGTCTGAATAAAGTTTCTTCTCGCGTGTTCGTACAACCGCAATTTACGCTTAATTTTGTCAACAAACGCATAAACATTTGGTTCACGTTTTCAGTAACTTTTAAACGCGCCGGTAATTTCATTACTTCGGTAACACCACAAAGTTTTTAAATATTCATTGGTACCACAACGTATACGCATATATAGGAATCTACGTTGAGAGCCCGGACAATGCGAAGTTAATATACGTTATATCTTCTTTTGTAAGAGAATACAATTTGAAAAACGTATAATGATTACGAGAAATCGTATTTTACCTGTTACGTATTTTTCTTATATTTTCTTTATTATTATTACCAGTTCGCGTACACGAATCTACCACATTTCTATATGGTTTTTGCGCGATTTTCTTCGCTTCCGTTCGCTTCTTTATGCAATCGCGAGTACTTGGACGATGTCGCGGTGGGGAGGAAAATGAAGAATATAATTTCGAAAAAAAACTAGCGAGAAAGAAGGCGATATACACGCGGAAAAGTATTATTATTGACTCGGTAAGCGAAGGAGCTTTTAAAATAAAAATATAAGATTCGATAAAATTTTCGAGCGTCTTCGAGTTCGACTTTTCGCATACTTTACCGACGCTTCGTAGGTTTCGGCTAACCGAATAGTTCGAGTTGAGCGACGAACACTTCGCCAACAAAAGAAAACGGGTGCGATCTTTATCGTAATTGCTTCGACTACCATTCGGTACCTATTTTTCACTTTTATAGGTTTTATTTCAACTAGCAACCAACGTTCTATACGCATTGATTTGTATACGCCGGCGTGCACTTTTCGTTACGGCTATACCGACTATACGATTCGTATAACCCTTTTCGATTAGTTCAATTTATCGTCGAATGTTTTACATTTTAACCTGGCAGCCTATTATTCCTCGTATATAGGTTAAGGGGAGAAACAATTTTTTGAAATTTCGTCGACACCACAGGCCAACGTCTTCACTCTGTTTTCCGCATAGCTCGCCTTCAAGAACGAAACGGATACCTTTTCTTCGCCTTTTTAACGATCTTCGTGCCAACGGTTCATTTATCGGATTCGCGCGCGTTTCTACCGCTTAAGCGAGTTGAAAGCTTTTCCCCCTTATTTTTATTAGGTCTTTGAAATTGAGCCACTTTTCGAGGGTTTTATGCAGCCAATTACCGGTGCAACTTTATTCCGTTTCGAGGTACCGTATTTTTTTTTTTACCACTTTTTTATTGCTCGACGTAAAGAATTATGACGCTTTTCCAGAACGAGAAATTTGAATAATGGATAATTCGAAGAGGGCGTAAAGTGGACGCAGGCTGAACTATTAAACGCCTCTACAAAAAAGAAACTTGTACGAGTGTTTCGAAAAAACTGCCGAGATTTGTGAAAAAATTAAATCCATTCGGCAAGACTCCAAATTTGCTTTTTTTTACTCGATTTGTATTACCAAAAATAAAAACCTCCAATGTAGAATCGGCGACGACAAAACGACAAATAGCCGAACGAGTTAAATTATCGCTGCAAAGAGAGAAAACTATCGAACTGAAGGGTATATAGCGGTGGCATGTTCGCACACGTAGGTTATTTCACGTTAACGAGATCCGCGTAACAATAAAAATATTAGTACAACCGCTTACGTACCAACTGGCAAAATTTTACGGTACGTGCGATTCACGAACAAATATTAAGAAAATTTTTGCTCAATGAAAATCCTCTTCGTGCATCTGGCTTTAACTTCATACCAGACTCAACACACACTCTGTTCAAGGTAATGAGTCTATTCTCGCTATAAAACACGACAGCATAGACTATTGTAGTCGTTTCGTCCCATCATTGAACTTTTTCACCATGCTATTGTATTTCAATTTCACAGAAAATGATACCTAGTTTAACGATAATAGACTGAAGAAGAAATTATGGTTATTTTCGTGTCTTTATCGCAAATCCACATGATCACGATATTACATCATGAACTAGGATTGTAATTATGCGCATGAACATAATTTTTCGTTCGATAAATTAAAAATATTATGAGAGGAACCTAATGTAAAAAAAGTAAATTTTTAGAAATGCTCTATACAGGGTGTTTCGCAAAACTTCTTGCTCTCTTTGAATTGTAAATAGTCAACTATCGTTGAGTAAAAGTAATTATACTTGCCTACTAAAAACATTCAAGGAGCTAAGGTATTTCGCTTCCAAATTTTGAGCGATTTTCATCAATACCCATGGTTGAAAAAATATAAACACCAAAAAGTTGGACATTTGCCATAATTACAAATGACTTGAAATGCATATCGTATACCAATACTATACATTGTATGTGAAGAAAGAAGTTGTGATCTTTGAAAATAAGCATTTTTGACTTTGAGTACTCCCACAAAAATCCTTCGGGATTTTACTGCTTCATGCCCAGTTAGTAATGGAAAAATGCGCAAAAAATCTTTCCGAAGAATATTCTAAGAGCAGTATTTTTCAGGAAATTTCCATATAACTTCAACTTGTCTCAGTTCTGTCTCCACATTATTTAACAAGTTCATACATTCTCTTGCACTTCATAATTGGTCGTTCATTACAAATTTCAAGAAAAATCATATTTAAAAGATAATGGATATGCATTTTGTAATGAAATTATGATTTATGATGCTTATTACCTACTCTACTTTTTAAAGAACGAAAAAATGAAAAAAAAAACGTAAGCAGCCATGCCGCATTACTGGAGCTGAGTTTTTAACTGGGGCTTGTTTTGATTTAGTAATAACCTTGCTTAACCGTTCATCACTACAGGCCACACCCAATACCAAGTCTGAAAACCCCTACCCTATCCTTTCCAAAAACACTTAAGAAATTCAATTTGGCACAAATGTAGTATTTCTTGCCATGAAATAATCATGCGAACACATATTTCTCAAATTATAACTATTTGAGGGTCCTCAAATTATCTTCAAATTTTGTAAATCCGCCATTTTGGATCCATTTTGACTCAAATTCAAGTGGTTATGTTCTGGTCACAAACTAGTCCTACACACAAAGTTTGACCATTCTAGGCCGATTTGGTGATGAGATATGGAAGATTCATGAAATTTCCTGCAGCAATTTCCCCTCCAAAAGCCGTTTTTTGCTCTAACTCCCCTCCAAAATCACTGAGGAAGCTAAAATCAAAATACGTTTGTCACTTGGGCTCATTTTATCATATGACACAGCAATAAAAAATTTTCGACCCCTCCTGTACCCCCACCACTATTTTAGGTTGGTAACCCCGCCTTCCCCCTCCAACATCATGTATGGAAGTGAATTCGGGATATAGTATACAACTTATCCCCAATAACCATATGAATTCATATTAATTACATTTTTACCAACTTGAGGCTCCTCAAGCTCTACTCAAAATTTTGATAATCCGCCATTTTGAATCCATTTTGATCCAAATTCAAGAGGTCATATTGTGGTCACCAACTAACCTCACACACAAAATTTGACCTCTTTAACTTGATTTGGTGGGGAGATATGGAAGATTCAAGAAATTTCATGACTCAAAACTTCCTCAAAAAGCCGTTTTTTGATCTAACTCCTCTCAATATGCACTCAAGAAGCTGAAATTTGGATATGTTAGTATCCGTGACTCACTCTTTCATATGAAATCAAAAACGAAAAATTTGAGCTATTTGCCCTTCTCCAGCCCCCTCAAAATTTGAGTGATCCGCCATTTTGAAATTTATCGAAAAAAAAAAAAACTATTTTTGCGTATTTGCAAGAAGAGTTCCTCACCGAATTTTGAGCGAATTTTATCCACACCGCCTGCGCAAAGTGAGTGACACAAAAAACGCAATTTTCTCAAAAACAGGTTTTTGCTAACTCGCCTCAAATGCACTTAGGAAGCTGAAATTTAAATATGTTGGTGTCCGTGACTCACTCTTTCATATGAGATCAAAACGAAAAATTTGAGCTATTTGCCTCTTCTCCAGCCCCCTCAAAATTTGAGTGATCCGCCATTTTGAAAGTTTTCGAAAAAACAAAAAAAATTCTGCGCATTTTCAAGAAGAGTTCCTCACCAAATTTTGAGCGAATTTTATGAATACTCGCCGGCGCTACGCGTGGGGGAAAAAATATATATATATACCAAAAAGTTGGACATTTGCCAGATGATTACAAATGGTCTGAAACGCAAAGATTTGAAAACCCCACCCTCCCCCCACCTTCCCTTCCCAAATCAGGTAGGTTGTAATAGCTATCGTTTTGTTGAAAACTCAGCTAAAAATACGAACTAGTGCGATAAAGTACTATGAAAAGATATCAGTATGGGGTGCAATATGATTTTTTTGAAGTATTTATTTTAATATACTCATTGCTACGAGTATTTTGATAAGCAACACACTCGAAGAATATTGTTTTCAAAATCCAAACAATATTCTAGAATATTCTCAAATCCGCAGAGAAATTCTTTCTTGAGAATACTACTTTCCCGTCATTACACTTAGTACATAATTATGCACAATACGTACATATTGTATTTAAAGCATAAAAGATCTGAGCGATTCCGAATCCATTTAGGACAACAGTTCACTCATGAATCAGCTGAAAATAGCAATTGTGAATCAGTTCGTTTTTCGAAGATTTTCGAGTTGGTAAGGAATCCGGTAATTTCTAGTAGTGAGTTCGGTCATTAAAAACACGGTACTTAACGATGGCTGGTAGTGAATCCGCTTATTCCTAATCATACTTCTTACCAAATGTGCGATTATAATTTACAAATGAAATTTTGAATTCGAAGTATTATAATGATGTATTCTCGACAGAATCTAGCATCTCTGAAATCAAGTCTTAAGATGATCACTTCACAGATGTCATTTTTCGACTTCTTTTGGGAGTGCTGAGTAATTATTTTTCATTTTTTTGAAAACCGATTTCTTGCGCGAGTGTTTCACGAAATTCGCGTACTTTTACATTGTTTTCCGTCTGCATGTGCTCTTCGCATGTATCGCAGTGGAACATTACGTGTTTGTTTCATTTTCTAACAAACTGTGCAAACACATATGCTGTACTTCACCTTCAGGTAACTTCTCAAACCTTGAAACACACGAGTCTTTCATGTGGGTAGGTAGTACATAGGTAGGTATACAATTTCGAAATTCCAAGCAGTTCTACTCGACGAGAATTAGAAATTAAAATGGGGCATTTTGATACTTTTTTCTTGCTGGTTAGTTATTTCATGAGATACGCAGCTGTTTGCTATTGAACCTTCATTGATGTGTTTTTTGAATGGGTGATTTTTATGCAATTTTTATGATCAGTTTTATTTCGTACGAACATAATTACCTGAGCCTATTTATGCCTTGACTTTTGAAGTAGTGTATATGCATCTACATATATAGCTTTATACATGAAGGAAACCAACAACTCCGATTTTAGTTTCCTACCTGCTTAATTATGTTGAAATCTTAGAAAATACTTTTAACTTATTCACGTTTGGCTAATAAGCTATACTCAAATCCCTAGCCTCAAAATAAGGAGGTAAAATTTTGACTGGCGTGGATTTGAATATGAAAGTTTACGTAATTCCTTGCTCAACTTTCATCAACAACATCGTACATTTCTCTCCTGTCAAGACCTTGATCTACCTTAGGGTGAGCCTCGACCCTCTAATTGAGGATCAAACTGTCGAAAAATTTTTAAAAATCCTTAAAATTGAAAATACATATGTATGATAGGTAAGGATCAGTGTTATGCACATGGAAAAGAGGGCTAATAAAATTTCTTACTTCGAGTTTTTTTTTTATCTGCAATTCAGAAAATACAACAATGTACTTGCGTAAAAATTTTAAAAAGAATGATTGAAAAATAAACTTGTAACGATGAGTAACAAATTGAAAATTTTTCCTCGTTTGTAATATCAAGACGCGTTGTACGTAGTTGTATGTGGTTTCGTTGCTTCCATTATTCGTCAACCGCCAAGCAACGTTCATAAGATTCCAACATGTTTTCATTTGGAAGAAAGTAACTCAAGGTTTTTCAAAGATTTTAATAAATGGAGGATCTAAATTTTAAAATTGACGTTGTTTCAATGTAAATACACTTCAGGATAGTAAACTATTTTTTGTTTTGTTCCTGTGCTTATCCATCTCAGGGACGCTGTTACGCTCAAATTAAGGATCAAAGTTGGTAAAAAAATTCGAAAATCGTCATGCTTCATTTTCTACCGAGAAAAAAAAAACAAAAAAATATCTTTGTTTAAACATCCTATCATACGAGTATTTCGAACAAATGGAAGAGAGAAATGATAAAACCCTAAATTTTGCTAAATCTACTTTTGGCCAAATTTTCTTCATTTTTCTACAAATCTACGTGTTGCAAATAACAACGATAAAAATGTATCCAAATTTCAGAAAAATCGCATCCGAAACAGGGACGTGATCGCGAGTTATATTTTGAAAGTTTCCATCCGTTCGTAAGAATGAGAGGTGTGTTGTAAAACACAATATGACAACGCGGAGTAGAATACGTTTGACCTTGAACACTTGCTCGGATGATCGAAAGACTTGAGAAAGGGTATAAATTATGAATTATGATTTTTTTCACTTTTCCTTCCAGTCACTGTAGTTTTCCTTTATGAATTAAAAATTTTGAAAATACTTTCAATAAACTCCATATTACAATGATGGAAAATTTTAGGTTGCAAGTTCCAAATTATCGAAATTATGTTTTTTTTTCAATCGTTATTGAATTCTTTGAAAATGAAAAATGTTTTCTCTTTGAAATCCAGTTTCATGTATGCGTGTAGTTTCCCACTGTGGTCAGTTGATAATAAAATCGATATTGATATCATGTGTTTTTCCAACTTCTCTTGAGAGTGCTGGGAATTGTTTTTGTTTTTTCATTTCGAAAACTGATTTTTGACGGAATATTTCACGAAATTCGCGTACTTCTACAATATTTGCGTTCTGCGTGTATCGCAGCAGAATATCGCATGGATGTTCATTTTTTAACAAACTGTATAAACACATACGCTGTACTTCACCTTCAGGTAACTTCTCAAACCTTGAAAAACACGTTATTTCATGTACATAGCTGTAAAATTTTCAAATTCTGTGGAGCTCTACTCGACAAACATTAAAAAGTAATCTAGGGTATTTCGATTTTTTTTTTTTTGATGGTCACTTAACATGAATCTATACTATATTTTATAGCTACATATTACAAAGAAGAAGATCATTTATGAAAAAGTAAAGAAAGTTAGCTAATTTTCCACATACTTCACCATTCCATTTACCAGTTGGTACATATTTTTTTATATTTCCCTCTCTATCTTTCGTATACCCGCCCATTTTTTTATCAATAAAACTACATTATACACTTCATATTTTAGCATAAATGCCACTATTATATTACTTTTAGTTCGAGGTGTAAAAATTTTTAAATTTCATTTTCACAGAGAATGGAAAAAAATGTCCAATCAATCAATTTTTTTCTCTTCGATATTCAAGGTATTTACAAAACGCTTATCATCATAATTTGTACAGAACATATTAAAAATTACAAAGAAATTTTTCAAGTGGATTTTCAACAACGCAATTTTGAAATAATTATGTTTACAAAATATTGAAAAAAAATTACTAAAAAAATTATATTTTTTATTGTTATTTCTCAATGAAAATATTGAAAATTCATGTTTTTTTTTTTTCAATTTATATTTTAATTTTTAATCAATAATAACGTAAAAATGTATTTTATAACAATTCTAGATTTTTTTTTCAGCAAATGAGATTCATTTTTTCGCTATGTTGATAAAATTACATTATATGCTTCACATTTAAACACAAATTCTACATTCCCACTGTACATAATTCACAAGTCATATATTTTTCGAATTCTATAATTTCTAATATTTAATTTTTTTCCAACTAAGTTTATCTCAACCCCTTCAAATATTTTGGCACGCAGACTACCATACATGTATATAAGTTGAGTTGTTCCATTTGTAGTTTGCGGGTGGTGCTCTCGAAACGAAACACAACAAAAATATGCAAAATCGAATGACAACGCTTTACATGCATTTTTATCATTAGCTAACTTGCACATCGCATTCTGGGGAACATTAAGCGAACATTTGTTATCATCGCGTAAATACTTCAATATTTAAAAGTTTCGTTTTATCCGATTCCTCAAAAACACGGTAAACTCATGCGGAACACTTTCTCCACTCGACGAAAAACTTTTGTTGCGTAGGTAGTCATTATGATGCGCTATCGTATTTCTTGTAGTTATTCTCCCTTCTAAGGGGAGAAAAGTCATTTACATCACTGCTTGTTTTTTATTTTTTGAGTGAAGGAAAAAATACATGTACAGTATGCTGAACAAAACAACATCATCTTTACAAACCACCTAAGGCATTATTTCTTGCTTCTAGCTTACCTTGTCATATGATTCAAGAAAAATATTTAAATACGTCATTAAGGAGAAATAGCAGAGGGCCATCGGACTCTCGGGATTCAATAACCAAGAAAATTAACCTCTACGAGACGTTATCCAGATAAACTTTACAACTGACCAACAACCACCCTGCTAGTAAAATTTATACGAACAACTGAAAGCGTACAAAATTCACACACGTTTAGGAATGATGAGTACGAACACGATTAAACCACGCTTAACCACGTAAGGTGACATCTGGTTGCAAATCGAGGCGCTTCAAAATCATCCAGCTGTTACTTGTACGTTTTGAAAGCCAAAGGCGTACACGTAATAGAAATTAACTACATCTCGAACTTCAAACGTCGCACGCATTACCCTAAAGACATTTTTTATGCCCATATCGAGGATACATGCTCCATAGGTGCTTTCGCGCTGTGATTGCATCGTCAAAATATTCTAACCTTAAGGAATTGGTAACTTAAAAAACTCGACGTGTTTACAGCCATCGAAACTTCAATGGTTTAATATTTAACGAGTAAACAACCAACTGCTGGAGAACAAACAAAACGTTCATGTATACGCCCGCTCCATAGCATCTCCCTTACGTTGCAAATTAAAACGCTAACGTCGTCGACGCCGATTTTTTACGTAGCCTGGTTTTTCTTACATCCACCTAGAATTATAAATTTTCGCCGCCCATATCGAAACACCATCTAACGATTATGGTCACGATTGAATCGTTGTAACGCTGCGAGAAAAAGATAATAATCGTCGGAATTTCTATAACGTCGCTGGCGGCAACGGTGTTTTTGTATTGTGTAAGTCTAGTCGTTTTACCAAAAGTTTTCGGAAGTAGATATAATGAAGAGAGTTTTCAAACTTATATTACTTATATCGCGCAGAAATCATTATTTCGCCGGCAACTTTTCGCCGAGCGTATCAATAAAATATGTACGTGTACGGATACCGAATAATTTTCGTCGATTTCCAATTTTTATCCCCGCTCCAGCTCTCGTCGCAATTATACGCGCCTCGAAACGAGCCTAATTTTTCACGCCGAGCGTCTCTATTACGATTTATAATCCGGTCACGGAACGACGAAATATTCGAAATTAGCTACGACTGGAGTTTACGCGCAAAAAGAAAAGTAGAAGCGAGCAAAAAGCAATACAGCACATCTGCCAGACTCACTGCCATCGCAGTAAAACCAAATAAAACCCGGTCGCTAGTAAAATACGCCTATATAAAGGTACGACCGATGGAAAATTCGTAAAAGTATTCGTTGAGTGACATGTGCGACGCATAAGACAAACAACCACGTACCGAATTTTCCAGTTCCACCTTTTACGGCAACAGAATTCGGTGTTAGCGTTTACATAGATATGCGTGCCATTTGATTCTTGCTGAAGGTTATAAAGCAAGTTGTGCCTTCTGAAATTCGTGTCCTACCTAAGGCAAATAAGCCGCGTACGACAAACCATAAAGTCCGCCGTAACCGCTGAGACCACAACTATAGTTTTCCATAAAGTTAAACTTTGTTATTCATAAATATACTCCAATGCTGTCAAACTTTTAACGACGTACCATAAGCAGTTACGGCCTTCAAATCTGTCATAGCTTGGGTATGATTCATAAGCTTCGAATGTGCATTTCAGGCAAACAAAAATTTTTTCTTGATGAAGAATGTAATATTGTGAAAAATTAAAATTTTTGATTATGTGCAAAAATTGGAGTTTTTTTTTTTTTTTTTATAAATTAACGTTCCATTCACAGCAACTTGGCTAGAGGCACGAGATCGGTTGAGGTTAGAGAAGTGGAAATAGACCGGCTTCTTCAATAAATTGAAAAAGTAGAGAGACAGTCACTTCGTTATCTACGGGTAGTTCAAGAGGAGTTGTTGGAAGTTTAAATTTACGACGTAAAGAGGTGTACGGGTGGCAATCTTGTAGAATATGGCTCACAGATAGAGGAAGTGAGGAGAGTAAAATGACATTGAGAGTGCAAGACTTGACTTAAAATGTTTGCTAGCAGTAAAAAATTTCATTTATTTAACCAACGCATACCTCGTTCCCAAAAAACGCTTGAAAATATAGAATAAAAAATCTACCCCCCCCCAAAATCGTTGGTGAGGAAAGTCTGCCAAGTATACTTAATACACTACTACGTATTTACATGTCCTATTAAAATTCTTATCCTCTTCTACGAGTATTTTTCTTTTTTTTGCATATCCATACCTTAAAGGGAAAATATTGTATGTCCAAATGGTGCTAGAGACTTCTCAGGAATTGGAAGAGAGCATGTCACATTGACAGAAGAGTATAAGCAAAATCTGGACATACACGTTTTTTAATTCGATATTTTTAAGGGAAAATGCTTTCACTATATACTATATGGACCAAACTAGATAATGAGAAATACGACCACAGAACGGTTGAACATAAATTTCCGACGCGCAATTCTGCGCATGCGTCAATTGATATAAGATTCTGTGTGTTTGTAAAAGGAATAATTGAGACCTGAACGCAAAGTGGCTGACATCTAGTGGTGAAAAGTGTAACTGTTCTAGTGAGGCTGTATGGAGCATGTATAATGTAAACACTGCGTTCATTTTCTTTGTGTATTTAGAAACATTTGCTGGCTACGTGTTTAAAGTGATTTATAAACCTTGGTTTGATTGGTGGAAACTACTGATAAAAGCATACATGCCCAATAGAGCCCTTTGACTATGTAGCATATGGACCCAGCTAGGTATTAGGTGATTTTAGATAAATCATTCGTCAGACATCCTATTGGGAAAGAACGCTTCTGATTGGATAATTCGTTATGAGTAAACAACTTTCAGTAAAGAAATAAAATAAAAATACACCCTAACTCCAGAGTAAATCAATACACCTTAAAGTGTAAATAACTAGTTCATAATTTTGATTTGTGATTCACATTGTAGTACAAGAATAGCTCCACATTGCGATGATTTTATCGTAGAGAATATAGATTAACCAATCAGAAGCGTTCTTTCCCAGTAGGATGTCTGACGATAGTTTTTACATTATAACTGGGTCCATAAATACTATAATAGTCAAAGATAGAGCCTCACTAGAACACTAGCGCTGAAGCGGTTGTTCGGGTCCCAATAGATAAGCAGGGATGTTTACCAAGGCTGTAATAACGGATCGTGTTTCGTTCCGTTTCCGTTTCGGTATTCGTTCCTAGGTTACTCCGTTACGTTACGTTCCAGCTTTGGATGTTCCATTAAGTTCCATTCCGTTACATTCCATTCCATTTCGTTCTTTACTTCTGTTTTCGTTCGAGTTGATATAAGTTATGAATTAGAGTCTCGCCTTTTTTTTTTTAAATGTTTGTTTACTGATGATAGTAATAGTAAAAAATTTAAAATTAAAAAAAAAAAAAATTAAAAATCAAACATAAACATTTAAACAATGACTCAAAGTTGCAAGTAACATAAAATGACTCACACTGTATAAATCAACAACAATGCACTGAGCAGTTTTGCCATTTTTTTTTTTTTTTTTTTAAGATTGATTGATAATTGAGTTATCGGTTCAAGTTAGTTTACAAATTTGAAAAAGTTTGAGTCATTTCAAGTTAAAAGTTAGTTTGAGCCTTTCAGGTACTCAATCAGTACAAGTTACATTCAAGGTAAAAATATTCACTCAGTTACTTAGTGGCAAACAGTAAATGGTTAGCGATCGAGTTACTATCCCCTGCTTTTCACAAATTCATAATTCTGCTATAGTACTAGGTATTGAATTTAATTCAAAATAATCAAATTTCAATTTCACATCTAAAAATTTCCAGAAATGAAAACAAAGTGAAATAACGGAACATTAACAAAATTGATCCGTTACGTTCAGTTCTCAAAAATTTCATTCCGTTACGTTACGTTCCGTTACTAAAATGAAGGAAGACCTTTACGTTCCGTTACCGTACATCTGTGTAAACAAGTAGCGAAATAATCCTGATGACAAGATTTCGCGCATGCGCAGAATTGCGCGTCGGAAATCTGTTCAACCGCGATGTTCCTACATGTAGTGCGGTCCATCTTAATATATATATGAATCTGCATGGTTTGAGTTTTTTTTTGTGACTTTTCACAGCCAATATAGTATATAGTCAAAGGGAAAAATGAAGTATATAGAGACTTTGCTTAAACTTTCCTATCAATATGACACTCTCCCTTCACATTCATGAGAAGACTCCAGCAGAATTAAGACATACAACATTTTCCTTTTAAGGTATCGATATTATCGTTTAACAAAATTGTAATTTATTTTCAATTGTATATTTTTCATTCAAAATTACTTTAAATGATTTTTCTGATTGGTTTTCTAAAGTCGGCTGCAATAGCGATTTAATTACAACTCTTCGTTTTCACTGTCACTTGTTTTACTGTTTCATCAACTTCAGTATTTCCATGTGTTGCTTTATGCGCACTATGTAGGATAAGCGAGTTTTAATACTTACTATCCTTCATTCATAATTCAATTCTAGTATTTCTTCCAACGTTTTGATCACAGAATTCGTGTTTGTTGAGTTTATCAAGCTTAATAAGTCTATGAATGTGACCGATTTTTTGATTTTGTTTTCCAAAGGCATATGAATTTTTTTTAAATCAATAATTTCAGTTTAAAAATATTTCTTCACCTAAATCCTCTACAGTGATAAACTAACACAAGCTGAGAAAAAAATGAACCTAAAATAATGGCGAAAAAATAATGTAACAAAGTTACACCAAAAGGCTCCTCAAACTTTCACCCAACTCGATAAAATTTCAACGTTTTGGCCTTTAAAAAAATTTCCCAACATCGCACGTTCCCTTCAACTACGTGCGTTTTCATTCACGCGCGTAAACTTTTCTCTACGAATATTTATGCGAGCTCAAACGTGCCGGATCATTGAGTATCGCAGTCGACGGTTTACTTTACCACATCGCAGAAAAAAACGTCCAAATTTCTCAAACCTCGGGTTATTAATTCGTAACACGTGTAAAAAAATTATTACATTAGAATGACAAATGTTCGTCGCTTTCAACGTTCGCCGATAAATACCAAAAAAAAAGCTGCCACTGCGAGCCAAAAGTATGGAAAATAAATCACCAGCCAGACTTGGTAATTGCGCTGAAATACGGGGCCTGAAATTGAACTGTGTATTCGAAGCGAACTAAACGTAAGACCCAACATTTTGGGGAAGAATTGAGACAAATAAAAAAAACGTAAGCAGCTATGCCGCATTCATGGAGCCGAATTTTTGATTACTGTAGGTTTAAATATGCAAGTGATGCTGTTGATCGCTTCACTTCTACTTCCAAAGTTACCAAATTTATAAGAAGTTGAAATTCATTCGATTTTTAGAGAAGAAATATTCAATATACAGGATGTTCCATTTCAGAGACGCCACCCGCAAACCATAAATGCAGCAACTAAACTTACATGCATGTATACTGTATAGTGACCTGCCTGGTCATAAATTTGAAGGGGATGAAATATGTAAAGTTGAAAATAAATTCTAATTCAAAAAATTATTCAATTAAAAAGATTTATATCTCGTGAACTACGAATGGTAAGAATGCGAAGTTCGTGTCAAAATGCGAAGCATACATACAGTGTAGTTAATAGTTATATTGACAGAAAAAAAATAGTTATTAAAAGGGAAATAAAGGGGAGATATAGAGATGTTCCCATAAAAATATCGCAAAAAATACTACCAAAAAAGATATCGGGTGTGGCCAACTTGTGTTCTTCGATCTGTTATTTTAGTCGGTTATGACTCAGTATCTACATCATGAATCAACCGTTTATGAGACGTACTGAGTCGTCATTAATTAGAAAATCAATCTACTCGAATTTCTGCACATAAATATCGCTCGAAGTAATTCCATGTCTCAAAATTATATGAGATTTTGTATTGTTCATTATTGTACTTTTTTCTTTCATTTCTTTCAATATACGACATTTTTCGAATTTCAAAACCGCAGGTAAACCAGAAAACTTTAGTTTCTCAAAATTTAGGCCATTCTAGTACGCACAATCTTATACGCTTCGAATACCGCTCGTAACTTTCTCCACATCTAGGACGAAAAACTGAAAATATTGCCACCTCCTTAGTATATTTATAATACCTCGCTTCTTGTTTTTCGCTTACTCGAATGTCAAACACCGCCTTACTGTATACGGTTATAATATTGAAATTTTTTCGAGAAACTTGGGAACAGCGAAATATGTTGTAACCAGATACCGAGTAAATTTATTTTATTCAATATCGCGTAGTTCGCGTATCATATCAATTTACTTGTAATACGTTGTAATCTGAATTGCAAAAAAGCGAAATTTTATTTTTCAATATAACGTCGATGTATATTACGTATAATATTCGCATGTATTCCGCGCTTATGCATCGAATAAACAAACTCTTTTAGAGGTGGAATTCGTCAAAAGACTTCATAACATTTTTTGTTGACATGTTCTTTCTAATCAGAATGAAATTACTTTGTTACTACGCGCCATCGCGTCAGAGTTGGACGCATTTAGTTTACTGTCAACATGACTTCACCGACACAATATTGAAAGCTTTATGACTTTCAAACCTTTCGTATACCTTTTAATAACAGTCGTCCTTTGCGTCACGTCGTCTATACCTCCCAGCCATCGCTATTCCGTTGTTTTAAATTTTGCAACAAGTTACCGACGCGACATTTGTAATTACTGCTTTCGCACGACACTGTGTCGAGCGCTCTGTGAACGAAGTTGCTTCGTGTTACGCAAATGTTATATCGAAGCGCATCGATACACGCACTGGTGCAATAAAAGGGAGAGAAATTATTCCGCATTTTGATAATCAATCATTTTGAATCAATTTTGGCTCAAATTCAATATATTATCTTTTATCTGTATTTTCGAATGAAAAAATGACACTTTTACAATACTTTTTTCCGTTTTTAGAACCAATCATCTAAATGAAGGACTTTTGTAAGACTTGTAGAAGTTCGTAGAATCTTTAGACAGGCTGGTGTACATCTACAACTTTTCAGTGAGTAATGTTTGATAATATTTGATAATTTTTTATTAGTCAACACCACCTGAAAGGTTGTGGATTGTTTTTCACAAGTAATCGTTTAGAACACCATTTTTCCAAGTTCAAAAAAATTATTTCGTTAACTAAGTATGGTGTTTACAAAAAAAAAAAATGTAAGCAGCCATGCCGCATTACTGGAGCTGAATTTTTAACTGAAGCTTGTTTTGATTTGGTAATAACCTTGCTTAACCCTTCGTGACTACAGGCCACACTCAATACCAATTCTGAAAACCCCTATCTCATCCCTTCCAAAACCACTTGAGAAGTTGAATTCCGAACAAACATAGTATTTTTTGCCATGAAATGATCATATGAACACATACTTCTCAATCAAATTATAACTTTTGAGGATTGTCAAATTATCTTCAAATCTTGATGATCCACCATTTAGATCCATTTTGACCCAAATTGAAGAGGTCATATTCTAGTCATTAATTAATCCTACACACGAAGTTTGACCTTTATAGGCCGATTTGGTGATGAGATATGGATGATTAATGAACTTTCTTGCCCTAATTTCCCCTCCAAAAGCCGCTTTTTGCTCCAACTCCCCTATAAATTCACTTGGGAAGCTAAAATCAGAATACGTTAGTCACTTAGGCTCATTTTATCATATGACATGGCAATAAAAAAATTTTCGACCTCTCGTGTACCCCCACCACATTTTAAGTTCGATAACCGCTCCCTCTCCCCTCCTAACATCACGTATGAAGGTGAATTAGGGATATAGTATATTTCTTATCTCCAATATTCACATGACTTCCTAATTATTATATTTTTACTAACTTAAGGCTCCTCAAACTCTACTCAAATTTTGATAATCCGCCATTTTGAATATATTTTGATCCAAATTCAAGAGGTCACATTCTGGTCACCAACTAATCCCACACACAAAGTTTGATCTCTTTAACTTGATTTGGTAGAAATATACGGTAGATTTGAGAAATTTCATGATTCAAAACTTCCTCAAAAAGCCACTTTTTGCTCTAACTCCTCTCAATATGCACTTGGGAAGCTGAAATTTTGATATGCTAATGTCCGAGACTGATTCTTTCATATGAGATGAAAAACAAAAAACTGAGCTATTTACCCTTTCTCCAGCACCCCTCAAAATTCGAGTGATCCTCCATTTTGAATTTTTTCAAATAAAAAAAGTATATTTTCGCATTTCTAAGAAGAGTTTCTCACTAAAATTTGAGCAAATTTCATCAATACTCCCCGGTGCCACGCGCGGGCCACAAAAAACAAAATTTCCTCAAAAAACTGGTTTTTGCTCTAACTTTCCTCAAAATGCACTTAGGAAGTTGTAATTCAGATATGTTGGTGTCTGTGACTCACTATTTGTCCCTCCAGCTCCACTCAAAATGTGAGCGATCCGCCATTTTGATTTTTTTTTTGAAAAAATAAAAAGTATCGTTTTGTTAGATTTCCAAGTAGAAACTCTTACCTAGTTTTGAGCAAATTTCAGAAATTACCGCCCGCGCTAAGCGTAGGGGAGAATATATATATATTATATATATATCAAAAAGTTGGACATTTGCTAGATGATTACAAATGGTCTGAAACAGATTTGAAAACCCCACCCTCCCCCTCCCCTCCCTTCCCTTCCCAAATCAGGTAGGCTATAGCTGTCGTTTTTTGGTTAAAAACTTAGCTAAAAATCGCATATAAAATTGATCACATCTTTATTTCCAACAAAAAAGGTTTTACTCGTGTTGATAAAGGAAAAGTCATAGATAAAAATCCTTTTAGATTGATAAAGTATTCTTATGTTCGTTCCAATGCTTTAAAGAATAAATCAAACCAATTTTTATTTTATTTTTACAGCCATTACATTCATTTCCTCGTTTCTCGTTTTTTCTACTTATATGTACTTCTCACTAGAAGAAACTCAATCTACCGAATAAAAAGTATTTAGATCCAAAGTAGACAATAAAACGACTAAATATAAAGTACGAAAATTTCCACCGCCAAGAGCAATCTCAGCATTTTAAGATACTGCTGATTCGCATCCCAGCACAGCCATGAATACCATTGAATACTAGGAATAACTTATGATAAACTATTAAGAATGAAATACCGAAAGTGAAATCGATTCATCGACTGCAATTACACGAAAGAAACAAATCAAAAATGCGAATACTTCAATATCTTTACATTAACGATGTAATAAAATGTCAATTGCCATCTTAAAACTTTACGATTACGTACGTTCGCTGAGAAAAATAAACGCTTATGAGACCTTAGATGGTTCATTTATATGTATACGTTTTCACCGAGTAGCATAGTCAAGTTTAATAAACTAATCTTTTTTATATTTCGTTTCGGGTTGAATATTCTTATAATTTAAAAATAAAATTTCAAAACAATTAGACACAATGAAGCTCACGAGTTCGCTGGAACGAAGAACGCAGGAAATTTTCATATACCTTAAATAAACTTTGTTAGAATTCTGTTGAAATGAACTTCTATTCGACACTCATACAACAAAATTTCAACATACCTCTTACAGCTCACATATGGACCTCTCATTTCAATTTCTAGCACACATGACTACCTCGAAAACAAAACTTCTTCGCGTCGTTCGAATATGAAAAATATTTATCAGTCGGTAAATACGAAGAATTCGAGAGGACATATGCATAAATTCATAGACAGAAACGCGAGAAAAAAAATATTTTAAAAAACCACTCACGAAATTTATTCACCGACAACATTCGGCGTCGAAGAAAACATTCTAGTTCGATAAAAGCGGCGCGTTCCCACATATCGACATTATTATGCCGAGAGAGCCAACCTCCGAAAGATCCTCTCGAAAACACCGCAGCGTTTGAAACGTGTGAAAAAAAATTCCTACGAAGTACCCGGCAAGTTAAAGAAAAACACCGAAATAAAATTACCTCCTTTAATTCGTCGTCGAATCATTAAACAAAGCCGAAAAGAAAACCTATCCGTGATATTGGTTCGAGTGTTTCACAAAGAAAAATTTCCAATCCTAAGCTTTTATTAGATAAGCCTCTAAACGAAAATTACGCCGTTGAAACCACACGCCGCTACTCAACGACAAAAATCTTCCTTTATCGTATTTTTCGCTCACTTTAGCCGAGTTTGCGAAAAAAATTAAAAAGTTGTTGAACCTCTCCTCCGGCGCGACGCGAAATTCCAGTTTTCCGTTTTAATTCGTAATAATAGGAAAAAGAGAAAACGTTAATCTTCATTATCGAAATATTTACATTAAACGGAGGGATTCTTTACACGCTCGTTTGTACTCGTATTTACCATATAGCGCCGGCGAATGATAAATCCCCGCAATTTTTAATTCCGCTTTCGCTTTTATTCGCGCCTTTTACATAAACCATGCCCGCGCCCGTCTTCTCAAGAAAAAACGTATAAATATAGATTGTTTACCGACGCTACACAACGTGCATTACAAATGGAACGAGCGTTTTCACAATGGTGTAAAAAAAAGTTAGCAATTTGCGCTATTCAAAAGAAAACTTTTACCCCGAATATGAAAAATGGCTTCGCCTCGAACAAGAAACCAACAACGATACGAGAAACTCCGTCGTACTAACATCTATTTATGATTATGTTCAATTCGAGTTCGCCATGAAAAAGATGTACACAATACCAACCCAAAGATGATCCATTCCGTTCGATAAACCGAGCGTTGGTGGAGGGAAAAGAAGAAACCCCGCAGACGCTGCGAACTCCGACTAAAACAGCCAAACTCGTAACTTCCTCTTCGTGTCCCTAGAACTTCATCTGTGTTAATCTACAATTGGAACATAGGGTATCCAAACACCGCTTGGAAAACCGTTGGTGCTGATTAACCAGGCAGCAACAGAATATTTGATGCACGCAAACAGCTTACTCTCAAAATTTGGAGGGGTAAGGATGACTTGAGGTGGATGAAGTTATAATATTTTTTTTCTATTATTTTCAAATATAATTTTATATGTGAGGTGGAAAGCTTTACTAATTCATGAAACCTCACGAGACAAATGTAATCGATGATGTGTTCATGCTGCTTAATTTAAGAATTGAAAAAGCAACATTAATCATAAAATTCAAATATTTTCGCACCTTTTTTTCTTGAAAGACCCTGCTGAACAAAAATAAATTAAACAATAAAAACGTAAGCAGCTATGCCGAATTATTAGTTTTAAATTAGGGCTTGCTCATGTTTGCATACAATATTGCTAACCCCTTCAGGCCTTCATGTCTACAGACCACATTGAAAACCTGAAAATCTGTTCCAACTTGATACAGAGAATCAAATCTGCCTTCCCTAATACAATTTACCTACATAATTTTACCCTTATCACTACCTATTACACGTAGGTATTTTTTTGAAAAAAAAAATCCTAAATCCTTTATGGGAGTAGATTTAAATCAAAAATCCGGATTTTGAGTTTCTTTTTCTTTTTTTTTTTAAATCTATAAGGATTTAAATCCTACCCCACCCTGTTAGGATTAAGATTTATTAACTACAATATCGAACAAAAAGCTGAAAACCCCGAATACAACTAATTTAAAAATTAATGCAATATTACAAATATTAGGTATCACGTATCGCTATTTACACCAAACATTTTCAAATTAATTTGCTATTAATAGTAGAAAAAATTGAAAATTTTTTACTGTTAGACATTTTTTGAGATTCTAATTTTACTTTTTTAGAAGCCATTTGAATCCGAGCAATAGAGGTACTTTATTAATTTTAGAAAATTACAAATCTACCAAAACGTTATCCAACCCCCCCTTCCCCACCACCGAAATGATACTTTGGGAGGTTTGACGGTGAAGCCCTGATTTTCTAGTGCCCCTCTATCAAATCATATAGAAAACTTTTCAGAAACTAGAAATGACCAAAAATTTATCGAGGAGTGTTATTAATAAAGGGGAAGTATGACGATTAATATCTCAACTACTCGTCATTGTTCGCAAGATGGTCTCTCAGACCAGGCTATATGAAGAGTCCTGAGAATGTATAAAAGCGTCACATACGTGCGTTAATGGTTGTGTATTGCATGTTTGAAGGGGTATTTTTTTAATGACGTGACTGGTCGCATCACTGTCTTTCAGACCAGTGCCTTAATTAGCTGATCTGAGAGACAGTGATGCGAGTATGGATGAAACAAAAATAGTATGCGTTACTCAGCGGTTTATAGCGTACTCCATCTTTTTGAGGTTATTTTAGTAAATAACAAGTCAATGCTACTAGTTGAAAATTTACGTGTTTATACAATTTTCAGCAAATCGACCTGTTATTCATTATGGATGGGCATTCCCAAAAGCTGATTATTGAGATTACTGTTCATCAAGGATATTTGTGAAGAATCGAAGTACACTGTATACAATGAAAGTAATACCTACTAGGAGATGAAAATGTTGCAATAAATGGTATACATATTACACAGACCACCAGCATCTACCTAACAATGTAGCTTGTCGCTAATACGCCAATTAATTAGCAGCGTTTTAAATTTTTTGAAACAGCGGAAAATTAATACGGTATTTAAATTCATTAATAATATATTTCATGAAAAATAAATTAAAGTGTTTTTTCATTTTCTAGAAAGTTAGACCTCTTTCTTTAAATCTCCCAAAAGGAAAAAAATAATTTTTTTATTCATAAGGAAGTTATTTGCATTGAAATAAGGCCGCTTTCTCAGTAATTTTAATCTGCGTATTTCTCGACTAATACATATTTATTTAATTGAAATAATCTTCAGGGAAATTTTCTAAATATTCGTGAGGAGTATAATCATATTTTTAATTTCGAATAAAATGGTTTCTAGGTGGCAACTTATAAGTTAGTGGTATGTTCAAGCGACATCTTGAGAACTAAAGTGTGGTGCTAAGGAACACCATGGACATTCTCTAGAAACGCAAAAAAAACATTTCAACGAATAACTGATTTTTAGTATTTTCTCATTTCTGTCCTGAATTTGGTTCCTAAATTTTATCCACCCTAATTTAGTATTGAGAGTAAAACTGATATTGTTTTGTGAATTTCAACGATTTTTTTCTTGTAGCTTTTTTATGCGAAAAGTTGTACAGGGCTTTCTTCATTTAACGCTAGTTAAGTTAAAGTAATTTACACTTAAGCAAACCTAAAAAAAAAAACACAAATAGCACTGTCCCACATAAAATGGTACATTAGATTGCAAGAAGTATTTCAAAAAGTACTTTTTTGATAGGCAAACGCGTATGCAATATCGACCAATTTTTCAGCCGCGTGCCGGCTCTAATTCACGACACACTTACAAAAGGTCGAATCGATTTTACTATTTTCGAACTTGATTTACCGATATTGTATCGTCGAGACATCGTCGAAGATATACTTCACAGGCCATTTAACTTTAAAAATACCGGAGGTACAATCCTGCGTATTAAAATAGGAAGCCAACAATGAACCAATAAAATAAAGTTCGCCTAAAGAAAGTTATAAATCTTGGAAAAAAGTATTAGTTTTTTCCTTATCTTCTAAAACTACCGACACGACAACGTTCGCCCATCGGTGAACACTTTAATTTCGTATCCCTTACCCCTCTGTAGAAAACCTCTTCGTTCGCGTTTTCATACATCCACTGTACTCCTCTTCCAATGCAATTATAAATACTCCCGTAGAAAAGAGGAAGGAGGGAAGCCAGAAAAAAATTATTTTCGCCTACGGCGATTCTTGACCGTGTATGAGGAAAAAAACTTGAGAAGCCCAACTAAAAGCGAGTTTTTCACAATTTCGTACAAACGAGCAGTTTTTTCTTTAAGCCAACGACAAAAGAAGAATTTATTGCGTCGTGATTGCGCGAGTTTTATCGTGACAGAATAAAAAACGTACACGAAAGAAAAATCCAACTTTGCTAAAAATCCTACCCGAATAACCGGGCACGTGCCGCGATCCATCTAAATTCAGATATAGTTTTAATTGCGTTCCCTCATCGATGCAGAAATCGAACAACTAAAAATCATATGTTACACCCGAACCCGAAGTCTACTCGCGTATTATTAGAAAAACGCGCCGCCGAGCAGATAACTACACGATCTACCAATGTATAAATTTTTTTCTCTTCTCTTCATTCCACCAATGAACTTTCAATGTAGTCTTAGGCTTTGTAATAACGACACCGCGTTGTCTAAATTTTACCCATCCAAAGCCTAATAAAGGTTTTAAACGTAGATACGCGTTCGAATACGAGAGCCGAAAAAGAATACAATTTCGTGATTGGAATTTCATTTCGAGCATTCGACCGAATAACTTTCCAATTTAATTTCTTTCAAGTTAAATGAAAAACTTTTTTATTCGACAAATTTTTCGGCTCGTGGACTCGTGGTTAATTTAAAGTACGTAGTACCTCCTTTACGTTTCTTTCGTCGTAATTATCTACACCCTGAGTAGTAATTTTCGCGAATGACAATTTTTTTTAAAGCGAGTATTAAGAAATTGGGATTTTAAAGAAAACTGCAGTGTGCTAGTATGCGTTGATACGTATTTGAAGTGACCAAGAGATAAAATCACATAAGCCTGTGCAACTTGAAATCGAGTTTACGAGCGCAACTTTGAACGTAGATTCTTCTCTTTTTTAAATTTATAAAGAACGCTTCATACTTAACACTACACACGAAAACTCTTTTTATATTTCTTTTAAAATTCGCTGTTTCAAATTCACCTTTCTGTAGTCTAATTTCTACAAAACTGCTAACATTATTTCTCTTCTCGTACCAGTCATAATCTTCCTTCTACCGTCCCCCAAATTTTCAGAGATTATGAGTTGAATGTGACAAACCTTTCAAGTTTTTTAAAAGAAAATCACATCTTCCCTCAACCATAATCTCTTCTACACTGTCCACGTGTCTCTAGCCACTTGGCTGTACACGGTACAAGTTGAAAAAAAAATTGAAAATTAACCCCTCTTATCTTGAAAAAAAATCTTAGCTTAAAAATTATGCTCACAATTTCTACTGCAATTTGTGTATAGTTTTCTAAGAGTTTATTCCTTGATCACTCGATCACTCCAAAATGTTTCTCATCTCTTCCACCAGAGATCAACCACTTTGCTCTTAAATCCTAATTAGATATCCACTGAATGAAATCAATTCATTTACTTCGGACATAAATGATTCTAATAGAATTCAGTGGTAAACATTTTCCATAGTTTAAAACTGAGCGTGTTCAGCTCCTTACGAACCTTCAGGATAAAACTCACGAAAAGAACCCCATCCATTCTTTGAACCCCCACCCTAATTAAAATATGAATGTTTCAATGTTACTTCTCCTCCTTGCGTTTTCAAAAAAGGGAAAATTTTGCGCAGTAGAATTTTTCATGCTCAGTTTTTTCAACATTTTGAAGGTCTTAAGAGCTTTTCAATTTATTTATTATTATTTTTTTTTTTTTAGAACACATTTCATATATTTTCAAAACTGAATTGTGAATTCATGATTTATAATTATACTTATGAACGATTTCATTCTTTACCTGAGTAAATGTCGAAAAACACTTAATATTTTCTAGTAAGAAGTGCGATAAATTTTTTGAAAAATGTTATCTGCATCTACATATTTATTTTTCTTCAAAACTTATACTTAAATTGGACAATGTTTTTCATTACTTATTCAAGTAAGTGTTAAGCATTAATAAATTCAACATTCATTGGTCATCTACTCACGTGTATAGTACGAACTTGTTTTAAGATTTTCAACTTACAAGATAAAATATACTCAGTTTTCAGCTCACTCAATACGCAAAGATTTTCGATATAGAAAAAGAAACCGATTTCTTGGTAAAGTTAATCGAAGACTATCCAGTACCATTATTACCTTCATATTTGGGATCTCAAATTATTGAATACATTCATTATTTTTATGGCCATCCTGTGTCTGCGAAATATCTGGTCGTCATTAAACGATTCTTTTTTTGGAAAGAAGTGGGTGAAGAGGTAAAGGCATTTTGCCGACGTTGCTTTGATTACAAATATAATAAAATTTTAAATCAGAAGATAACTCCTGAACATTATTAAGTTCTTGCAAATTTTCTTTGGGATAAAGTAATTACCTTCTCTATGAACAATTTTAAATCCATTCTCACCCAACTGGATTAATTTGGATCAATAGTGGGTTACAGTCTTACCAGATCAAATTTCATATGGAATAATCTAATGATATTAAATTGAATCTAATACTAGATCCTATATGAGATATATACAATAATCTGGAGTAAATTTGGATCAAATTATATCTAAAATAAGATTATAAATTTGAATTCAGCTCATTTGTCCATTATCTTTAAAACCGTAATCTTTCCAAAACTAAATCCTTTGCTCACAACATGAAAATGAACTTTTAAATTTGACTAAAATGATCGTGACTCGCCACATCAACTGGTTCCACGTGATCGAACCGCTAATATCACAAGAATAGGAGTAACAAGCATATACGTGCTAACCATCGGCGATATTAAATTTTACGCGACGCTGAAAAATAACAACTATGCTCGTAAAGCTCGATGATATGGAAATAATCGTATCGCATAATCCCTGTTACAAAACCACGTTTTTCCTATTATATCACGGATGATAAGAGCCTTCCAAGTCACAACCATGACGCTTTTGGGCTACTAAATTAAAATCATACGAGCCTGGACCACCACGTCCCCCAGTCATTATTGAGTGAAGGCTAATCTCGAAAGAAAAATCCGGCATGTTTCGAAAAGCCCTTTAGGTGACAATCTGATAAAAATAAACTAATTTTCAATTCGGTTTGCGTTCAAGTTGATTGAATATTCGTGTCCTCGTCGTGTTTGGTGTACGCTTTTCTTTTCGGTTTCGGCGATATTTGCCTGCCATAATACAAGAAATGTCCCTTTTCACCAAACCGCCCAAATCAAATTGAATGCGTTCAAACACATCATACAAAATACACACAATTCCGTTTAACGGCCTACCTACTTTCACAGCTATACGCAAACCGTTTTCGATTTTTCTCGCATTTGCTACTATTATACGGCTCGACGTGGGGCAGGTGAAAAATTTAAATAGAAACACTTTTACTGGGTTAGAGTTAAAGCTTATATCGTGGTGGTTGTTGATAATTTTGGGACGGTTTTTTATCTAAATGGATCGTCTTTATGGTTATCATTCTTGCGGAATAAATTCAACTTTTTTTTGCACAATTTTACGAATTGAAAAATTCAAATGAATGCCTGATTTATTTCGAATAGAAATATTCTCACAAATCATACGTGTGAAGTAAATATTAACGGATCCTTTTTTTCAAAAATCGTAACATGCAGTAAAAATGGCTTCAACAGTATACTCCGAGTCATATTCAGTGGAGCACTAGGCGAGCCAGAGAACAACAAAAGAAAATCCACAGAAAGTTGAAAACATTATACCAGATCAAATTTATATCATTTTAAAGTGAAATTTCATTTTTTTTTTCAACGTAGGAACTTTCAATATCGAAATTTTATTTATTATATTTTTGAATATGTTGATAACAAATTGTATTCGAGAGAAATTCTCTTCGTAATAGTTTGCAAGTAAGACTAGGAGACTAGTGAAGCGTTGAAAATTGTTTTGTAGTTAATTCGTGATGAGGGAGGACACGCTGGACGATATGATACCCGAGAGGATAAAAATTTTGAGAACTATCAGACATGAAGAGCTTAAATGAAGAATTGCGTCGTAAAGCAGGGTATGGCTACATTTCTAGTCCAGAGTTCAGAACGATTGGCACGTTTAATATAACTCTTGAATGAGTTTGAGAAATGTAAATCAAATCACTTCTCACTGATTATAAGCACATCGGCTTCGAATCCACCATATGCGTGCACCTTTCCTTTGAAACAAACAAACACTAAAGCACGATAAGGATGCCAAATTATCGGTAAGAGCGAATATCGCTAACAATCGATAAGCAAAAAAGTTGTCGATAAATATCGGTAAAATCTGAAAAAATGGGAAAATTGACGTAAATACGTGTAATAGCGGTAAAAGTGGTAAAACACAGATAAAAAAAATGCAAACACAATATACATAGGCCAAAAGCCCATCTCATTCTCTGATTATCGTGATCTCAATTTTCAAATCTTTCGCGCCTTCAAAAGAAAAAAAGATTTTACAGATGTTTTGTTCATTTTGTTGATTTGACAATCAACTTTTTCCAATTTCAACAGAACACCATATCTAAAAAAGACTGAAAAAAATATCGATAATTATCGATATTATCGATAAGGAGCATGAAATTATCGATACTTATCGATAACGAATTTTTCCGATATTTGGCATCCCTAAAGCACGAGCATGTGTGTTACCTATATAGTATAGTCTGTGCTGCGGATTTCATATTCATCAGTGTAGCGCACTGTGCACTGTGGTCACGGTAAACGCAGTGGCGGGGATAGGCGGAAGCAGAGGAAGCAATGCTTACGGGCCCTCAAGGCGCTCATTCAATAGAGGGCGCTATGCGCCTCGTCCCAAAATACTCTTGATTGAAATTAATTCTTTTTTTCAACCCTTATGTTCTTGAAAAATGAAAAAAAATCACGAAGCGAGGAATGCCGCGGGGTTGGGCCGCGAAGTGGCTAGGGGGCGAAGCCCCCTAGTATATGTATCAACTTGTTGATGTTGAACTCTATGCGTGTTTTCTGTACTTCTGTAGTAATTTATTATTGAAAATGCAAAAAAATAAAAAAATCGAAAAACTCATTGAATTAGAGAGAAATAATCCTTGCTTGCATGATTTATCTACGAGGGGCGTTCAAAAAGTAAGGTTCCCTCTCTTATAATTCTGGTAATAATGGACTGATCCGGTTGGGTGTGGTCTCATTCAGTAGCTAAAAGGGTCTAGAATACATTGACATCCTGTTTTCATTCCTAGTTTGTTTTAAGAAGTGAATACATACGATGAGCGAGAACAAGTTTTTAAAAGTAGCGTCCGATGTGGAGGTGCGTTCGGTAATTCGTTTTTTACAGTTTAAAAAAATTTCTCCTATCGAAATCCATCGCGAATTGAAATCTGTATATGGAGATAACATAATGTCCGTTCAACATGTTCGAAAGTGGTGCAGGTGATTCGACTAAGGGCGAGAAGAGATGGCAGATCTGACACGCTCCGGTAGGCCTAGCGTAGTGAATGACGACTTGATCCGGCGCGTGTCAGATCTGCCATCTCTTCTCGCCCTTAGTCGAATCACCGGCACCACTTTCGAACATGTTGAACGGACATTATGTTATCTCCATATACAGATTTCAATTCGCGATGGATTTCGATAGGAGAAATTTTTTTAAACTGTAAAAAACGAATTACCGAACGCACCTCCACATCGGACGCTACTTTTAAAAACTTGTTCTCGCTCATCGTATGTATTCACTTCTTAAAACAAACTAGGAATGAAAACAGGATGTCAATGTATTCTAGACCCTTTTAGCTACTGAATGAGACCACACCCAACCGGATCAGTCCATTATTACCAGAATTATAAGAGAGGGAACCTTACTTTTTGAACGCCCCTCGTAATAATGATTACAAGAACCTTGGATTATAGGACAATATATGATGAGAGATTTCCATGCAAATAGATTTCGAATCTGGTAAGACCAAACGAAATAATAGTCCAATGCATTCATTTCAGGATGAATCACAATAGTACATATGTAAATAAGTATATAAATATTGAATAATTCGGATATCTTCAATATTTCCATCGTCGAACTGCTTTCCACTGCCAAGAGAGAAAAAAATATCAAGTAAATGAGTAGATAACCTAATACTGACTTTCAATACGCTTCAAATGGTGAACAACGAGAAGTTAATTAAATAAATTATTAAATAAACGTGTTGTGGTGTTGATAATACACCTGATAAAAAATAAATAGTCTGGACATTTTTTGAAAACTGTCCTAACTTCACAACGTCAGATAAGTTATCCCACTTGGCTGAAGACTGAGTTATTTACTTAGCTTATCCAAAGTGTATATATACTGATTCAAAACAACGTATTATAAAACGCTCAGCCAAGTTAGTCGAGCTAACTTGGCTGAAATGTGTGATAGGCCTCAATTTTAAGAAATATTAATTGTTTATAAAAAATGATGAAATAAACTGAATATTATGTTTATTTACCTGGCGCGACCACAGTGCATGGTATTGATGGATACGCGATCTGCAGCATAGACAGTACTTTATAATGTGTCCGATAGGGAAATAATACTAGATTTCCGGTGACCTTATCAAGTTTATTATTTGCAACAAACTACTCACTTACAAATTTGGCTACATACTGAGTTTTCAGGTTGATATAGTGGACTCGAATAGCGTTCCATAATAGCTTGTAAGGCTGGACATAAGCCCATCACAATTTTTCAGATAATTCGAAAAGCTTACTGAAAAGGAGTGACAACCAGATTTCGGTGATTACGACATAAATCGTTGATAATGGAATATATTGAATGTTTTATCCGATTTACGGTAATTCCTCTCTTCTCCTTCTACTATATAAAAAGACTATTGTGGGGCTTAATCATTTATTACTATGAAAAAGGCAAACAATACTCGAAAATTCACAAAAAAATTTCATCTCAAGGAACATCCGACTTAGAACCATCTTGTTATTCATTCGTAACGGGAAATCGACCAACATTCGATATGCTGCGGCGATAAAAATTTCTATTTCGCGGATAAAAAAATCCCCTATCGAGTAAAATACGGTGTCAAGTCTTCTTGTTTTTCAACGAGAACGTGTAAGTTTTAAATAAAGATTTATTGAAATTTTAAAACTTTTACATTTAAAATTTCTGCAGGCGTTTCGTCGAAATGAAAACTTTAAGGGAGTGCTTTTCTTCCGTTTTCGTCCCTTTTTGTACAAATATTCTGTATGTTTTTTGTTTTGCTCGAATTTTTTCCCTCATCTTCTTATATTCAAATCGGAATGGCGACAAAAAAATGCTTTCATACAAGACTTACGTCATCGCAATAGAAATACTCGTCGAGCACTCGGAATTCTATATATTTGCCTCTTTCATTCGAAAATATTTTTATCCTCTTTATTATTCTTTTTAATATCAACCATAGACTCACCTAAGCCGAGTTCAAACGGTCTGAAAACTATTTCGCGCTGCGTCGAGGCGGCGTGCTCTTTTAAAAACAGCCCTAATAATGAATAACGGCTTTATTCAGCTTTAAAAATTTTGGAATACAGCCCGACAAAATAGAATTTGTAAAAAGCTTTAGTCGCGTGAAACGTTTACAACGCCGTTAATATGATAATTTTACGCGACATAGACACTTCTTTATGCCAGGCCGTTGCGAGATTTCACGCGCGCCCGCCAATCTGCTATTATTACTCGTTTCACCTTTGAGCCATAACCCGAAGCGTTTTAATAACGTGCTCGTTTCGGAAATTTTATTCGCGCTCATAGTATACGCGAATCGTCGAATGCTACGTGTAGTCGGGTAGATTATTTTTTACGCGTTCTTTGCCTGATTGCGTAATGGTCGGGAATTTAATGTTGGTTGAGAGCTTTGCAGAAATTTACCGCGCTTTCACTAGCATAGTGTTTTTCTAATGTCGCTTATCGTGGAGCAACCGCATTACTTTTTTGAGGGAAACAGATTTAACACGAGCGACTCGTACTTCAGTACGAATACACACCAAGGCGCAAAATGCTACTTCGTGACATAAATTAATAATTCACTGAAAAAATCCAAAAGGTATTCGCAAATTTAAAACTCATTAACGAGTACGAAAAAATTATCATTATAATAGAGAAAAGAATAATTTAGTATACATTACGTACTTATTTTCTCAAACATGAACAAAAAAACTTTGTGAGGAAGAAAGAATTATTTCTGATAATATATTTTCTTTTTGCGACATTTCACTCAACTTCATCTATTATGAATTGAGAAGTAATGGGCAAAAGCGAAATATAACTTCAACTCACTTTGTGATTCACGAGGTGTTACCTTTTCATTAATTAAATGTCTCGCGAAATCGTTTTCTCGAATTGAAACAAAACTCACGAATTACGCAGTTTCATTATATAGCGATACATTTTATCCGAAAAATTTAAAATCTATTTCTCCATTTCGCCATAAAAGAACGAGCTCTTAATGAATAAAAACAATACCCGAACTCGTATTACAAAATACATTTCAAAACCAAACTTTTTCCGCGCCCGATAAAAAACTCCCCCATTGTGAGATCCAACGCAGCTCGACTTTCGAAAATTAAAACGATTTAGGAACCGCGAATTCTACAAGTTCAAACAAATAACTCTGATGAATAGGTAAAACACGCTGTGTTTTATAAGTCAAAAGAATCGTATTTTCGAAACTTCTACGACGCTGTTTCATTATAATCACGGAAGAAAAAACTTCTCATTTACACTTACTGATTTGGAAAATTAACGAAAAAAATCTTCTGAAATATTTTCACATCAACTTTTTAGAAACTGTTTAAGTGTTAGCTAAATAATGGGAACTGTGGAGGAATTATCCAAAGTTTTGAAGCTTTTCGCCACAACGATTTTTCAAGGATGTCACTAAATGAAAAATGATTATGGCTTCTTATGAGAAAGTAACCTGATCGATTTGCAAAATTATATGATAGTTGAAGATTCACATGGAAGGTATTCTGAAAAAACTGGCATCTCTGTATTCTACCTCTAAAATATGTTCTGTTTGAATTAATGACATGATCTCATATAACTATAATATAGAATATTTTTTTTTACCATATTTTCAACTTTCATAAAGAATATACTATCCAGCATCGCTCTAGCCAGGTCGGATGGTTGGGTATTTCGACCGACCCAAGCCTAAATGAGCCGAACTACCAATTGAAATTTTTTATTTTTTTTCCTACACTAATGAGAGAATCACCAAACAAATGTTCTAGGAATGTGAACATGATAAAGAAAATTTTTTCAAGCATTCGATATAATAAAAGTTTGACAAATTTTGAATAAAATCATTAAACTTGCATCATCCATACGCTGACATGATTTTTCTTTAAAATTGAGAAAATCTCCAAATTTTACAAAAACCAATTTTTAGCTGAATTTCTAACTTACAAACGATAGCTATTACAGCCTTTCTCATTTGGGAAGGGAAAGTCGGGATAGAGTAGGGTCTCCAAATCTTTGCGTTTCAGACTACGTATTTGTAATCATCTGGCAAACGTTCAATTTTTTGGTATAATTATATATTTTTCCTCCAAGCGTAGCGCTAGTGGATAATTGGGTATTTATGAAATTCACTCAAAATTTGGATAGGGACTCTTCTTGAAAATGCGAAAAAGTAATTTTTTCATTTTTTCGAAAAATTCCAAAATGGCGGATCACTCAAATTTTGTGAAGAGCTGAAGAAAAGGCAAATAGCACAAATGTTCCTTTTTTGATCTCATATGAAAGAGTGAGTCACGGATACTAACATATCCAAATTTCAGCTTTCCAAGTGCATTTGGAGGATCGTTAGAGCAAAAAAAAAAGGTTTTTTGAGGGGAAATTGCTATTGGAAATTTCATGAATGTTCCATAATATTTCCTCACTAAATCGACCTATAAAAGTCAAACTTTGTATGTAGGGTTAGTTGATGAGCAGAATATTACCTATTGAATTTGAATCAAAATGGATCCAAAATGGCGGATTATCAAAATCTGAGTAGAGCTTGAGAAGTCTCAAATTAGTGAAAATGTGATTAATATGAACTCATATGATTATTGAGGATGAAAAGTATACTATATCTCAAATTCACCTTCACATATAATATTGGAGGGGAGAAGGTGCGGTTATCGACCTCAAAATGTGTTGGAAGTATATCAGAGGTTGAAAATTTTTTATTTCGGTGTTATATGGTGAAATGATTTCATGTGACTAACCTATTCTGGTTTCATCTTCCCCCATATATCTTTACCACATCGACCCACAAATATCAAACAACTTCGTATATAGGGTTAATTCATGACCAGAATATCATTTCCTAAATGTGGGTCAAAATGGATCCAAAATGTCGGATCGTAAAAACTTGAAGAACTTCAAGTGGTCATAATTTGAGAAATATGTGTTCATATGATTATTGCGTGATAAGAAATATCACATTTGTTCTAAATTCAACTTCTTGTGGTTTTGGAAGGGATAGGTAGGGATTTTCAAACTTTTTATTGGATGTGGGCAGTAGACATGAAGGGCTTAGCATTGAAAACTCAGCTCCAGTAATGTGGCATGGGTGTTTATCTTTTTTTTTGTATTATAAAATTTTTTTTAAACCAGAATAAAATTTTCATCACGTCCTGCCAAGGTTATTTCATAATTTGCTGCACACCCATCATTCCACTTCTCAAAAAAAAAAAAAAAAAAAAAAAAAAAAAAAAACAGAAATTCCGCTAATCCTGGTTTACATGGGAGACGGTGGTGGAGGAGGAGTCAGGGGTGATGAATAACATGCGCCGTGACATTATATTTTCGGCCAGACCATAGATATGCTAGACCGACACTACGTATATATTTTTAACATTTTAGTTCAAGTAGTAAAAATTTGGGAAACCACTGAGTGTGGGACAAATAAGAGAAAACACTTATATTCACGAAATAAGCTTTCATATTTTGCATATTTGCAACCTACATTCATATAGAAAAGTGTAGTCGAGAAGCAAAAAATTCTATAAGCTCTGGTTCAAAATACAGTGGCAGGTACCCTACCTCCATTATGGAAATATAGATGACAAGATGATGTTGGCCTAGTTTACGAATAAATCTATTCCGCATGGATGTTAATATCAAGAAAGCATCAAGTAAGGGCATCGAAACCTTCAATTCACCATAGCTCAGTTACGGAGACAGCAAGAAATATAGGTGTCCCTTTTTATTGTACCCTTTGAGTATTATATTACTGATAAAGAACACGAATTTTTTTTCTTCGGTGATGTCATCGCCTCACATTTTTTCATCAAGTTTTTCCATAAATACTTTTTTCGAACAACTAATACATAAAATAGATAGTACTTGAAAAATGCAATATAAAGGTCATACGCGAAAATACCACATCTGTGAAATTTGCGTATGTACAAATTTTTGGAACGCAATAGCTCTCTTTCACAAAGACATACAAAATTTTTGTTCATCATTGTTTTTGTAGCTTATAAAAAAATATTCGTTCCATTGAAATAATTTTCAGTTTCACTGAACTTATGATTTTCACAATATTCCAGTGACGTCATCAAACACATAGTCCTACCTATGGAGAAACTCGGATCTTCGAGGAGTGCGTCTGTTTCATATTTGTGTGGACTACATGTTTATGATACATTCATCTCAGGATTTCATGAGTGCTGTGACAGATACGAAACAAATGAACCTGTCCAACCACATCACATCATTCATACGGCATGGCATCTATGTTTATTTTAGCGAAACTACCAATGTATAAACTAAGGATTCCACGAACCTCTTCTTTCCCATCTAATTTCTGAAATCGAGGGAAATACTTAATAACGCATCAACTCTTAAATTACAATTTTTGTAACAGAGGTTACCTAAAAAAAAAAAAACAAATTCAACGACTCATGCATAAATTCAGAAATATCAACTTCAAAAAATTGGAAAACAGATTTTTTGCACTAATTGAACCCATGTTAGGATTTAGCATAGTAACACATATATGCGAGAAAACGTGAAATGGAAATCCTAAATGAGGAATTTATCCTTTCTCCCTTTTTCACTTAATTCACGTAAACACCTCGCATTCGTGTAGACATTTCCAAATTAAAAGCGTTACTTAGATGATGATCTTTTTCTTACATTCACATCCGTAGATCCTAACGTTACCTACATTAAGTTTCGTAAACGCTAGCTCGACAAGTAGAAAAGTATTTCTTATATGTCAGGCTTATTTCAATTCTTAGCTACGAGTGCATAAACGAGGCGAATTCTTATACGAATATTTTGCGAATTTTCACACTTTTTCACGACGTATCTGTAACTGCGAATACCTATGAATATGTTATGAAGAAGTTACATAGAAATTCCAAGTCGAAGAAATTTACCCTTCGCACTATCGCGTATATGTTTTCCATAATTTATCAACAATGTAAAAATTACATAAGAATACTTAGAATAACCAGAAGAAAAAAGAAATGAGCTCGACTAAAATAATCATACATAATAAAAAAAATCTGAAAACTAATACTCAGTTATTGAACGCAAAAACTGTAAATAACTCAGTACCTTGACATTCTTCTATGTTCACATTCAAAGATCAATTCCAACTCATTCCAAGCTCTTTACATATGCACAACTTTTCTGCCATCCTACACACCGCATTCCCATTTCTTTGGTTTACTGGCTATCACCAAATGTAAACATAAATCTCATACTCAGTCACTCATAGAACAAAATTGAAACCCGAAGTAATTTTGCCTCGATATTCTACTCACCTACATAGATACCTCTAAATCTTCTAATAAAGAGAGCTAAGACATAACTTCCTCCCATTCCATCATCCTCCGTTAGTGAATTTCCAAAGAATTCTCAGCTTTTTTTACCGAACTTTTCGCAATCAAATTAGCCATTCAAAACAATATAAATACCATTATTTCCATTCACATTTCATCCTCTATGATTCACTTCATTAACTTAAGAATGTATTCAAGTACCACAATTTCCATGAACACCCTACAGCTCGTGAAAGAATCTGTCTGATCGACTTCTCTCCGTATAACATTGCGATAACCTGGATTTCAGTTCACTTGGACATGCAAGGAAACGAAGTAGTAGATACTGCAGCCCTGAATGACTTTTTTTTTTCATTTCAACATCCCTTCTCTTCCCTCAGACTTGAAATTCTTCTCCAAAAAATATATTCGAACAGCCTAGCAATTCGAACGACAAAATATCCATTTTACTAACAAAGGCTATCCGATCCAACACTTTCGTCTCCTTTACTTAATCGAAGGAAGCAGGTTGCTAGACTCAACATTAAATAATCACCTATTGGGACCCTTCAGAGCAGTGCCGCGCTAGCGTCGTGTTTATATGCAAATGGTGTTATCAGTTCTGAAAAAGGGGAATTTCAGCCGCCAGTTGTGGATTCACACAGTGAAACGTTTAAATTATTTGAGAATAAATCAAATACATGAAATGAATGAATTGAGTTTGGCTAATTTAATACTTATTCATCATTTTGGTTAATAAATGAGATTCTTACGTCTAGTATTTATGATATTCTCGATAATTCTATCACTCGTCGTTAGTGTGCATGAAATAATTAATTTCTTCTGTAACAATAACACTAGAATTCAATTTATCTTTACAATTGAAGAAAAAACAATTAATTACATTCAAAATAATTCAGTTCAGTACCAGAATTATTAATTTGTTACCAATAATGATACGTTATCAATTACTGAAATCCCCGTTTTCAGTAGTTCATCGTTTTACTACCAGGTACCGACTTTTTCGCTGAAGGATCCCAATTTTTTGGCCAGCCCCTTTCAATTTGAAACTTATGTTAGACACCTTTATCAGTTTACAGCATTCTTACATCTTGCCGTTCCTTCAGTCTTTAACGCATTCACCTCTTTAACGCCTTCTCACTCACAGGAATTGTTTCAAACCCAAAAAATTTCAGTCACTTTTCAAAAACGAGCGATCTCTTTTCCAAAATTTCACTAAAATCATATGTGTCTTTCGTTTATGGACCAGTACACGGTACGTGAAAAAAATCAATTTTCGTGACTATCATATCAAATTATAAAATGATAATTTTCCATACACGCCAGTAAAATTTAAATCGTGACATAATAAACAGAAATCTATGAAATTTTGACTTTTTTTTTCAACTTCGGAATAACTGCAAGTAAAATGTTACCTTAATTTATATTATAATGATTTCATCTTCATTACCAGCATAAATTTCAAACTCTAGAAAACAGCGCGAAGAACACCCAAAGCGAAATATTCTCATTTATATCGCGTGCACACTGCACAGCTCCTAATACACGTTTAATCGAGGCAAGAAATACGCTACAAACTATTACATCTGTTTGACCGAACAACGTTTTATCAATTCCAATATAATCGAAGTCTTGTACCGCAACTATAATCCGACGAAAACTCGTTACGAGCACGTTTCACTATTGAATCTGTTTAATCGCTCTATCGCACATACAATTCCATAACACTTACCCCGTCGAATTCGCTCGTTGGAAAAACACCGTCGGATCTGTCGCGTTGTTGATATTTTCTTCTATAATCGTATCTAATCGATTTTTGAAATCGAACGACAAAACCATTCTATGTTACTCGATCGAATTCGAAAATATCGACCGCCAAGTCGTATCCAATTTTCTTTCATCACCGATACTGGTAAATTGGATATTTCATTTGTGAAAAATTCCCATCGCCGAAAATTATATCTTTCAACTTCTACGCGAACTTTTCGTATACACGAACAGACACTCGGATGAACTTATAACTGAATTAGCGACTGAAATTACATCATTAATTATGAAATGAAATCCATCCTCCTCATTTCTCATTTCTAATTTTAAAACCGCAATTTCCAAATTACTCGAAAGATAATCAAAATGAACTATAGTTGCCTTTCTTCAGTTCAAGAAGAAATAACGTGGCAGAAGTCTGTAGAATGTTCTGTTTCATGACACCATCTTCTACCGAACTTCGGCGAACCACACAGCGATTTTCATTTTCCATGCGGAACGATATTTTTAAATAGTTTAGACGTACTAACTTAGAACTAACTACGGTGATCTTCCTATTTAGATACAGGAGGGAGGGGGCCGGGGGAGAGAAGGCAAGTATTGGACAGATTTCTCGTTACAATAAAAATAATGAATTCCTTCGATTGATTAATTAAATTGTTACTTCACTCAAATATACCTTGAAAACAAGAAAGGAGCATTCTAGCCTAGAGCAGAGTTAATGTAAATATTCTCGATTAAGACTGAAAAAACCCAACTAGAAAATGAAGATCAAAGAAAAAGGATTCGCTGAGCAACTTCTGATGCGGGCTCGGCATGGAAGTGAATCAACATCCTCTCTACAGTCCCGATCTCGCTCCGAGCAACTACTACTTGTCTCAAGCAACATCAGAAGGGTGTTCTTTTCACGTCTGATGTCGAATTGAAAACAGATGTGATGTCATGACTTGAATTTTACGAAAAGGGCGTCCAAAAACTGATTTCACGTTGGGCGCGCTGACGTCGAAATGTAAACGTGCATTTTGAAAAGAATAAAATTTTTTATCTCTTGGTGATTTGTTTTTTAATTTTGGTTCCAGTAGTTCTTAAACAACGCGCTTGGAGGAGTTACTGAATGGTACAACCTCTGTACCTGTTCGTGATCAGCGAGCATATAAGAAGTCCCAGAAAGTTAGGATTTTCGTGATACCACATAATTTTTCTTCAAGCAAAAAAACCGTTCCAACAGCCGAATTGCCCAAGTTCAATTCGAATTTAAGCGCGTAAAAAATTCGCTAAAAATTTAGCATTGTAAAAGCGTTTGATGAATAATAGGCGTTCCCTGATAACACGCAATTTTTACAACCAATGAAAAATATTTGGGTAAAAATAATCGCGTATTCGAGTCACATCCGATATAGTCGTTCGCGTCAACGCGCGCGCATTAATTATTTCGCCGACGCGTTTTTATTTATTCGCATTATGCTGGGAGTTTGACAACTCAATTAGATAATATTGTTTTATGAAAATTATGCAAATTATATAATAAATCCGTATAAATATTTACATTAATCAAAAAAGCGAAAAGCGTCGTGTAATTACGATATTATACCCGTCAATATTACGTCATTCGCGCAACTCCCTTCTAAACTAGCGTTTCGCTGATTGATGATTTTATTATTCTTTATTACAGATCGTTCGCACCTTCTTCGACGTCACCGTAAATTCAGCGCAAATAAATACACAAAATGAACCGATAACAAACATCACACACAGAACGAGAGATATTTCGGTGAGTGGTACTCGTACGTATTAATTAAATGAATTATAAATCATCGAATTAAGTTTTCAGGATGAAATACGATTTTAGAATAGTTTATTTTGTCTTCATTAAAGAAGGCTTTTTAAATTAAGAGATTCGTAATGAAAGAAAATTCTAACCACGTAAAACGCTTCGTTTTAGATTACCAACTCGCCGGGGAAAAATACGTGGGTAACGCGTTCGTAAAAGAAAAATTTCAATTTAACCGAATAGTAGATTAAAAATTAATTAATTTTTTCACCCGTTTTCGCGCGTCCGACCAAGGGTCGTTCACGCGCATCGTCATGTATAGCGTCTGGCCAACGTCTATACACAAGGTGTTTTCTTACAAACTTTAAGACCATGCTTTTCAAAACGAATGACCTTCGTAAAGGGTGGAAAAATCTTAAATTTGTCCTAAAAAATACACCTTGTTACTTTGGACATCTTTCAGTGATGATCTATAAAAATAAGCCCTTATTTTAAAGCCTATATGGAGTCATGATGCATCCTTTCGACATTTAACATCAAAACATTAAAAGGACTTCAATCAAAACTGTTGAGATAACTTTTTGAAATACTGCTGTGCGTGAGAAATTATGTGATACCGGACAAATTTGAAATAAATATTGATAAGATAATTCCAAGATGTTGGGAAAAACTATGAAGAGTGAAAGGTATGTCGAAATTTCGAATAAACAAAATAAAAAATTATCAAATTTCACTACAAAATTTCACTACAGGCCACACCAATACCAAGTCTGAAAACCCCTACCCTATCCTTTCCAAAAACACTTAAGAAGTTCAATTTGGCACAAATGTAGTATTTCTTGCCATGAAATAATCATGCGAACACATATTTCTCAAATTATAACTATTTGAGGGTCCTCAAATTATCTTCAAATTTTGTAAATCCGCCATTTTGGATCCATTTTGACTCAAATTTAAGTGGTTATATTCTGGTCACAAACTAATCCTACACACAAAGTTTGACCATTCTAGGCCGATTTGGTGATGAGATATGGAAGATTCATGAAATTTCCTGCAGCAATTTCCCCTCCAAAAGCCGTTTTTTGCTCTAACTCCCCTCCAAAATCACTGAGGAAGCTAAAATCAAAATACGTTTGTCACTTGGGCTCATTTTATCATATGACACAGCAATAAAAAATTTTCGACCCTCCTGTACCCCCACCACTATTTTAGGTTGTAACCCCGCCTTCCCCCTCCAACATCATGTATGGAAGTGAATTCGGGATATAGTATACAACTTATCCCCAATAACCATATGAATTCATATTAATTACATTTTTACCAACTTGAGGCTCCTCAAGCTCTACTCAAAATTTTGATAATCCGCCATTTTGAATCCATTTTGATCCAAATTCAAGAGGTCATATTGTGGTCACCAACTAACCTCACACACAAAATTTGACCTCTTTAACTTGATTTGGTGGGGAGATATGGAAGATTCAAGAAATTTCATGACTCAAAACTTCCTCAAAAAGCCGTTTTTTGATCTAACTCCTCTCAATATGCACTCAAGAAGCTGAAATTTGGATATGTTAGTATCCGTGACTCACTCTTTCATATGAAATCAAAAACGAAAAATTTGAGCTATTTGCCCCTTCTCCAGCCCCCTCAAAATTTGAGTGATCCGCCATTTTGAAATTTATCGAAAAAACAAAAAAACTATTTTTGCGCATTTTCAAGAAGAGTTCTCACCAAATTTTGAGCGAATTTTATGAATACTCCATTTTGACTCAAATTTAAGTGGTTATGTTCTGGTCACAAACTAATCCTACACACAAAGTTTGACCATTCTAGGCCGATTTGGTGATGAGATATGGAAGATTCATGAAATTTCCTGCAGCAATTTCCCCTCCAAAAGCCGTTTTTTGCTCTAACTCTTCTCCAAAATCACTGAAGAAGCTAAAATCAAAATACGTTTGTCACTTGGGCTCATTTTATCATATGACACAGCAGTAGTATGTAAAAGGTATGCTTCCGGAACACATTTATTTAATATCATTTAAAAAAAAAAAAATAAACACAAACAATTTAACCCTTTCAGTCAAAAGAATATTATTTAGTCAATTTAAAATGAAATATTATTTTTCTAATCTATACCTGATTCTGGAACAAATTCATTTTTAATTTCATATGAACTTCACATAAAATTATAACCGTCCTTGATGAGACTGTAAATAACGTGCTATGCACTACGAAGTAACTAACTAACTTAATAATTTTTTTTATAATTTTTAGTAACAATCAAAACTGTATAAAATTCATTATTAGGACTCACACATCTGTATAAATTTTGATCACTGAACTTCAAATCATTTATACCAATGAAAAGATCTGTAGTTACAAATCGTCTATTAGAAGTAATTGATTTATTATAATAATCATACCATTTAGAATTTTTCTGAAATTTGTATGGATCATAAACGCATGGAATTTTAATATTAGTTCCTTCTGTTTCTATAAGTAATTTTACCCAAGTTTGTGTTATAGGTAAGAAAGTTTTATAAGATTTTAATAATGAAATAGTTTTATTATATACATTGACTACACCCAATTTTTCAGTTCTAATTCTACATATATAATCACCTTTAGAATTTTCATCTTTCGCAATTTTTAATAATGAAACAACCTCAATCTTTTTTCTTGTAGGAGAGTTCATATACTCAAAATTATCAATATTTAATTTTTTTGCAATTGGATCAGAGGTATTACTGCTTTTCAACCACTCTAGTTGATATACAAATTCTTGTTCAGAAAATGTCACATTACAAAACAACGAAATATCATTTTCTCCAATCCTATGTTCAGTTCTCATGAATAAGTCATATTCTTGTTTTGATAAACCGAATAAAAATAGTAATAAATATATTTTTATAAACCACATATTTATATTAAAAAAAATTAAACAAAATTAATCGAAATACGATTTTTATAATTATTATTTACGTATATATCGTAATCATTTTTATTGATTGGATTGAATGTTGATTTTAATGACTCTTTTAATCTATTCCTGATATCATTTTGTTTATTAAAGAAAAAAATATCTCTAGATTATTCACCTTATTAGAATCAATTTCATTTCCATCTATAAGATATAATTTATTTTCTTTACCTTTGAAATATGAATTCTTAATTAATTTGTATCCTATTTTATCTACTTTTTCATTACTAAAATCATTTTTAGATAAAATGATAATAGTTTTATCAGTTCCTAAATTATATGAAAACAGTTGTATCCCTTCTTTCTTAAATGTTATGTCAGTCTTTGTAGTCGAATAAATCCTTAAGAATATTGTTTCATTATCTAGCTTTTCCTCAATTCCTTTTGGGAACGGATCAAATGATTGAGTAAAAACTTTATCTTCTAAAATGATATTTAGTTTAGGTTTGTATTCTTCATTACCCAAATTCAGTAATGGTAAATTCAAATTCTTTGAAGGTAATAAATTAAAGCAAAAATCTTTATAATTCTTTTTAACATAAACCCCTATATTTCCATCTGCAATATTGATAATATTAATAAATTTCTCAGTATCGTATCCATTTAATAATTTATGATTAATAATGAAAATCACGTTTTCATTTGCTTCATTAAGTTGACCAATCTCGCGTCTGTAATCTAAGCATATTGATTCGGAGTCATTGCTTAGATTATATAACAAATATTTATTAAGTTTAATATCCATTTGCTGTACACCAAAACATTTACCTAATGAATATATAAAAAATGAAAAATATGGAAGAACACACTCAATAGTATTCTCATATTCTCCAGAGTCATGACGCATAGAAGAAGTTAATTTTTTAGGTTGAGTTATTAATTGATTATGAATATGAATACGAATGTATATGAATGTCCCATTTCTTCCTGCAAATGATACATTCCAATCTCGATCCTTTGGAATCCAATTCTTGTCAAAATCATTAATATTACTTGAAAATAATTCTGGTTCAACAAAAAAATTGATCATTTTTTTTTCTCTTCGATCTTTTTCAGAAATATCATCATCAATAATAGCTCTACCTTGAGTTCGTTGAATACCTAATTTATTCTCTATTAGTATTACTCTTTCTTCAAGTTTATTAAATTCATTTATTTTTACAAATTGTCTTCCAAATCGTTGCATCTCTATTTATTATATATATATAATTCTTTTAATTCTTGCAATATTCTAAGAACTTCATTTTCTAATGCAGGATTTGTATTTCCACTTTGCCTTTCTCCATATAAGACAACAAGTCTTTGAAGTAATTCATCCAGATTATCCCAATAAATGAGATTATCCCCTCTTAGATTTACACTTAAATTCACATTTTTTAATTCTTTTAAAATATTGATTATATTTTCAGGTGGCAAATTTCCATTTTGAATATTCATATATATGCTTACTATTTTATTTAATAAATTATTAATGGGAAAAAATCCACTTCCTTCTGTAGGTCCTTTTAATTTTAATATTCCTTTTTTCACTAATATAGGTTTTACGATATGATTATATTTATATCCTGTACTTGATTTAACTTTTCTAGCATTAGGATCATTGTTATGTCTATAACTATTTGATTTTTGTAATATTTCAGCATAATTTTCTTCATCAACACTATCATAATGATTTGGTTGTTCTAATGTTATAATTCCCATAAACCAGGAGTTCCTGTAAATTCTGTTCCGTCTTTGAATATAATATTATCATCTCTAATCCAAACGGGGTGATTACCTATAAATAATTGGTCATCTTCTACTCTGATTCCAAATGTTTTATCAGTCTTTATATCTTTGGAACCGTAATTAGATAAATATTTTGAGCTGTTCTTCCTATAACCTTTATAACATCTTCTTTGTTATTTAATAATTGAAGTGGTTGATTTTCGACGTATTCTGGTAAGCTTTTTGGCATAATTTCGACGTATTCTGGTAAGCTTTTTGGCATGTTTTCTACATATTTATATTGTATTAGTTGTTCCAAAGGTTTTGTAATAGGTTTATATAATTCTTTTAATTCTTCTTGTTTATAAATTTTTCCTGTTCTAATAGCATCATATTTTTTTTTCAAGTCCTTTTCTGAATTAATGTATGATTGCACTTCATCGTCATTAATCGGTTGGTGATTTATAAATTGTCTTTTCATTTATGATATGAATAATTTTTTTTTATTTAATAAATGGATATAGTTAAATTCAAAAAACTCAAAAAACCAATTAAGGTTGAAAATTATGATTATAATGAACCACATCCCAGAATTAATGATATATTTCCAAATATAATTCGTGCTGGTATTTTTGGTTCATCTGGATGTGGAAAAACAAACGTCTTAATTCAGATCTTATTAGAAATAAATACTTATTTAAATATCTATATATGTACAAAGACACCTCATCAAGAAAAATATGGTAGATTAAAAAACATAATTGATATTTTTAATGAAAAATCTAAGTACAAAATTGGACTATATACCTTATTACCCAATGATTTAAAAGAACCAGAAGAAATAGAGCCTTACTCAGTTATAATTTTTGATGATATATTAACTGATCCCCAAGAAAATATTGCAACTTATTTTTTAAGAGGTCGACACTATAATATATCTTGTTTCTATCTAGCTCAAACCTATTCAAAAGTCCCTAAACACTGTATAAGAGATAACTTCAATTATTTGATAATTTTCAAACAAGATCTTAAAAATTTAAAACATATATTTGAGAATCATGTGACAGATTTGACTTTTGAAAGATTTAAAAAAATGTGTAATTCATGTTGGAAGGAAAAGTATGGATTTTTAGTTATTGATAAAGAATGTAATAATAAAAATGAAATTTATAAAAAGAATTTTGAAGAAGGGTTTATGAATGAAGTTGATAACCATAAGGAAGTGTGTTGATATTATCTACTAAATATCTTTTATCATCATAAGGTGATAATGCAATTTTATTCAATTCAACTGTATATAAGTTATGCTGCTTAGAAACAATTGAGTACACTTTTTCTCTAGTATGTTCACTTTTAACTAAACAGTTTTTATACATTTCAAATTTAATTTTCTCTATATTTGACTTCTTTATACCTTTGCAAACTTTCTTCTCTTTTATATCATTTCTAAATGCATACATTTTTGATCTCAGTCCTACCCATTCGCGTATTGGTATTCCTAAATATTCATCTTTAAATAAGCCTGGAACTTTTTTATTCTTTTGTGGCATCCAGTCTATTTTATAATCAAATGTATCGTAATATTGAATATTATGTTTTATATCTTCATATACATCATCAGTTTCTATGTAAACAATCAATGAATCTGTGTCTGTTCCAAAAGTTTTATTTTTTCTCCATATTTTTCCTTTAAAACATTATAATAGAATTGATACATTAATAATTTAGATATTTCTAATACAACAAATCCTCCATAAATAGGTTTATTCAGTTTGATTGTTTTCTTTTTTCTAACAAGTAAAAGAGTTTCTTCATCTAAAATTGTTCTTGTTTCGTAATCACGTTGTTTGAGAAATGATTCTACCGAAGTTAATATTTTTACTTCACATCTGTTTCTCACATTTTCCATTTGTTTTCCATAGACAGAGTTATTCATAAGTTTATAGAAATCTTTTTCAAAATCATTTTTAGCTTCTTGTCTCAATTTTGTATTCATATCAATGTATGGTTTCAACCAAGCTGCTTGTTTGAATCTTATATAATTATTAACACTTTTTAAGATGATACCCTGACGTAAACATTCTTTCAACATTCTGAAATCAATAATATAGTCCTTTTTTGAATGTAGGTTGGTGATTAATTTTCCATTCTTAGGTTTGCTTCCTAATTCTTTTGATATTAACTGTCTCTGATATTCAGATAATTCATCTTCTCTGGGAATATAATGTTCAGGAAGCATAGGATAATCTTTGAATTTATTATGTAGTTCAATAGGTATTTCTAAATCCACTATAAATGTATATCCGTACTCGCCATTATCATCTAAACTTAAAATCGCATCCTTTGTGAAATCTGATGGCTTTGGTAAATTATCATGTGTTTCTAATAAGTTATAATTTATAAAATCTCCAACTGGTAATGGTTGACTCAAGGCCCATCCATATAAATTATTACAGTCTAGATATAAGATATAACTTGTATGTTTTTTGCTATTCCAAATTCCTTTCTTCTCAGCATCTTCTTTACTCAATTTTATTGTTTTATCAAGTTTTTTATCATAAAAGTAACAATTATTTGCTAATGCATGTCTGTGAGGAATATTAGAAATACCACCTCTAATTCCTTTTTCAAAAATCTCGTAAGTTTTCTGATCTCTAAGTAATTCAAGTGTTTGTCCTGTATATTTTAATGAGGCGGCATCGGATAATTGAGGTGCTGAAATATAATAGACTGGATCTAGTTTATAATTTTTATAACATGTTTCCCTAAAATTATCAAATACATCTTTGGTGAGAATTGTGTCAAGTTTTAAATATAAATTATGATAGTCTCCAAAATTTCTACAATTGAAATGTCTATAAACTTCTTTTGCAAATGCTAAATCATTATCTGATATTCCTTCATTATTGAGTGTAGAATACCAATCTTTTTTATTTAATGGTAATTCTTCTTTGAATTTCCTGTAATCATCCATCCATTCGTATGGATAAATACCCTTTTGTAAAACTAGATGCAAATCCTCTTTTTTGAATTCTTTTAGTATATTTTTGAATTTCTTATAATCAATGGGTTTTGTAACAATGTTTTCACATTGTTTACATTTAGCTTCATATTTTAAAATTCCATTTTCATTAATTGGTAAAAATTTTCCTTTATATATTTCTTGAACTTTGTTACATTTTGAACAGAAACAATTATTAACTTCTGCCAAATTTTTGACTGCTTTTTCTAAACTTGTACCTACAAAAGCTAAAGTATCAATAAATCTAAATTCCATTGTTTTTGGATAAATATCACCTTTTCTTTTTATTTTAAGATTTCCTTCATTACATTTAGGACATTTGTCCAATATTTCATCATAATATTTTTTGTTACATTTGAGGCAGTTTGTTAAATCATATTCTTGCACATATTCATCAATTTTAACATTCCTAGAAAATGTTGTATAGTTTTCATTATTTTTGGGTATAATATTTAAATCATGTTTTTGTTCATATTCGTCACACAATTTCAACAACCAACGTAAAAATATCTTTGAATCATATTTTAAATTATGAATCAATATTGGGATAAATTTGGGCATTTTCAAATTTAAATTACATTTATTACAAGCCACTCCTCTAAATTTACCAGTAAAATGATCATGATCTTTTATTTTCTCATTTTCATTATTAAATTTATTATTACATATATGACAATGAGTGGCCGATTCGAACATAACAGCTTCTTTTTCACCCCAAATCATTTCTTCATTTTTCATTCTCAATTCATGATATTTTTTCCCATGATCTTGTAATAATTTATTAAATTCTTTCATTAATTTCTCTTGATTATTATACCTTACTAATTCTGCACCCATTTCATCAGAATAGAAACAAAAACTATTTGCAACATGTTTATGAATATATTTTGTAGTATCTGTTATTTGTTTTTCCATTTTTTCCAATGAACATTCAAAATCTAAAGTTAAGGTATAAGGATGATATTGTTCAGCACCAAATGAATTGTATTTCCTTATATAATTTTTTTCAGATGGCATCTGAATATTTTGTTTACCCTTAATACAGTATTCTAGATGCTTGTCGAATTCTGATTCCTTTTTAAATATTTTATGACATTTCCTACAAATATTCACATGATTATTGTATCTGTGTTGTCCTTTTAATAGAGCGCTTAAATTTTTAATTCCAACAACATGATCTTTATACAATAGCAAATTTATATGTCCTTCTTTATTATAATTTGCACTTTGATAATATACACTTGTCACCTCATCATCATATTCATAAATATTGATTGATTTATTTAAAAAGTTTTCATATTTTTCTATATTTTCTGGTACTAGTTCAACTGGGTATTCCATATTTAATTTTTCATACTTTGTAATATCATAATGAGAAACTCTATCAACTGTATGTTGTGCTGGATTAATAATGCTTTCTAATGCGTACTCAAAACATCTAAGATTTTCTTGTTTCAAACATTTAAATTTTCTATTTTTTATATTTTTCACGTTGATGCAACACTTTTTTGATCTGATAAAACTTGGTAATTGAATATAAGTCCCCCCACGCAAAGGAATATTTTTATCAGAATTAACATTTATTTGAACAACTTTATCAAATCGATATTTTGTATTTTTAGCATTATATGCATCAAAGTTTCGTAAAACTTCATTTTTTGCTGATGTCAAAGCAATTTTGATTGCATTTGTATTAACTATAATATTTATTGTTGATCGAAAATAATTTCTGTGACGATTAACTTCTTTTCCATCTATATTTACTTCAATATAATCTACAACTGCTACTAATTGAAAGCTTATACTTTTTTTAATTTTCATTTCTTTTGCAATAATTTTATATAGTTTTCCTGTAACTTTATATAGATATTTTATTAAATCATTCTCTACAGGTTTACAATATATCTCATAATCATGAACCAGATTTTTCCAACTTGCTCCACTACCATCTCTTATTTCAACATCCCATTGTTCAGGTTTTTCATTACTAAAAATGCTATCATCAAAATTAAATATTTCAGTGTTAATTTTTAAGTAATTTGCAACTACTTTGGCTAAATCATTTTTCTTTAATTTTGAGCATCCTGAGATATTTTTGTCTTTACAAAAATTATATAATTGATTTCTTGTATAATCTTTTTCAAGCTTTATTAAATCATGAGCCATTTGTTCAATTTGTTCTGGTGCTTTCTTTGGTGCTTTCTTTGGTGCTTTCTTTGGTGCTTTCTTTGGTGCTTTCTTTTTTATTAAATGTTGTGCAACAAATTCAGTTAATTTATTTTTCACATTTTGATGAAGTTGTTTACCTTCATTTTTCACATTTTGATAAAGTTGGTTACCTTCATTTTTCACATTTTGATAAAGTTGGTTACCATTAAATTCAGTCAATTTATTTTTCACATTTTGATAAAGTTGGTTACCTTTATTTTTCAATTTTTTAAATAATTCCATTATTTATATTATATAAATTAATTTTTTTAACTTCTGGAACAAATTCAATTTTTTTTTAAATTTATTCAAAACCATATTCCTGCTAAGTATAAAAAAGAAGCGGGTGATATTGTTCAGGTTTTTCATTACTAAAAATGCTATCATCAAAATTAAATTCTTCAGGGTTATTTTTTAAGTAATTTGCAATTACTTTGACTAAATCATTTTTCTTCAATTTTGAGCATCCTGAGATATTATTGTCTTTACAAAAATTATATAATTCATTTCTTGTATAATCTTTTTCAAGCTTCATTAAATCATCAGCCATTTGTTGAATTTGTTGCACAACAAATTGAACAAATGGCTCATTACTAAAAATGCTATCATCAAAATTAAATTCTTCAGGGTTATTTTTTAAGTAATTTGCAACTACTTTGGCTAAATCATTTTTCTTTAATTTTGAGCATCCTGAGATATTATTGTAAAGACAAAATTTATATAATTCATTTCTTGTATAATATTTTTCAAGCTTCATTAAATCATCAGCCATTTGTTCAATTTGTTCTGGTGCTTTCTTTTTTATTAAATGTTGTGCAACAAATTCAGTTAATTTATTTTTCACATTTTGATAAAGTTGGTTACCTTTATTTTTCAATTTTTTAAATAATTCCATTATTTATATTATATAAATTAATTTTTTTAACTTCTGGAACAAATTCAATTTTTTTTAAATTTATTCAAAACCATATTCCTGCTAAGTATAAAAAAGAAGCACTAGAACAATTACCTCCTAGAAGGAATAATAAATTTGAAAAGTTTGTAAAGATTACCTAATAACACTGAAACATGTGATGTATGTTATATTAAGAAAATGATTCCTTTAACTACCAGTTTAATTTTTATAGTGACGCTATCTATCTAATTATGAATGAATTATGAAGAATATTATCAACTCTTTATCATTATTATGTAGATAAAACAAATGCGCGCCTTATCAACCTACTACGTTCACACAGTTGATTATCAAAAAGTGAACATGTTAGAATCGGTGCTTTGTTGTTCCAATAGCTTCGTAACCTATCAATGTTTAATACCTTGGCCAAGTATTTGATGTTGATATGAAAAAAAGAAAAAAAAAAATGAATGAGAAATCATGGTGCCAAGGGGGGATTTTGCTAGATTTTTTATGTATTTTTCTTATAATAAATGAAATCAATTACTAATTCAGAAAAAGACGTGAATACAATTAATTCAGAAAAAGAGGAAAAAAAATGCATTGTTATTATTTTACTTTTCTTTAAATTGATTTGTAAAATTCGTAAATTGATTTGTAAAATTCGTAAATTGATTTGTAAAATTCGTAAATTGATTTAAGTAAGTATGATAAATAATGGAAGAAGCTAAAGAATTGCATGCTCCAGTTAGAAAAAAATTCTGTCGTAGAAAAATAATAACAAAGGGTATTGATGATTTGTGGGCTGCAGATTTATTAATTATGGATAAATATTCCAGACAAAATAAAGGTTTCAAATATCTGCTAAATATTATTGATACATTTTCTAAATATGTTTGGATTGAACCTCTGAAAAATAAAACTGGTAAAAGTGTTGCAGAAGCCTTTGAAAACATAATTGATAAATCTAAACGAAAACCTAATTTTCTTCACGTAGATATGGGTAAAGAGTTTGTGAATCGAACTTTTAAATCTATGTTGAAAAAATATAATATTAATATGTATCATACATATAATGAAGAAAAATCTGCAATCATTGAACGTTTTAATAGAACATTAAATCAGAAATTTAAAATTTATTTTGAGGCTCGTAATAATTTTAAATGGTATGATATTTTGCCCAAAATTTTGGAAGAGTATAATACTAAAGACATTCATAGAACGATTGGAATGAGACCTATTGAGGTTAATAAAAAGAATGAAGAAGAAATTTTGATGAAATTGACGAAATCTAAATGTAATCTCAAAGGACAAGATCCTAAATTCAAAAAAGGAGATAGGGTGAGAATTTTTGCACATAAGAAGATTTTTGATAATAAATATAAAAATAATTGGACAAGAGAAATCTTTATAATTGATAAGGTATTCTATACAAATCCTATAACTTATTCTATTAGAGATGAGGATGGTGAAGAAATCCATGGTAAATTTTATAATCAAGAACTTTTAAAAACTAAATTTTAATATATTTTTTTTTTAATATAAATGATTACAATGAATAATAATTACAGAGTAAAACTAACGAATACTGCTTTAAAACGGTTTCCTAAAAAAGGAAGCGGATTTCTGAATTCTTTGATTGATAACTTACCATTTGAACTTCATTTACCTGGATATGAATATAATGGTCCAGGTACAAATTTAGATTTAAAATTATTACAAGGTGTAAAACCAATAAATAAATTGGATGAAGCGGCTATGAATCATGACATAGCTTATGCAAAGTCAAAAGATCTTGATGAACGTCATAAAGCTGATTATAAATTACAAGAAGATGCTTGGAAACGTGTGATTGCTGATATTCAAGTTTAGGAGAAAAAGCTGCTGCATACCTAACAACAAATGCTATGAAGGTTAAAAGATGGTTGGGAGCAGGAATCAAATATCCACTTAATTTGGATGAAAAAGATCAAAAACTAATTCTTGAAGGAATAAAATTGAAGAAACCTATTACTTTAAATTTGGATCATGAGCAGTTGATTCGAACAAAAAATAGTGTAATGAATGAAACTTATTTACCATTATCAAAATACCAAATCAAACAGATTAAAAAAGGGATCAAACAAAAGAAACCAGTCAAATTACAACTGAAAATTCCTCAATTAGAATATATAAATGAAAATAATAAAACTGGTGGATTTTTACCTGCTTAATAGGTGCTTTACCAATTATAACAGCGGTTTCAGCAATCGCTAAAAATCTTGTGAATGCGTATAATAATAAAAAAGCAAATGATAAATTAGTTGAAGATCGAATCAAAAAAGGAAACACAGATAAAGAAAATTTAGGATATGGATTTTATGCTAATGCTAGAAATAAAGAAAATTTAGGGCATGGATTTTATGCTAATGCTAGAAATAAAGAAAATTTAGGGCATGGATTTTATGCTAATGCTAGAAATAAAGAAAATGTAAGATATGGATTAGACAATAAAGTATCGGAGTTTATCAATCAGTATAAAGATGTTCAAGCTGCAGAAAAGAAATTTGGAGAAGGATTTTATGTTAATCCATCTATAATTAGAAATAAAGAAAATTTAGGATATGGTTTCTATATAAATTCTAAAAAAAAAAATTAAAATTACCTATTAAACCTTTATCAGATATGGAATTAAAGAATTATGCAAAAGAATTAGAAATACCTTATTTCAGAGGAGTATTTATGAGGGATCAACTTCCTAATAAAATAAGAAAAAATGAAAGTATGATTATTAATTTAGATGATTCTGATGGACAAGGTACTCATTGGGTGTGTTTTTTCAAAAAAGATAGAATAATTAATTATTTTGATTCATTTGGGGTTATACCACCTAGTGAAGTGATAAAATATTTTTCTATGGAAAATCAAGTATATTATAACATTGATAAGAATCAAAATTTTAATGAAGTTATTTGTGGACATCTTTGCTTAAAATTTTTAAGTGCAAGAACTAATGATTTTATGTGAAAATCAGTACAGCGGCTGGTTTTAGTTTTTATTTGAAATTAAAATATTAATATTAAAATAAAAATTTTTTTATTTTAATAAATGGGATTCAATATTAATTTTACTGGTAATACTTCTAAATTAATCAGTCGTTATGAAGAACCTATAAAATTGGATACACATAAAGATTGGCAAATATGTCTAACTAGTTTCGTTGTTTATAATTCAATTAACAATGTAACAGAAAAAAATAATAAATTATATTTTATAGATGATGCTGGTCATTATCATGATGTTGTTATTCCTCCTGGTACATATGAAGTAGCAGAAATTTTAGACCTAATTAATATGCACGAAAATGCAAAAAAAGCTGGTTTTACTGGAGTTGCAAATCTTAGTACTCGTAAAATTAAAATATTGTCTACAAAGATGAAAGTAGATTTTTCTAGACCAAATTCATTGGGACGTCTTCTAGGATTTAGTAAACGAATTATAGGAAAAAATGAAAGTGCATATTCAGATATCATGGTTGATATCTTTCCAGTAAATTCAATTTGTGTTAGATGTAATCTCATCGAATGTAATTATGAAAATGGTAAATCAAGAGGAAATATTATCTATTCATTTCCTTTAAATACACCTACAGGGGAAAAAATTGTACAAATACCAGCACAACATCGATATTATCCATTAAATACTTATGAGATTAGGGAAGCTCTTGTTCAAATTGTGGATCAAGATAATCAATTGATAGATTTTGAAGGAGAAAAAATCTCGTTGGAACTATATGTTAAACCTTTATAATTATTAAAAAATATATATATATATATAAATATAAGAATGTATCAAAATAATTTTGAAAGCGAATCTAACATCATCAACACTAAAACTCCTGCTTTAAAAGTTATCAATAATAACTTGGCGGGAAAAATTAAAAATGCAGGATTTTGGATTGCGGATGAAAACATAATTAGTAGTAAATGGAAAAAAAATTGTATTACTAGTTGTGAAGAAAATTGTGTAGAACATTTTGTTTCAACATCCCCACATTTATTAAAAGCAGAACCAAACGACGATGGAGATGTATTTATTTCTGGTAGAGCAATTATAAATCCAAGAATGTGTATTATTCGAAGAACAGAACTTTTAAAACTTGAAAACGGACGATTTGCTGGTTCATGGCGAGTAGGAGATAAAGAAAAGAAAAATAGCAATCATCAGCCACTTTTTGTTTGTGTTCGTAGATATTTAATCATGTTTGTAGACAAAAATGGAATTCCTTTACACGAAGAACCTATTCAGTTAACAGCTAGAGGCACGTTTCAATACGATTTTGATACAAACTATATGCAATTTAGAAAATCATTTATGAATGTTTTTTGTGAAGCTATGAAGAAAAGCGCTGTCGCCATGTCAGACCAATGGCATGCGTATTTAATTTTTGTACCAAAATTAAAAAGTAGAATAGTAACATGTAGTGAAGGTATGAATAAAGGAAAAAAAAGTAATGCTTGTCATGTTGAAAGCTACGAAGTTCCAACACTAGAAAATTACAGAGAATTATGCGCAGCGTATAATACAGTAGCAAACAAATTAATTACTGATACTTTTAACAAAACTGTTAATTGGGATAACAAATATAAAAATTACGATAAAAAATAGGAAATAATAGATATAAAGTATTTTTTCAAGTTATATAACTTGAAAAGAAACAACTAGGGGGTCCACGCCACGTAGACCCCTCAAATATTTCATAATTTACCACCAGAGGCACTTTAATATGAGGAAAGATAAATGAATTTACATTAAACCTATTTAAGAATTGGAAAAAAGCAGAATTGTTTTAAAAAATATTTTGTATATATAAATATAAGAATAAAAATGGAACAAAATATTATTGAAAGCGAAAATTATATTGATTACAAGCCTCCAATCTCTGTTGATATAAATCAACTTGGAGTAACAATTCCAATTTCATTGTATAATGAAGATATCAAGACTTGTCCTCATACAAGCTATTTAATTATTAATGGGAAAGTAAACCTGAAAAAAAATGCCGATGGTACAACTTTGAGTACTATAGATCCCAATAAAGTAAAATTTGTCAACAATGGAATTTTGCACATGTTTAGTAGAATTAGTTATTATATTGCTGGAAATGAAATTGATTCTATAGAGAATCCTGGTATTGCAACAGCAATGAAAGGACTTGTCTCATTCGATAGTGATTTGTCTTATCACGATGCATGTTGGAGAATAAAATCAAGTTCCAATATAATTAATAAAGAAGGACATTTTTCTATTGTTATACCACTAAATATAATTTTAGGATTTTGTGAGGATTATACTAATTATATATACCGTATTCATCAAGAACTAAAATTGATTCGATCAAATACAAATTGTAATAATGTACTGCTGGTTGATGATACAATAGCCAGTGCCCATACTGTTAGTATAAATTTATCAGAAATAATTTGGCGAATGCCTCAATATAAATTTTCTCTCACATATGAAACAGCAATTAATAAAGAAATAGCTCTTCTAAGAATATGAAATGTATTACAGACATTGGATGTATATTGAGAAAACATCTATTACTGGAAGAACATTCACTTGGGACATACCCACCTCGTATTTTAAACCACGTTATGTTATTATTGGATTTCAAAAAAATAGAAACGATAAAATCAATGTTGATAATGGTCAATTTGATCTTTGTAATCTTGAAAATGTTCAAGTTCATCTAAATAATAATATATATTATCCAAATAACAGATTAAATGTTTTACTCTCTGAGAATAAAGGCACACAACTTTATCAAATGTTCAAAAATTTCAAATATTCTTATTACGGTAAAAGAAAGACCCATTAATCGATTATAATGATTTTATAAATAAATATCCAATCATTGTTATTGATTGTTCTAAACAGTCTGAAGTGATAAAAGGGTCAACAATAAATATAAAAATTAATTTTCAATGGTGGGATTCATTTTCTATTGATTCTGTGATTCATTGTTTAGTAATTACTGAAGATCAAGCTAGATATAATCCATTGAATAATGCCGTTGTAGTTCATTAAATTTATACAGATGTGTGAGTCCTAATAATGAATTTTATACAGTTTTGATTGTTACTAAAAATTATAAAAAAAATTATTAAGTTAGTTAGTTACTTCGTAGTGCATAGCACGTTATTTACAGTCTCATCAAGGACGGTTATAATTTTATGTGAATTTCATATGAAATTAAAAATGAATTTGTTCCAGAATCAGGTATAGATTAGAAAAATAATATTTCATTTTAAATTGACTAAATAATATTCTTTTGACTGAAAGGGTTAAATTGTTTGTGTTTATTTTTTTTTAAATGATATTAAATAAATGTGTTCCGGAAGCATACCTTTTACATACTACTCACAGCAATAAAAAATGTTCGACCCCTCCTGTACCCCCACCACTATTTTAAGTTGGTAACCCCGCCTTCCCCCTCCAACATCATGTATGGAAGTGAATTCGGGATATAGTATACAACTTTTCCCTAATAACCATATGAATTCATATTAATTACATTTTTACCAACTTGAGGCTCCTCAAGCTCTACTCAAAATTTTGATAATCCGCCATTTTGAATCCATTTTGATCCGAATTCAAGAGGTCATATTGTGGTCACCAACTAACCTCACACACAAAATTTGACCTCTTTAACTTGATTTGGTGGGGAGATATGGAAGATTCAAGAAATTTCATGACTCAAAACTTCCTCAAAAAGCCGTTTTTTGATCTAACTCCTCTCAATATGCACTCAAGAAGCTGAAATTTGGATATGTTAGTATCCGTGACTCACTCTTTCATATGAAATCAAAAACGAAAAATTTGAGCTATTTGCCCCTTCTCCAGCCCCCCTCAAAATTTGAGTGATCCGCCATTTTGAAATTTATCGAAAAAACAAAAAAACTATTTTTGCGTATTTGTAAGAAGAGTTTCTCACCGAATTTTGAGCAAATTTTATGAATACTCGCCGGCGCTACGCGTGGGGAAAAAAAAATATATATATATATACCAAAAAGTTGGACATTTGCCAGATGATTACAAATGGTCTGAAACGCAAAGATTTGAAGACCCCACCCTCCCCCGACCTTCCCTTCCCAAATCAGGTAGGCTGTAATAGCTATCGTTTTGTTAAAAACTCAGCTAATAAACTTACCTATTGATACAAGAAATAATCATACTTCGAAGAAAGTTCTTAACCAAGGTTAAAATCCGCTCAAAAGCAAAAAGTTATTTCACGTTAAGAACATTTTGTACCCTCCATTTTTCATCAAAAATCTAGCATATTTTACGGTTCCTCCAGGCAGAAAAATTTCAACTCTCACCCACGTTCGTCACCGTCAGCGTACAGCAGGCTTGCGAAACACGCCGAGAATTTCTTTACTTTCCCGATGAATCTACATAAGGAGACCGTTTATAATCGAGTTATCTTCGAATAATCGCACGCTAAAATTACGTCTACGTGACGACATTTCTCAGTTCGCATGAATTCCGTAACACGGAAAATATACGCTTACTTTTACTGCCCCTCTGCCCGAGCCCCACTAATCCGGCGTAATTTTAAATTACATTACGACGGAATGAAATTTAAAAATCTCGGTGTTTTGAGATCACGCCGCGTATAGTGTAGCGAAAAGCGACGCGGCGCGTTTAATTTCTCTTTAAAATTAGGAAAGTTGGCGAATTCTCCACCCCCTTATTCCCTTACCGCAAATCGACCTCGTTTATATTTTAAAGTAATTAATGGTTCTATTTAAATAGAGATGGAACTTTTAATTAGATTTTGAAGAAAGGTATATTTATGGGTTCAGAATGCCGATGTTGCGCTTCTCTTTGAAAAATTCCTACTTTTCCTTAAATATTCGCTTTTTGCCTCCACTCCTCTGCTGTCTTACCCGTCGTCACCGATTATTCTGTAACTTCATTTGAAAACCTACTTTTTCACCAGTGGCGAGAATTATTGTTACACGCAAACGAAGCGGGATAAAATCATTCACGAATTTCATTTTCACGACTCATATAAATCTTGTACAATTATATTCTCCCTTGCTCTTCTCGAACATAAAAATTACACGCAACCTCGCTAAAAATTTCGCCTCTTCAGCAAAGGTAAGCATAAAAAATTTAAAATACCTTTACGAAAAAGCCAACGACTTTTCATCGTGGAAGATTTTTCACAGCATTTGCAATTCGTAACCTCAAACTCACATTCCAACGCCTTTCCACATCTAATTACGTTTATCATGGAAATAATTCACTTTGTAGGGTCTAACCAACTACCCATATATTAACGGGCACCCTTATGAATTTTAAGATTCACAATACACGTACGCGTTTGTTTCATATACCAGTACCCTCGTACAGTATTCAACAAAGCTCAAACAAACAACCATATACATATACGTACCTTGTACTAATGAAACCTTATTTACTCCAAGCATCGCCACCTTCTCGAATAATTATCTCAACACGATTTTGTTAATGTTTTAGCTTTTCCTTAATTCCCAACATTCAGTAGGCTACATCGTATAATCAAAAACATCGCTCGTACGCAGCCTGTTCCTCCGAATTTCCGCGTGGTAATTTGGAAAAACTAATCTTTTCGAAATGTTAACTAATAAGAGAATTTGAAAATGCCGAATCACGAACTTAAACAGGAGGAAAAAAGTAAAACTTCATATAATTAAACTTGGCTCACTGAACCAATTTTAATATAATTTGATTAACCCTATTACCTGTAACGGTTGTCAGCTACTTATGAAAAAATTTAGCATTAATTCGCGCTTCAACTTGATCATTTTCAAATTAAATTTCGTTTTTTAGATGTCTAAAACGCTTAATTTAATGCCCTGTTCTTCATACTAAAAAGCAAAAACACCAAGACAATCATTGTAGCTATGCTTGAATACTTATTTGTAATCAACCAAATGAATTCGGAATGAGAACTTTTTGCCTAAATTAAAAAGGTCTTTTCGCTCAACTCTTTTCTTTGAATGTTATACTTTACTTCTTTGCTCAAACCTTCGTCCTTATTCGTCGTTACTTGCTTACCTTACGATATAACGTTAGTTTTAACTTAACGACATCCACGTTGACTCAATATTATTTCATCCAAACGTTCGACTACGAAGTCAGCTATGACCAATTTCACAAATAAAGCGGTGCTCTTTTTTTCATATTTTTTTTTTATTCTTATTTTTTCATACGACTATATAAAGAAAAAAGTTGAAGTTTTCTCCTTGAAAGTTGAATGTGAGTCCGCATAAAAAATGACCTTAATATGAAACGCTTATACACACATACGTTAAAGGCTGCCGAAAAAGGGCGATTTTGCTCTTGAATGATCATAATACGGAATAAAATTGCCACGTATGATGGTCTCTTGGCACTAGGCTGACAAGAGGTGATTCCAACTTGATTCTTCGCCCTATTGATTTATTATGCGTTAGCGCCCTCGAAAATCTTGCCACGGTATACTGTTCGTCAGCAATAAGCCGCTACACCGTGGACGTTGATCGATGACTTCGCGAGTCCATATTTTCGAGAGCGTAAGGAATTATTAAGAGACGGTTTATTTTATAGTCGAATTCGATTTAGAAATATTGTATCGCAATTTTTCTCCATCGAAGAGGAATTTTTTAGTTTTGAAATATTTTTTTTATTCTCTTCACAAAAGATTAGAACGAAATTTTCCAATAGAGAAAAGTACCATACGGAATGAATGGGTTTCGGAGTTTTCGAAACAAAAAACGTTATACTTTTAGACCTGTTTCTGAAGATTAATTCTTTTTATAAATTTTCTTGAATCATTTACATAGCAAATATAAAAGAAAGAATACTTATAAAGATCTCTAATAATACTCCTATTTTTTTCTGATTTCTGAATGCTACCTACGGGCATGTTTTTTCATTTCGATCACCTCCCAACCTCCCCAAACGTAAATATTTCTAAAAAATGAAAAGCTGCATGGGAGGGATCGTAATAAATATTCATCACAATCTGAATAAAGTTGTAACTCATCTGCCATTGATTGAGTATAAGCCACAGTTGTGAAGCTAAATAGATATGAATCTCAAAATGCATTTAACGTAGTATTGTATCTTAGTTATACGTCATATTAAGGTGTAGTTTTTGGCACCGCGGTTGTTTTTTCGTATACAAATACATGGTAGTGCCATTTTTGGCACTCGTTGTCAGCCCAGGGATAAGTAAAACTTAACAAGTAGGACAAGTGCACGAATGCCAACGACGTACATTTTTTTATTGCGGTGTCATATGGTGTAATGATCTCAATTGACTAACCTATCCTGATTTTAGCTTTTCAAATAAATTTGGAGAGGAGTTAAGAGCAAAAAACCACTTATGGACGGGAAATCACTACAGGAGATTTCATGAATCTTCCATATCTCCTCACCATATCGATCTAGAAAGGTCAAACTTTGTACGTAGGGTTAAATGATGACCAGAATATCACCTCTTAAATGACGGATCGTAAAAATTTGAGAATAATGTGAGAAGCTTCAAGTAGCTATAATTTGGAAAATATGTATTAATACGACTATTGCATGGAATGAAATACTACCTATATTTGTTCTAAATTCAACTTCTAGGTAGGAGTTTTCAGACTTGGTATTGGCTATGGTCTCCAGACATGAAGGAGTTACCGCAACGTTATTAGCAAACCTGAACAAGCCGCTATTAAAAATTCAGCTCCAATAATGCAACATGGCTGCTTTCATTTTTTTCAAATCAAATTAATTTTGGTCAAACTTGAAAAATTTTTCCGCTCAATTGATGAATTAATTGAGCCCACTATTCTTGTATCATTTGTGATAAATGCGATAATTAAATCAAAGAGCAGTCCATTATTTGAGGAAATTCTTCTTACTGCAAAAAAATAGAAACTTTTGGTATTATTTTTATGAGATTTTCGAAACCGTCGAATGCGTTTTTCACCCTACAACTTGAAAACATTTCTTACATGGAAATCACTTTATAAAAGTTGAAAATTCAAACTTTTTTATTGGAAAGTTAACAAAAAAAACTCTTCGAGAGCATATGTCATAATATGTTATAAAAATTCAATTCGCTTGTATTGAGGAACGCAATGTGCGATACTGAATGATATCCAAATAATCTGAAATTGCAGAAGAAACTAAATAACGTTGCGCCTATCACTTTATGATAGATAAAAATATTTTTTAATCAACTTTTTCCATCATCATCAACATGATATATTGCACAAGTCAAATGGGTAAAAAAATGACAGTTCACCAAATGAATTAACGTGTAGGTTCATATTATTCATTTCATTCACAATATCTAACAAAATTCTTTCATTTTTTCAAAACCTAAGGAGAGAAATTCAGAACAATATGTAAGCTGTTTTCGATCTAAGATGAGCGAATAAAATAACTTTGGCAAAATAATTACATTCGAATCGTCTCAAGAACAGTATCAGTTACGCAGATAATTTATTTGTCAGAATCCAGTTCATCGTAGATAACAAATATAAGACGACAATATAAGTTATTCACCCTGGTCCATAATTTTCAGCCATTTGCATACTAAAACTATGCAAAGGCAACTATTGTGGATAAAGTTCAATTCTTGCTTATCCCTGTTACGAAATCCGGTCGCAATAACGCCGAGGCCGCCATACACGGGGATTAAAAATACCGCGTCGCGAACCGGAACCTTGGTAAGAAAATTATTCACCCTTTTACCGTAATACCACGCGACATTTTCAAATTAAATGAAATTACGCAGAAAGATTACTCGACGCCATTTCAGTTGTTTCATATAGGCATACGGCGGCTCGACCGTCGAGTCTACAAATATCCTCGCCTCTATTCCCGCACCTAGACCACCAGAATACATCACTTAACAAATCAGAGAAACGGCTAAAGGCGAACGCCGAATTAACGCGAAATCCTAGCCATTGTGTAAGTTAAGTTAGAACGATAAAACGCCCACTTAATGATAATGTCATTAGGAACGGTCTCTAAATACGGCATAGATAAACAATGACATAACGCACCACGGCGACGCGACGTTTTCGCCGTGTACGAACACGAATGCGAGTTAAGTGGCCCATAAAACAGTTCTAAAACTAGTCGTTTCCTATTGCCAAGATATTAGCATCGGATGGAATACCTACCATTATCTAGTTTAGTAAGCTCTGGAAAATCGATATACTTAACGCGAAAACGCGCTACGTGCTATTTGCCAGGTTCGAAAAACCGCGCGCGAACAGAACAATGACCTAAACGATATAAATGGCGAGGCAATCGAGCTTCGCCACTTCCGACCATGTTCGATCGCTGACTCAATCGAGGTTAATTTATTGACGATAACGACGCTATACCACATGTATATCCATAGACGACTTGTTACGTGTCCGGTTAAAGATGAATTATTGGGCTTGCCGGTTTAACCGCTGATTGCTATTAATTTCGTCGGAACGCTTCGAACCGCCAATGCTTTTCGAAATTCTAATTCGCCCAGTGTGATACGTTTAATGAAATTTTCCAAACCGATTTGATTTATATGTAAAAGCGCCTTTGTTTACGCATATCGCGCTTTTCGTATGGGAATTGGGAAAAACCTCATCCATCCCCAACCTGGAACTTCCTTCAGAAGTAGCACAGTTTACCAAATCACACTCTAACGTGATTACTTCGGTCTTAGGATCGAATTTCGGTAATACTTTTTGGTGACTACAAGGCTATTCAAGATAGATGATATCCCTAACCACTACTTCAGAGTGACCAAACTAAATCTTCAGCTTGGCTTTAAATCACTGATGAGCAAAATCCATCAATATTTCGTTTCGATAACACAAGGTATTGTCAGTCAATGCATTCCACATTGAATGGGTCATGTTTGCAATTTTATAATTTTTAAAACATTACCATTAACATAATAAAAAAATTCTTAGATAAATGAGAAGAAAGCTTTTTTAAAGCACCTACTCACCCTACAGCTCAAATTTAGAACAGAGGTATAACTGTGTGTTCTAAACTTGTAAAAGATACTCATAAACAGTAGGATGTAGGTTAACTATAAGTTGATTCATATAGGATGAAGATGATTCATAACCCTACCAATATGCTGGAGACCACATTTTATTGAAACTAAAAATTCTTTGGTAGCGCTAGGTTCTGTTGGTGGTGGACAACCTTTCTCCCCATGTGTGATAAGTTGGGGTTTTTTCAAGTATTGCTAATAAAATTTTAGAGCACGAGGAAGGCGGGGGGAGGGGAGTGAACACAAACAGAAAATTGTTTTTATTTAATTTCAAATTCTGTTTAAAAAAAAAAAACAGAAGGCGCTAATACGTCTTAACCCCTCAATAGTCGCACCATTGGTCACTTCGACCATAAAGGGATGATAGTCGCACCCTGGTCACTTCGACCGTGTATAGTAAATAAGTCGCGCCCTGGTCATTTAGACCGTAGTCGCGCCCTGGTCACTTCGACCGTGTATAGTAAGTAAGTCGCGCCCTGGTCATTTCGACCGTAGTCGCATCCTGGTCACTTCGACCGTGTATAATAAATAAGTTGCGCCCTGGTCATTTCCACCATATACTAGGTAACTACTTGTTCCCAGCTCCCAAGTGACAAAATTAGTTAAACAAAACAATTTATGTACTGCTATTTTTTTTCAAAATGAGATTCTTATTCACAAAAAAAATTGGCTAGAATAAAGTTTTGCAAAAAAATTTCTATCTTCTTCTTCTAAATTATCTTTCTCAATGTTGGAACAGCATTATCAGTCAAGTGTATATAAGATAAACCATTAAAAGCTACAACCAAAAAAAATTGGTCGAAATGACCAGGGTGCGACTATAGTTGTATTATTCAACTTAGGTCGCGCCCTGGTCATTTCCACCAATCGGTCGAAAAGACCAGGGCGCGACTGAAATTATATTATTCAACTTTGGTCGCGCCCTGGTCATTTCGACCGATCGGTGGAAATGACTAGGGCGCGACCAAAAAAGATTCTCATAAACGTGCGACTATAGGGGGGTTAAAAACGGACTAAAATTAAAGAAAAATTTAAGTAAATGAAAAAAATTATTATATTTTGTTAATGTTGGAAAAATTGGGGGTTGGGAATGAAAAAATTTCTAGGTTCTAAAAGAAAATAATATCATATCAAATAGTCTCGTTTTCTGATCTCCAAAATTTACAATATTGTGTATTTCGTAGACAAAGGTAATGTCACTAAAGTATGCTCCCTTCATTTATCTCAAAAGTATGCATTAATTAATTAAAAATTGATCATATTAACCATACCTTACGTTTCCTCAATCTCAAAAACTTACCGTATCGCTCATTTCGTACAAAAAGACGATGTGACATCACGCATTCATGTTACTTTAGCTTGAAAAGAAATAAACAATTATAAAGAATCTCTCACGAACCTGAAATTCATCAAGCACTTAAATTTGATCCAAGTATTGCTTGAACGTCTCCGTAATACACACAACTTGCCACCTCTACGCTCTTTGTCTTTTCTTGCCCCTTCTACGTCTGTTTTACCATAGCAATGAATTTCTCACATCTCTTCCCAGTCTCTTTCAACTTGAAGTGGGTGTTTTTAATATTTATGATGATTGGGAAGTGACACGTACCTAGGTAGCGCTAGTGTTACGCTGTTTGAAAACGGGGTAGAAAAAATCTTTCATGGTACGTTAATACAGGAACATTTCTGTTTTTACAAATTTCTCGAAAATTACGGTATTTACTTGATTTTTTGTTGGAACAGCTTTTCAAGATAATTTAATTTACTTCAAGTTTAATTCTGATGAAAAATATGTATCTGCCATTGTTTTCAAGAAATTTTCAATATACTAGAACGTTACCATATAAACTCTATGTAAAAATCATTTTCTACCCCGTTTTCAAGTTAATCCATCTTCACTCTGCGCACCACGCCTAGCTTCACGTGTCAATTTCGAATCGTGACTTGAAAATGTTCACGCTCCTAAAATATAACACTCCTGGTTACCAACTTAAAACTCCCATAATCAACATATGTGTACGTCCGTATCGAAAGGAACCACCTTGTCGGTATGGAGTTAAGACCAGTGGACAATAGTACAATAAATTCTTGTCACAATAGGGTAAACCCGAGGTCTGATTTTTCACGAATTTTTGAAAATTTAAAAAATCAAAATTTTAAGAAAAATGCATTTGAAAGTTTGGCAAATATTTTTTGCCGATAAAACGATTTTTTTTAGATTTTCTACCGCCTTGAATGATTAATTGAACCTGGTGAATGTAATATGAACACAGCAACAGTTCAACATCAAGTAACGCTGTCTATCAGCTCATTTATGAAATTGAAACGAAGATTTTAAGCAAAATAACGCGAGTACCGACCAAGTGTGCTTTTTCAATTTTCTTTGATTTCAATTTTACGTGGGTAAAAGCATTGAAAACAGAGTACCGACGAAGTGGGCACTTTCTCATCTGCAACATTTTTCACATTATCTTGCCGAAAAACCTCGGAATCGAAAAAATTTCAAAATCAGCTGATAGAGCATGCTATTAAGAATGCAAAACGCGAAAAAAAAATTTCGATATTTTTGACCATTTCTTACAAAAATGGCTATATCTCCGTTTCTAGGATCGACAAGGTGGGCCCTTTCAATACGAGCGTACACATATAAGGAATTATTTATTATGAAATAACGTATTCGTAAATCCATTTTATATACAAAGAATTTCAGCCACAAAAAGTATTCACAAAAACCGCTTTTTGGGCAACATCTACTAGACTACGCCCACATATTACAGCAAAGCTAGCCAACACGTTTCCACACGTCGAGTCATCGAACAGAAAATACGCTCGCGTTCAGTATCAATTTCAATTCGTTTCCATTTAACGTCGTCTTCGATTAAATCTTGAAAAAAGCGTGGAAAAAATTTTTTCATCGAGATTAACAGATAGAAAAATTGCTTGGCCATCCGTACGATACGCGATCGTATACTACTATACGTAACCGATGAAAACTAACGTAAGTCTCGAGTCGTGGGAATTGGTATTTCGAACGTTGATATGGGTCTGTGTTCCGTGCTGATTGAAAGAAACAGGCCGCGCCGCGTACTGACGCATATATCAATGGAAGGAAAAAATATCCGAATATAAACGAATTTGATGTGTTCGGTATTAGAAAAACATTTGCGCGCCTTCGAAAACCATGGAAGAAAGCTACTTCAAATATTTGTAAATTCCAAACGGCGGCGGTAATGTTTCGCCGTAAGAATTTCGGGCTACTAAAATGTTTGCTTTCAACCGATGCCTTTTTTCTTATCCGAGTGCCCCCTATTCAAATTTCAAACTGAACCAAATTAAATATATATTATCAATATTGAAATCGATTCCTCTTTATGCACGAATCGTCGTCGCCTCGTCGACTTTCATTCGCGCGGCGAACGATGAAATGGTGCGAATAATGCTTTCCATTTATTTCCCTTTCTTTGTAACAATTTCCAGACAATACTTACCGTTCTAGTAGGAGTATTTTTTTTTTCGCATTCTTTCCACGTCTCAATTTCGTACACGCGTAATGAACATTTCGAAGCAAACTCATATTAAAAAGGTTATCGTTGAATTTACGAAAAAAAAAAAAAAAAAAAACGCCTAGTAAACAATATCAAATTAACTGCGTTCAATAACATCTTCATTTTACAGCTTACGGATAAAAAATGCTCAACAAAGGATAGTTTCGACTTTTTTTATTTTTATTACTTTAGCGGCCGCTTTAATAGACGTCGAGTTGCGTTTTTAAAACGTTTTTATTAATTCTCCAAAACCCGTTTCCTTACAGTCGTAAATATTAAGAGCGGGGGCTTTAAATTTTTTAATTAAAATTTTCATTTCCTACATTTACGTTTCATTTTTACTAAGCGTCTGACAAAGTTTTAATAAATATTTCATTAACGAGTTATTCTCGATGGTATTCCATTAGAAGACTTTCATTAGAAATAATACCAACACGTATTGAAGATACCGATCAACTCGAAGCAATTACCAAATATCAGATTTATCTAGCTGCTAACTCATGGCACTACATATTTCATAACCTTGAGTGGAATTTTCAGATCAGTTAATTCTTATTAGGCTGAAATCTGCCCCAAATTAGGATCACTTACTAGTCATCCACATGCGAAGTAAAAGAGGGTTGAAAAGGACATTTCAAGTATACCCTTAACATCACATAACATGAATAAATTTATCCCATTAGAAAAACGCGAGAACGAAACGACTAATTCACAAAAATTAAGGCGAGTTCTACTTTTAAATGCGCAAAATGCACGCCTCTACGATACATAATAAGTTTTTACATTTTTCTCAAACTTAATTAGAAAAAATGTCAGCGAAACAAGAAATATTTAGAAAAACACAAATTTACTCCACACTTTATAACCTCAGGTGACTCATAGTGCTCGCTAAGAAATACTGAAAAAAAAGCAGGTATAGGTACCGTCATTATACGAAAAGACAGTTTTAGAAAATATTAATCTTGATAAAAAATTCCTTGCACCAGTTACACAACAGTAAAACAACGAGAAAATATACGAGATAGAGTATATAAAAAACCCGGGTACTGCACCGTTTTTTATATGAAAATTGGAAATTACTGTCCGTGAAAAGAAGCGCGCCTGGTTGAAATTATGTAAGCATAAGAATTTTCTTTAAAGCGTCTTTCGCGTTCTATAAATATAATTTTCAGTATTACACTGCGTTATAATAAGTACTTTTTCTCTTAAGTCAAGTCTTCATTTCAGTTTCAACATTGAATTCAAATTCTCCTCAAAATGAATCTGCCCAAGTAATATCACAAATACCTGGCTCATTGTTTCTATAAATATGAAACCATTATTTTTTTTAAATGACCTAAATTCAACAAATAATTTCATTTAAAAGTTACAAAAAATGAAGTGAAGAAACTATACTATGAAAAAAAAAAAATCATTAAAACTCAAAGTATTTGATTCAAGTCAAAATCAGCATTAAACATCGCTACTCGGACAGTCGAAATTTTGCATAATTGAGATTCTGAAAGGCAGCAAATACAACTTTATCATTATTTTCATTTCTTATAAATTTTTAATTTTCCATTTTTATATTCGATCGATGGATCTGATTTTTTGAAGAGGTATTCATCTATTCCATAAGCTGATATTTTCTGCCCTGAATTGTTTATCAGACAAGTTTTTGTTTTTTTGCAATTATTTAGTAGCAATATTGATTAATAAGGGTTACTTTATTTCTTTCAATTTGAAAACTCTCAACACCTTCTATTTCACTGCGAACACTTCCGGTACCTTCAAAACCCCCTAACCTTAAATAAGCCTATCATAACTGATGACTCCGCTACATACATAGTATCCTCACCTTCTTCAAGATAGCAAAACTATTAAGACAAATCAAAAAAGAAACTAGCGTGATAGTTTCGGAAATTATAGGCACGAGTATAAATGAAATACTAAATAAAAAGAATCCTTCTTCTTCTCATAATGATCTACTTTACTTTTTGCTTGAAAAAAATGAAAAATGAATCAGCCCATATACCGTGTGTCCCATTGATCTACGAACCCTTCAGCACAAAACTCTCTCTCAAGCGGCTTTAATAAAAGTATTTTGGATTCGCTGCGTGATAACACTGACTAAAACGTGGAGATCCTGAATCAGTGTTACCGCAAAACAAATCCAAAATACTCCTATTAAAGTACTTGAGGTTTTTGCGCTAAGGTGGTCCAAAATCAACGAGATACATGGTATATGAATTTGATATAAAATAATTTCGAGAAAATGTCTGATGTTGTAGGCTAATCAGTGTATCTTACTGCAATCAGTTATGTGGAGAATTCATTTTTCACATTTTAAAGTTTATGGCTTGATAGAGCTTTTTTCAATGTTATCCCCAAAAACTGTGGAAAATGATGAATTATTCCACCATCCCTTACACTTTTTCTTGATTTCTCCCTACCTATTCTCTTCATTTCTACTAGCTCATTTGTTAGTAATATTGCTACTTTACATTTAGCCACAACAAGCATGGGTAATGCAAACGAGACAGCCGCCTTAGGCATCGCGCGTGAAGGTGAAAAAGTAATTTTTTTACTGTTTTGTTTCCATTTCGAAATTTGAAATTTTTAATTTTTTTCCACAATTTCATTTTAGTTACAAAATTATAAAAATTAGATATTTCACTTCTGATTGACGAGATATTATTTTCATTGCGCCTATCATTCTCGCTTATTAGTCCAATGTTCTAATTTACAACATTTTTTGAGTGGTATATTTTCATCAAATTATAAAATAATAAATTTTTTTGGCTTGAGACAATGGCAGATAGCCGAAGGGATTGCTCTCAGAAAAATCTTTCTAGCTGGGAAAACCTCAGTAGAAAAGAAAGCGAGAAGAAGAAGATTTAAAAATGAGAGGAGTCTTACACAAATTGATAATAAAAAAAAAAAAAAATAGTCGATTGGAATAAGTATTAGAATTTTCCGAGTCAAAGCAGCTGGAATTAAAGTCAGAATTACGTAGTTCACAAAATTTACTTTTTGAGTTTAATATTTTTTCTTTATTTTAAAAATTTATATGGTCAACCGAAAGACAATAAAATCAACCGATAAATTATTATTTTTTGGTCCTTTTATTTCTAATTTATCAATATTAGTCTAGAAAAGAGGGCTGTAGGGGTATAAACTAAATTCAGCTTTAGGAACTCTATAAAATGATATAAGAGTCAATAATTCTTACTACTGATGGAAACTAACGATAGCACTATCGATAGTATCGATAGCTTTTGGAAAACTATCGAAAAATATCGATAGTAAAACTATCGTTTGGCTATCGATACTATCGATACTATTTTTGTATTTTCGTCGATAGTTTCGATAGCCTCAGTAAATGGCTTGGTTCATGCTTACCAGGTTGAAAAATGAAAATAAAACATCAAAAATGAAAAAGATACTAGCGAAAAGTAAATAATGACTTTTTTTGCTACTTTAAATCTTTTTTTATACTCTTTTGAAAATTTTCTGCGTGTAAAAACTCATGAAAATAATAATCATGCATAAAGTTCTTATTTATTTATTTTTCATAATAGTAATTTTTTAATTTTAGAACTATCAATAGTGATATTTTTCATCAACGATACTATCGATAGCAAAAAACTATCGATAGTTTCCATCACTAATTCTTACTAATCTGAAAAAATTGCATCAGGTCTCACAAATGCTCGCGACGGCAGAAACTTAGATGATGAAGTTAAAATTTTTGAAATTGGTTATCACTGAGGTATACAATTTTAGTAAAACGAATAGAACGAAATCGAATGAAATTGTGAATTCAACACTCCCACTCAATCGAAAATAGATTTCGTGAAAAAGAACCTCTCAGCTATACAACTAAAGTTGCAAATGTAATGATGGTTGCATACTACCACATTAAGGAAGTAGATTATAATTACGATAAAAACCGGGACTGCCTCAATGTCACTAACCAAGAGTTAGCATAGGCACTTGCATATATGAGGGACACGTGAGTAACCCTATATGTGATATGAAGGAGCTCGTATTGAGGTAAAACACCCAGTATTTTGCACATCTCTAGCAACTCTCAACCAATAAATATCAATCGGTTTTCGCTGCAACAGTTATTTAAAAATTGAAATAAACTCACGTCATTACTTTTAATTCCGAAGGACTTTAATGAAATGATTTTCAAATTTTCATCAGCTGAAATCAACTTTAAGATTATCACGACGTGTATGCTCAAAAAAAGCTACTGGTAGCAATTTACACTCGTTTCAGCTTTATCGTCAGTTCAATATGGAAAACACCGAAATGAACTCACCGCCAGCATGGCACGAGGCACATAACTAATTTACCATTCACACTGAGAAGGCATGCATCGGTGAAAACTAGAGTAATTTCGACACATTTCCTGAAATTATATTAAAACCTTTGTTTGAAAGGTAAAATTTTCGAAAACGAGATATTTCATTTCGTACAATAGTGTCGGTACGTATACGATATCGAAACGTTGGTGCGAACTATATTCGAAAAGTAGCAATACCTTTTTATGCAAACGAGCTAATAAATTTAACGCTACGTGTACTACCTTCGAAAACAACTATACGGTACATACGGACAATAATACGTACTACGTAGTAACACGCAACCCTTAAAATATTAAGTTTACCAACTTACAGCGAAATAAGAAAAGCAGGCAAAAAATGTTATTTTTCGACTTGCGAACTCGCAACATCGACGAATGTACCGAAACACAGCCATAGGGAGTTCGAGTAGCGTCGGAAATTATTAAATTTTTCCTTCTTCACGCCAATTGTCTGAGAGAAAATGGAAACAATTTAATAGCAAGCTTGTAGAAATAAGTACCTGGAATAGGTGCACTCTATACTTTACTTATTTCAACGACTTTTATTTAAAAATGATTATTCCACGTTGACGACTTACTGATGACGTATATGGCTCGTAAATGTTGTTTTCAATTTATTCACAGATATTATGGTGTCTACTCGCGATCTCATTGAACGATAAGAATTTGCTGAATTATGAAATATTTTATTCTGTCCCGTTTTACCGATATAATGGAATAATATACATACCTTGTACGCGCTCAAGTGTTAAATAAGCACACAAAGAGCCCTCTCCAGTTGGTATAGTCTTAATACAAGTGAATCAGATAAAACGATGAGATGGCGTTAAAACACTTAAGGCAGCGTAGACTATTAGGAATTATACCAAAGCAGCCAAGGTAAGATAACAAAGCCCATATCTTTGATAATCCTTCGGCGATATATTCATTGTCGACTTCGCTATAGTTTGGCAGATACTTTGGTAAAATGGAAGAAGGTTCATACTCATAAAGTTTTATCGCTTATTCTTGGAAAAACATACGCTATCGTTCAGAAATTTCACTTCGATCTTTTCTGTTTTTAGAATAAGTATGAATATACCTATGCAATATTATTGACCATCAACCATACTCGAATATGTAACCGAGAAAATTTCAACAAAAACGCATACGGACATTTTCGAAATTTTCTTTCTCTATTATTTTTGGCAATGATACTTCAACAAAAAGGAAAACGTATCAACCAGCCTATACTCCTCAGAACAGACACCAATACATTTCACAATCACATCGCGAAGTCAATGGTGACTTTAATCTTGAGATTTTTTTCAGCAACCAATTTTTTCAATCTTAAAATCCTACTCGAAATTTTGTTGATAAAAATTCAGCCGAAATTCACATTTTGCGGAAAAAATTTTGCCACATAGGAAAAATCCTATCGTAAAATTTCTCGGACGAATTTATTTCACGCACGTATAACATTCGATGCATGCGAAAAATTCACGACAATCGTTTAAAATAAACACTGTAAATGCCAAGCATGTAAGGAAAAATTCTGGTAAGGCGGTTAAATCTTCGTACAAGCGACTATTTATTTTTTACTATCATTTTGTTTAACGCGATCGACGAATGCGAGCGGAGTTAAAAAAGGACGTTGAACTAATACGTATAGTATATTTTTTAATATATTAAACATGGAAATACGTGCCGCTACGACGAATACGTTCGAGCGAGAAAACACTGTACGAAATATTTGACAAAACGAATACCATAAAACCGAGCTTTGCGAATTCTTCACCGTATATAAAGAGTTTAAATTAGATGTAATCCGAAAACGCGCGGCAGACATTAAGTTGTCGTCGGGCTCCGTCGCCCCCAACTCCCACGTTCAATTAAAATTCGCAATCAGTGATTCTTCGACGCTATATCACTGTTCCCTTGCCACACAATTCTTATGCGCCAGTATTTCTTATACCCGCGATGAATGTTATTATATGCGATTCAAACGTGATGTGAATTTCACTCGTATAACTAACGAAACTACACGTTCTAATGGAAATAACAGAAGTAATGAACTTGAATTTTTGGAGAACAGGCGAATTCACTTTGTGATCAAATTGAAAAAAAATCAAATTCCAAAATCTACGGCTGTAAAGTCACCAAAGTACCATAGATCAACAACTCCTCTGTGAGCAAAGGCGGGACATCGACAAATTTAGCCAGAGTTCAAAGCAAAGAACAATAAAAATGAGAAAATGGTAATTTGTTGATACGTAACTGCAAATGAAGGTTGTGTAGAGTAAAACAAATTGTAATTTAAATGCTAGATGTTGAGATGCATTTAAACTGGGCGTATTAAAACACATTTGAAAACGATGTATAAGCAAGAATAGTGAAAGTAATAAAATGACACCACGTTGATACAAACGGACACAGAGGTAACCAAAAGACAGGCAGAGTTCCAATAATTCAAAAAATTAAACGAGTCTAATTACTTCAAATAAATTTTCTTTTTTAGTTTGAAAAAAGTTCGAAAAAGCAAACATGACCAAACAAATAAACCGAAGCAATTTTTTTCATCTTTTCTCAAAATTATTTTTTTAATTTATTACAAATTGAAAAAAAAATTGATTCGACTATTTATAAAGAAAAATATGGCAAATCAAAAACTAACTATATTGTACTTAATTGAAGAGGGAGCTAGAAATTTTAAAAATTTTAACGTTTTGTATTTTTCATGATTTAGTGAACGAATTACCGAAAAAACTCAAATTTCACTAAATTAGCAGGGGACTTTTTTACTCATTTCACATTTTATGTTCAATTCAATGCCATAATTCTCGTCCCAATACAAGACATTTAAATTAAAATTTTTCAGGTATTTCCTTCAAAAAACTTAAAAAATACTAAACGTCCAAAGTTTGAAAATTTCTAGCTCTCTCTCAAATCATTACAAAGGTTTGAGACCTGCTGTTTTCAATGCATAATTTTATGCTCTACTCAATGGCGTAGACGCAATTTTGATTAAAAAAGCCAAAATGCGTTTTGAATCGACACTTCTGATTTTTTTTCAACAATTACAAAAAAAAAATGAAGCTTATATGCTCATAAATCCAGCATTAATGATCAAATCATTTTTTCAGCATTTTGCGGATAGTTTGGTGAAGGATATTACGATCGTGGGGTTACATAAAACAAATATTCACATGACAGAACGTCTTTTAATGAAGGATGATGATGCGTCCTTAGAGAAGATAACCAAGTCAGGTATTTCATTTCCGAAGTCTATCCGAAATAAAAAGATGAAAGGTTACAATTACTTTCTAAAATACATCCAGTGTGTAAGAACTCATCTAATAGAAGGGTGGTATAAGAGAGATCGCTTCATAAAGGCTTTATCTAATTATTTAGACAACGTTCCGTGGAAATCAGAATTTATAGTTGATGATACAAATTTTGAAGAATGGTGTCAGAAGTTAAAATGACTAACTCCGCGTCAAGTTCGTTTAATGTTCGATTACGGCCTCTCGACATTCATAATAATAATTTAGAACAAAGTTGGAAAATTTTTAAAGAACAATTTAAAATTTATCTTCGCGCAAATAACTTGAAAAATGAATCTGATAAACGAAAAGTAGGTTTGTTATAGTTATACATAGGCGATGATCCGAAAATGTATACTTCGTTCAATGTGGACATCGACACTATAAAGTTCGATGACCTTTCTAATTAGGTTATTATATAATTAATTTATTTTAAAAAAAGAAGGGACATGTTATAAATATATTTGGCTACTTATCTAAAAATATTATTAGCCACTTAGGTTTCCTATAACTTTTACTTTATAACTATTACTATGAGATATGTCAATTAACTCAGTATCGTATCTGTACTCATTCTATATAACACAAAGGTTTGAGACTTGCTGTTTTCAATGCATAGCTTTATGCTCTACTCAATGGTGTAGATGCAATTTTGATTAAAGAAGCCAAAATACGTTTTGAATCGACACTCCTGATTTTTTTTTGACAATTTAAAAAAAAAATGAAGCTTATAATAATGCTCATAAATCCAGCATTAATGATCAAATCATTTTTTCAGTTTTTCAATCTTCATCTTGATCCGAGCGCTATAAGTTTTTTTTTTTTGACAACGTACAAATTGACCAAAAGTTGCCCTCTTCCACCTCAGGGAATCCATTAACTACGTGAAGCGTTCAAGGGAGGAGGGGTCAAATCAAATCTCATTTAATCTTATTTAGGGGAAAAGGGAGGGATGAGTCTCGGCAAATATCATGAATTTTTTTTCTTCGCGAGAAGCAGAGTAAAATTACTAGAACATAGTATTAATTAATTAAAATATATTTTTTTTTTACTAAAATATAACCAAATCATTAAGTATTTTATTGCTTAATTCTCACTATAATTAGTCTCCTTTCTCAGAAATCTTAAACAGTAGTTTTGACTAGTCTTGAATAAAAATATTAAGCAAATTATTTTTTTGCCTTTTTAGAACAAATCCAACGCATTTACAGGAGAAATGCACATTTTGAAAAATCTTACGTGAAATTGATGGATGGAAGATGAGGGAAGGAGTTGAGCCAAATTTCATGAAATCTCACCAAGAGAGAGAGGGGGTTAAAAAATCTCCAAAATCGCCTCAAGTAATGAATGGACGCCCACTTACCCCAGGAACGACAATTTAGGCTGATTGACCAAGGAACCCTGGTTTTCTAGCACACCTCTATCACATTATAATAAAAAACATACGAGAAACAAGATAATTATATCCTATATTATGCAAAAAGTTAATTCAGAAAAAATTTGCATTCGTTCAAATGAGGGGGGGGGGTATTGATTTTTTTCCATTTTATGTGAAAACTATGAAACTTGAAGCACATATGGGGTAGCAGAACCACTTCAATGAGTAAGCGTTTTTTTTGAGTATGCCCTTGGATTATATTTTTTTTTACCCTGCCCATCAGCGATTTTCATGAATGACTCCTAAAGAGTTCTGGGCGTGTTTATACCTGATAAAAAATTTTTCCAAAGGTTCTTTTCCCCGCCCTCTTTCAGCGAATTAGCTCATCATGCATCAATGGGTGAGAGGAATGCTTACGAGGTTATTCGCAAGATATGTACACGAAATCTTCGTCAGGGCTTTCTTGCTCTTCCCAAAGGGTCCTGCTTCAAATTTACAACATTATAAATCCTAATTCAAAGAGAAAATGGTCAAATATATTTAGTATAATCTTTCCTTATTTGACCGCTTTTCAGGGTGAAACACACGGACATAAACGCCCGCGTACACAGAACATCGTTATTTTTATATTAATATTTCACCGATATTTATAGTTTTTTAAAATTAAATATAAAAGCTAACCGTAAAACAGGATGTAAAAACGATATATTACGATCTTCCAAAGCACCTATACCGCAAAAGCGGTGTTTTATTGAAAGTTAGAGATTTATTTGCTACAATTCGAGAGCGAGGCGCGGCGGCGCGTTGATATTGTCTTATTTTCGAGGCCCGTAGTGTGTAAATGGTCGACGGATATTTCAACTGTTGGTTAAAGGATTCTAAAATATTGGATAACCCGAACATCGCGCTGCATTAAACCGGGGCTAAACTTTCTACCGAGCGACGTTACCTTAATCCATCAAAAGCCTGATAACCGTATCTGAGAACATTTTTTCCTTTGCGGAAATTTTCCCCTCCGCTATTATATGATAAATTAAAAGAATTTTCCGACGATAAACTTTGATCACTAATGTACCCACTACCTTTGAGCTTTTAACGAGCATATCGCCAGGTGTCGACGATACTTTATTACGAAATTCGACCGCGTTTTATTTCTCTTTTTAACGTTCAATGGCGTAAAAGAAGCCGAACAAACTACCAAAAAATATCTCCAGAAGTTAGGAGAGGAACGAAAATATTTCCTTAGAAATCTTGCATTCGAAAAACATCTGCTTCGGCCAATCAAAAGACGATAATGGAGAAAACAAAATTTCACCGGTTGCCAATCCTTCGTGTCCCGGCGCCTACTATATCAAAGTGCATAGTGTGTTTGCTGGGATCTACAAAAAACTTTCTCGCGGAGGCTCGTACTCTGTTTCGTCTTCAAAAGAAGTTAAATTTTAATTAAATTTATTCGAGCGTTTAACGCGCGTAAGAAGAATAACGCGCAGCTTTTCTGTAAACAATAGAATCACACTATTTCTGACGGCTCGGCGCGATTTTCTTCTTCTTCGCGGTTTTAATGTCTTATCTGATTAAAAACATTTTAAAGAAACTTTTAAATTAGTATTAATTGAAAAATAGTCTGTTGATTTATTGAAGGCTTTTTATTTAATTAGACCGCCTTCGCACTCGAGTGAACACTAGTGCGATGTGTTCGCAGCTGGATGGAACAACGAGTAAAAAAAAATAAAAAAGGGAAAATTTAGCAAAATCTAAGCGTAGACCCCAAGTTCTATAAGTATAAAGAACAGGTTACCCTATTTCAGCTCGTGTTGAAAAATACGAATTGTTTCTATCTTATGACGTCAAATAGGAGATGTATTATCGAATTTTTTGATTCCTTTCTCCCTCTGTCGACCCTCGAGCCATATTAAAAAATTTTTATTTTTCAACAATTGCGTAGAGAAAAATATGGCTGCTTAGTGCTTGCGAATTTTTTCTTTCAATTTTATTCCTTCACTCATAAACATGATTTTAATTAAGTTCAACACATATAGTTTTATCGTCAATAATTAAATAATGTTCATTCCTTGCTGAATAATGTGTAAAACGATGTTTTCATCAAAAATTACAAACTTACAAAATTAGAACAAAAAAAAGCAAAGTATAATGAAATCGTGGGGCTTCACCATTTAAAAAAACTATTAATGTTAGTCCGCCTATGTAATACTTCGTGCCTCGCGGTAACATAAATATTAATAAATTGCTCGGCGCGTGAATTAACCTCGTAATACCTACAGACTGTTACACACGCTTTACACACCGAATAAATCAACAGCCTATCGCATGCTAATGTCATTCGCCGGTGTAATACATTATATTAGGTAATCAAAAGATCTGCATCATTAAATAAAACTCGCGCTATCGGTAGCTATACCTTTTTCGCGTAAGGGGTTTCCAACTAATGAGAATTCACCCAAAACCTCCGACACTTCATCAAGAATAAAATTATATACTATACGCAGTTGTCAACTGGTCGTAAAAATACTATTATCACAATGTAATTTCGTGCATAGTTGTAATAAACCCAACAATGTCTCCCTTTATTCACTAACCCAGGGGCGTGCTCAGCTTTTTACGGGACTCGGGATGAACTTAATAAAAAGAAGCACATCGATCCTTTGGACCACTCCTCTAATCAAAATTTAAATGTTTCAATGTTACGATTTCCTCCCCCTTCCCTCCAACAGCTAAGTATAGTCATTAAAACACAGAACAAATTTTTAATCGCAATTGATCTGAATTTTGAGGATCCTAGTCTCTTTTTTATGTTTAAAAAAAAAAAATTTTTAATTATATTCAAAAATGATTAACACATATTCACGGACATACTGCATAATGTAGACTTGATTTCAGGTCTTCAAAACCCTAGAGATTAATATTATGCAGGATTTTCACTCCATTATGATTACAAAGTGTGAATTATTTTGTGGTAGAATATCTACATAATGTCATTTTGAAGCGAAATTGCGGTATTTTGTACTTTAGAAATTCCTGCGAAGTAAAAAAAATAGGCATAATTAGTTTAAAGAGTTATTAAAGGGCTCAGATTGAACCGACACTAAACATACCAATTCTAAATTACATTTATTATTAATTTTTGAAAATACACGATGATGTTTTCTCAAAAAAAAAAAAAAAAAAAAATTGGTGGGTGGAAGTGTTTTCAGTCTTTAAAAGACAAAATATAACACTTGACCCCGAAAAAAATTCTAACGGTCTAAAAATCAATTTTTTCGATATTTCCAAATTTTTAAAAATTTTAGCCTCATTTTAACTGATATTTACATCAATTTTAAGGGTTAAAAGATTATTGGACAACTACATACATTTCTCTAGCTTTCTTAATTTTTTCGAAAACAAATCTGTTATAGGTGTTTCATAGTCATCACTAATTTCTTCATTAAATTCATTGAGTGATTTAAACTTTTAATGCTTCACTTCCTATGAAATTCGTTTATTAACTAAAATTATCGTGGTTAATTTTAAACTACTAAGAAGTGAATTTATAGTCCCTAATTCTAAAGTTTCTTCAACAATTCTCAAGCGTCCCGGTAGCTCAATCCGGCCCTGATTACAACTTACGTTTAGAGCAATGCAAAAATACTAACTTATTTCACTAGTATTGGCCAAAAGAACGACGAAAATGCCGAATCGACGTCAATACAAAGGCAATTTTTAGCACTGATGAAAAGGATTTCAAAAGCTATCTACAAAGTAACGCATTCAGTCAGACGAATTTTTCATTCGAAGAATTGCAACAATTCTCTGCCTGTAAAACACACACACTCTGTGTTACAGGTTCGTCAAAGTGGGAACTACGAAAAAAGAGGTTACACGAAATTCAACGAAAAAAATTTTGCGTTTCGTCATTCCATTAATCCTAGCTCGTCTTCGTCTCTTGCTTTTGCCATTGTTAACAAAATAAAAACCTCTTTAATTTATCACGCGTTCTATAGAAAAGCAGTGGAAAAATCTGGTCGGTCGAGATGTTATTTAGCAGGACTCGACAACGTTAAGACCACGATAAAAAAATTGTTCACCTCGAAAAAAAAAATTAATGATAAAAATATTTTAAATAAAACAAAAATAACAAAACAAAAAAAAGCCCGAAGGAGTGAATGTGGCAAGAAATTTAAAATATTTCCCAACATTTAAAAGAAAACGAATAAAATTAGTGTAAAGTCGGAATCATTTATACGAATATTCCTAAACAAAGACTGTTTTATAAATTAACTTTTACAACAGTCGAGTGGAATAATTTTTAAAATAACAGGGCTTCGAAAAGAACGTTTAAAATACGCAGCACAACACTACAACATTTCAACTGTAATTTACCTTTGGCGAAGGTATTTTCCAAATTATTCGTTATTTTAAGTCAGAATGAAATTGAAATTTGGCCCTATTATATTTTTGGATCACTTAGTTTTAAAATAAATGTAAATTTTATCTGTAAAGAAGTTTCTAAAATGTTAATATTTTTTTTTTTCAAGCCACTTAGTCCTGTACTTGGCGCACGTAGGCGAAAATAATAAATTTTTATTCTTGTATTCTTATTCTTCATTGAAATTCGCCCATTATTCTTGTATAAAAAATTATATCCTATACGAAATCCCCGAAGGTATATTGTCAGATTATTTTTATTGCTGGGTAACTACGACGATGGAAGAAATCTTCAAGGCGCGAAAACGCTTTATAATGTTATTTTCGACGAATTTTTTATACGTAGCTTATATTTTTCATACATACATTTTTTTTTGGCGTATATCGTATAGCTTACGCTGATATTGAATGAAACTGATATTTCGTATTCATTATTCATTGCCTGGCTGCCGCAGCCAAAAAACTGTCTGCTATTACGGATCAGTGATGGATAATACAAACATAATAAATACGAATCTAAATTCATTTTTTACATCGAACACCACGCCACAGATTTGTGGTGTTAGATCATCTTTTGCGTTCTTTTCGTTATACTACGAAATTTCCTCATTTGGTGCGCGTCGACGGTAATAAAATCACGTGTATGACAAAATGATACCAATGAAACTATGATTGATGTGATATGGCGTATCTTTAACCCGTTTGCTACAAAAAAAAATTAGTCAGCGATAAGATTATCAATGTACGAGATGAAATTGAAAACTGTTTACGCACACTACACATTGGGATGGAGGAAACAACTCTTAAATGCTAATGAAATTTTAATAAGCCATTTATTTTCAATCGTGAAAGTTTTAACCAAATTAATTTATTCGATAGGAAACTTAATTCTCTTTGAATAGAATTTTTTTTAAATTTCAAATTCTTTCCGTTTCTACGTAAAAATTAGGAAGTATTTTTTTTTCCATAAGCATAACGTAATCCACGTTCGTTACATGTCAGTCACTTTGAATGGAAGCTCCAATATCTCCAATGACCGAGAAAACCCTTTTTTTAGCCATCAAACATTTCAAGAAATATCCACCAAAACTTTGAACTTCACATTTTCAAAACTAATGAAGGCAGGAAAGCAGAATTTTTTTCTCGGAGACCAATTATTTCTTTCTATTAAAAAAAAAGGGTCGAACTTTCAGCCAGTTTGAAAAATAATACTTAGATAGCTCTCAACCTGTACCAAGAGATAAGAGCTGAAGACCGAATTTTCATTCGATGCCTTTCGATTTCTGACCGAATTGAAAAAGCAAAGAAAATATATGGAAGTAAGAGTTGTAGAAGTTCTGGTGAACCCGGATGACTGTACGCTTCCGCACTTTAATGATCCTTATTCATAAAAATGAAGTCGCTTCGAGCGGCGAGAACATAGATCGTTAAGCATGCGGAAATCGATAGGAAAATGAAACATTCATAATCACGCGCCAGCTCGCTGAAAAAAAGGAGAAGAACAATACATAACAGATACATATATCCGAGAATCTCTTATTTAATAACATTAAATGGGCAAGCATTTCGGGGCCTTACATAATATATCAGTCTCCTTTCGGGAAAGCTGTTAAATCAAAACATTTACGTCTTCTAACGTTTTCCATTAAGAAGAAAAATAGACGCGGAAGAGGCTTTAAAAGAAGAGAAATTACCGAACACACGATGGCGCAACGTTAATATTTCATGGAGCTATTGGAAAAACGCGAATTTTCGTTAAATATTCCACGCGCGAGGAGAAAAAAATTATATAGAATATTTTCGTTTTAAAACTACCAGCGTTACTTCGAGTCTGGCATAATAAGAACGAATCGAAACCTTGTACCAAACTGGCAACGTGTCCCAACCGAGATTTCTCGATGACCTAAGCAAATTACGAACGTAGCTTTTTACTCGCCGGACAATGTCTTCTATATCGTTCAACGAGCGGTGATCCCTTTTACCAACTTTAATATTTCCGTCACTCGGTCTTCGACTAAGAAATACTAGACGCATAAAAATCATTTCTTTTTCGACGCGTTCTTTTCTTCAACATGTGCGCGTGAAAATTCTCCGGGGTCGAAAAAGAATCGAAAATTATATGTAAATACGACTATTAAATGTTACGTCCAGACTTACGCGTTGTTTATCAATTCAGCGACCGCGAAATGGAATGAAGCGAATGTGATTTTCCGCCGTTATTTATTCGGTCGTCTTGCTCATTATAAATTCGGCGATTGTTACCAAATACGTTGAAATGTGGTGTTCAAGTTGCGAATAAATCTTCGCTTCTCAAAGTAAACGGCGATAATGGATGTAGACCTTTTTTTCTACCACATATTCGCCGAAGCGATAAGAATAAAAATGGTGTTTTCGCGACGACGTTACGCAAGGGTTAGATCATCGTACTAAACAAGAACGTATTATTAAAACGAAACAAGCTCCGACCAAAGGAAATGTTAGACATTTGCGTTGGTTTTCGCGCGCGTGAAATACGTACACTCGTTAAAGCTGCCTGCAAAGTTTAAATATGTGTCAAAATGATCCCATAATTTACGAGTAATTTTTACTTTTATCTCCTACTCCTCTCTTGTTCAATTACCACCAGTTATCAACGAATGAAACAAATCTACATTAAATTTTTCAGAAAAGATTTGCAAAAATATTGAATGCTCGATGAAATATCGTTAAATTGATATCAATTGGTAATGAGTAGGTCAATAGGCTCTCTTATTTTAAATTGCTTAAAAGCAATCGCTGAGCTCTAGTCATAGGCACAGATAAGAGGAGGTTTGGAGAGATTAGCCACCCTACAAAATGGCCGTGCTATCTCTGCCCATGGCTTTAGTAGATCTCAAGATTCAACTGTAACCTCGAACCTATTAGTTTTCATAATTCATTAATTTTTAAGCGTATTTTGATGCAATAAACCATTCCTATGAAAAATACCAATGTGAATTGTGCAGGAACAGTACCTAAGGTAGAAAAACAAAATTTTACAGTCGAGTCAAATCTATGAAAAATGGTAGATTTCTTCAAAATTTTTTTTGCGTTTTTAAGTAGATCATATTTATTGAAATAAAATTTGCAATAATAACTATTATTCCTCAACCAGATATTTGTGTTTGAATTAAAAAATATCTAAAAATGAAATTATTAAAAATTAATAATAATAAAAATCCAGAAATTCATATTGATTTAATATAATAAGATCAATAAATTAAATTACGTTTAATATGAAAAATAATTGAAATAAAAAGTAAAGATGTTCATTTTATGCATAAAACGAAGTTATCAACCATAATTAATGCTAAGTATAATAAATAAAAAAAGATCTTATATGCAGCTAGTTTCACTTTATAGAACAACTTACAACAGTTGTTGATGATCTTCACTTTTGGCAAGTTCTTTAATATGACTGATACACGAATAGCTGCAGTAAGAACTATGAAGTCGTTTTTCTCAACTTTTTTTTTTAAATACATAATTTCCTAAATTTTACATCATTCTACCTTGGCAAAAAATGTATATAGAATGCTCATCAAGGTCTTAGAATGTTCTTCTATTAGGTCTCCTCTACCATCCTAGGTCAAAAAATCATTTTTAAAAATTCCGACTAAATACCTCTTCCCTGCGCGGGTCGCAAACGATCCATCAGAAAGAACTTATCGATGCTTTTCTTCAAAAACCACGTAAGTCCAAATATATAAATTTTTCAGGAACGAGTATTTTATTTTGGGTGACAGACTTACGAGGTTTCTTTTTTTACGGATAGAAGCGCTAGTTGATGATTTGGACTTACGAGGTTTTCAAAATCGAATTCCTCGATTTTTTTACATAGAAACCATTTACGTAAGTCCAAAATATATAAATTTTTTCAGGAGAGGTACGATTATTTTCTTTTGATGACAGACTTACGACGTTTCTTTTTGTACGGATAGAAGCGCTAGTTGATGATTTGGACTTACGAGGTTTTCAAAATCGAATTCCTCGATTTTTTTTATATAAGAAACCACTTAAAAGTGAATTTTGCGTAAGTCTGACTTACGTGGTTTTTGAAGAAAAGCATCGTTATGTTTCTAATCACAGGGTGTCTAACAAACTTTCCGAATCAAAATCAATAATTTTTGATCTTCTCTTTCAATATCTTTTCCCGCAATTTTTAATCGCATTTTTCCGATCCATCACCTTTTCATAACTTTTATCACCTCTCATACACCTTGAGTTAACATCCATAATTTTTGCGAAATGAAAGTCTGTAGAAAATGCTTTTAGTTTTAAGGCTATTATTTACTTCTCTACGAACAACAAATTCCAACCTTATGGTGAAGTCACGTGACCGTTTTTAACCAATCACATTTCGAATTTTGAACCCTGACCCGCTCCCATCCTAATTTAGATGCACTCTATCTCTGTCAATTTCCAAATTTTTTCAATTTTTTTTTTTGTTGAGGTGCTCGTAAATGAAAGACGAAGACACATATGTGTCAAATTTTTAATTAATTTTTTCTAAAAGAAGTTATAATACGCTCGAGATACGTTCATTACACCTTTCCTAAATAAAAAAGTAATCAATTTTTCAAAAATATCTCAACAGTCACGTCTTCTTTAAACATTAATAAATAAAACAAAACTAACCCGAGCAATTCAATTTCAATATTCGCGAAGATATAGTGCATCTAAATCACACCTCAAATTGAGCTTTTCTGTTATCAGTTGTAAACAGAGAGAATAGTCTTAATGTTTTAAAACTTTAATACTTAGATAATATGAACATTAATTTAACGTTATAGGTAACGTGTAACATCTACCTAATTTTTTGTTTTTAATATAAAAAATAATAATATACACATAGATCCTCATATTTATTTCTCATTTGGAGATCATTTGAATGGATTTAAAAAAAAAAGGCAGACTGACCAGATATACTCTTTTATAGAGTAAATATTTATACTCTTTTTGCCTCACAAAAAAATACTCTCCCTTTTTATGAAAAAATGATGCAAGATATTTTTTTATTAGATATATATATATATTTTTTGGAAAATTGAGCATTCAGACTATAGGGAGGATACTCTTTTACAAGCAAATGAAGCAAACAAGTAGTAACATATGCTAGTCATTTCATGAAAAGTATTGAAAAAGTGAGCGAATGTACCCAAGGGTTATATGTATTTTACCACTCAATTTAAAATAAAAAAGAAATAGAAAAAAATTCACAACATACACGTAAAAACACGTACAACAATATACGAAGGAAACTCGACTATTCGATCGAATCTCTTGATTTCCGAAAAAAAGCAATGTTTTCCGACCTTTTCAGACAGTTATAAATTCGAATTATATTTTACGATAAACTCCAAATGTGTAAAAATAACTCTCAACCGAGAAAGAATTATATTTTCGAAAATGGTTACCGGCATGTATCATACCAAAGTGCACCATATAGAAATCATCCACTATACCGAATGTCTCAAAATGTCTTGGTTTTTCTAGTAATAGCTCGTACAGTATTCCCATTCGTATATGTTATTTCGGTTTCCTTTTTTTACTATAGATTTGTTGTTGTTTATAGAGAAATTTTCGCTCTCGAAAAACTAGTGTATCCAATAATGAAATAAAAACATCCTTGTGTTCAAAAATAACGACTACAAATTTTTTTCCGCAACCGTTGCCGCCTCGTAAATACATTTTGTGTATTGATTTTAACGCAGCCTTTATCGTATACATTTCGTAACGTGTCTTCAACTGTTGGTCGCTAAATATATCACTTTCGATTTTACAAGCGGCAAAAAAAGCATAGATTGTAGGCGTTATAATGGGGAAGAATTTTCGCAGAAGGTACCGATTAACAAAAAAATACTTACACTTGAATCTCTTCAGAATAGCCTTCCATAATGGAATATAGTAGGTAGAATGGAGCTGGTGCATTTTTAGAGGAGAAACTCGAGAGGGATGTAACTCAATTCATCATGTAGACACTACGTACTGGTGTTCTACAATCATTTAAAATACAAGGCAAATCGCAACCTTATTCTGGGTCCGATATGGCAATTATTAGAGGTTTTAAAATTAATAATATAAATAAAAAAATTAAATTTAAAAAATCAAATGAATAAAAAAATCTAAAATTATACAAAAAAAATTAATTTCATAATTTAAAAAAAAAACAAATTTAATTTAATGATAATAAATGTATTAAAAAAAAATTAAATTACAAAAATTTTTTAAAATGTTTGTTGCGAATTTAATTTAAAAAAAAATCAAATCATATGAACAAAAAAACGTAAGCAACCATGCAACATTACTAGAATAGAGTTTTCAATTAAGGTTTATTTAAATTTACAGATAATGTAATTAAACTTCTTTATGAACAGACGCCGCATACACCAATAAGCTGAAAACTCCAATCCATGCCTTCTAAAAACACCTAAGTTGAATTTGAGAAATATAGCACTTTTTGCCCACATGAATCAAATGAGCTCGTCTTTATCAGACAAACAGTACCTTTCTTGCGATAGTAAACGTAACTCTAGTTGCTTCGTTAGGAAATGTTGAAAATTGGGAGAAGATTCATTCGAGATGTTTTAATCGTAAAAATTAAAAATGTTTTAAATATCCATCAACGAACAGATAGGCAATGAGAAAGAGGATACAAATGACAAATAATGAATGGAACAATTCAAACTGACACCGTCTTTGGAACATCGGTGGATTATCCGGCATCCATCAGTTGATCAACTGTAATTCATTTATTACATTACATTAGATAACAAATAATGCGAAGGCGTTTAGGAAAATAAATAATTTAGATAAGTTAGGTGCTAGGCATTATTGAATTACAAGAGTCGCAGTCGTTCTTCGTTCTATGTCACAAAATTATATGCTTAAAATAACTCCAATATTGGCATGTGATCGAGGGCACTAATTCAAAAAACGAATGTCACGTATATTTGTCAATAAACTCTTTAATAAATCACCAAAGGAAACCTTCAAAGCATAAGTAAATTAAAGAAGAAAATTTCTCGAGTATTTGGGTGTAAACGAGTGAAATAAAATGGAAAAATGTTGACTTAAAGAGTTCTTCAAAAGTAACTAAATTAGTCCACATTTCATCACCATTTCAATATACAAATGATTAATTTTTTTTTTCAATTTTTAAAGATGTGGAAATCCTAAGCTTACAGTATTCGAATTTACAGAAATATTTATATTTTCAACGTATTTTTATATCTGAATCATTCGACTAAAACTAAATTATGCAAAAAATGAAACGAATAAAATATCCATTTGGTTACAGCAGAATCATCATCGTCCATCAAGGTCGCACGAAAACTGGTAAGCATTTAATTACACATCACGTATGGAAATAAAAGCCTTCGTAACATTAAATTAAAGCTCATCCAAACTCCCGAGCTTATAAGCAACACTTGCGAAAAATTTCATCACATATCCCAACACTCGATGCGCACAACCGTACGTAGGCACATACGTGACTAAAAATATTTTACAAGTTTTCGCATCACGCTGCACTTGACCCGTATACTCTGTATTCAAAATCAAATCTCGCCCCTATGAAAACAAAATTCTCCAAAACATTCGTATACGAATAAACATGACGGCAGAAAAATTGGTAATTTCGAGCGTAGCAGATTTTAAGGATTCCGCCACGTCGTCCTCGTCGTATACGCGAGTAAAATAAACAAATCCCCGCATTCGTCGGATTTAAACTTGAAACTCTCAGAGGATGGCGGATTTGAAACAGCGACATTTAAACAACACGACCGAATACTACAGGCAACCTTACCGAATACGGTAAAACGAAAAAGAAAAACCTATAAAAGTAATCTTTTCTTACGACCATTCAAATCACGATTTACTTTCTTCATCAACTTTTGCATAACCTCCGAGGAATTTGGCCTAGATGGTAGAGCCGTGCGCCTTTTAAATATCGACGAATTACACGAGCTCGTCCCTTCGGATATACCGATGATCGGATTTCAACTCGTCAACGAGTTCGTGTTTTGCCGAAAATTATTCCTAACATCGCGAATTCCACGAGGCGAAGAAAAAATTTAATTTCCGTCCAATTTACCGTATACCTTTGCGCATAGAATATGAATCACTTAAATAACAAATCTATTTCAAGTCGAGTACCGATCGGTATTTTATATCGGATTACTAGGACGGCGAAATTTTCATTCTTGAGGTGGCTGCGTGACTCTGGCCTAATACGTATTGTAGCTAATTATACGCAAACATTTTTCAAAATTGCCTTCATCACTTATTCAACTCGATCCCATATTATATTTAAAGCTCAGCTCGCGTACAAGTTTTGCAAATAAATCAACAGTCAGAGAAAATTCAAATTTTCGTCTTCGCAATTCGGCGCTGCATGAAATTTTTTACGATCTGAAAATGTAAATTAAATAACTCACCGTAGTGCATGCTCGGAAGACGAAGCAGAAATTTCGCAGACCTATAAGAAATAAGCGAGCATTCTCGAAGTGGTATCTTATCGTAATGTAAACGTATAAAAGTATTTTTTTTATTGGATTTATACTTGAGAAAAGTTACATGTTTTATTATTGTTACTTATGCGTCACTTTTGACTTCTGCTGCTGAAAAACTCGCAAAATAAATTTCACTTTTCAGTCATCTCCGAATACCGCGTACCAGCGTGACGAATACCCATATAGTGACTTTTCATGGCTCCGGTTTCAACAGTCGCAGCAAAAAATTCCCGAATACCTTCTCCAGAATGATAACTCTTAACGACAAAATTTTACGATTTTCTTTCACGAAATGGCGAAATTTTATCGCAACGGGGCACCCCCAGAATGGCGGCTCTCGGACGCGATACATTAACCAAACTGGATCCCTTACAGAGGTGACCTTAAACTTACAACGAGAAACCACGGGCGTGACGTATTTACGGGATATAACGAAACCTTTTCATAACCTACATTGTCATGGTGGTCGACGAAAATTGTCGAATAAAAATATTTATCTAAGACCCCTAAATTCCGTAAATTAACGCCACCGCGTAAAATAAATACCGAATTTCTTATTCGAAAGGCTTTATTCGAACCCTTTAATTATTTAATTCGTTCCTCTCGAGTCGCGGTTTTCGTCGACAAAGGGAGCGAAAAAATTTAATTTCCGACCTCGATTTTTCCCATCTCAGCCTTCCAGCTCGAGGTGAACTCGCTACGAGAATTATTTCTGCTGTATACTGCTTCAGCGATTATCGAGGGTAGCTACCTATTCGACTTCGGCTACCAAAATTTTATAAGAGTTCAAATTTCGTAATTTTAATTAGTTTTTATTTCATTTAAATATAAATTAAAAAACTTTTCGTCGCTCGAGTAGATACGTTTTTCGCGGAGTTTCCATTATAATCTACGTAGTACTCGACAAAACTACATTATTCAATCCAAATAATTTATAACTGTTGCGATGGGAACGATTAGCGTGACTAACTGACTATGTAATGCATGATGAAAAAATTCACTTTAAAATAAGAGGTATCTTTTAATATATCAGTGGTAACCAAAATAACCCAATTTTTCACGATATAAATGGTAACTATGATAATCGTCACGGGTAATAACTCTATAATTGTGCATTTTTTTTTTCATTTTGAAGTTTTCATAACTTTATCATAATTATTTGTAATCGATTAGTTACATAATTCCTCATTGATTTCCAACGACATAATCATTTCAACAAGCAATACAGATTTTTTTAACCCTCAATAAGTGCATATACTAGGGTGGGTCGATTTTCAGTTTTTTTTTTTTTTTTTTTTTTTTTGAAAATCGAGCATGCACTTAGTTTAGTTGTTGCAAAATGATTGTAATAGAATGTAAGAAAAATTCAACCCTCCAGGTTAATATTTACTCCTTCCATAATTGGGTCAAAGTTTGCAAATAGGCAATTTTTACATCTATTTAAATATTTTTTTGGGTTCAAGCATCATGTTTTGTCTTCCCACTTCGAAAAAATAAAATAAAATGCAAATTGTTCAAAGGTGGGAACAAGAAATGAGAACTCAGAACTGGAACTTATATTAACTCGAACCTAAACTTTTTTTTTACAACTTTTATAGAACTGGAACTTTAATGTTTAAGAAAAATAAGAACTCCAAAGAACTTATTCATTTTATTTCAGTTCCAGTTCCGGATTCATGTTCTTATTATTTTCTCACCTATCATTTTCAAAACCAGATAGTAGCATCAAAAACGTATTCAACATATGAGTTATGAACAGAACTTACGAATAATGATGCATGATGGCCAATGGCCATGAGTTTGAGTTGTGACCTGTAATTTGTTGAGTCCATGACTCTTGAGTAGTTGTTAAATTGAAAGAGAACTTATTATTAAGATATAATAATACCGATCTCGAGCGCGAAGTTAAGATCTAAATCGAAAATGTTCCTTTTTATTTTTTTACTTTTTCATAATTTAAAGTTTTGAATTCATTTGTTTAATTGTTTGTATTTCTATATCATTAAAATTACCAAAGTTTGAAATATGTGTAGTTATATATATATAATTTTTTTTAAATTGAAAAAATCTGATTTAAAGTATATGTTGTGTTACTCTCCACACAGATCTTACCATTATGTCAATTTGATGTCTATATACTAGTAGAGAATTTAACACTGAATTCAATGATGTATTACTATTTACAAACTTCTCAGGTTCAAAATCAAAAATAATTGCTCAATAGACGTTTCAAGTTGAGCTCCCAACTGCAAAACTTCAAAAATCCTAAGGACACTCGTTATTTGACTCGAGAGAAAAATCATAAAGAACTTAAACTAGAACTTTAATTAACTCTTACTTTTGGAAAGAACTGGAACTCATATTTTTGATAAAATTAGAACTTAAATTAACAAGAATATTAATTAAATTTGAGACCTCGGAACTGGAACTTGAATTTTTCATTTGAGTTCCTACCCCTGAAATTTTTCCTCCATCCAGGAGTTCCAAAAATACCTAAAATATGTGCTAAAATACCCTATTTTACCTGTTTTTCCATTTTATTTAATATCATTTAAAAGCTAATAATCAATTAATATTGTATAGAATGAAGCATGAAGTGAATTTGGTTTATTATTTTTTTTATTGCATTAATTTATTTAATTTTACTGTTAATAATTATGATAAATTTTTTAATTAAAAAAAAATATTTTCCTTTACGAAAAAATTAGGAAATGAAAAAAATAAAAAAATATAATAGTCTTCAAGCTCAGACACTATGAATACAGTGATCCATTTTCACAATAAGGTAGTCTCCAAAATAGTCATTATATGAGTAATTACTTTGGAAATTGTATAATTAAGGATCTCCTAAAAATATTTCTTGGTAATTGTGACTATATGTTATACACATTGTGTTAGTTATGTGTGTCTCCTAGATAGCTTGGGCATTGAAGAAAAAAATTTGAAAATAAGGCATAATTATTCTTTTTTTTATTTACGCAACTACAAGATTTTCTAGGAAAGATAGAAGCGCCAAAAAAGGCAAGGACGCTGCTTAAGCTAATGGATTGACAAAGTCGACCCGAAAGTTGTCTTTATTCTTCAGAATGGACTACAGTCAAGCCATTTTTTTTAATGAATATGAAATTTCAAAATGAATTATTTTATGGTAGAAGATCTACATGATATTATGTATTTAAGCAAAGTGATTTTTAGACTTGCACACCGAATACTGAATAACCCTTATTTTACGCTCAATTTGAAAAAAAAAAGGTCAACAAATACAAGCTCGACTATTCGATCTTTCACCTTTTCTATTTCTGTTCATTATTTCCTTTTCGTTTTTGAAATGCTCTTTAAATTGCGGGTTTTCTTTACATCTAAGTCTTTTAACACTTATTGAAATTTTCATCCATGCTTAGTCTCATCGAATACTTCTTTTGGTTCAACAATTCAATCAGACTTGAGCTCATAGCGTGAGTTTTCATTTCATTAATAATCGAACTCGTAAAAAATGGAAAATAGGCGAATTTCCTCTTCAGTTTTCGCGAGGAATTTACACACCAACATCATATTTCTCCCGTCGCGTGAAAGATGTTCATTAGGTCGAAGCCTAGTGTAAGTATATATACGATTCGCAAGGACGTGAACAGCCGAGAGTCAATTATTTTGGCGCAGATTTATCGTTTCTGTTATACCGCTGCGAAATGCGTAAATTAAAACAAATGATCAGTTTGGGAAATGTAGTAGCTCACTTGACTTTTTAAATGAAAATAAGGAAAACCGTTCTTCATTAAACCATAAGCCTCATCAGAACTGTCGAGCATTCCAAGGCGATATTTTTCGTCGCTTTTAAATTTACCGCGCCGCGTGTCTTAACGAAAATTTAAACGATTCGGAAATACGTGAAATTATCGCTTCGGGTTGAATTTAATAAACGATAATTCAAAACTCTTCGCGACACGAATTTTCGTTTCATTCGTCGAAAAAATCTTCAGAATTTTTTTCTCATTTGACGCGTAAGGAACGATATCAATAGATACAATCATCTCGTTTGAATATGTACATATATACAATCTGACAAAAGAGGCTCGGCTACTACTTATCGGAAAGTCGTGTTTGATTTTCCAACTTGAAGTAACGTTAAATCGGTACCGAAACGCCAAACTCGCCGCAAAATATATCGTAACCGATGGTGGAAAACAATTTCGTTACTTCTTATAGCCTTTGGGAATGTCCTTCAGATTTGAATAATTGATTCGGCGCCATTGTAAAGGTTCGAAACAGATTGCATCGCAGGGTATTTGTCCCTTTTATTATGGTAAAACCAAAAACGAAATTTACAGCGGATACCTAAGGCGAATTAGTGAGTTTAGTAATTGACAGCTTTTCTAAAGATGGATTAACTCTACTTCATGAAATACACTTTTTTCTCTGCAATCACTTATTGGAGATGTGGTGCTGCTGATCCCTTCTCTTCCACAAGCAATTTACGCCACGTATGGATGGAGGAGCCGAAGTCTGCAGTATCGAGGAAGAAAAACGAAATTACAATCTTCAATTCTCATCAACAGATAAATAATTGAATTTAATATTTTATTGAATTTTGAATCACCAAATAAAAAATAGTACGACTTAGTACATATACGACTGAAAAAAGAGTCAAATAAAAGTATATTTCGCTAGAAAAGATATTTTTACTAAGAAGAAATGAAAAATGACTAACCTATTGAAAATTAATTGAAGCAGAGATAGTTCGTAATACCTAGCCTTTGTATCTCCAAGCATACCCAGTTTAGGTCACTTGAAAAATAATAAATAAAATATTTCGTCATAATACCAGCTCACCAACAATACTTTTTAAATTTAGTTTTCGAATGAATTTTTCATTCTAACCATGTAACCAATTTCTTAACGGTTTGGATCAAATGAGAAAAAATGTTTGAAACTCATTCAATCTTTCAAATTATTTCTTCTAATCGATCTTTAGATTGTACCTATCGCTGCCATCTCACGACTGTTATAAATTTATTAACATTATTTCGGGCGATATTCAGATAATTATAAAATTTAAAAAACTGTAAGCAACCATTACGCTTAAATGAAGCTGAATTCTTCGTTGCATTTACTAACATCCTGATTTCGTTCTTTTTTTATAAAGAAATTCTCATCAAAAGATCTCAATTTCACATGTTCTCATGCTCAGAGAATCTTTTTTATGAGTATAATTTGGTACAATTGATGTTGAACGTAAACACAACTATGACTCATTTCACATATCAGTCACAAACTATCAGTCACAAACCCGGAGCTAATTAAATTTTTCGACGATTAATACTTCAACATTTTTTCTTGATTAAACAACAGGCATAGCATCCTAAATTCGTTTCACTGGATAATTTAATTGGCACAATACACAACTAGGAAAATCTTCAAATCGAAGCCTACGCATGCCATTGAATACGAAAATAATGGAGAAAATTCTCCGCTTTCGTAATACCAGGAGTAGGCTTTCTACTAAACACACATGTGTTGAGAGAAACTATTCGAGAACATCGAACAAGTTAGAATAAGTATACAAACTTGAAGTAGTATTAGAAAAAGTTTCACTTTTACGACAAAACTGATGTCCGTATACTGACGGGCTCGTCCGAATTAACAATAACGATGGAGCCGACCGATGGAATTTCACAAAGGATAAACTCTAAAGAAGTACTGTCGTTAGATGTTTAACGCCCGAATTAACGCGGGTCCATTTCAAATCGCGCGCGAGTTTTCAGACAAAGAGTGCGATTTCCACGAATCGAGATTTCTACAACAGCTCTGGCGAGCAAGCGATGCCTAATTCAGTGATTCGTCCCTCGAAGAATTCTTCTATATTGAAAACGAAATCCCTATTGTGCACCTATATCGTACACCGATTAAACCGATTTATAGACACTTCGATAGCAAATGACCTTCGCAGTCGAATAATTTTCCAGGGTTATATTGTGAGACAGAAATGAGATGTTCGTGGATGCTGAATAGTATGAGTAACGACTCTAATGGGGTTTAAATTGCCATACTTATTTGCCTTCGCGTGTCACTATCAGATAGGACGATTTTATTAGCCTCTTTTCCTTCACACATCATATGCGATACTGCAAGTTATCTACTCGTAAATGACCAAATAATTTATGTCTTCGGATGATTCGTGAATAACAGAACGAGTTCTTTAGTTCACTGCTTATGATGAAATAATCATAAACGTGTATTTACAATTGGGCAATTGTGCGACATTAAATCGCCTAACCTCAGTTTACAAAGAAAAGCTAACTGGAGTTTAAGAATTGGAAACTCAACTCAGTAATTGAATGGAGTAAGAAAGTAATGCATTTAATTATTCATGGGCGTGATAATCCTAAATGAAGTAGGAAAAGTTGCAAAATTAATTATTACCTCTATAATTGTTAATTAAATATCTACCATAACTGCGGATTTAATCAAGCTTTAACTTCGCAATTAAACTTGACATGAGATTATTTCAATAACTGGTGGTAATATGTGTATCGATAGATTTTGTTATTTTCGCGCTAATTCGATGCATAAAAATAGAAGAAAGTATATTTAATATTGAAAATAACTAAATACTCATTGAAAAAGCCAAGTCAATTATCAATTCAATATGGACATCATCTTGGTGAGAGCTTAACTTTTTCATCACGAGCTTACACGATGTAAGAAATTATTGTATTATTATCATTTTTTTTTAATATAATATAATTGTATTGCTGACTAATTTTAAACAACGAGAACTTCGACATAAATGATAAATTTATAAAAACTGATAAAGAAATACATAAATAACATGAGCATTTATTTCTTAAATTTACAGCAATTCTTTTGCCTTGTGTACACTGGAATTAAAATTTTAATCAAGAATTTAATTTTCCATAAAGATGGCGCTCATATCATCCCCTTACGGATTTGGATGAAAGGTAGTCCAACTCATAGTATACTTAGAGTTAGTACCTCATCATCAAAATCGTAGGTGCCCATTTTTGGTTTAAAGCTTGCGGAGAGGTAATCAAGTTAGCCTACCTCTTTTGGAAATATTTTTAATGAACTGGTTTTTTGATTACGTAATTATGTTATCCGATAATACTCGTCAAAGCAAACAAAAAATGTCACATGCCATTTTTGCCTATGATCAATATTGAAGGAGCTACAGTCGTTTCAATTATTAATTCAAAATAAAAAAAATAAAAAATAAATCCAAAAATATCAACATCTTTCTCTTACATAAATCGACTCTGTACAAAATCATTACAAATTTTTCCAAGTTGAAATTCAAATATAATTACTTTTGTGCATATATGACTGCCTATAACAACATTTTCTTGGATAAGTTAATTTCACCATATCCAATATCCATTATTTCAAAACTTAAGAATATAGCACAATAAAGGAAGAGTTTATATTTTATTGAGGGTGAAGTTCCTTGAATTGAAAAAAAATCTATCCTTGAGACAATTTCAATCTTCAAGTGAATGGCTCTTCTGTGTATGATTATGAAACAAACTTAATAAATATTAAATTTAATATAACAAAAATAGTCAATTTTGCAAATCACAATAATAATTTTGGTTTTTAAAAATTAAAATAAATTTCATAAAGTTGATATTTTTGTGATGGTTGTTAATAAATCAATAATCCGTACGATATAGGTCTTCGTTTCGGTGCCAGAATTTTTTTTATCGTTTTAGGTTTCGGTTTGACTTTCATTCCAGGGTTGTTCCGGTCTTTACCGGTCTTCGGTTCAGGGTTTCTACCCTTTAGGAAGATAATTCAACATTAGTAACATAAAATATGCATTGGAAAAGTTGCCCATCTCCGATATTACAAGTAATAGGGATGATTAAAATTTAAAGGCGACTAGTACAACCTTCGGGCATATCGAAAAGTACTACTTCAAACATTCTTAGCGCCTATAATATTAAAGGTAGGCAATTTTTCCACTGCAAGCTTTTTGTTATCAACCTTCCATAGAGAGGTTCAATAAGTTCCATAAGTTGGTTTTCGCAATTGACCAAATTTTTGGTTTAGTTTTTTTTACGAAAAATTTCAACTCTTCCATAAATTCAGAGAAAGCAATATGTTTACATAATATTTTTTTTCCTGAGTGCAACCATGTTACATTCAAATCTGAACTTTTATCAGCTCTTCAATAAACACATTGCCTATACATGAATTCAACACCTATATATTACAGTGGAATTGTTCTAAATGAATAAGTTTCAATAAAATCGAATTAATATTTTCCGTCCACGAAGCCCTCGATTCACACTACTAAAATAGACGAAAAGTTTGTTACTCAAAATGAAAAATAGGCGCCGAAAATAACATTTACGATGTTTCCACATTCATCTCAAGACTATACAATCGCTACACAGGAAAAATTTTCAACGAGTGAGTCCAACAAGGCAATCCAGTTATTTACCCTCAGCATGTAGACCATACAACACTCACACATGTTTTATCTTGTATCGCAATAACACCTTGTTGCGAATACCTAAAATAGTTAATTCACTTCTATGTTTACTCGTCAATTATCTTCGCCACATTCTCCCGATACAGAAATGTGTGTACATTCGAAAGACGCGGCAATTCTTCTTGTAACACGATAAGGATGCATTTTCGCCGGCGAGTAAAGGCACGATGTAAATATGTTTCCAAGATTGCTCGATAGTTCTTATTAATGACCATCCACGCTCGCATTAATTACAACAAGCCGAGTTGTAACTGGTCCAAAGTGTTAATTAATTTTAACGCTGTTTCTTCGAGAGCTCATCAACAACGAGTCGCATACATTTTCGATTTTTCACCCAACATTAAGTTTATTTACATCGAAAGGCGATTGTGATGCTGGAAATACTAGTATTAAGGAATTACAAGAAACGGTGGTAAATAGTCTTCATATCATGAACGTAGTTCGGTCGCTTTAGTGCGAAGGAGATTAGATAATAATTTGTCGATGACCTTTTTTCCTCGAAACTGCAGCGAGACGATGTTTTGCGATAAAATAGCTCGTAAAGTAAACCAACTAACTTCCATCGAATAAGTAAATTCATTTCAAATGGATTTTTAATGAGTTTTCTATTCGAAATGAATTTGCTTCCACCTGGATAAAATTCGCTATTGTTTTATCATTGCTGAGAAAATATTTTTTTTCCTCTTTTGTTTTCATTACGCTTAGTTTTTGGGAAATGGATATTTTTTTCATTATTCGAAGTCATTATGCCGATCTTCTCGCGACGACTACGGAATCGAGGGAGGGCAATATTCAAAATTATATTACATAAGTATCAATGAAAATGGCGAATTCTTGGTGATTTAGGGAAAAAAATAAATAGCTTCAACGAGAGGTAATTTTATCGATACGTTTCTTAACGATTCGTAGAACAAATCGTGCGAATATAAGAAAAAAGTAATTTTACTTGTTTTCCATTATAAATTTATTTCCCTTAATATCCTTTTTTTTATGCAATTGTGATATCTTAGGAAAAAAATACCGACTCGATATAAATTGTATTCCATAAAACATGACAAGAGTTGCGAAATAAGCGAAATATAGATACATAGTTTTTAAGAAGAATCAAAGAATTACTACAACGTAAAAACGTAAGCCTACTGAGAAAGACTGCAATTGCTAGACAGATGGAAAAAGGTACTAGAGGACTATAATAATACGATGAAAATAATTTCACCAAGAAACCTATTTCTGTTGACTTTACTATTTGCCAAATCAGCAAGAAAAAACTTGAATTAACAGTATGCACTTTATAAATTTCCATCTCATAATTTGAAAGTTACTACTATACGACTTGAAATTCACTTCGCAATTAATGTGAAAAATTGCAAAATAATTTCAAGTAGGTACATCTATATTAATGGCCAAAATACTTATTTTTACTGCTTTTTGGAAACATCAATCTTACAAATCAGGACTGTGGAATGACGTAAATACGAGGGATGGACGTACTGTGCGACTAAAATGTACTAATACAGTGTGATTAACTGAACTAGGCAAGTCTTATATGAGGTGTGATGATATGTGGACGTTAGAAACCTAATTTGTTTAAATTATTCGCTTTTTGATATTTTGTCTTAAATATTTCAATGAATATAGTAAAATTCATCAATACAAATAATTACTAAAAAAAAAAAAAAAAGAAAAAAGAGGGGAACTAATATTAAACCCATAACTATGACACAGACATTAGTCATCTCATTTCAAATCCGAATGATAAGCGTTTTCTGAATATTCAACACTCGGGTAATGTGAAATATGGCTTCACGTCTACCTCCATCCGCAAGCTTTCAGTTTACCTCTCAACTGTACGTTAACTGCCTCTTCGCCCTTTTGCAGTCTCGTAGCAAATATCTTAATATAATAATAACAACGACGTATCTTCCAAATTTCGACCAAATTTACAACGTCTGTTTATGTTTTTATGTCTAAAATGTAAATGAGGTGATTAAAACCGACCCCTACGAGAGAAGAAATATAAAATAAAACCGTTGGAAGCGTAAAATTCAGGTCGAATTAAAATTAGTAGTTAGGTAATTCTTTGTTTTCTCGGGTTTTTATTTTAATTTGAGCGGCGCGGCTGGTTCAACTTTAATAAAAATTTTGCTCCTTTGAAATTTTCGCGCTATTTTAACGAATAATCGTTTATTTTGATTATACGTTCATTTTACAACTTTTTTCCCTGCCGTTGCTTTTATTATGAACGAAGCCGACGAAAACGGGATAATCCTTCCTTTAAAATTTTATTGTTTGGCTTTTTAATTGGCTATCTAGTGTCGTTTTAAAAAAGGCGTACGAATTGCGGCGTTTTCCGGACGGGAAACCGAAATGGGTGAAATTCGACCGTGACTTCGAGCGAATATTTCAAGGTACGCTGAATTGGAATTCCGTTTGAGTCTAGAAATCGGATACTTCTTCAGCTTCGTTACAGTAGTGATAGAGATCCCTTACATCGTTAATGGCCGATACTATTTCAGTTTGAATTTTATTTTTGCGCAAGAAAAAATTTTATAGAAGTTGATTTTTTTTCTCCAAAAGGATGGCAAGTTGAAATTTTTCCTTTTATGGTCATGTAGACTTACGTCAGCCTCAGTTTTATAGAATATGTATTGAAATTTCAACAGAAAACTTTCCTCTCAAATTCTAATGCTGAAAGTCGAAATTTAAAAAATTTAGTTCCAAAATCTCTGTAAGTGAAGCAATAGCAGCCAAACTATCGAAAATTTAGCATTTCCGACTATAATTCTGGGCACCAGAATTAATTATTATAGAGAAGCTAAACATTAATTCATCCTATCATAGGATTTACACTCTTGATTTGTATATTACTCAATTCCTGAATAGCGATCTTTAACATGAAAAAGAGGAATCTTTACCTAGAAAAAAACCATGTTTCAAAAAAGTAACATGATTTATTCCTATTTTGTTTGGTGCTTTGTGAAGTAATTTTTTCCAAGATTCCAACCTATTGTAAAAATGACACAAAAAACTTTCAAACAAATGTTTAGAGTGGTTCATAATCAAAGTAAGAGATTATGTATAAGATGAAAAGGATCATCATGTACGAAGATTCTTATGTATTTTAAAATTATCTTGTAATCAGAAGACAGAGCATGCAATAAGCGAACAAGATGGGGAGCATTGGAGAATAGATGAAGTTTCAATTAAGGCTTTCCTATTATAGTTTCCTTCAAAATTTAAATGTGTCCTGCATCACAAATATACTGTAAACACAATGTTTCATGACGAAATTTTGAAGAGACTGAAGAAAAAAGTGTTTGATGCCAGAGGAAATTTGGGGAGAAAAAACACGCTACGCTTAAGCTTTCCGAAAATTCACCTCATAACTGACCCAAAGTTACCTTACCGCTATCTCACCCTTCGTAATTCTCATTACATAGCTCACACTGAAGTGTTCTCTAAAAGGACATCACCACCTTGACTTGGAGATAGTAAAAAAACTCATAAACTCAAGTATACAAAACCTCTCTTATAGGACTTCTAGAACTGCCCTGAGTATTGGAAAACATGTAAAAAATGCGTTGAGTCTGGACTCGGAAGTTCATTACCAATCTCAACCAGAGGGGAGTGAGACTTCTCCCTCGAGCCCACAAAAATTGAAATCAAAATTTTGATATTGTAATCAATTTGTAATTGTAAAATAAATAATGAAAATTTTCTAAAAATTCTCGACATCATGAAATTTTTTAAGATATGAATTAACAGATTTCAAAATTATGGGCTTTTTTCATCCTTAATGAACAAAAAAATTGTTTTTCAGAATTTAAGGAATCACTGAAACATTCTCCGAATTACAATAATATAAAACCAACACATCGATACGCCTCTAGTCATAGTAACTGTATATGCGGCGCGTAAAAAAAAAATAAATAAAAATGATTTTTCAAGTATTAAAAAAAATTTTAATTCTCAATTTTGAATTTTTTTGAATTTTAGAAAATTTATTCGTTTTAGGTGCAAAACAAAAACATATTTTAATCATTATTTATTTATTTATTTATTTATTCATTTTTTTCTTTATTTCTTTATTCATTTGTTTGTTTGTTTGTTTATTCATTTGTTATTAACTAATTAATTAATTAAATAATTCATTTATTCATTTATTTATTTACTTACGAACGAGAGCTATGCTTGGATTCATTTTTTTCAGTTTTATTATATACTGGACATGTATAATTACTAGTGGCGGCTGAAGCTTTTTTTGAGGGTGGTCGGGGGCGGGGGGGGGGCTGGTGAGAAATCAATAATATCTAGCCCATATCTGCTTGTACAACGACAACGTATCTTTCGAGATGTGCTGGGAGCGGGAAGGGAGATTTCATAATGAATGATTATATTTCAAACACAATAATCTTATTTATATGCTGAAATCAGAAAACAAAAAAAAAAACAAAAAAAAAACAAAACAAAATTACAAAATGAGAAAACACAGTAACAGTTCAGAAATTGTCAGAAAAATTTTTATAAAATAATAACGAAGTAAATCTACTATCAATGGGGACGTGTTATAGCAGTAGCGATGATTTTCATAAATAGCGATCTAAAAATAATATGACAAACGATTTCTACACCATTTTTTACACGTTTCACGTTTTTTTTTTTTTTGTGAATCAAGAATCAAGGATGAAAGATATTTTCTCAATCATTCTGCTGGGCATTCAAACGATGAAAATGAACATTTAACAATATGTATAAAAATAGTAATTTAATTTCATAATTTCGAAGTGAAAAACAGACTAATATTTCCTACGAAAGAGTTTCAGGCAATGGATAGAAATTACGTATACCATCCACCTTCTGCCCCCACAAATAATTGCCAGGACTGTTACACCCGATGTCGAAGATTTCGATGAATTTGGTAATTTAATTTAGTTTTACTGCATTGTCGGGGATGCTTCGATTTGAATTTTAATTTCTAAACTGACTAGCCATCAGAATGGTAGCACAGCTCTTTATCACACCATTTCGTGGAAATATTAAAAAAAATTGCTAATTTCATTCCATCCACATTAGTTACTCTGTAGGGAAACATGGGTTAACTTTTAATCGAATTTAATTACAACTATAATAAATTCGAGGCTCGATATCACCACCAGGTAATCGACGCTTCGAATGAAGAATGACTGCGACGATAATCGACTCTCGCTGTATGTTTCGTTGTGGTACACCGTAAACTAGGTGTAGGTAGGCAAAGTGATTATATATACTCGCAATTAGTGTAATATCTAAACGGGTGCACGTTTTAACGTTTGAAACCGAATTTAATGAATTTTATGGACGTTGTGTGTAATTTGCGTGTAATCGAATTAAAATTTGCTCGAATTGGTTTTCCAATTAAATGGCTAAACCATTAACCTGTGCGGTAAACTTTTTCAATTAAAATTATTCTACTCGGTTGGTATACATACAAAGTATATATTTTGTCGAATGCTCGTGTGCATCGATGAACTCAAAACACTCGTTTGATACTAGAAAGAATACTGAAATCTAACGCATTTATCAGTTCACAGCTGAAGAATTATTACTTTATAAAATGTTGAAAAACGAAAATTTTTATTTCACGGTGATTAAGAAAAGGAAACGTATTTTATCATCGAATTAAAAAAAAATGCTATCGATACTGAATAGAATAAAAATAAGAATATACGTATAGAAAGAAAAGGAGAAAATGATAAATTGGTTTTATTTATCGTAACCTCTCGCGAAGCAATGAAAGCGAGTAAAATGATACCTCGAGGCGTAAAAATTTACAACGTAATTCAAACAATCAACGAAGCCTACGTCGACGAATTTTAATATAACTTGATAACGCGAGCATTGTAATCTTTTCAAGCCAACAAAAAGCTAATGTGTACCGCGGGCCGCACGTCTTTCGTCTTGTGCGGGTCTGGTCGCGCATTATCTGAACGCTGCGGCGGAGCTAGGCGGCAGAAAAGCATAAAGTATAAAATTCTAAAAGCTCAATTACGCCACCGACAATGGAATTTATTACATGCGGGTTGTTCGCGTTACGCCATCTAAATTAAAGCCATACCAAGAAGATCGGGCGACGAACGGGAAAAAATTTCACGTCGAAATTTCCACTTCGCCGGTAAACAAGCGACACGTGTTACGCCGAAAATTTCCCGGCATTATGATACGGAGCCGGATAACGACCTTAAATGGTTCCTTACGCGCTTACATTCGTAGTCTGTTGGAGTTAGCGAGAAAAAAATCACTATCCGTTCGATTTCGGTATCATTATAAGTCCAACGAATCGTATCGCCGGCGATATACGAGTTGATATAAATGAATGAAAAACAATAATATATCGCCGATTCTCGGGCGCGCCGTAACGCCGATAATATAGTGCACGCCGAAACGTGTGGATAATATCCAAATTACATTAGAACGGCGGATGCTCTTGCAAAACCAAAATACGCGCGAAAATCTTCGAATTTGGTGAATTCGTCGGAATTTCCGCAGTTTATTGAAATTCCGTTTCGCTGTTTTGTACGGCATTTTCCACTGGATGGGTGTAAAAGCATTTTTTTTTTCACGCTCTGTCTTTGTCTTTTCGTTCGTACCAACGTAGTTATCAATTTCGCATTTCGCTCGCGTATTTTTTGTACGTAAACGAAATTCGTCGGTTTATTTTTCTTTTTAATTTCCTGATACGTTAACCGTTTATTTTCTCTTCATACGTTGTCGTTTTCGAATACCATATCGAGATTAGGAAGGATTTGTTGATGTTTTTTTTTTTCGTTTTCGCTAGCGAATATATAGGAAGGTTTTACGATAGATATATTTTTCAATCGAAAACAATATAATTTTAGACGGTATCTTCGGCGGTTTTACGATTTCGTGGGCGACAAATCAAAATTTTCGCTTTTTTTTTGTTGTCGACGAATGTGAAAAATTTCACTTATTTCGTTCGCTACGAAACGAGCCGTAAAAATTGAACGAGGTTGTTACGAAGCGGCTAAACATAAAATACCAAATGTCGTATGATACTAGATTAAAATCTTTCATTGTAAGTCATAGGTAAGTAAGCTAGGTATCGATGGAAGGAATTTTTTTCTTCTTATTTTTATGGCGAGAATTTTACCAAAATGAGGTATCAGTAAACATCATTATTTCAGCCTCAAATTGGGATCATAGTAGTAGAATCACTGACGACAAAATGATAAACTTCCAAGAAGTGAGAAAAAGATATACGTAAAAAAAAGTTAGAGGTCATGTTGCATTATTGGAGCTGAATTTTTAATGGAAGCATATTAGACTCATAAATCATACTATCATCTATTTATATTCATACCAGTATCGAGGCTGAAAACCCCTATTCATTACATTAAACTAATTAAGATGTTAGAAATCATATCGAACCTTAATAATGATGGGGTTGTAACTTCGAAAAAAAAAAAAAAATGCTATATTGTTCCCCAGTAAAATATTGAGTAAATGAATGGAATACTGCAGTATGTTCAACAATAAATATACCAGTGACTAATCATTTTGGAACTCACTGCAGCATTCCATTCATTTAGTCGTCAGGTATTTCATAGGAAGCGATTGAAAATCTAAGAATTTTTATCCAGAAGTTACTACACTGTCATTCTCAGAGTGCGATATGTTACGTATTTTTATTGAATTTGAGCTACTTGAGCTGCCAACACCTTTCTTCCAATTTTGAGCATACGCCATTTTGAATCTATTTTAACAAAGGACATGCTGCAGTGCGTAACTAATCTTGCATACGAAGGTTTAGTTTTTTATATTTATTTGAAGAGGAGATATGGATGATGCAAGAAATCTCATGGTCTAATTTCCCCTCCAAAAGCGGTTTTACCTAGAGTGAGAAATTTTTCATTGCAATCTCAGCTCACTTTATTATGAAGATTCAAAATTGAAAACTTTCTTATACTTCTAAACATTTTAATGATAGCTTTCCCTCCCAACACCACCTATGAGGATGGATATTTAGGAAATGGTATACTTCTAGTCCCTAATAATCATATGAAATCAACATTTCATACAAATTTGAGCAATATGAAGCTCTTGAAGCTTTTCTACAATTTTCCCAGCACCCATTTTGAATTTATTTCGATCTAAATTCAGAGTGTCATATTAAGGTTTTCAACTGAGGTGAATAGATAATTATAAAAAGCAGGTTACAATCCTTCGTACCAACTTTTAATCGTGATGTTTTCATGTCATAAACTAACAAAGTAAAAAGCACGTGCACTTACAACCTATCACTAGTTGAATATCGAATGATTTCGTTCATCATCTTAAGAATCAGCAAGAAAATTTAAATAAATGCACGTGATTTTTACCTTGTGAAATCACAAATTGGTGGTCAGCGAAGTGATGTAACATTCTTATTATATCTATTTCTATTTACTTTGTTGCTCAATTAACCCCTCACACTGTAGTATACAGGGGAAAGAGAATTATTCAATTTTTTTTTTATATAAAATTTATTCAACTGTCGGTTATTCACTAATTTAAACTTCATTCATAGGAAATAAAAATTTTTCATGCATACATGAACATGAAATGGACATTTTTTTCGTATTTTTGGAGTATAAAAGAAATTCTATTTAGTAGGGTTGAAGATGTGTTCTTTCAAAAAAAAAATTCTCTTAAAGCAATTTGTATTCAAAGCGTAACATCAATGGAATTATACGTGGGGAAACTCAAATTTTTCATTTGGACGATAAAAATGTAGAAAATCAGGGGTGCTTTTTTTACTAAATTTCATAATTTTTTAGTTCCTGAACATATTCTAAAGAAAAAAATGTAAAAAAAAATATATGTATTCAAATTTCCATTTTCAGTAATAGGTTTTGAGCACAAGTGCTATAGGAAAGTTCCAATATTTTTATTTGAATACGTCTTTAGGTCTATAGAACAAATGCTTATTTTGGTGCACCTCAAAAATACAAATAATAATTTTCTGAGCTATTTTCGTTCTACCCTAGTGTACATTATACACTCGTTGCATAGGCAAACATCTTGGTTAATATTTTCATTTTTTATTCCTACTCCCTGTGCGAGAAGCTTACCCTTTTTTTCTTTCGCTAGTTGAAACAATGTTTTCATGATTATTTTTTATTTTATTTTTGTACGCGTCGTGTACAGCCGCAGGGTCTAGACGGTAGACGCGCACATATTTCGAAAGTTGGTTTAAATGAATAGGGCTAGACTGGTGGACTATTTTTTTTTGTCATTTTAAATCGATTAAATAACTTCATAAGTAGAAAAAAAATCATTTCTATGATTAAGACCGTATTGAGAAAAGCCCTCACGTCATAGATCACGTGACTTCAACACAAGTACAACACGTCATATAATTATAAAATGACAATAACGAAAGAGGCGGAAGTGTCCCCTCATGCTTCTCAAGTGTCAGTTTTCCCTTCTTTCGTTTACGATCATATGGTAAACTATGTTAGCATTATTAAAGTCACGTGCCTTCTGACGCCAAACTATTATTCCCTATCACCAAAAATACCGATATACATTTCTGCATGCTATTGGTTATCTGATTGTCGAGGTTGAAACAATACCAACTTTTCAATGAAGATTTTTTTCTTTTAATATTGAAATAATCGAATAAGTTCTCACTTTCATGTTTTCTCGAGGAAAAAAAACCAAACAATGCATTTGATGATAAAAAAAATTATATAATTCATATATTTCCTCCATTCGAATCACTTATAATATCATTTCTCAAAGGTGGGCACTTATGTAAGGATATAAGGCATATAAAATTATTTGAGACCATAAAACTTCGGCTCCGAATTTCTTCAATTTCATCCTGTATTTCTCAATGAAGTTGTGCATGTGTGCTCATCACATGTATCATAAAACAAAATTTTTTTCAATTTTTTCAAAATTTAGTTTCCAATAGGAGACATGACATGGCAAAAATAAGTGAAGGAAATCATGTATAGGTGATTGTAAGCATTCGTTCATAAATATTTTAAAAGTCTTGTTCGAAAAACAGTCCTATGAACGACATATCAAAAATTCGCTCAGTTTCACTAAGTAGTTTTTCAGAAATATCGTCTCAAAAAGCGTTGAAAAAAGTAAACAAGGATTCTAATTATCAATACCTGCAGCATAGCCTTAACAATAAAAACCTACATACATCCATAAAAAGGCTCTTAATCAATTACCGCAAAAACAAATAATAATACATGAATATCTACTGTCCTTTTCAAAGCAGTTAAGCTATAATAGCTATCCTTTTCATTGAAAAATCAGCTAAAAATCCTATTACAATTTCGTAAATAGCTGAAGTTAATGATGGCACTGACCTGACCCATATACGACAACATTACGTAAATGCACATTTAAAAGTACACATACGACGACTTCGACACACATTATGTACCATTAGGATTCAACATTTATGATTTTAATTCTTAAAAATCGCGAGATACATAAAAGACCAAACAAGAAAAAGGGTTAAAAAAGTCCAAAGAAGATTACAATCAACGGGTATACGCTTTAAAGCAAACAACAATAAACCGTAAGATTACCGCTATCGCGGTTAAACTCGATGAAAAAAATGAACGAATTTTTACGCCCGCCAAACGACGAATAGAATCTCGCTTCCTGGTAGTTAGAAAAACGATTTTATTTTGCGACTTATCGAAAAAATGGAGTAGAGTTGCACGGTTACTATTAAGGGTAGGAAATCTCCAGAGAACCCGTATCTATTTTTTAGCCAACGCGATATGAAATATTTTTCTCATTTCCATGTTTTTTCTTAAAACAATTTTTTTCCATTACGTTTTTTCACCGGGATGTTTTTGACTACTTCGTTTGCTAAACTTTCACTGATGTGGCGTTTCTCTACCATACCATGTACGGTGATAACGTGCACTACGCTACATCGTATTCAACAAACATCCCTAGTGGATTGAATACACTGATTGTATGTGTCATGAAATCATCAAGTGTAATGTGTTTTTGAAGAGAGAATCAAGTCAAGAGGTTTTAATTTCGTTATAAAACGTTAATATCACGTTGGAAGAGATGAGCGAAATGAACAACAAGGTGAGAATAAAAGGGGTCAGCAGCTCCATTCACAGATTAGTCATTATGGTAACGAATGCTGAAGCCGAAATTACAAATTAGGAGCCCTAAGTTTGAGCTGATGAGTAAAATGCAATAATATCTACGATGGCAGATTAAGTCCTGTCCCATTTCTGTTGAAAAAGGATACTCTAAATGTAAATTTTACAAAATTCTATTTTTTTACATTATCGTTGCGATTTTCATTTCAGTAACATTCTCAGAATATAAGAGCATACTTAAGAATAACATTGCGAAGAAGAAAAAAAAATCAAGAATTGATTACGATAATGTTAAAAAAAAAAACAATAGGAATTTAACTCAAGCCTGAAAAGTTGCCATCACTAAGATCGAATAAATGGTAATGAACGAAATGAAAGAAAAAACAAAACTCATACCTATCGAAAGGGAGAAGAAAAATTTGCTTTTCAACTCTAGCAACGACCGGCTATGGCAGATTAAGTCGCTGTTTCGATTCCGTTACACTTTAATCTCAACGAAAGCTGTCGTTCTGAAGTTGTTCTTTTGTATTCTCACCATTCTTTACTTTCATTATTGGCTTGTAATAAGGAGAATGCTTCTTGAAAAGCTAATTTCTCGACCTAAAAATAAAAGATTTTTCATTACGAGATTTTCGAAATTCTCGACTTTCGTATAGGAGAGAATTTATTGAAAGAGCGGAACTGTTTACGTTTATCGTTGCAACTTCGTAAGTTCAATTTTGAGCACTTGTACTTCTTATTAATTAATTTTGTTACGTTAAAGTTGTACCAATAGTTCAATAAATCTAAATTATTTAAGAACCATTCACAGCATCATTTTCGTAGCGCCGTCTACCAAATTAAACCCTGGTGTTCATTAACAAAAAATACAATTTTTGAGTACTTAAAAGAAAAACCGTTACCAATGGAACAATCTTTCTCAATTATTTTGTAATCATTATAAATTTTTTACAACTAAAAAATATTTGGCTGACATGTTGCGTTCTCCATTCTTATCAGCAATAAATACGCAACAAGCGTTTATCAGAAGGATCTAATTTGGTAAACATCACTATAACAAAATTTTCTCCATGATTATGTGGGGAAATGCTTCAATCATCTTGCTAAAAATACATATTGATAGATGATGAGCAAATACCACTTGTGTGGCTGAAACCTCTTTTAATATAACACATTTCAAAACATGCATTTTTCAATTCTTCATTTCTGTACAATTTGCATAGCTTATACAAAGAAACTTTTTACTTCAAATTGCAGGAATCGCTAAATCATCAATTCTTGAGAATATATACGTATAGAGAAAAAATTACTAATGGCGACTTCTAATATGTAATCAGAGTGATCAAAAGGTATCCAATATCGAAGAAATCAATAACCTAACAATTATATTGGCTACTCCATGCTTTTTAATTCTTATGATGGATGAGGAGATGAAATTCACATTTTTTTTTTTTTAAATTCCATCGTAGATAACCATACCCAGAGGCAGAGCCCACCATCATATAAAAATACATAATTCATGAGAAATCAAAAAATAATACCAGGAAAAAATAGTTTCACATTTTCATTGTAGATAGCGTTCACCACATAAGATTTAATTACATTGATGTAAGGAAAATTAGAAGAGAGAGACTGAGAGAGAGCAATGACAATGACATATTCGTTACCCTCGCACTATCTGCTTTCCTCCAAGTTGAATCGCTATCTCTAAGCGAGTTCCACAACTAACCCATTTATGGTTCCTATTCAACAAAATGAAGGATAAATTTTTAAACAGTGCTGGGCTATCTATAATTCTACATAATATGTATTACATAAAATTTCAACCTGATTTAACAACAGGCATAGCAGCTTTGCACAATGTAACGCAATTTTCCACGGAAGGAGAGAAATGAGTAAAGCGAAAATGATTGAAAATCCATCTTTTCATACCAGGGAACTTTTTTATTGGGCTAAAATTTACATGGATTGTGTATCCTTGAAACAACGATGCGGCCTCCTCTTCAAAATCTAACCATCCTAGAGATAGCGTAATAACCAAAGCACTTTAAAACGCCACCAAAAAAAAAAAAAATCATGAAAAACACATGAGCTGTAAGGAAAAATATTTTTGGAACTGAGCAACATCCAACATCTCTAATTTCTCAAACTAGTTCGATTATTAAAATAATTCTCCTTACACAATGTCCTCAGTCGTACTAATAATTGTAGATGATTTCAAAAATGTTTGAAATTGCAGCTTCGATGTCCTCTTAACCACAAAGTAGAATTCTTTATGCAAAATACTGAGAATCCGTTACTTATGAAAGACAGCATATAAGTAGGAAAACTCTTGGGGCATAAAGTTTCGAAGTATATATACATATATACCTATGAATGAACCTTATTTACACTCCTTTTTTTATTTTTTAAAGAGAGTGAAAAAAAATCATGAAATGCTTCAGGAGGTGTTGAATGAAACAAGTTGAGACTGTTCTCTTATATCCTGTGATAGCTCCTACATTATTATTCCTTCTATACATCTTATACAAATATTTAGAATTCCTTGAGATCTAAAATTAAAAAAAAAAATGCACTAAACAGAATTTCAAAACTAGTTTCATTTCAAACATTAAATATTCACGTTTTTCATTTTCATTATTAACGTTCTTTCGCTGTAATAAAATCCGAGAATTTTAATTTCAACACCATTTGAGAAAAACTGTCTCTCTTTAATACACAGTTACGTATTTGGATAAAATTAAATTTACTAACACATTGGCTTTTGGGAAATGGTGAAGAAAGTGAAATGAATTTTATAATATCATACTAAAATATCAAAATAAAAAAATAAAATAAATCGAAAAATGTCTGCAAATCTACTTTGTAAAAACAAGTACCATCTTGTACTTCTATACCTACCTTCGTGACTGCATCCATACTACATAATTAACGCACGCGAGTAAGCAACGTTATAAGACAAACATATGTCGTACAAAATTTTAATAGCACAAAGTAAAATGCTTGTTATAGCGATGTGTTACAAAAAAAAAAAAAATGACTAAAAATAAATTATACCACCGCTATTGTTGGAAGAATTTCGGCGAAAACTCGTAAAAACTAGAGAGATTAATTTCAACGATCACGCAAAATGAGAAAACCGCACGCGAGTTGGATATCATTTTTGAAATTACAAATTTCGTACGCGGTTGAAATTTTTCATTTTTTTCTCTTTCCTTGAAACTGAAAAATTGCTTACTCAAAATTATTATTTCGTCGACGAATGAATATTAATCGTATTGTCAGCATCTTCTGTTTTGAATTTGTTTCGCATATTTTACCACCTGCCAGACAGTACAACAAGTAATAACATGCTCACCATTAGCTCTGAACGAAGCATCGATTTATACTTGTAATTTCAAACGTCGAACTGGAAGAAAAAAATGCTAATTTCAATTTAGAATCCACACTTGATCCACACTGCCTTGAAAAAAAAAGGTCCTTGAAAAATTCACGACTAAGGGCTCAAGTTTTGTTATAAAACCAACAGCACCGATCGAAAACAGAAATAGGGTGAACTGTTGATAATTTGTTTCGAATAGTTTTTCAAAGTACTCGCGACGAAATTTATCTCTCGTAAACGAATTTTCCACCACTTATTACGCCTTCACGCGGTTGACACATAGTCTCGGTTATTTATTTACTCGCGACGTGCTTATGAAACCGAAACAGGTACACGCGAAATCGGTATTTATTTTTTAAACTGCCACTTTCGCGACGCCACGTCGAGCCTCGGTCTCCAACCGCCAACAGCAAGCCGGCAAAATCATCCGAAAAAACAATTACAATAAATTTATCAACCTGAAATTGGATCGCTATATCAAACGGAAACCGTATTATTTCGGCAATATAGTCGTTTTGTACGTAAGGTTCGCATAATAGGCGACCACCGAGTATAGCAGCTGGCACGTGTCGGAGGCGGCTGTGATTTCACTACGACAAAAATTCAATCGGCAATTCATCTGACTTGAAACGTCGTAATATATGAATATGAATTCGAATTTTATTTCAACTATAACTTTGGAAACGACTTAATTCGGTCAACTACTATGAATACCCCAGTTTCGAAATTTGAGGGCCCAACTCCGTGCTACTTTTGTTAAGTGTACTTACAGAGTTTATTTTAGTGTATATTTGGACACATTTGGGGAAATAGGCAAAATTTGATGCGCAATTGAGGGGAAAAGTGTGCAGTGGTAAAAATATTTATCTTCTAAATAATAATGAAATCCAAAATAAAAAATCTCTGTAGCTGAAAAAATTTTCAAAATTAAAAAAATTACAACAAAATTAAACTATGAATGATAATTCATACAAGAGTGCAATTAAATTACCTCAAAATGATCAGCTGAATAAATTAGCAGATTATCTAAAGATGTTTTTTTTAATTAAGCACAAAAAAATCTAGTGAACCAACTCTATCCTTTTATCCTCTGACATGCTTTTTCAGTAATAAGTACATACATTTCTCACTTTCCCATATACATAAGAATTACATCAGTCATGAATTATAGAGCTGTAATTTCGCAACAAAAAACATTCTTATAATTTTCTCGTTAAGTCGTTATCGAAGCTGTAAATTTCAGCTCATGCAATGTGTTGTTTGAAGTTCAGAATTCTATAGTATGTAAATGTCATGCGTTCTTCATACCATATTTTAAGTTGCCTATTTCAATAGCCTGGCCAAGGTGAACCAAAGGTCCACTCTTGTCATTCTTGGGCACAATTTCTTTTTGTTTTAATTTTAAATTTTGATGGCATTTTCCTTCAAAAATTATAAAATTTATTTTGCACTTTGTGCAAAGTTAAAACCAATATACATACCACTATACATTTTAACTCTATCCAATTCCCCCTCTTCTCCCCGCCCCCCCCCAAAATCGAAACTCATGGAAAACATTATCATTCCACTTTTCGCCTCTTCTTCGAGAAAATACAATTCTCGCATACTATTGCTTATGGGATGGAATAAAGAAACATGCTAACCGTGTCAGTGATGGACTGGCTATGGTGCTAGAGCAACATCCCTAGCTCATTTGAAAAATTTAATAAAATTATACGCAACAAATGAGTAAAATATATGCCAGATAAACAACTTTACTTCAGTACCATCGCATAATAAATAGGGGCCTTGGTCAAGTTAGCACCACACGCTTCTTCAAATCAGTGCGTTCGTGAACAGTATGAAGGAGTAGGTTTACCTTAATTAGATTTTACAGCTTTCACATCGATTCTACAAAATTTCATAAAAACTTTTTTTTGTAGAAAATTTACAACACTACAATTTACTGCCAAACAAATTTTTATTCAAGGGCAGAAATAAACGAGGTATTGACAAAAAACCATTTGAGGGGGCAAAAGTGTGGATTTCAAGGGAAAAGTACAAAGCAAATTCAAGGGAAGTTTTTGTATATTCAACTGGATTATTTTAGCTGCACTTTTATGGGAAAAAAATGTCTCCCAATTTGGTCAAGCACATACTAATTTCACTGCGCTATGTGCTACTGCTAAAGCTGAACAATTGTACTGAGATTCTAGTGGTTCTGTTATTTTGTTCATTTGGCAAATTTTCTTGAAATAAGAGTAGTCAAGGTGCCCGTTTGTGTACCGACGGCCGGTTTATTTGTGGGCGTGGTGAGGTAGGTAAGGATGAATAGTGTCTGCAGGTATAAAGAATTGTCTGATGAACAGGTTAAAGGTTAATAAATCTGCTAATCATTATTTATTGGATATGAGTAACATAGGAGAATAAGAGGTTGATGTAATTTATTATTGAATAAAATATGAAATCTAAATGTGTTAATCAATCAAAAAAAAAAAAATGTTGAAGGCGTGGGGAAGTATCCGGAGGTAAAGAAAGGAAAGGATGAATTGTCAGGTAAAATATATTATAACAAAATGGAGAATTAATGTAGGAATGGGTCCATCACATTCATGTGGTATTTTTGGAGTCAGGTATAGGTTGAGAATATGTTATTTATTAAATTAATGTATATGTCTGTGGGAGGTGTAGAGAAACGAATTTTTTAGATGAAATATTTGAAATGTAATACTAGATTATAAAGGAATTGAATAATGAGATGTTGTATCAAGTTGGCGACGGTGTGGGCTTTGATAGAAAATTAATAATTTAAAGAATTTGATTAATATTTTTTTGAGAAAAGAATTTAGGTATCTACCTGTTAAATTTAAAAAAGGAATTTTCTTGAAGGGCATAATAATGAGTGGAATTAGAAAAAAAAAGGAATAAATAATTTGGTGTATCCTTTTAAAATATTATATAGATTAATGATAAGACATCTGGAATTAATGGAATGAGGGAATTTTCCCAAAGGACATATATGGCTGTTGGTATTTGAAAAAAGGAACCTGCCCCTTATGACATCGCGGTATCCTTCAAAAGTTATATACATTAATAATTAACTTGACGGTTCATCTTCTTCGATGCTCATAGCTGTAGCCAGCTCATCCAGTAAACTGTCAATTTCCTCATTCCATTAATTCCAAATGCTTTATTATTAATCTATATAATATTTTAAAAAGATACACCAAAGTATTCATACCTTTTTTTTCTAATTCCACCCATCATATATTTCCTTCAAGAAAATTTCTTTTTTAAATTTAATAGGTAGATACCTAAATTCTTTTCTCGAAAAAATTTTAATTAAATTATTAAACTTATTAATTTTTTATCAAAGTCGACACCGTCGTCAACTCATAATACAACATCTCATTATTCAACTCCTTTATAATCCTGTATTACATTTCAAATGTTTCATCTAAAAGATTCGTTTCGCTACATCCACCACAGACATACACATTCATTTAATAAATAACATATTCTCAACCTATACCTGACTCCAAAAGTACCGCTTAAATCTAATAGGTCCATTCCAACATTAATTCTCCATTTTGTTATAATATATTTAACCTGACAATTCATCCTTTCCTTTCCTTACCTCCGGATACCATCATTTTTTGTTTTTGTTTTTTTTTTTTAATTTTGAAAAATTTTAACACCCCCAATGGCCAGTTGTACCTGAAATTTTGGTTACTTGGCTCTGCGTAGTCCTGTGACGGTACAGTTTCCAATACAATTTATCCCACTGAAATTTGATTGTCGATGTCTAGGTGATTTACCTTGTGAGTACTTATCTAGATTTTATAAAATACATTAATTTTTTATTCAAGCATAACAATAATTTTGAAAATTGTTTTACAATAATTCAACTATTTGAAATTACTGAATGAATTTTTACCATCCAAATTGAACTTTGATTCTTTCATTTTTCTCGAACGCGAAACCCACATAAGGCACAGTATACGCAATTCACTCGAGCGAAATGAACGCAAGCGTTTCGAAATTACATTCGAATCAATCGCGAATGTAAAAGAGTATTTGGAACATTCGTGGCCTTACATCTGCAGAAAAATCGTTTAAAAGTGTTCGCGACATTAGATGTGTTATTTGTTGTAAGATTGAATGTTCGTTATATCCGTATTTTAAAGTAATCAATCTTACCCTCTGTTTTTGTTTTTGTTACAGGTTCAGAGCGGTTTGTTGCGGGAGATATTTATTAGAAATCGCCGGCAGGAGCGTCGCAGTCGATTCTGTTTATCAACCTTTCAATAATGATGAATCGTTTTATACTTTTTTCATTCACGTCCCTTCTGTTCGGCTTCATTGGTACGAGGCTTTCCCTCCGTTTAATTTAAAGCTTCGGGTTTTTCGTTACTTTTATACATTTTTACTTTTTTTTTTTCGCGCGCAAAAAATAATAATACCACCGACTTCGCAATTCAGTAGTGAAACTAACGCGTCGCGGGGCGTAAAAAAATGAAAACGCCCGTCACACGATTACACACCTTGTTTCGCAACAGCGAAAATTTCAATGATCAGTATGGAACGGAATGTTGTAACAGATAATGTGATATTCTCGAAAACATGGCAAACAACTACGTGATTAGTTTGGAGCAATCCAATCAAGAAGAATACAATCAAACCGCCGTAACCGCTAGTGTCGTCAATTCGACTCTATATCAGGCTAACAGCACAGAAGCTGTGCCCAAGTACGACACGTCTAATTATACCGATTATCTCAACATTAGCAACGAATTACCTATCAAATACGCGGTACCAATGTACGGCTATGCAATGCCATTACTGCTGTTGGTCACCATCGTCGCCAATACGCTGATCGTCGTCGTACTCTCCAAGAAGCACATGCGAACGCCAACTAACGCAGTACTAATGGCGATGGCTTTATCCGATATGTTTACCTTGCTGTTTCCGGCCCCTTGGCTTTTCTACATGTACACGTTTGGCAACCACTATAAACCGCTGTCACCGGTCGGCGCTTGTTACGCTTGGATCGTTATGAACGAAGTGATACCCATGCTGTTCCATACCGCCTCCATATGGCTCACTTTAGCCTTAGCTGTTCAAAGGTACGTATTTACTTCTTTCCTTTACTTTTTTGTTTCTACATCGTTTATTTATTTACCTTTTTACCGCGGTTAATGACCGACTTGGAATTATATATATACGTCGACGGTAGCGTTTTTGTAAATAAAATCCTCGATTGGAGAGTTACACTTTTTAATATTCTCTTCCTACGTTCGAACGAGTTACCAAGTTGAACATTTAGCTCGAATAAAAACACACACACCCACGTCACCACGTATTTATCAAAACTTTCCTCATAAGCAACGACATTTCAGTTACGTCGCCAGTATCGAGTACCGAAATCACACCCGAGAAAAAAACACCCTCGAATAATTCTTCACGTGCTAACGTGCATTCCGGCGCATAAAAATGCATTTTGCATAATCACTCGCATAAAATGCAAATCAATGTTAAATTTTACCGGCATGAGTTAACGATATTCCGAATCTAAACCTTAGGAAAAAATTATACGCAAAAAACCAACTATACGGGGTTATTAACGTCACATGCGAACGAAATAACCTAATTTTTCAATTTTGTTCCACTTTCGAAAATTTTCAACTTTTTCCCATACCAATGTGTGTAATAAAAGCTCGGAAAAATCTCTTCGCTAACTTCTATCGTATTATCATTATCAACGAAAATACCATACTCGAAGCGCTATCTGGCGTTGTAATATTCGACCTATTTTTTTTCATTCCTCTACCATTATATCGTCGTAAGTTTTATCGTATAATGTAAAAAAAAAAAAAAAAAAAAAAAAAAAACTCGAGAGCGTAAAGTCACGTTTAATGGTAGATTATTTCTTCATTATAACAAGATTAATCGAACGAAGTACGTCGTGACGAGATTATTTCTTGCGAAAAATTTCTTCTAATGATTTTATCCGGAGATTTTCCTCTTTTCCGCGTACACGCTAGCGCCAGCTGTGTACGTACATATTTCACAGTCGAAAATGATGAAAAGAATGCATTCTGCGCGCTATAGAAATATCTTCGCCGAAATATATTTTTGCAACTCTATCGTATAGTTTGCTATGAGAGAAATGTTATTGTAAACGTACAATACCCATTAGCTCTTCTTGGGTATACGAATACCCAACAACAACCCAAAAGTACATGTCAAAGAAAGAAAAAAGGAAGTTGGATGGATTACATAGCGACGTGAATTTACATCCAACAAAGGAAGAGGCCGGTCAAACCACGGTGAAGGATGAGCTTGGGAGGAAAAAATACTAACCTGCTGGCCTCAGGGTCAGCCGCGAAAGGGACAGTCGAATTCATGGCAAATAAACTTTCATAAGTTGTACGATCGGAGGAAATCTTTTGCCCAGGCGAGGAGCCCAGCTATTGGAACTTAGATCTAAAATATGTTTTTTCGCAAAAAAAACAATAATGATAAAAAATATTTTCATCATAATAATTTTTTACAGCTTTGCGAAACTGTTTGTACCTGTTTCGTACTTGTGAACTGGGAAATTAAAATTTTCACATTTTTGTGCTTTTCTTATCCAACCATTCGAATATCTTTAAAATATATATTGAACCAAAAAAAAGAAGTTATTACTCTAGTGAAAACTATTCAGTTTAAAATTTAATGAAGCGGAAAATATTAATTAACTAATTAAATTTATTATCCTTCATTCAAAACATACATCAATCTGAATATGAATTTGAAAAGAAGGAGAAATGGAGAGTACAACGATATTTTTCAAAAAAAAAAAATCAAGAGTATAAATAAGGATGGAGAAAATTTTAGATCCTGTCAAAAGTGGAAAAGGCAGGGAATAAGCAAGTTGGTAAATTTTCTTTTATACGAGGTTAATATCGGTAAATTTTAGTATTTTACGCTACTTTATCATTTTTGTCCACCCCTAACTTTTTTAAATTCGTAAGAAATACAACTCACGAAAGAAATTTTTCCAATAGGTTGGCAAGTTGGTAATTCCAAAAGATTGCAATTTCAAAAACTGCAATATTTTATTTAAGAAAAGTTATCTGTCTTATTTTTAATATTGCTTATTAGCGCAATTGGTCAAGTTTACCAACTTTCCGCTAAAACTCCAAATTGACCAACTTTCTAAAAGCCAAGGCGAGAAGCACCCCCCCCCCTTTCGGTACATTATTGATAAGTATATAACATTAAGCTTAGGTATACATAAGTTTTAAGAAAAAAAAATCATATTCTCTAGTTCTTTGATCGCTTGGTGTTTTATTTCTCGACTCAGTCAAGCATAACATTCGCAGCTAATTATCATTAGATCTTGTAACCGCACTTTGTTCATCGTAAAACGGATACGAAATTTAATCAATATACCCATACCCTTCTCATTAAAAATATGGTTTGTCAAGTCATTGTTCATGTTTTTGAATTTGTTTTCTGGTTAATTTTTTATTTGAAATTTTGATGTTTCAAGATTGCTGGTTTCCTATAATAGCTGTTTTTAAGAAGAAAAAAAACCCAATTGCGTACGAAACGAGTCCGCAAAATTTAATCAGATTTTTTTTTTTAATACAAATGTTACTTTATCACCCTCAAATACGAAAATAAACTTTTATATTCAAAAAAATGTCAATTTATAATTATTTAAAAATTTGTAACGACAAAATATTTGTTACAAGTATTACAACTCAAGGCTCCAACCATAAAAAACAATATCATAATACATCTTGCTTTTTAATGCAAGCGTACCACGAGTTTTCAATGATGCCTCGATTGCAACACGAATATTCGGTCGTAACACTTGTAACAAATATTTTGTCATCACAAATTTTCAAATAATTATAAATTGACATTTTTTGAATATGAAAATTCATTTTCATATTTGAGTGTGATAAAGTAACATTTATGCCCATCTCGCTGGTCTAAATGCTCATTTATCTCCTATGATTATATAAAATATCATATTCAAACAAGAACATAATATACTAATATTTCATTTATTAGGTATACGAAATAATTTTTCCATGCACTTATTTTCAACTTCAGACCTTTTATTTTCAAAATGATACCTACTAAAAAAAATAATTTTTGATAAAATTTTCAAATAATTTTATACATATAATGATAAAATTTCATGAAGAAATTATGCAGAGATTTCAATCATCTGAAGATGATTTATTTTTGCAAGTTGAATTCATAAACGCGATAGGTTAATTGCATCTTGATCAGCTATATTCGTACATAGGTAAGTACCTACTCAGTTGTGAAAAATCTTTCCTTTTTCTAACATTTTTTACTTGATCAACTTTGTATGAATTTTGATTTTCGAATTTGCAATTCTTGTTATAAATGATGATTTCTCCTCTTTTAACATAGTTTTGACTTTTTTATGCATTATTTTCATGATAAAACAAAGCACTTTCCTCTTCATTCGCACCGGATGTCCATAATAAGTTTTTGTTGGCTGCAAAAATTTTACCTTAAAACACTAATTTTTTTAATGCTATCTACGTAAATTGAAAAAATTTTGCTTTTTTCTCAATTTCTCATAAAAAACAGGTTGAAAAATGAGTGATTTTATTGCTGTTTCGTCTTTATCTCTTGCTGATTTGACATCCAATGCGAGTGAAGAGCCATTAAGTGCTTCATTTGAGTTATCTTCATCGGAATTCGAAGTAACCAAACACAAGAAAGGTAAACTCTTATTGAAGGAAGAAAAAATACTACTTTACAACACTTTCACTAAATTGAAACACGAAAACCCACATAAATTTAAATATGAAATAATTAAACTCCTGCAAGATGAATGTGGGGTTAGTAGGAGGAGTACTGAAAACATAATTAACGAAAAGAAATTACACGGTGATTCCGAAGTGTAAAGAACATTCTAATGGATGCGCAACTTTCGTTTTTACATCAGTGATGTGACAAGTAAAACGCGAATATTCGGCCGCCAACAGAAACTTTTCGTTTTAGGCTCTTACCCTTCTTACAGCGACTCGAGTATAATCTTTGACTATATACCCCTGGACCGCTTGAACTCATTCTTTAGAATAATACAAATTTCTGTCGATATCAAGTGAACGCTCTCAGACCAAAATGCGTCTGCGCATGCGCGAGTTCAAATTTATCAGTATTACTCGTATTTCAAGTTTCGAGTATAACAAGTTCAACTGGTATCAGCTGTTCCTGTTATTATCTTTAACTCGCGCATGCGCAGACGCATTTTGGTCCGAGAGTGTTCACTTGATATCGACAGAATTTTTCTTTACAGTTCGAGCGGTTCAGGGGTATATAATCAAAGAGTATAATTTAAATTCAACAGACAGCTGAATTTTTACATAACAAATTCACAAATACGTGGCTAGCAACCAGCGAGTGCGAAATACAAAAACTCCGTACTTAATCTTACACAACCTAGAGTACCTAAAGCCATATTGGTTCATAGAAAATAATTTTCAAAGTTCCTAAAAAATTGAATTTGAAAGGAATTGAAAGAAAAATAACAGCGATGTAATCAGAAAAACTATATTTTTCAAATAGGCATATCAAAAACAACCTACGCTCAATTTTTACGATTTTATGTAGTCGAATTTTTGAAAATTCTGGTGATTTTTCTGAACCAATATGACGTCTTTCTCTACTCATCTTGTATAGGTGACTTAACAAACCCTTTTTAACGAACTACAGAATAACGAAATGATGAGAAGTGTAACATGTTTTTTTATGGTTCATTATTTTTGTCTTTTAATAATTTGAAAATACTGCATTAACTTCCTTGTGGTCGTGATAACCACATGATTACAATAAGCTTGAAATGCAAACATTTGAAGACCCTCTCTTCCCGACCTCGACGTCCAAATATGGAAAGCTATATTAGCTATCACTTTTCGTTAAAAACTCATCTAAAAAGCAACTCTCATTTAAAAACACTTTAAAACTGCAAAAAGTAATAATTTTTTATTCTTTATTTTTATAAAATAGAAAAAAATGCTAATCACAATTTCATTTGACGTCAAATTTTCTAAATTGAACTCAGTAATTCGAGGCATCGTACCATAATTACAGCGGAACTATTGCAACACAACGTATACGCCAACTCGGTATCTGCGGCTTTACAACTTCTGTTCGTTGATAATATGAAATCCGACAAAGTCGAGGCAATTAAAACTTGTCGTCGTTATTTTATACAGCGCATACGTGTCGGTTAGCTCGGTGACTTGCGCTCGCTCGGTTATTAATCAAAACTTTAAAATCTAATTACCTTTCCGTAAATATTTGCGTACGATGATTTTTTACACAATACATACGTATCCGTGCTCAAACAGTGCGTTAATCATTAGAAATCACGAGACGATGCATCACGCCACAATTCGTCGTATCTTCGCGTACAATAAAATCTACTCTCCGAATTCAACCGAATGTAATTCTACGGCGCGGATTTTTCATATTCACGAATTACATATCGTTTATATCTTTGACATACGTACAAAAGCCTAAGTTCATTATAAATTTTCGATTTCGCGGCGCGCGAACGTGAATATTTTGCTAAAATGAAGATAACTATCTTACAGCAACACTTATGAATAAAACATTTGGCGCAACTTCAAAAGCCTAATATTGAAGAAATTCACTGCTCCAATTTCGGATTAATAATACGAACGCAGATATATAACATTCTATAATCACACCGCATACGTATACGAAGCGAGTCGAATAATTTGTATAACGGTCGGGAAACGCGGTTTTGAGGAATTTTACCCATTAAATTCTAAATTATCACAATAGAAAACGTAAAATCTCTAAAGCTATTTTGTTAACTCATTCGCACGCCATACCGATATCTGTGTATGGCGGTACACGACCACGAGCCACGCGTATACTACACATGTAGATACAAAGGCGCTTGGGTATATGATGAAAATTGAAAAACAATGTACCTTCAGTGGTAAATCGTATAATGCATTAACCTTATACGCATACTGAATATTCATAACCAAACAACAACGTCACCGTCGTTCCGTACCAAGCCACACGATCAATGAGACAAAAAAACCTTAACAAAAGCTTCAGCGAAGGTATTAATTTCGGTCAGAAATATCGATTTATAAAAATAATATCTATATTCGACCGAGCTTTGCGAATATCATTTTCTACGATGAAATAACGCAGCAAATGCATTTCGAAAGAAACTTTCCGTCCTTATCGTTGAATAATATTACCACAGCTTGCCCGGTGAACATAAGAAATCGCTTATTTGAAGAAGTTTTACCAACATTTTCTCCTTTAAAAAGCATCTACTCTAATGCGTGTTTTCGTGACACCGAAAAAGCGTTACTTCACGAAATAATATTCGGAATAAATGATGCCAAAGAGGGAAAATACCGAATTGTTAAAGCAGTCGAATCGAATGAATTTTCGGATGGGATTTTCAACATTTCAAATTAAACAATAGGTAAGTACAAGTACACTCGCTAGATCAATAACTGGTTGTTTTCTGCAATGAGATTATTAAGCAAAAAACACTAAAAACAAGCATTACCTCCTTCATTTGTGGTAATTAGTAATTTGTTTGAAATACTCAAAATTTTTTTCTTGATAGGATAAATATTGATATGATATGATTTATTTCCAATATACTCAGAGAGTTTTTATAAAGTCGCTTAAAAAGAAAAACATGAAACGTTACAATTTATAACATATTTAACTAATCATATAAGCCAACTGCAAATAAATAAATATTATATTTAACATCTGTACAATATTATTAACCAAATAAATTATTTCAATTTCAATATCAATTATTACCGTAAATTTTTTAGAAATTCCTCTGCTGAATAGAACATCATCTTTGAAAACAACAACAATAGCCAATATAAAAAAAACATTCAGCATCTACCTAAAGTGAACATAGCTGTAAATAAAGGTTAAGTCATTGGATATTGACTTTAAATTCTCAACATTTTTCCGATATTATAAAGATATTTGCTATTACTCATTAGCTGAAGATCACCTGATTACCCATGTTCGATAATTACGCTATTGAAGAAAAATTTCACTCATGAGGATTAAAAATCAATCGACAACGTTTGTTTCATAAAAGTGGTTTTATACGTCATCATTTCAAAGAAACTTACTTCTGAAGTTACAATACAAATTAAAGGAGCGAGAGTTGTCGCAGTCAATTAAATTTCATTGAAATCATCATTTAATTTTACTAAATAGCAAAAAAAAATTAACTACTTCCGGGAGCTTAGACTAATTTACGGTTTTCATTTTAATACACTAATTTATTGACCTTGTGATCGCATTTTCAAGCATAATTTTACATTTTGTAATATTGCTAAAAAGACACCAAAAGAGAGTCGTATGATTTTTTAATCCGGATGCTTCTCTTTATACTCGTACTTATTAAATTTCTTAATGACATCATTAACAAAACTGGTGGCTAGCGAAATAGAGTAAATAAGTAACCTGTATTTATAGTTCTATCAACTTCGGCTCATACTATGATGGACGATACATTCTGCTTAAGAATCTGTCTACATAGCATAAAGCTGATAAATACGTAAACGGCATAGATGAATAAGTATGGTAAATTCGCTTAGGAACGATTTCGAGCCAATACTTGGGTGGCAGGAGGGTACCATGAAACGGGGATGAAAAGAGGAAAATAAAATTTACGTTTTTGGTTTTCGGCTGAAAATTTCAAGCATAAAACTTTTAGATTTAGCTTTTGGCTTTTTTTTTTCGTTAAGCTTTTAAACCTAGCTAATTCAATTCTCATTCACATTCAGATCACTAGAGAAAACACAAAGCTTAAAGATGAAATAATATTTTCTCGATTTTTTAGCTTAGTTTTCAATTCAAGAACGATAGCTATTACAGCCTACCTGATTTGGGAAGGAAGGGTCGGAGGAGGGTGAGGTCTTCAAATCTTTACGTTTCAGACCATTTGTAATCATCTGGCAAATGCCAAACTCTATGCTATATATTTTTTCCTCCAAGCGTAGCGCCAGGGGGTATTTATGAAATTCGCTCAAAACTTGTTGAGAAACTCTTCTTGGTAATCTAATGGAAAAACTTTTTTGTTTTTTCAAAAAAATTCAAAATGGCGGATCACTCAAATTTTGAGGAAGGCTGGAGAAGGGGCAAATAGCTCGAATTTTTTATATTCGATCCCATATGAAAGAGTGAGTCACGAACACCAACATACCTGAATGTCAGCTTCCTACGTGCATTTTGAGAGAAGTTAGAGCAGAAAACGGTTTTTGAGGAAGTTTTGAGTCATTAAATTTCTTGAATCTTCTATATCTCCTCGCCTAATCATCTTAGAAAGGTCAAACATTGTATGTGGGGTTAGTTAGTGACCAGAATATGACCTCTTGAATTTGGATCAAAATGGATCCAAAATAGCGGATTATCAAAATTTGAGTAGAGCTTGAGGAGCCTTAAGTTGGTAAAAATGTAATTCATATGAATTCTTATGATTATTGGCGATGAGAAGTACATTATATCCCCAATTTACCTACATATACGATACTGGATGAGAGAAGGAGGGGTTACGGAACCTAAAATGTGGTGGAGGTACACGAAAGGTCGAAAATTTTTTATTGCTGTGTCATATGATAAAATAAGTCCAAGTGACTTTAAAATTCCAAAATGAGCTTTTACATCATGCCATAGTCCATAGAAGGATGAAATATGCGATATAGAACAACATTATTGAAAGATTATAAATCACTTAAGTTACCGTTAACTTTGTATCTCTAGCTACCCTCGAAAAACATCCTTGACCAAAATTTCGTTCTCCCAACACCTCCCACGAAAGGAAATTTAATTTTCAACAACTTTTGTTATGACAAACATTAATGAAAGTTGTACTGCTTTGCATAAATTGTATTTTAAGCCAAATTTGCCTCATTCCACGGTTGGTTATTTTTTCACACATATTGTGAAATTTGCCCAGTTCTTTTATATATATATATTTTTTTTTTGGATACAGTTCCTCATATATTGGGGTTGCAGGCCAGCACGGTTAAACACAAAAAAGGATCATATGGCACTTTTCCAATTCTTCTTCATTTTCATCACTGGTGTACGTATAGATACCATTGATATAACCCCAGACTTAAAACGTTTCAATCTAATGATAAAATGAATATAAACAAACACATGTGCGACCTTAAATTTAGCAAATACGTTGTTGCCACTAGTTACGTGGTTAGTATTATTAAAGTAGATCCTGTTCGTACTCATCGTCCGTTTCTTTAAATAACATCAACTCATCTAAAAACCTTCAACTGCGAAAATATCAAGGCTAAAATTGATTTACACCACGTGTCAACAAAAAAATGATAGAATAGTTTTTCATTAAAAACTAGACTAAAGAAACAAAATACAAAATTATTTCGGTCTAGTCCAAGAAAGACATTGAACGAGGGTACACTGGCGGTTTTTATTATAGTCGGGGAAACTTCCGAGTCGACCTCCAAAAATGACATTACAAGAAATATACGAGCTATTGTCCCAGAATTACGAAGTCATTACGATATATCACGAATGTTGCGTGCCACTGGTACATCGTTCACTTTTCCTCCTTACGGCGTTCGTGAAATAAAGAAAACGATTCTTAAAAAAAAAAAAATATAATAATAATAATTTTCGTTAATCTTTCGAAATGCCTACAAGGTTTGCTAAGATGCGTGAACTTGAATAATTTAATTGAAGGTTCGCGAAAATCGCGAGAAAACAAGAGGGAAAATTAATCGCGAATAAATTTTTATACATCATTTATGACCTTCGAAGGATGTCTCCAGGGGCGTAACTAAGGGGGGGATGGGGGAGCTTCCCCCCCAGGTGTTTTGAAAAGCTGGGAAATTTATAATTGTTCAACGTTGAAATTAGGAACTTGGAATTTCTTTTGGGAAAATAAGAACTCGAATAAATTCGAACTGATGCCAACTTATATCATGTATAGCACACAACCAAGGACGTAGCCCCCTTGGCTTTTGGAAAAGTTGGTAAATTTGGAGTCTTAGCGTAGCAGTATTATTACAACTATTTTAAAATTTTTGAAGACTAAAAAAAAAAAAAGGTCAACAGTTCGGAAAATTTCATGGTATTAGTTGGCAATTTTTGGTTTTCTCCCCACCCCCTTAAGAATGTCCTCGTTACGCCCCTGGATGTCTCGACAACGTAGTGAACTAAAATTCCAATTTAATATCGAAATACAAATTCATGGAAAGACGAATTCCTGAATCACTAAGGTAAGGAAGTATTATAACCGAAGGAAAATTTCGCATGCGAGTAAACGAGCGAAAATACATATCAAAATTGGCTACTCGGCTTTCATCGCTATCGTAAAATTACCGAGTCCATTTTAGCAAATGCCACTTGAAATGTTTTATCTTAAACTGTTGTAGAAAAAAGTTTCCGTTTCGCCTTTCGTAATTGTCAATGAAGCTATAAAATTTTCCACGTTTTTTCCTCACTCCATAAAGTTTATTTTTACGATAACGATATCCCGAGTATACCATTCCAAATAAGCGTTTTATTATCATCGTGCGCATTTAATTAACGATATTTCGAGGTATTTCCGCGACTTCAAATGAGGACACGCCGGTTGGATAAGTAGTGTTTTCCGCAGCTTCATAGTAGGTAGTATGTGCAATAAAACGTAGATTAAATTGCCTATTCGGTTCGCCGTGAAAATGCGTACTTTCAGCGTATGGAGTCGCATAGAGCATGTTACGTAGTTTAACGTTACATCCAGCATTACGTGTTACGTCAAGATTAATTGATTTTTCAAACAAATTATTCGAATATTGAAACAAGACGAGTTGAAAGCGTGTCCCATAATTAGAAATGACGCAATATTTCCCAATTCTATCTCAAATTTCAGTGCACACGAAGCGGCAATTATTATAGCGACACGAGGATGAAATATATCTTTGGGAATAAGAAATAACGATCGGCTTGTTATCAACATTTATATCGCATCGATATTAACTATCGATCGATATAATTAGAATTTCGAAGCAGCTATACAATACAATGTCAAAGAATGACGACCAAATAACGTCCGACGAAAATATATTTTTCATTATTTCGCGCCGCGCCGCCACGATAAAACGAAGCAATTAGTTTCTAGATGAAAACCAACCGTTGACAATTTGCGAGATAAAATGAAGAAACCTATGAAACGAAATGGACACGGAGACGAAGCCATCAAGACGGCCGAGTTTAATTTTATGGCTTCGCTTCACTCGGCAAAATTTTCCGCGGTTTATCTTCAGCATGGAAAGGGCTAGAGAGCCTTGAACTTTTTCACGCTATTTTCAAATAGAAAATTGTTTAGAAAATGGAGGAAAATTTTTACTTTTTTTTGCCACAAGTAAGGGATTAATATTATGACGAGCCAAAATTAGAATTCTTAAAGTAGTTCATAAACCTTTCACATGTTCTAGCTTCTTCAACATATGAAAAACATTGGTTGAATTTTCTTGCATAATTGTTGGTAATAAATTACAGGTACAATAATATCCTTTCATTAGTTTTTGATATATGAATGGCTGGAATGCAAAGCAGTGTAAAGACCAATTTTTCAAAACTCGTTTTTTTTAGCGCAAAGTAGTCGAAGTACCAATGCCTACACCCTTCAACAAGCCAAACCCACAAACCCACCTTCATCATGTTCTAATTGCTGCGGAAAGATGCCCTTAACTGTATATAAACCTTAACAAAATTTGTATTGTCAATTTATCATTCATTCTTATTCAATGCATTTACAACATGATTAAGTTTAGATTATAAAAAAAAATATTGATCTCTAGCTTCTTATTTACCCCATTACAAGACGTGAATTTCATATTTGATTATATAAAAGTATTAATTACTAAAACGTACAAAATTTTCAGTCATGTATATAAAACTATTTTACATACACGATTCACTCATTAGTTCGTCAATCGACGAACTTTAACCCCTTTAAATTTAAGAGAAAGATACAAGTTCGAAATCGAACAAGGAAAATCCAGATAAAAATAATGTGAGAGCTGTAACTACGTAAGACACCGAGAAATGAATTATCAAACCATTACTATATATTTCCGTATCGTATCGTATCGTATCGTAATACATAACAATTTATTTACTTATATTCTAGGTTTTCTTGTTAAAATTATTAAAAATTAAACGTCTTGAATTTATCGACATATTCGTTTAATTTAAATCTCATCCTTCTTTGTTTCTTATGGTGAGGATGAACTGATACATACACGCTTCCACAAACTTCATTCAAGTGTCGCCTACCTCTCTCCTTTGACGTGAAAGTGACCTAGTAGGTTCTTTAGGTTCTTTGCTTTTAGTCACCTAGTCGATAAATTCATGTCACCATTGTTGACTTCATCCAGTTATAAATTTCACACTTCAGCTTCCTTTCTTTTCATAGCAGGTAGTCATGAGTGAGTTCACTGCGTACGAGATACGATCATTGTTTGTTTTATCCCCTCGCTTGACTTTTTTCAGATAGTGAGAACTCCCTGTATTCATTTCATCGAAAGTACTCAAAAAATACTTAAAATTACATTGTCTGACTCCTTAGAATAAACATGCTCAACAGTGCAGTTAGTTCGATGTTTTGTAAAAATTATGGAATACAAAGGAAGTGTGACGCCGACAGACAAAAAACTCGTAGAAAATTTACTCTCTAATTTCTGATCGAAAAAATTAGAACCGAGCTCTGATGAACAAATCTTCAAATTTTTGACAGAAAAAAGTACTCACATATTTGTGATTACAAGCGTATTTAGCTTAATAGTCTTACAGAAAGAAGTAAAATCCCAGTAGTCATACGTTCAACTTGCCCAGAGGAAATCCACTAGAAGGATGGAAGCCAAGAAGAAATAGTGAGGAAAATGCCACGAGTAACCTATCGATCAGAAGGAAATTAGATGACTATCCAGGTACATCCTACATATAAAACAGCGAGAATGTTATCCATCTTCAGAATTAGAAATGTCTAGCCACAACGAACAACAGAACCCTAGTAGGAGCTGACAAGCCAGCGGACAATTAGCTCTAGCAAGAAACCCTTCTGAACCGTGCATCATCAATTTCATGGAATACATGCACGTCATCTGAAAACCTCACCACAAAAATGTTATTGACCCAAGTCAATACTGTGGTGAGGTAGGGGGGAAGGGAGTTTAAAATTTTGAAAACTGATTTAATCATGAAAAAATGAAATACTATATCAAAAGTGAGGAAAAATATAATATTTGCACAAGAAAACATACTACAACCCAAAAAGACTATGAAAAGAACCCCAAGGGAGAGGAAAGGGTTTCAATTTTTGAAAAATATAATACCTTCAGCGGATAACAACTTTGGTAGCTAAAACTTCCTAGACTCTTCATTTGGACGAAAGTTCTCTCATCTAACCCATTTTCGGAAGATTCTATAATTCACGCTCGTACGTGTATGTTAACAGGTTCGGGGAGGGGGTTTATTTTGGAAAAAATGCAAAAACTATAGGGTTGTGAGTTCCAAAAGTTGATATCCACGGAAATTATAGCATTATTCATAAATTTTTATCCCCCCCCCCCATGATGGTCCTTTTCATAGTCTCTTTTAGTTGTGTTTGGTTTTTCATAATTTTCATGATTTTACCCAATTTTCGAAATTTTCAACCCCTTCTCTACATCCCCTCCATGGTAAGTACCAACTTCGACAGTTGAAAATTTGTGGTTAGTTACCCGGGTGGTGCGCGTTCAATAAATTTTACTCCGGTCGAAATCGATGAATAATAGTTCGGAAGGTTCCCTTGTAAGTTGATTTTCTAGTGGACCTCCTTTCAGAGCAGAAATAACTGTCCCAACAAATATAACAACCGCAATAACCAGCAATCAAGAAAATATCGCAAAAGCAGGGAAGACTTGAAATCGGCCGAAATATTAAGCAATAGCAAATACTACACGTGGACAACAAGAGAGATGCTGCAACATATAGGCCACTGAAGCGCAAATCGAGCAAATTTTTTCCGAGCGTTGTTATATTCCGGCTTAGCTTCTAGAGCGAGAGTTGAAAATGCAAGTGATGCATTGACTTTGTAAATAGAACTGCTTCATACAAATGTTCAACATCTATAGAATATTTCTCCACTCTGGTAGAATCCTGAACAAAGAATATACCAAGTGATTTAAAATATATATATATATTCCACCACCAGTCATACGACACCAAAAAAAAACAAAAAATTCCGAACAAAATCGATAAAATTAAAGAAAATTTTTCCATTTGTAACTTCATACTCCACCTTATCGTACATTTTGTACCGTTGTAAAATATTTCACTAATTGAAAATTCTTTCCAACGTCAAGGTCACGTTTTCATTGGCTAATAAAAAAGATGGTTGAGAACAGCTAATTTTCAAACAAAAAAAAAAAATCAAGGACATACAAATATCAATAAAGAAAATACATAAGCACGACATCGAAAAAAATCATCAACGTAAAAAATGGCACAGCCTAGTTCAGACAAATTGTCGGCTGAAAGGTAGTTTTTGTAATAACCAACTCAACAGACGTGGTAAATATTTCTTCCACTTCCATCGACCGCAGAACAGATTCTATGACTCGGTAAAATATTAAACTTGTTGAATTTAAAGGGACATTTGGAATAAACATATTGAAAACCTCTTTATTGTTTCGCGATTCGAGCGCGCGTTTTACACTATAATTGTGACGTCGAAATTCAAATTATACAGTCCTTTGTTTCCATCGCGTTATAATGAAACAATACGATCAACTGTTAAACTTACCGGCGAGAGAGGAGGGACAATGGATTTCTACGTAGTGAAAATATATTATGTAGGTATACTGGTATAGCATACAGTTTACGTGGAGTAGATTTAATGGATCGGTGAATACACATCCTTTCTCAACTTCATGTCTCCATTCTGCCTTTCTCAAGGTCGTACCTCGTATATAACATTATTAAAAGGATGTGTTCAATACTGTCCATGGTAGATATAATTCCTACGTAATTGATATGATGAGCATTTTCCCTATGTTTTGTTTGTTCCTTATAACAATCGAATAAAATCTCGGTAAAGATAAAAGTAAATAAATCGTAATGAGTATCAACTGACCCAAGCAAAAGTAATATAAAAATATCAAAATGATAATTCGTAGAGCAAATTTCCTAAAAATCTATTCTATCGTAATCGTATCAACGAGATACGTTCCTCCAGGGAAATAACGTTCTATTTAGTTTAAAAGAAAATTATAAAGGTATAGAGAACTAATAATCCCATATAAATGAATTATAAATTGCAACATGTGAAAAATGTTTCCTTCGTTTGATTTATTTCAAGCCGATTATAGTATCATTATTAAAAACAGCTATTTCGTCCTCAAAAAAAAATGTAACACTGTACGTTATTCAGGGGTATAAGAAAAATATCAACAAATACTCTCCTGAGACCAACAACATTAAAGTTGGAATGGGAACGAAACTTGCAATTACGTAAAAAACTTCCTTTATTTAAAGAACTTGAATTTAAGGAATCGTGTACGAAATTTCTCAACGATCTTCTCATCAAGTTGCTTGAAAAATTCCCTTTTGCTAATACAACTATTACAAGAGCGTCGTGTTTGTCTCCCAAAGTTGTATTATCAACTAATGCTGAACTAGGTGAAAGTCGAGTTGAAATGATTCTTGAACAATTTGCCGAAAACAATATTTTCACAGCTTCGGAGACGGATTCTACTAAACGGAATTATTTACAAATGTCAGGAACTACACATCTTTAAAATCTATTCGAACAATTCAATGAAAAAGAAAGACAGACTGGACTACTTTTATGTGAGTTTGTAGAAAGAATTTCCAAATTTGTTTGATCATAACCTTTAGAAATTCATTTAAACCATCTGCATTATGTTTCATGGTAATGCTACTGTAGAAAGGAGTTTCTCTGTTAATGGTGATATACTATAGTGCGGTCCACGAAACTAGACCCTCCTGATAAGCACTTTGTTGCCATATTTATTAATAATAATTATGGAGATAAAAGTATGGTAGCCATATGTTTTTTGGTTGAAAGAAATGTAATTATCTAAGAAAGTGCGAAATCGTTCTCTTTTTTAGCTAACACATGATTATTAAAATGAATGATGAGCGAACCTGTGATGCGAAGGATGCGAATGACAATTCTATTTCATAAAATAGTTGGTTAATTTGAGGAGATTTGGCAACATCTTTTACATGAACGCAAAAATTTTATTTTTTGTGTATAAACATAAGGGTCTAGTTTCGTGGAACGCACTATAGTTGAAAACCTTCATGAAGACTCCTTGATTGGCCAACGTCGAATTTATGATTACATAAAAACTATTTATTTTCAATTAAAAAACCTTGATATAAGCAATGATAAGATGAGATCATTCAGCCAATTTTTTGTTTACCTATATTGTTCAATTTATTTTTATGTTTTATTAAGTTTTTTTTTTTTCGTTATTTTTATCGAAAAATTTTCTTAATTATTTTCGATTTTTTTTGTATTGTTGTAGTTGTTCCTACTGAATGTTATTTCACTGAAATAAATGAAATTTTTTTTTTTTCATATTTCTTCGAAATTTTTATACCTTTTTTTGTCGGATGGGAACTATTAAAAATTGGACATTTCAAAACTACTTAAAAAAAATAAAGTGTGAACTTCGTTGGAAAATGCGATTTTGAGAAGTGGGAGGGGGGAGTCGCTATTTTTGAATATCAAATTTTGGTAGACACACTTGCTCTGAATTTCACCATATTATAACTCGTTATAAATAGAAGAGAAATATTTATGTTTTATAAATGTCTCAGTCCTGTATTCTTGATAAAGTTCAAGAAATATAACAGAAGAAAGTCGAGTCGTTTGTATACCATATTCGCTGAGAAATAACGGATATACTTGGATTGAAGCAAAAAATGAACGCTTCGGTTTGTAACGGTAAACAATCATCAAAAAATTTCAACCTTTTATCCTCTTCTTTCCTCTCAAATATCACTTGTGAAAGTGAATTTGAGAATCACGCGAGTCCATCTGCGGCTCCTTCATCTTTCTTCAAATAATGAAATGATGATTATTTCGAACCTAAATACAATTATGCGACTATCATCTCAGAAAAGAAATTTCAAATTAGTGCCTACATAGTTTCGGTTAAATTTCGTTTTAAAAACCCGATAGTAACACATCGCCTTAATCACGAACGACTTTGTGATAATTGCACAAAAAATGTCAAGTTTATAAGTTCATATTTCAAAAAAACATACTACAAACCTATACATAATTTCACAAACTTAATAAATCTAGGATAAAAACTTTATAACAGAGGAAGGGAAAGATAAATCTGCGTTGAGATTAAACCCTCATACTTGACATCGAATTAGGGAATATTACATCATAGGAAAGAAAAAACAGCTTTTTGATACCTATCGACATGCTCGTACATCAAACATAGACATTTAATGTTACAAGGGAACCTCTTCTACTTTACCCTTTATTTACAAACGTATAAACCCTTTAATCTAATCGTAAAAATGAATCAACGAATACGGTTCACTGTGTTTATTATGCGAAACATCGATCATTCGTTCGACAGCGTTTTAATGCGAGTTGAAAAAAAAATTACGAACTACTATCTTCGAATCAACTTGGTTCTTATGTTAGCATACATCCTTATCCTTAATACGTATTATTTACGATGGTTACCGAAAATAGCGTTTCTAAAGAGCGACGATAAAATTACTTCAACGAATGACTATCTTTTTCGACGTAACCGTCGATTATACTGAATTCGTTCTCCTTCGATTTTCGAAATATTTGAAAATATTTAAAATTTGTGGACACACACATACACACACAAAATTTGTGGTAGAGATTAGAAAGAAGAAAAAAAGCATAAGTGGATATTTTATATTACTTTAGTCAAGTTTTCACTTGGAGTATGTTCAGAGCTTATAGAAATGGTACCTAGATAATGCTGCTTATGTCTTCACAATCACACTCACAATAAAACTGGTACTACGATAAAATTCAAGTATGACCTACCAAATTATTCTTTATTTCCGTTATGGTTACGATGAGATTAATACGTTTCAGTTTGATATAAGAAATACCTCACCAACTATTTTAAATAAACTCTCAACTCAAATTTTTAACACAAACGAAAACATCATCTATGAAGAATCTTCTATTACGTACATTTCACGCTTGACATTTCATGTAGTGAGACGCGAAAGAAAATTATGTCGATTGTCAATCGTTATCTGACTTACCAGAATCGAATCAAATCAAATCAAATTTCATTTTATTTGGTTATAAAATAAAAACCATAACTCAAAAGTAAATTCTAAAATGATCGCACAAAAACAACATATACTGCTAAAGAAATAATGACCCAGGAACGGAAAAATCAAAGTTGCTACGTCATAACTCGAACTGAAGAAAAAAAGAAAAAAAAAGGATAGAACTGATGAATTTTGAGTACTCTTCATCCACAAACATTCACTCTACGAAGAAGAGCCAATAATTATACACATATTTAAATATCGGTTATTTAGCTTTCACTTCTTTAGAATACGACAAACTTCGTAGCCTCTAATATTACTCACTTTTATTGAACAAAATTATACTTAAAAAATTAGGTAAAAACAAAATCTAGGAGCGTCGCATAGAAGTTGAAAAAAACACTTCAAAATGCAAACCTTGCTTAGTTACAGGAAATCAATTTATTAGAAAAAAGAAAAGTGATTTGAAATACATTTTGTACGCTTTGTCATTTGAGAAAACAAAAAACAAAAAATTGACATTTTTTTTACAAAAAATTACGTATTAAACACCAATGCTTTCAATACTTGAATTAATTTTGTTGACATGATAATTTTCATGGTATGTTTAGATGTAAAAAAAAAGCCCATTGCAGAGATTATGAGCAAGGAAAAAAAAACAAAACAAAAATTGTTTGACGTATATTTTTGAATCTGACTCTTGGAATTGCTCTATGAAGTTTAACATTTACCATATAATTAAAAATAAATAAATTAAAACACTCCATCCCCGCCGCTCCTTCTCAAATGAAAAAGGCTGTAATAGCTAATTTCGTTATGAAAAATTCAGCTAAAAAAGAAAACCGAAGTAGCGAAACGTAACACACCTTTGAAATTATTTTACGCTTTCTCTACTACAAAAGGAAGATAAAGAATACATTTATTCAGATAAAACAAATCGTCGTCGTGTTTCCTTTTTATATTGTTCGCGACGTTGTTTTATAATCCGTAAAATTCTTTAGAAATTTTATCTGTCGCCAATTTAACAACCGACAACTCCAACATTGGTAGCCAAAACGACAACACGAAGGAAGTAACCTACGTATTTGTCAATAGTTTGACGACTGAGAAAGGAGCTTTCTCCTCCCGACACGCCTTATTAGGTTTTGTAAAGGCACTTTAAAAGAGAATGATGACTGAACACTTGTTTTCGAGTGAGTTTTTTTCATCGTAGAGTAACCTTTCTTAATTTTTTATTTCTCTTCGGATTCGCGACGAAATTGAAAAACTTCTGGCCCTTTATTTTTTTTTTACGGAACGTGAAGAAAAATTAAATTCCAACGGTAGCCAATTTCTTTGAAAAATCAGAAAATCTTGGGAACATCAGGAAATCTAACACAATTGTGCAGGTGAGCGCTGGAGAAGACAAATTCTCGTTACATGAAAAAAAAATCAATATAAAATCTATGTCTAATGTCTATAGTAATAGAGAATTATTAATAAATGATTTTGGGAAGATATCGGAAAAACGTCTAAAAAATTGTTTACTCGATTAATAAAATGAATACCGCAAAAAATGCACTCATTTTATCACATTCATGAGCTGATTTTTACATAAAAACCATAACTACGAAAATGCACTTATTTAGGAAAGAGAAATGGAAGGAAAAGATTTTCATATGTAATGTACATATATTTTGCCTACATTTTAGGGTAAACGGATGTGCATGAAAATTACTCAAAAATCTTGTCGACATGGAAGTACTTAATCAAAATTTTTAATTTATCTCAAGATGCCGGTTCCTTCAAATTTCAAGGGGCAATAAGCAACAAATGAAGCTCAAAGTTATCTACCATAATGTGAAACGATAAAATGAGACCACGAAATTTTTTGAACAGACCATAGAGTGCAGACATAATAGCTCTAAAAAAATTGAAGGGGGAAAAATTAATAATAGGTTAATTTTATGACACTTCGACCTCAATATCATTACATTAGTAGGAGACAAAAATATTACTCCTTCAGTATAGACTGAAATGAATTAAAATGGTGGATGAACTAATAACTGAGGAAAATCTGAAAGGTCTCACATAGTTCAAATTTAATGAGTAAAGACTTTTTCAAATTCAACATAGTACTTTGTGTAGATTGTGGACATGAAAAGATTAAAAGCAATCATCTGCAAATTCAAAATAATAGGTATCCATTAAAAATTCAGTTTCAGTAATGTAGAAAAGTAGAGAGTTTAGTATTCCTCTTGCCATTGGAGAAACCACAGAAGGGAGGCGCCATTCGGACAATTCAATACTCAGTCGTTATTCGGTGACCATGGTACAATTTTTCATCAACATCCAGCGCGGCGTCGGAAAGGCACTATAATTATTGCAAGAGCGGCAGCCAACGAGAGAATTATTCTTGATATTTTTTCTCACTACTACCGTTATCACCAGATAATGACTAACGTAGTGTTGAAACCATTTGCGATCGTTTCTCAAGTAATCTATTTCGTGTTTAATAAAAGTTTGACCAAGATTTTCATCAATTTTTTCGAGCTAAAAATGTTGTTGTAGCTTATACGAACCAACTCAAATATGCAATTTGTGTAAAAAAATTAATGAATCAGTGCTGGTATTTCCCTTTGTACTGGAGTTCTGGCTTACCTCGATTATAAAAAGAATAGTGGTCATTTCATATCCCTACTATGTTATGTCATACGTATATTCATAAACGCGATTAGAAAATAAAATGAATTCGACGAAATAATCACCTTCGATTATTTACTTTTCATTTAAAAAATAAATCGGCGCCGGAAGCTGAGTTGAAAATGAAATAAATGAAAAGAAACAGATTCGTGTAGTGGCAAGTTGAAAATAACAAAAAACGTTACCAATTTTTTCTTCCATACATATACCATAGTCGACGCGACGCGAATATACATAACCGAAAAACCGAAATGCGTAACGCGTATTCAATTTCCGGAATCGTTTTGAAAACGCGTCCGCGATTTTTTTCTCTCTGTCGAAATGAACTTCCTCCGCTCACGTGTTTTTTAACGCAATCAGTATAAGGAAAAACTTTTCACGAAAATCGTGCGTAAAAAAGCGATTCTTCGAATTCAGCATTTTCCATTTAATTTTGCCGTTTGATATCAAATTCTCGCCGCTAATGATACTTAATGGAAGATGGATCAGGAAAACGGCATCGAACAAGAAACATGCGTATCTACATAATTGGAACGTGACTGAATACCGGTTTGTCGGCTATTTTCCAAAAGATTTTCGTTAAAATAAATTACCTCACTAAATGAAATTTGAAGCGAAGAAATAAAAGATTGGTTATTTAGTTCAAGGTTTCAATTTTAAAATTTCTCGTAAAAAAATACATAATTATGTACGTATAAATTTCCAAGCTGCAGCATAAGCTACCAACTCGGTTATATAGAACTTGAGAAGAGAAGAAATAGATCTGAACATACAGCGCTAGAATTTGCGGGCGGAAATTATAAATGACGTACAAAAGAAAAATCTTGACGTCGGAACTTTTTTTCCTTCGCTCGCCATTCGCCGGGCTCGCAAAGAAATACATTATCGTAGTTTGGTCCAACGATCATCTCCAGAAGTAGATCTTATTCCTTTCTTCTATACAGCCGTAACGGAGGTGAGGCGTTCTCATTTTTCACACAATAAGAAAGCAGCTGTCAAATGCAAACCAACTTTCTCAAGCGACAATGAATGAAGCGGAACGACTTTAAATACGCGCGCATAACATTTTATTAAAATTTCATTTCGCTAATAAAATGGTATCAGTGTGTAACCGGTAGGCGAACAAGATATCGTCTTCACCGAGCTTGCTTTCCTGCTAGAGTTGGTCGATTTCCGGTAGTTTAGGAAAATGGAGGGCTTAGCGAGCATTAGTTACTAAATAGCTTCGAAAAGATATCAACAAATTATTTTCAGTCCCATATTTTCAGAAGTTATGGCTATTTTTAGGTTGCGAACTTAAGAAGGCTAAGCGTTGAAAACGCGATCTTTCAACTCAGAAATAGCCACAGCTATATCAAAAATATAGCAGAAAAATAACTTTTTTATATATCATTGGAAACATGATAAAATTACCCATAATATGGAAGTTTTCAAAACTCCACCGTATTTAGTAATCAACCTAGCTCTTTTTAGACACTCTGTAACGCAGTAGCAATAAAAAAATAAAATTTCAATTACTCATACCATATCACTTCCAACTAGAATCATCCGATCACCGCTACCTCACAACCAGCAATAGTAAACAACTAACTTCAAGAAAGACTATTAGATCTAGATTTCAGATTAGTGCCTCGTGTGTCACAACTGAGGCCTGGAGAATATTTTAAATAGGAGAAAAGGAATGTGATATTTGGAATAAATTATTCTATTCCACTCATCTCTCTCAACCTTCTCGGAATATATGGCTCACTTGAAACCCCCTTCGCCCATTCCTTTTTATGAGGTCCTAAATAACTTCTACTATGTAATTTATTCAACATACAGTTCACACGGAGCTTATTCAAATGAATGGAGACGAATTGAGGAATTCTACCTGGTGAACTTTCATGAACATGAGATCATAGGATTCCTGGATGTGATTGTGATCACTCCATTCAGGCATTCACTTAAACAAAAAAAATCGAAATTTAACCAACCCTAATGAGTAACTTTGGCACAATGAGAAAAATCAGCAGGTAGTTTTAAAATGGAACATGAAAAAAAAAACGCATTTACTTCAAGAGAAAAATTACAAACATAATTTTTTGCACCTTTTCAGCGAGCAAAAATTCTTAAAACATAAGAGGAAAAATTTCGAACTATGCTAATTCAATGTTTTCGTGTAGGGGTGCTAAATTCATACTTTTTCCTATTTTTGTGCCCCTGTGGACACCATGTTCAACATGTGCCTACGAAAATAGTGAAATCATTTCTTCAACAAGAAAAATTTTACAATTCTGTAGATACCTTCAAAAGCACATTAAAAAATTCTTTAAACAGTGACGATGTAAGTGAGCAAACTCGTTCACGGTCACGTGACTGAACACGATTTGAATCCAAACGATCAACTGATGGCCCCAATTTACTACAGACTTCTATAAATATCCATTATTAGAAGTCTGTGCAATTTACTAACCTAATGCCCCAAAAATGAATGAAAACTCCGTACCTACCACGAGAAAATTCATTTCTCACACAACAAAGGCGTGAAAACTTGCACTAAGTATTTTGACTAGAAACCGCTCTTCGCGAGAAGTTACCGAAAGTTAATTTAAAGAGTTTGGAAAATTGAAATTTAAACGACCTCAACTTCATACATTTGCAACTCTAAGGAAAATGTATGTTCAACAGCCCCTTCTTAAGCCGTGAGCAAACCCGGCTGAACGCATTATGCGAGAACTAGGCAACTAACTCCGAATGCAAATTTTTAAGAATTCACATCTAGAAACCGATTACAGTCATCTCAAATGGATCGCGTATGTCAAAGATATACAACAAAGCATGAATAACACACCACGTGAACATGGATTACAAACTGAACCTATGAAGATTGAGTGAGGTGTGAGACAGGCCTGCATACTGTCCCCGATTCTGTTTAACATCTACGTAAAACAAGCCTTCAATAAAGCGCTCGAAAACCATAGAGAAGGGGTAAAAATTGGTGGTGAAACAACAACACTTATTACGTTCGAAACAGTGACGGTAACGAGAAAACAGTCAATGTTCAACAGATCAAATGTTGACCAGGTCAACGATTTAGTTGAATACACTCTAATGATTGACATCGGCCTTACCTCAACACATTTATACGAATTCTACATATTTTATTGAAATTCAATGCAATCCCTCTATCGCATAAACACTGTTATAAAAACTCAATACAAATGTTTAGGTTTATTCTTATCACTCTGTATAGACATTCGCTTAATACTAGTTACATCGTTAAAATATTTTATTACAACTTTATTTTTCGCGGAATTATGTATCGCGCAACAAGTTAAGTAGGCACAAGTGCAGGTAACTGTCGAAGCTTAAAAGTGTGACAACCTTTTACAATTTAGTGTCAAAGCTGGAAAGCTCGACATCGCCATATAGTCATCGAAATTTGTTTTAATTCCTCTTATGCTGAATTAGTAAGGAAGAAGAGTATTCATGATTTTCATCGTATAATTAGCAGTGCCCGAGAGACTTGCTGCCACCGACAAAAATAGTGGCGCAAACAAGGATCTGAATTCACTGAGGAAAGCTTGGGCGCGAGAGCAAGAGCTGTTGTTGGTAGAAGGGATCCATTACGAGGATCTCAAGATGCTAAAATGATAAATCATCTCAACGCTGAAAATTTGAAAAAACGAGGACAGCGAAGAATTTCAATTTATGTGCTTAATGTATCAAGCCAACCACCATCCATAACGCTGGAAGAGCTGGTTGAAAGCAGGATAGGAATGCCGCCTCCATTCAAGTTGAGGGAGGTAACTGAAGAAAAAAAAAGGTTGATGCGATCGTGCAATTGGTGAATGAAATGCGTGAAGATGTCCAAGGCGAGAGTGAACAATCTAAACAGAAACGGAGACACATAAGGAGCTAAAGAGGGAGCAAGAGCACAAAGAGGTGTCGACGATAACATTATTCAAGAAAACATGGATCTCACAACCACAAGCGTCTCAACGGCGAAATAAGAGCAAAAACTTTCGAGTTGCTTCGGATTACTTCGTAGCCGCGATTTGGCTCTTCTTTTTTCACATTTTGTATGAACATTTTTTGCATTGATTTTCTCAGTTGTTTTTTCTTGGCAAAAGTTTTATTTAGAACAGATTAAAAATGAAAAAATTTGAGTGTGATGTTTGCGGTCTGTGTCTATCTTTCGTACTCAAATTTAACTTATACCGTCATTTGTAGAACGTACATTCTTTTAAGAGTTCTAACGCAAAATCTTCATACAGAATTTCCATTTTACGTTTTTTGTGGGTGTACTTTTCGCTGAAATAACTTTTACGATGAACACTCGGAGTTAAACATCAAATTGAAATCAAAAAGAAAAGTCTTATCTTTTAATTCTGAAAATAGTATGTATAAGATTTGTTACAGGCGCTCCGACGCACCTGATAGCTCCGCAACGTAAAAGATAGAAACTCACACATAATGTGTGTTGCTATCTCAATACCTTTAATGGTCCACCACGTCGTTCAGCTTGTGTGGTTTACATTTTTTGGTAGGGGGCAATTATTTGCTACCTATTTTGTAGCTGCTGTAAAGCGCTACATAGTTTATACACATTACATATTATTAATCTTCGTATGTTCTTCAATAAATAAATATCAATTATTAATTTTCAGCGACCTTTTATTTTGTTCACAACGCTTCTAAGTGTTTATTACATTTTTTTTGGTGCGACAATTATTTCACTTGCTTCAGCAGCTGAAAAGCGCTGAAAGTCCTACACAAATTTTGCAGCTGAAAAGCGCAAAACACTACGATCCTTAAGAGTATGCTGTCACAACTCCATGGACTCCCCAACAAATTAAATAAATAATAATTATTATTATTATTCTATGTTAAACTATTGTAAGGTTGCAGCAACACCACATCAACGAAAGAAATAAAAAATTAGGATTGATAGGAAGCAATTCATTCTTGCTGGACTGTCTATAACTCCATTATTCATTTAAGGTTGACCGTTTAGAAACTTTGAACTACAAAAGTTCGGTTCAAGACATGCGTATCTACTTCAAAAACTCGTAATTATCGTCGAAAAAATAAATGTGAGACGATGAATAACAAATAAAAGAAGCAAGTAAACAAAAAAACTCGAGTGAATGCGTAAGTGAATTTTACTCAAAGTGAAGTCCACTAAAAGAATATGTCGCCTATAATAGGATCACTTCATCCATTAATATTCTACATTTCCACTTCTGCCAGCACAAATGAAATATTTGTCATAAATCTTAAATCACCGAGTAATCAGGAAACGGAAAGATGAACACAAAGTACCAAGTGAAAAACCGCGCCGACAACCAAAATAAAATGGGTTGAAGAAAAATGCATGTCATAGTAAAAAACAACTCTGCACGAAATACTCTGATACCTTTTCACCCCAACAAAATAAATTGTTAAGCAAGGAAGTAATAAAAATGTTGAAAGAAGAAAAAAAGTTTCAAGCATAGAAAATTATTTAAAAAAAAAAATAACAACAAAAACTCGGTAAAGGACAATACCGAGGGAAAAAATGAAAAGCGTGAGTTTGAGACATCTTAAACATGAATAGAAAAAAACTTGAAAATATCGTACCTAAAAACGCGTAAGCAGCACGCCAACAAATTAGAAAATATTTCAATTAATATAGTTAGTACATCAAGGCAATAAATAAACCGACACGTGTAATAAGTTTGTATTACAACAGCATAAAATCTGCTTCGAAAAGCTGGAAAAACTTAAACAATACTTTCAACATTTAGTAATCGGGGAAAAGTTCATTAAAACATTTGAAACAATTACTTAAACGTAAACTTGTTTTCGTCATGTTTACAAAGCTAAGAAATTCTACAACTTAGATAACTGTATAATCGTAAAAGCCGATTCAAAGCGACGGTTTGATGCTTATTTTCTGCAGTCGACGATGGAATTTACTCGGATGGCAGCGTGAAAATTGAACAATAACTTTTCAATCACTATCGTACGAATTCAATGTGCAATTATAAAACGCGTACACCTTTCAGTTGGCAATTTACTCTTTTCAACCGCGAAATATATAGGCTTATAATCAAAATACGTATACAAAACGCAAGTTTCCATTTGTGAAATTTGGAAAATGGAAAATGAGTAGAAGCAAAAAATGAACATCTTCGAGTTATAACCTTGGACTTGGAAGCTGTAAAACATTTACCTTTCGTTTAAACTCTTCCTTAGTATCTTAATATGAAAAATCGATCAAAAATACTTCAACAGGATTTTCATAAATTATGTGTACAGCATATTCGTGAGGACTTAAAATTACTCCAATGGAACCCATTCTTAAACGTGAAAACAGACTAAAAACGATTAATTATTCTATTTTAATCTATTTTAAAAAGAAAATTCAATGTTATATTATTTCTTTTTTCACAAAAGTGTAAGTATCAAATATGACTCCACAACTGTAAGACAACATGATGTATATTGCTTGAATTACTGATGTTCTGGTACAGTGTAGTTGAAGGAAAGTCACGGTATGTTCAAATGGAGACATAAGTGACGTAACTAAGATCTATCCTTTTCTATCAATATATAAAAATTGTTGAGGCAAAATATAATAAAATAGAATGAATTTTAACAATTTAGCCATTATACCCATTCCCAGTGACTTTCCATAATCCATTTTCCTGGAGGGTAGGACTATTTCCTTGAATGAAAAAGCTCCTAAAAATCTTATTCCTGAATTTATTTTTTCTAATACCAATTTCTCGAATCCATTATCCTGGATACCAAGTCCAGAATAGAGCATAAGTATCATTAATTCAATTACTAGAAGAGAGCATTATAAAGAAAGTGAAAAATAAGATTTCATGTGAATGAGCCAATGAGACCAAGCGATTTAAAAATATATCTACTCAATGAATGAAATTGAAAGATGATGATAAATAAAATTTCTCGATTCATTAATTATGCATTTACAATTTATCCCTGAAACCAAAAATCTCTGAACTAGAACAATTTTTACTAATTTTCTTCATAGATGGTCTTATCTGAAATTATTGCAGGAAATTGTCTCACTTTTTTACAAAATTTATAACATTAATAATTATATTTTTTGCCTTTCTGAAAAACCGCATTCGTGAAGTAACGAGATTTAGATACTATACGAGTAGTACGTGGGTATTATTCTTTTACGCGTTTTTGGTATTAAAAGTTTTAGATATTTTTACACTTACTCGCTAGCTTCATGTTTCATTGTATTTATACCTATCGTAAAAACTTCCATTAATATCGTAATATCACGCTGTGATATACATTAAAAACGCAACGAGAAATCCATGATCTTTTTTTTTTCACGCCGGTGAAAAGAACGTTCGCTCGAAGAAACAATGTAGTTTTTAGGACTACCTGAAACATAAACAAACCAAATTATTTGCCATAAGGAAATTTTTCCACGACTGAATATAGAATAGTGATTATTATAATTATGATTCCATGCTGAAATTACTATGATGAAAGTTCGCACAAAGCGTGCTTTTAGGTACACCACAATAAATAAAATTATGTTTATACACAAAGACTTGTTTTTTTTTTGAGCTGTCTCGCAAAATAAACTATTTAAAAGTTGGTTCCATATAAATAAAGGATTAGGATAAAGTGGTGAAACATGTATGGAATTTGCAATTACGTATCCGGTATCCACTCACACAATCATTGCAGATGGATCGCGTTACACGTCCTTTCAGCAATTCAGCAAAATATTCGTTGTTACAGTTTCTACAGTTACATTTCATACTGACGTATTTTTCATAGCGACAATCTATTTCATATATTTTTTTTTTTTGTATTCACAGGTATATCTACGTTTGCCACGCGCCAGTGGCCAGAACGTGGTGTACGATGCCAAGAGTGTTGAAATGTATTTGCTGGATATCCTTTCTGGCATTCCTACATCAATTTAGTAGGTTTTTCGAAAGACAATATGAGCCTGTCACCATCACATGGAGAGGACAACCGAATGTCACCGTGTGTAAGGTAAGTCACTTCGCCAAAATAAATTGTTTATCTTTTTCATCTTCGATAAAGCGATCAATTTTACACATTATCATTTTCACTCAACATACCAAAAACTCATTTTCGCAGGCTTTTGGCTTCTTTGGGGGTTATAACTTGAATGTGATTCACAGAGAATTTTAGGATATTATTTAGCATGGTACTCTTGACAAATGCATCATTTTTTCAAGCATTTTCTTCCTGCGATGAGCTATTGAAGGCGAAAATTTCAAAAATGTGTTGGTGCAAGAAATTTCGAGTAACTTTGATATTTATGATATACTACACAAGTTCTTTTTAAAAATCGGAGTTCCCCTCATTTACCTGACTCGAAATGTTCACAAGCACCCTTCAAGTACTCCTCAATCGAAAGACTGAGGTTGGAAATTTTGATGAACTAGGATTATTTGAAAACAGACTATCGTAAGTTCATCTAACATGTAAAACTCTTTGTTTATTCGTTGAATTCAAAAAATGCACTTTTCCGATCACAGAAACTACACCATTTGTAAGGATTGAATGGTCAAATAAATTTTCAAGTACAACTTATGTAACCCACCATATTCCCTTTCGTATCAAATTTTTTAAGGATTCTGAAATAATCAGGTATCGCACATCACTCAGAATGTGTGTCAAATAAAGTCAATTACCTCAGTCATCCGAATCAGTATCAGAAGTTTCCACGTGAAAGTAATTTCTCACAGCTCTGTATATCATATACACTAAAATAACAAACACGATAATTGTAACAATAATCAAAGGGATGACGATTACTGTAATCGAATAACAATACACTTTTTCTTTCCGAACCATCATCTCATACATGAGTACGTGTTCCACTTTTAACGACGAGGAATCACATGTTTACAACAGAAAGCTCATTTTACATTCGCATAAATGGAAAATTACGAGTACAATTATTCTCATAACAATCAAGAACTGATTAGTTATAAGTGGAAATTGGAGAAGTATAAATTTACTAATTTTAATCACTGAAATCACGACATACAGAAAAAGAAAATTCTATGATATCCACACGATAATCAAAGATGATAATCACATGATGACAACAACACGATAATGCAGGGTTGCGCACGCACTATAATCTCTTTAAAAAGAAGAAAGAAAAAGAAAGGACATGATACGTTACGTCACATGATGGGGCTGCGAAGTAAAATTGTTAAATTGACCTCATGATTCTTCATGTCCAGTACGAAATATAGATACCTAACTACATTATTTATGCTTGTATCCTTTATTTATATAACTTTGCTCGTATCTTACATGCATGAAATAAATTAGGATTGTATGAAACAGATTAACCATCAGATAGCATTTTTTATTCTTAAAATTAAGTCCTTTTCAACTTTTTTATAAAGTTCATGGTTTCGTCATAAAAATGAAAAAACTGTAAAAAAATATGTTTACGCCATAGGTATAGTTGAAAATCTTCTTCCGAGTTACGTCACAATTTCGGTGGGGAAAAGAGGGACGTGACTCTCCGTTTTTCGCGTAAAACGGGTTTCTGGATAACCTCTTCTAGTTTATTGATGTTGAATCAATGATGATAATCACATGATGACAACAACACGATAATGCAGGGTTGCGCACGCACTATAATCCGTTTAAAAAGAAGAAAGAAAAAGAAAGGACATGATACGTTACGTCACATGATGGGGCTGCGAAATAAAATTGTTAAATGGACCTCATGATTCTTCATGTCCAGTACGAAATATAGATACCTAACTACATTATTTATGCTTGTATCCTTTATTTATATAACTTTGCTCGTATCTTACATGCATGAAATAAATTAGGATTGTATGAAACAGATTAACCTGGGTTTCTGAAGCCGCCCCATTCTCCACTAATTCACCACCACAGCGTTAAAATTCCTCAGTTCTCCACTGATACCGTCGTGTCGTGTCAATGATATCCCTACTGCGCTATTCATTCAAGGTAGTGCTTCGGAAAATCAGTAGGTAAATGCAAAAAAGTTGATTTTAAAATGAAGAAATGAAAAAATTGGAAAAATAAATGCCGAGTGTCCTCAAACAAACTCTCTAAAACAACATATTATAATTACTTCAAATCATTTCGTTGCGTTATTTTTGAGAAAAATGCTAACAATGAAAATTATATCCTATTTTCATTGGTAGCATTTTCCTCAAAAGGAACGCAAAGAAATGATTTGAAATTATTATATTCTGTTATTTTAAAGACTTTGTTTGAAACACTTGGCATTTATTTTTCCAATTTTTTCATTTCTTCATTTTAAAATCAACTTTTTCGCATTTACATACTCATTTTCCGAAGCACCGCCTTAAAAAAATGCCAATTTTTAGCTCGGCTTTTGTACACATTAAAAATAGGAATGATAACACATAGTAATTAGTTAAAAACTTAAAAGCTTTACTACTAAAAAGAAATAGGTAAAAATCATTAAAAATGGAATACTGTCCACAAGTTTAAGATATGTATTTCACGTTACTTTTCTTTTTTTGGACTCTCGAAATTAATTTGGAATATTCAACAAAAATTCAACAATCAATAACTAAACCGAAACAATCGTTAATAAAATCATGTAAATTGAACATCCTGCATTCTTGCTTATAGGTAAATAACTGAATAAGTTACAAATGCATATAGGAATAATTTATTTAAAAAAAAATTCACGAAACAATAATATTATTAAAAACACAAAAATCTTTTTTATTACAAAAGTAAGATACATATGTGTTTTAGAAATGATACATCATTGCATCAATATTCAGTTTACTTAATAAAAATAGAGGTGAATTTTTCAGGCCTTCCAGTAGGTACTAACAGATACCTATTTCTAATAAATTCTCATAACGTTCTTTTCCACCGTACATATAACACAAGTACGTTTAAAATTCGAAAGAATTCGTTCACTCGTTCTATCTAACTCCTCTTTTTGTTTAATATATATATATATATTATGTATAATATATCCTTAAAATCGAATCGTAATTCTCATTTCTTTTTTTTTTGACATTTTAAAATTACATTTTATTATGAACCATTTCCTTACAGCTATGTTTTAATACAATATTTCATTTTACCAAAAAAAAACTTCTAACTAGAAGATACTTTTTCTTTTGGTTCATCAGATTTCGTTTTCTGAGATTTTGTTTCTTTTTTTGTTGAAGTTTTCGCTTCAGTATTTTGCTTGGGTACGGAGGATGAATCTTTTGTTACCTGGATGGGTCGCTCACTAATATTTAGAACGGTATCGGGTTTATTCAAGGGTGGTTTAGTAATTATAGATTTTTCATCTTTTTTTTTAGATAATTTTTTCTTCATTGACGGTGATTTTCTGACCATTTCTGAATCAGAATCTTCATTTATATCGTGGTCGTTATGTTGAGCTGGTGTAAACCCTTCTATTTTGATATCTTCGGTTAAACTATCAGTATCATCTGTTTGCTGCTGTAAAATTTTCTGTTTTTTTGAAGTAATCTTCTCATTCTTTTTATACGCTTTTTGTTTCGAAGTTCCTTCTTCCTCTTCTACATGCTCTTCTGTACCTTCTTCTGAATCTTCTAATTCTTCCTCATCGAAATCTTCGTCGACATTAATCTTCAATGCAACTTTAGGATATTTTGGAGTTCGAGTAGCTATATAAGAAAAAATAATTTCAACTTCAAATACAGATACACACTCGTATGAGCATTATCAGCGAATAATGTTTCACATGAGAAAAGTTAGACGACAATGTTCTCATAAATATGTATATTAATTTACTTGAAGCTTGACGACTTAATCTTTGGTGAGTCCTAGTCTCTCTAAAAGTTACGATAAGAAATGGCGCAACAAGTATTATGCCTGCAAATAACCAAAACCAACCGGATAAGGATGGCCTTACAAGTCGATTCAAACATTCTCTTCGTTTGAGTAACGTGTCTTCTGAAAAATCAAAAGCACATGGTTCTGCGTCGTCTGAAAGAAATAGATGGAATTACTATCCTCGTAAATTTCACACTTTATTCAATAGAGTAAACATCACACTCACCTTCACGAGGCTGAGTGCAATTCAGAGGACCATTTACGCCTATATTATGCATTAATAACCATTTTTCCAAACGTCTGCATTGACAGTATCGCTTAGAGCCATTAATTATCGCGTCGCTTGGCCATTGCAGAGATAAAAACTCCAATGTACAAAAGGGTGCCAAATCTTCAGCCGTTAAACTATCCATCGGGCTCCCTCGTAAATCTACAAATGCTAGAGGTGCCAACTTGTGAAATTTAGGAAATGCGCGAAGAGTGTATGTAAGCGCGTGTAAATCTTCTAATTTTTTTAAATCGGATAGATCTATATCCTTGATATAACGATTATGATTTACTGAAATTAATTTCACGGATGGTGGCCAATAAAAATCAAATTTGAAAGGCGTGTGTATTTGATTGAAAACGATATATTCTAATTTTCGCAAAGAACGAAAGGTGTAATAATTTATCGGATCCGTCTCGTTTATATAAATGGTGTTTTGCAAAGATAACATAACCAGATTCTGATATCTACTAAATGAACTTTCATTGAGATGTGAAAATACATTGTTGGTCAAGAACAGGAACTGTAAATAAAATCAAAGCTAATTCAAGGAAAAAGCAGTACTGACGAATAAAACATTAGTATTTACCTCAATATTCGGATCTAAATCTTGCGGTACTTCTGAGATTTCACGAGCTGTGCAATTAGCCGTCAAATATCCGGTATACATTATTACATCGCAAACGCTACTTTGAACGAACACATTTTTTCTCCATAGTAGTACTTTACACGCAAAACCTACATAGAAACATGGCACAGATTCATTTTAAATAATGACGAATACCTGTACCTTTTCGAATCACTGTAGTTAAGATTATTACTTTACAGATAAGTACTTTTACTGCCAAATCAACCAAGGTACCTTACTTATATCGCTTTTATCACAAAATTTCTCCAGCCGCTATAGTCAAAATTACGGGTTTAAAATGAAAAATTTTCAAAACAAAATGTATACCATACCTATGATTATTTTCATCAATGCTCCATTCATAATAGCGATATTTCATCGAACCGAATGATTTAATTACATTTTCACTTGCAAAAATAAATGTCAACATATTTTCTGAAAACGTAAACCATTTTTATTATTTTTGTAATTTTATTTATTTTTTGTGTGGTTCACTTACTGTATTGGCAGCCTTTTATTTGTTTCATTCTCTCTTTTGTTTTGTTTTTTTTTTTCAACTCGAGATTAATATATGAAATAATAATGATAAGAATATTTTTTTCATTAAATTTTAATAAAAATAAATGCTCGTAGAATCTCTCTGCACTGCATAACATGATTAAAATTAATAATAATCATCACGGAAATTTATGTACACAAGAACCATATGATAATAACAATAATGATAGGAATTAAAGCTAATAGCAGTAGTCTTATGATTTGACCCATTTTAACTGATCTTTCCAAGCATCGTTCAAATATTTGCATCTCTTCAATAAATGATATGTTGCATGATGTACTAAATACCTCTAAAAAACATAACATTACAAAAGAAATTTTGAAATGATATGTATCTACCGTAAAATGAGGAGAAGATGGAAAGATTATGAGATTTTTCAAAAATAACTTTTAATCTAATACTCTTTGAAAAAAAATTCTATGCATTATACTTTTAAAAAAACCGAATTGAGCTTTTCATAGCCACTTAAAGAGTGTCTTTCTTCACGAAGATGGAGGGCTATTGTTCTTTCACAATAGATGTTCTAGGACTGTGAAAAAAATTCAAATTTAAAAAAATGTGTGTTTCAACATGAGAATACAGATAAAAAAAATTTAGAATAAAGTAAAAATAAAATAATTTTTATTTATTAGATGTAATTTAGATAGAAATTGTTTTAATATTTGAACTCATTTTTCTGGGTTAGTAAAAGGTTATTAAGGTTTCAAGTTGCATGTTAACTTTTTAAAATAGTCACATTGGAAAAAAAATTTTTCATCAGAAAATATTGCAATTCAAAATTCTTGAACGTTTTGTACAGTACAACAAAAATTTAAGAATTTTTATGATTTAAAAAATAAAAATTTCGCTTCAAACCCTCTAAACAGACAAGCGCTAGTTATCGCTAGTTATAATGACAACTAAATCTCATTATAACCGGTGCAAATAAGATTCCTCTGAACGATTCAACAAACTGCTGAGTCTATCCCATAAATTAAGCGAATTTTGTAGTTTGAAATGAAAAATTTTGACTCGTGTCCATCTTCACCCCATTCCACTTGTGGATCAGAGCTAGAAAATTTTCTTAAATCATAACCAACCTTCTGGCTTCGTACAATTTAAACTGGGTGCCGTAATTCCATGTCGATTTAACCATGTCTGCATTTTCAAGCAATCGCACCATCTCTCGTAAGTATTCAGCGTACTATCTCTAGTCCATTGTAAATCTAATTTCTCTAGTAGACATAAAGGTGCTATATCTTTAATCGAAAAACTACTCAAGGGATTTTTCGACAGATCTACCTCTTTGATGGGGGCCAATTCGTTGAAATGTGGAAAAGATATTAAACCACAGTCAACAGCATTAAAAATTTCCAAATTGAAAAGTGACGAAAGGTTAATTCTATATTGATTTCTATTTTTACTAATCGATAATTTTACAATTGGCAATGGCCAACTTAAATTCAAAGGGGAGTGATGTCTTAAAAGACTGAGATCTAAAATTCGTAATTTTTTCAATGGCAGGAAGGCATCCCTGTGCAATGAATTATTTTTTAACGTATTATCGTTTAAATACAGTTCTACTAAATTAGAGTATTTTAAGAATGAATCGCTGTTTATTTGTTCAATATTATTATGCGATAATATTAAAACCTGAAAAAAAAACACCAAAAATTTACGAATTTATTAAATTATTTAATAAAATGTCAGTTCATAGGCTTAAAGTCCATACCGCAATATCGGAATCCAAATCTGATGGAACCTCAACGCGACCTCTGTAAGCGCAATTGGCAGTATAAAGATTGTGTATATAAGACAGCATGCAGAAACGGTTACATGTTACTATACGCAATAATAACATGAAATATGTGAAACCTGAAAGTGCACAACATTCTAAATTATTATCTGAAAGTAACACTAGAAAATAAATTATATTACAGTTCATCATCAGTACTAACTTGAAAATGATAATGATCTAATAGTTCTCGGCATGATTCTCCCTATACTAGAATAAACAGAATTTTCAACGAATGTGCAATTTTTAAGTATCTACCTACAGAAATATAAACGAAACGCAAATTTTATCATATATACAACGATTGATAACACTTTTATTTTTCATTCGATATACGTGAAAATTTGCGAAAAATAAATAAAACAGAACGTGGCCTTTAATTTGTACACATCAGTTTGAAGCAGAAATATATGGGTTCCAAAAAATCAACAATTGGCACTAATGACTTTGTGATTCTCGCGAACCCTAGGCCAGGAGTCGGCCTTTCTCAGCTACAACTTATTTGAAAAGTTGGCACCGCTAGAAAACTTTGCATTACATTCATATTTAGCTAAAAATGAAATTTAATCTTCACGCGAAATTTTGCGATAAAAGCAAAATAAGTAAGGTGCCTTGGTTGATTTGACACTAACAGTACTTATCTACTAAATAATAATAATATTATTATGATTAAAAAGTGTCAGGCATAAACACTCGATACTTTATTTCGTTAATTTCTATTTCGTAACTTTGGTCCAGGCATTTACTCTTTAAAACACACAATATCTCATCCAAAATTAAAGAGCCAAAAGTTGGTTTTAGGCTTAATTTACGCAAGTGGCAATACAGTGTGATTACTTCAGCGGGTAAAATTAATAAGTAATGATTTTCTCCGTTATTAATACACCATAAAAGGAGCATATTCCCTAATGAAAGGAATACTCTCCAGGTTACTGAAACCAACGCTTCATAATATTCGAAATATATCAAATTTGAAATGTCGGATTCTCTAGTAAAGCCAATATCATTATTTCAAGGTTTAAAGACCGAAACAACGAGGCTTCAATACCCAATAGCTTATAATTTCCAATTTTTTCAGCAATCAAAATATATTGCAAAAGAGAAATTATATTTTCGCATTTTCGAATGATTTTTCGATGAGTTCAGATAAATATACTTGCTGAAAATCACTGAAAGTTTGTATGGAATCATATTAACAAAAACATTTGTGTTTTTGAAAAAAATGGGCATCACAGAATTTAGTCATGTTGATATTAATAATTATTAATCCTCTCTCTAAAACTATGGTCGAATCCAGTGGGAACGCTTCAAGACGATTTTCACTATTTACAGTCAGTACATTCTTGATATTGAGCCACATAATGAGAAGCACAATTCATTATTATCTTTTCTTTCACTAATATAATGCATGTATAACCTGCTAATTGTTAAAAAAAAACTTTAAAATAATTTTTAGCGACACTTTTTTTCAAAACCTGGAGCTTTTAAACCTTCTTTTATTTTTTTTATAAGGATAATTTTGCAAGCTTTTAAAAAATATGAATTACATGGGCTTGATCTGAGCTCTTCAAGACTCATCACAAGAGTTTCCAAAGTATCATAACTTTGCGTCAAAACGACATCATCTCAATGTTTTACCACTAAATAACTCATACTTCTGAGAATGGAACCCCAGTGAGGTAAAAATTGAGGCAAACTAAACTCCACGAATCCAAAAATAACCGTAAAAGCCCTTATCAAGGAAGCCATTAAAACATTTTCTATTAATTATTCATTAAAAAGAACTGATGCTTTGAAAAAAAAAATCAAAAAAATATGCTTAGTAATTAAGTCCCAATGTTCAAACGACAAAATATGACTTCAAACAAAAAAAAAATTTAGGTGTCTAAAAATAATTATTTTCAAATTTTCGAAAAAATTATCTTCTACGACAGGCATTTCATCAACTTCAAGAACTGAATATTGTTCATATTTTTGTAGCATTATTGGGTAACTAATTTTACTCGTTACTCCACTCCACAAAAAAACCTTAAAATTCTGCCCCGCTTATTTATTATCAAAGAGAAGTTCCATTACTATAGTGTTCATTGCATCAATAAATTAAGGAATGATCATAAAATATATTTTTAATTAATATTTCAACTCATCAAGTGTTTAAATAATTCATCATAGTCAAAAATAGGTAGATGTACTTCATGAGCTATTAGATAGTAACATTCGAAGTCGACTTATTTACTCAGCCTAAATAAGTTACCTCTTGCTTTTGGCTATTTCGCTTCATTCTGTTTTATTAACGCACATAGAAGAGTTTTACAAATACATAATGCAATATATTAATCATAATCACCTATAAAAAAAATGTGTAAATTCAGCTGTTTCTTTTCCTCACAGTTTTATCTTCAAAACAATTACGCTTTGATGTAAATTTTCATTTCAACTTTACATTTTGATAGAAAAAGTAAATTACAAATCGTTTACTGCAGATCATCTGAAAAAAAAAACAAAGTTACGGTTTCTGATAAAGATGATGCAATTTTTTTAATATTTTTTTTTATTACCTTCTCTGCGCTTTCTGATATAGCCATACATACTACCAAGCACCATTACCAACACTACTGTAAAAGCAATAGCTAAATGAAGTAAAGTTGTTCTTCTATTGTTAGATAGGCATTTTTGGCGCAAACTGTAGGCTTCTTCAGTAAAATTTAAATCGCATTCATCTTGAATAAAAAAATCAATAAATAAATCATCCTCTCATAATTTCTCATTTTCTCGCATCAATTCAGAAAATTTACGTACTTTGAAAACTGTGACATTCTAAATTTTTAGGACTTGTTTCGATATTAAAATTTTTTATCCACGTTTTCAAACGATTACACTCGCAAAATCTTGAAGCCATAAGTATCATGGAAGTGGGATTAAATGATATTATCAATCGCTTAACATTGCATAAAGGTGCTAAATCCTCTGGTCTCATACTTAGCATTAGAGAATGATTAAGATTTATAAAGGAGACTGGAGCATTACTATCAAATGTTGGAAATTTCAATACTGGGCTATTTTCCAAGTCTAATTTTTCTAATTTACTTAAATTAGAAACATCTACAGCGTGCATAAAATTCATGTATGATAATTTCAATTCTTTCAAACTTGGTGGCCAGTAAAAGTTAACACTTTTATTGCCAAATATTGAGAAACTGAGATCCAACTTTTCCAACAGTTTCAACGATCGAAATAAATAAAACTCTGGATGAAAATTTAGATGTAAAGCTGTCATAATTAAGTATCTCAAATTCGGATATTGACAAAATGAACTTTCATTCAATTTCATGAAATCATTCCGTGATAAATCCAACACCTAAAATACACACAAAGTACAAACTTAATCTTAAATTCTTCAAACCCTGAAAAGCTTATTGAGGTTAAAGTAATTGAGTGTACCCATATCTACATGGAATGATATGCTTTTTCTCACCTTAATTTTGGGGTCTAGATTTTGAGGAACTTCATATAGTCCTCTCTCTTTGCAATCAGCATTTAAATGTTTATTCTCTTCGAAAATTCTACAGCCTTGCGTACTTTGTATCAGTAACACTAAAATTAAAGCAAAACCTATAATCAAAATATACTTTCTCAATAGTTTCATCAATTTTTTTTCTATGCAATAAAGATTCAAATCAGAATTAACTAGGTACCGTAATAATGTTCCTTTATTCCTTTCATTATGTTGGAAGAAATAAATCCAAAATACAATATCTTTTGAATGTACACCATGCATCATACTATCATAATTCTTATCAGAGTCATTTGTTTGCTTTGAAATAAGAAGGTTTGCTTTGAAATAAGAAGGATCATTTGATGACCAAAAATTTCTGGACTGGTTTAGTCCATTCGGATAATAGGTATGCTATCTTGAAAAATATGAGAAGGGGAATCCGACATCTTGGTTCAAAAAAATAACCGAAATCCTTCAAAATCAATTTAATAAAATTATCTAATTTGAAAACAGATTCTTTTGTTATGCTCCTTCAAAAGAGACACGCTATTAGCTTACATTTCTGCATTTTTCTTTCAATTCGTCCTCATATTGGTTTTTTCATAATTTTTTTTAAATTAAGCTGATCCCTCCACCTGCCTTTTCATAGGTTCTTCAACAAAAGGTACATACTCCTCGTGCACTCGATAGTAAATTACTCATTTATTAAGAAAATATATAGGTAATTAGATATATATATCGTTTTTCGCAACTAACTCGTCATTGGAGAGTAGAATTAGCCTACAGACAGAGATAGTCTTAATTCAAGGAGCGTAAAATACCTATTACCTACCGAACTTTTGATTGTTTATTTCAAATCTTTGGGAACTTTTTGCGATGAATTCAAATTTTTTTTGTAAATAAAATAAATATTGACTCCGAACATGAAATTTTACGAACTCATCACTCAACGAATACTTCCACATTAATTCCTTCAGATATTCAATTGTAATTTGATCACTATATTCCGTTAGCTATTTAGGTTCTCACGTGCTTTTTATATAAGTGGCTAAATTCATAAGCTGGAGTACATTTTTTTTTTTCACGAACTAAACCAGAATAGAACTTACATAATTTTTCTTTTTTTAAATTGAACTCTTTTCAGTTTTTATAAGAAAATTAATTCGTGAACTAATTCGCCTCTGAAGAGGATTCAAACTCGTGGAAATTTTTGTACTTTACCTGAAGCATAGGTAAAAATTATAATAGTAAATACATATGCACGAACTCAGATAAGTTTTGGAAACACTTACTCATCAATAGGTTGGTGCATGCATCAGCTTGTACTCAAATTTGTTTGATTTCTCGAATATGCTTGAATTTTTGAGTCCCTCTTAACCATGGATGATCTTCCTATGGTGTAAAATTCAATAGGGAGAGCCAAATGAAAACTGCTACATTTGCTACATAAACACAATGAATTTGAAATTTACTTGTAAACATTTTTTTATTATTATTACTTACTTTTTCATCTTTCGAAAACTCCATAAATAATTTACAACTGATTTTTCATTTATTAAAAAAAATTAAAGATTGAAAGAAATCACTAGGGAAGAGTTGAACACTGCTACAAAAAATATTGTAAAATTAAACATAATGAAAAAAAAAACAAAATTTGGACACAACGATAAATTTAACAACAAATCTAGAACCAAAGTGGAAATTATATTTTCATCTAGTACCTACCTGTTAATTTTTACATTCAATGAAACGAGTATCATTTTCTTTTTGAGTACAGGGTCGGAAGGGGCATAGGGTGCTCGAGTTTTTGCGAGAAACCGTAGATAAAAATTTCAGATTTTATCACTTTCGCAATTTCAATTGGATTTTTTCATTTTTTTAATGAATGCGAAAAATTTTTTAACTAAGCCAAAAATAATTTTCACTTCCGTGGCAATTCTGGCTCTCCTCAGCCCTGCTGGAGGTGATAAAGGTTGAACTAAATCGCAATAATGCATTTCTGCAATGAATAGGTATTGAGCAACTGCGAAATGCTTGATCATTTTTTTCTTTAAAATAAGTAAAAAAATAAATACAATTATTTATTTATAAAAAATAAATCAAATTAAATTCCAAATTTAATTAGGTTTTTGAATAATTTAAAAATATAAATTAATCCTTATTCTATGTATTTATGATTGTTGAAAACGTGTATTGTGACCTCTCAAGCGCAAAGGGGCCACAAGTCGGAAAGCAACTTTTCGAGTTATGGACAAAAATGTGAATTTTGGACGAAAAATTGAAAAATTGGTTTTCAGCGGATTCTAATAGCTTGACATGTCTGCTATACGATGATGAAGTCACAGATCGAAGTTTGATTGGAAAGTGGTGGAAATATTGTATTTTGATGATTTTTTTAATGAAAATTTTTATGAAAAAAAAAAATTCTCATTATTTTTGTAACTTTTTAGTCCTTACAAAATTTTTATATTTATAATTTTAAAGAAAATTTCTTAATTATGATTGAAGATGTTTATTTCAACTTAATTGTAATCATTTTTGATATTTTTGCCGAATAAAAGAAAATTAAAACATTTAACCTCGTTTTTCTCAAAACTTACTTTTTGAATACTCAAAACTTGATCTTTCAAATCGTATATTTCAAACATGAGTCTATGAATAAAGTACTTTTTACCGACTTGGTAGGGACATGAAACTAAGAAACAAACATTCAATTTAAATCAAATATAGATGATTTCCATGAACTTCAAATCACCGAACAATGAAACTACCCCACATAAAGATGTACGATGAGATTCAGGACATCACATCAAGGTATAGGTACCTACTTAGAATACAGACAGCTTGAAAACATTTTAATATTTAACCAACATACTTTTCAACTGGATACTTGTAATTCCTGAATACGTCTACAGGAAAATGCTTTTATAACCATAACATAAAAGATTTCCCCAACTAAAGCACACACACCCAATCATACATACATATATAGACAGACGATGCTATTACGTTACAGTGACAATTTGAGTATGACAGACACTTCAAAAAAAGTATTATTGTTCCCCGAGGTAATTCGTGTAAAAATTGGGGAAAAATAGATGATACTCGTTTTCATCGGCTGTTCTTCCGGGAATACAATTTGTACCATTTTTATTCGATCTATCGACGCTTTATACCCGTATTAAGATTCTAGTACAGAGTTAATCAAAGTAGAAGCAAACTTTTTTACTGGTTTTTTCCAATTTACCGTCACCATTTTACACTTGAGAAATCATGCAAAAAACGTGTTTGAAACTTTTTATGGGTTTCTGTGCTTTCTTCAGCTTTCCGAGGTTTTTTACATCTTCGGCAAATAATGCGTAAAATTTAGACACTTGGGTACGCATAAAAAGGAATCGTAAAAAACTACCTATTCAGATCTACCTAGCTGCTTATCTGAATTTTACACTTTTCTTAACGCTGAAAAAATAAAATTAAAGTGGGAGATGAATTCAAATTTTTAAATTAAATCACATGTTACCCCATTACATCATTTTATTTTTTTTATATGTCGCTTCAATTGCGGGGTATGATACGAAAAATAGAAGATTTATAATACATATTTCCTTTTTAAATATAATTTCAACCATAATTCAAACTATCTTCATTTTTTCCAGGTTCAGTTTGCCGACTGGTTACGAGATGGAGTAACGCTGAACGTCTATTTCATAGTTTACTACTCATTTCGTGTGATCTTCGTCCATGTGGGACCTTGCATATCATTGGTAATACTCAATTTATTGCTATTCAAAGCAATGCGAGAAGCTCAACAGAAAAGGGATAAACTTTTCAAAGAGAATAGGAAAAGCGAATGTAAAAAATTAAGAGACTCCAACTGCACAACATTAATGCTCATCGTCGTAGTTACTGTGTTTCTATTAACCGAAATCCCGCTGGCGGTTGTTACGGTAAGTGAGGCAAATTTTTACCACCATCGTATTTTATATCATATCGTAAACGGATTACGTGGCTCTAATTAATGATCGAATCGCTTTTAGTTTTTACACTAGGGTATTGTTCAATTATTGAGTTTTAGGTAATCTGGAATATTAGATAATAATTAATGAGGGGCGAGTGTATAACTTACGAATGACGTAAACGGAAGATTATCCCATTCATATATTTCATTTAGTTACCAACCAATTAATCCATCAGCTCTCTAGTGAACCAATTCAAGAAAATTATACTCGGATAAATTATTGTTTTCGTGATATGATTCCGTCGGGAATCGAAAATCCTTACGCATATAAATTAATTTCTATTTCCGCGAGATAATAGTTTTTCCCCTTCAATTTTCAAGTTGTTATTTTTTTTTCAGGTGTTACATATAATTTCCAGCGGTATCACGGAAATACTAGACTACAATATTGTAAATACTTTGATACTTTTTACCAATTTTTTCATCATCGTCAGTTACCCAATCAACTTCGCCATTTACTGTGGCATGTCCAGACAATTTCGAGAAACTTTCAAAGAATTATTTATCCGAGGAACAGTTCAAGTGACTCGAAGAAATGGCGGAAGTTCAAAATATTCTTTAGTTAATGGACCTCGCACTTGTACAAATGAAACGGTGTTGTGATAACTCGTTTTCGATTTGGTGAGTAATTATATTTTTCAAAATTATTTCAATCGCGAGTAATAATAACCCTAGGAATAATTTACTGCGTCGTTAACGATTTCAATATTTGATTAATTTTATTTTAACGTGGTAACAGATTAACTTCAGCTTAATGTTTTAAAAAAAAATTATTTGCAAATCTTTGGAAACAAATAAAGTGCAGAAAATGGTTCATGATTAATGAATGGTATTTTTTATAATTCAAAAAAAAAAAAAAAAAAAAAAAACATGGAAAATTTCAAAGCTAATTATCACAGTTACCTACATTAATATCGAATCATTGCAGGAATGCCACTCATAAAGTGATATTCGATTTTTTCATCAGTACCAGGCAAAAAACTACTTCTTTTAGTCTTTGAATGAACAATCACCATAAAAATTTCATGCAAATCAGTTCAGTCTAACAAGAGTTATCGCGTCAGAAAGGAATGTCCCTAAAATGAGCTTAAAGCTCCAAAGCTCAGCTTCCCGTGGATAGACTTGCACCAACAACTAATCAGCTCTTGTTCTTAATGATCTACACCTACTGTAAAAATTTTGAATCGATCTGTGCAGTTAAACTGAAGAAAACACGTCAGAAAGAAAAGGCTTCAACAAACAAACAAATAAATAAATAAATAAACAAACAAACCAAGACGACTGCAATAGTGGATTCCCGCATAAGCGGAAGTCCACTAAAAAGCCTGAAATGGAAGTAAACAACAGACTAGTTTCAACTGTTTAAACTAAATGCTTAATAATATCTACTTGGGTTTACAACAATTCACATTCATGTATATTAAATAACAGAAGGCCATATCGGCTGTATTATTGTGGATTATCTAAAACTTTACCAATCTGCAAAAAGAAAATTTCGACTCGTACACCAATTACAAGTCATACCAATTGTGGGTTAGTTTTTTATCTTGTTATGAACTACTTATAAATCGATGAAATATTTACAACACTCAATAAAATCACTAAATATCATCATTTCGTCTAAATTTCATTATAGTATAATATACTGGAGCGAATATTTAGCATTTAATGCACTCCATCTTTTATGGTGTCAGAATTTCACTATATTGATAAACAATTTTGAAGCCATAAAAAAATGTTCCCTGGATGATATTCTATCCAACCATATATAGTACTTTAGGAAAATAGTAATTGTAGTAGTACTTATCCTTATCCTTGAAAAAACGTGTTCTTTATTATCAAAATTTAAAAAAAAATTGAAAATTTTTTAGCACACTTCAAAACAAGTAGTTTATCACCACCTTCATAACGAGCTAAAAATTCTGTACACACATGGATAGATAGAGCAATGTATGGGCTATCATTAGCGCATGCCATATCCCTCTCATGATGTTTCAATATATGAAAAAAAGTAGTTCGAAAAAGAAACTCCCCTTATGTGCACACTTTGGCTAATAGATATACTGTTTCTGTTCTTACATAACAAATAAATAGACAAAAAATACAATTTTGAGCTAATACATGTCTTATAAACATCTTTTACTTTCAAGCTGAGCTTGAATTAATGTTGAATAGATGTCAAAAAACATCAATATTCATCTCTAATTAACGAAAAATATTGATATCTATTTTTTGACATTAATTGAAGCTCAACTCGAAAGCATGTCAATTAGATGTTTATAAGACATGTATAAGCCCAAAACTGTGTTTTCTGTATATCTATTTGCCACAGCAATGTGCATATAAGGCACTTTTGGTAGTTGACTCATATATGGTAGTTTACCTTATAAATGCTTGGCCTTATTCATTTCATAATTTCATAAATTACTAAACCAAAACCAATTCGAAATGCAGAATTTCACAATACTCTCAGCTAACATTTTCGAAACGTTAAGTAAAAAATGAATGAAAAATACTTACCCACGTTAACAATCCCTCGTATTCCAGTTAAGTGTGAATTTTCCATTATATGGCAGAATTTATGTTGAAAATAATGACCAACTATCTATTTAGTCGAGTAGATTCGAAATTTTCAGCTGATTAATTAGAAAGATCTTCATAGTCGTTGCACGTTTTTCTCAAAATTCAAATAAGTATTTCGTCGGCAGATTGGACAATGGGTTAGCAGCGAATAAAACTTTTGAATCGGTTCGATATCAACGATTTAAACTTTCCAACTTGTATTGTTTACAATACTAAATACTGGTGTTTTATGTGGCCCTTCGTTGTAAACTTGTTAACACATGCCAACTATGTAGTACCTATTGCCTTATCGGGTCTTTCAAGATTATCGTATAAATTTCCTATACATAAAACACAATTTACTTCAATTTCTTCAAGCTTCACACTTCTTATTGGTTACAAAACACTTCAACGTAAATATTACTTTTAATTGTACCAGGATTTATAGGCTTTCATTTCCCAAGTTTCCAGCATAATGTACTTTTACAATATTCGAAATTAAATTTGTCCTTTTTATAGAATTATAATTATTAAATTCCACTCACTGAGCTCGTTATTCGAAAAACTACTACCACGAAATCCGATTAAAATTCAACGTTTTTCCGAATAAATACTTATCGTGAAATTTAAAATTGTAATTTCAACCTAAATAATAAAACAACGCCTCAAAACACGTTTTTCGCTTCCCGAACAACAAGTTCTTTGCTCCTACGTGAAAATCTCACCAATGAATAACAGGATTAAAAGAGGTATCTAGCTGTCTTCTTTGGAGAAACAGAAAACTTAATTAATTTTAGCTAAATAAAGCCGATACAGGAATAGGAAAAAAGGGGGGAGGAGGAAAGCGATGGACCGTCAAATCGAGTTTGTAGTATTGAACGTATCGTATAAAAGAAAAATTTTCATGCGTGTGTTTTCCAATTCTTATTTATTTTCTGGCATGTATTCCATTTTCGTTTCGTATTTCGTGTTTTCGATTGGCCCTATCATAATTTTCATCCTACGTTGACCCAATTTCAAAACTATACTCCGTAAATTCGGATTTCCTTTCGAAAATTAGACAGTGGACATTTTCTCGCTTATTAAAAATAACCCCTAACGTTGCTTCCAATAAAACTCTCATTAATGATACAGGAAAACATGTTTGTTCGGAAAAAATCACACACAAAACAGAGCATTTATTAAATAGACGATGAAAAATTTCACATGTATTTGGTCTTCTATGAGTGGTGAAGTAGATGCTTCGTGTAAGCTAATAGATAATACCGAAGTTGTTAAACGAGCCATTGAAGATAATAATGCATTGGCTAATACGTATGAAAAAATTGGTATTTAAATTTGCGAGAAATTTCACCTCTTATCTAAAATTAACGGCGAGGGTGTTTTAAACGCACCTTCACGAAGTAATATAAAATGTTTAAAAATATCGAGTTATACAACGCCGAACACAACGAACATGCCATTAATCTAAAATGCGCGAAATATAAGAACGTTTTCGAGTAGTTTGTAGAACGTTATAAACGTTTTAAACGTTCATAATCTCATACATTTTTCATTTCTAAAAAGGGTTTTAAAACGTAGAAGAGATTAAAAACGAGCAATAGTGGGATAAGATGCGGCTCATTGTTGCATTTAGTTTTGATTAATGTTGCAACGTTTCGGAAACGTAACAGTTTAACTCCGAGTATGACGTTCGAGTAACTATACTCACGTAAATATAGTTCATTTGTCATGTCTTAGTTGTTACTATTAAGTTGTAACCTTATCGTTACGATTGCCTATCGTAAATTTTACTTTCATCTGAGCCAAATACTATAATAATGTCATTTGTTCATTTAAAAATTAAAGGTGAAAAAATTTTATTTCGCGAAGTTAAAAGGAAAAATACGTTTGTTGAGTAAAAGGTACCTTTTTGTTTTAAAATTACAATAACTAAAGTTAACATCAAAAATATTTCCTCACTATTCAATTTGGCAACTCATATGAATATTTTGTATGATGTTACTTTTCACCTTAGAATGATGTCAATACTTGCTACTACAATACAAAATATACTTCCTCTCTGTGGCCGATTACAAGAGCGGCGGCAGTAACCATTCATAACTAATCACCAAATTAAGACATAAAAAATGCGAGCAGCAAATAGCGAAAAATAAATAAAAGCAAAAAAAATGAAACCAAAAGCATAAAAACAAGAGCAAAAACACAAGTAAAAACAGTCCAAAAAAAATACAAGACAAAGGGAAGAAAAAACATACTAAAGCTGTCCCCTTAAATACTCTTAAGACCCCTACTGAAACTACTAATGAACACAGCATTTTTCACCTCCAAAGGAAGGTGATTATAGAGGAAGGGCAGCTGGTAAGCTGCTTGACACTTCGAGTGAACTTTAAGCCATCGTGGTACATCAATTGCAACCTTCCTAATCCGCAGTCCTGGTCTACGTCGAGCAGCTATTACAAAAACATTCTGACTTTTGCACACATAGCAGGTGGCCACCTGAGTGTATAATTTATTCAAAGGCAAACCTTCAAGTTTTTTAAACTACTCAGTTGCACTGCAAACCTGTACCAGCAACGCTTCTAATAGCATTTCTTTATAATACCCGAATCGCTCCGAGATGTGCAATTGTGCATCAGCAGCCTTGCACCATCAGATGAGACTAGGTCGAGTACCGATTCATACAAAGCATAATAAATTCTAACCATATTATGTTTTCTATCAAAATGTCCCGAAAGATAGTACATTAAATAATATACATAGTTATAATTATTATCTCTGATAAATATCTTGACTCCACAAAACCATGTCGAGATTGTTTTCTTTTTCTTATAGATAATGTATTGATGTTGAATCTTTGAAGGAGCTGGTACCTCAATGATAAAGATGGGGTTGAGGGACATGGCATAATTTTCACCTATGAGTGAACTTGAGGTTATTACGTATTTTAGTTTAGGGCTTCCGTGAGTTTATTTTTCAAGCATTACTTTTTTGTAACCTTTTAAAAATCATTTTCTAGTTCACTTTTATCCCACAGAAAATAGAATAAAAGAGAAGTAGATATCACTCTAATTGGGTGGGATAATTTACACATTGCAAAGCTTTCAAAATTCGACTACACAATCTATAATTTATTCAAAATTTGTCTCAAGAAGCTTATACGATAAAAGTTTCAGCTTTTACATCTATCCTCATAAATGTGTTAGTAATAAATAAGCGAGATATTCTCATTTTTTTTTTCAACGAACAATGAACGAATAATTTTAATGAAATGATTTCAAATTGAATATCAACTGAGATTACTTTCATCATTTTCATATCGATAGGTGTTTTGCATTATTTTAAAATGTTCTCTATATACTTTGCGCAATTTCTACTTTAATAAAAGTAATATATATTATTGAAAATGAATGTACATTTAGCCGAACAATCAGTGAAATTTGCGACGGCTTTATTATCATCAACGACATTAACATGACGCCTTCTATTGGCGTCAGCATTGTGTACGAAAAAGGACTTCGTCTGCTAGAATTAGAATCGTTTCTTTATCGACGATAAAAACAACATCTCGATAAAATTTGTAGCTAATTTAACAATTAGCCATTCGCTACATCATTTTAATTTTTATTTCAGGATAGAAAAAGATGAAAGATAAATTCTCAGATATCTTGAATGCTGTTTTAAAAGGTTGATCGTTGAATGAGAAGAGTTGTGTAAACAAGGTCCGTTGAATCTTACGATCATGATACCCCTTAAGGAATGAAACCTCATTTCGCAAGAATATCTCTCTTTTGTGGATAAGGGGACATCGAAGTTGCAACATAAAAATATTATTGGAACTACTGATGAAAAATTAATTTTATTTAAATGATTTAAATTGATTGAGTAGGTATACCTACTTTTACACAATGTAAAATATACAATATTTTGAAATTAGCACGAATTTACAATTTTTTCAAATATGCTAGAACTTGAAATTGATTACGATAGTTTCAAAATGATTCCAACACAATATATCAAGAAGTTCAACTTTTGTTTCATCTATGTAGATAAATTTTTCCTTGTGGTTACTTATACGAGCACAAGGATTGAAAACGCGCAAATTAATTTCATTTCTGCTCCCCTTCACTTAGACAAACAATGACCGAATTATGTCTTCTTCATAGTATATGGTTACTATTCTAAATTTTTGATTGACTATTTCCTCTTATCTCCTCCAAATTAAGCTTTTCCTGCCACTAGTTACCAATTCATCGATCAGTAGTAAACCCAATATCATAAATAGCTAGAACTTACGGCTTTCAAAATACATGTCAGCTCACAAAAGATATATTTTTTTACTGCCATATAAAAACATCGATTATCGAGTTATTCATAGAAATGTTTTGATTTGTTTCAACGAACTCATCGAATTAAAGAAAAACTAGTAAAAGTCAGCCTTAATAGAAATCGTTGAAAGAGGAGCGATATAAAAAACTTCTCGATTTTTATTTCTTTCAATATTTCGTTTATCTATTAGTCATAAAAGAAGACAATGAACCTTTCTCAAAAGAAAATGTATGAACTTTATAGCTCAGGAATATATGTATTTTCGTCGTTTGATCGAAATTAGTCATTATGGATATTAACGTAAAACTACCACGTGGGGCATTCTACAAAGCATTATTAAAGTTCAAACGATACTTTCACCGAACTGAGACGGGGTCAGGTTCTGTTGAAAAAATAAAGTTAATTCATTACTTCTGTAGTAAATCATTGTAAGGTTAAAATAACTTTTCTGAAAGAACGAATTAAAAGCCTGGTGAACTTTCAAACTTAACTGATGGCAAATTTTTATTTATTACTATCTTTTCCTCCTTTTTTGTTTTCAGATTACCGGTGCCTGCCTACGTTTATGTGAAGAATGTAGGAAATGGAACAACGAAGATAGATGGAAGCGTTATTTTTTATTTGTTAACCTTTTTTAAAATGGAATTCTTTTTTCTCGATGTAAATAGTTTAGAATATCCTTTTATAAGTCCGAGAACATAACGCTTAATCGTTGTTAATCTCGATGCATCATAGACAGTTAGAGGAGGCAAAGCTGAAAAAACTATTTCGATGTTCGACTAATAACCTCGAAATAACTTGCTGCGATATAAGCAACACTGTTCCTTCTGTTCCTCATTTTTTTTTTGTGCTGTGTCGTAATTTTGACTGTTATTGTTATAATGCGAGATACGTCGCAATTGTCAATAGCGTCTATCTGTGTTTTTCTGTAAAAATAATAAATATTCAATTTCGACGTTTAAGTTACCATTGTTTTATTTACCAAATGAATGCTTGACTACCAGTTTTCGAGTTCTGTTTATTATACCCGTAGATTGAAATGAGATTTTCTATTTTGTTAAAAAATAAAACAAAAAAAAACAAACAAAAATTGAAGATCATCATATGACACCGCTATAGAAAATAGTCATGTTCGTACAATAGATTACGAATAGAAAATAATGCTTACCGAAATTATCAACACCAGACGTTAGAGACAGTAGAAATTTCAATTCTTCTTTCCAGTTGGCCCTTGTTATGATTGATACGTTCAAAAACACAGCGATTAACTGATAATTTATCAACTCAACGACTTAATTACAATTTTAACACTGAAAAGAAAGAATTACACACTGATCGCGATCATTTTGAATGAAAAAATATTCTCACTTATCGAGCAAGTCAAAAAAGCAACTGAAAGAGAAACGTGTAACATGATGATAATCAATACCGTGAACACGTGGCCATGGAATGGATTAAAATACGATCATGATGGATGATGAAATGCGTTTGAAATGACAATGAAGTAGACACAAAAAAAGGAAAAGAAAAGTCAAGTGGAGGGGGTAGAGTTACTGCTACTAGGTGCTACATGACACAGCCTTGAACTTGAAAAGGTTTGTGGTCTATTGAAATTTAATTTTGAATTCGAACCCTTAAAATTGAATATCCGTTATTATTTATTCCGCTGGAGATTATTTTGTTGTCTTCCTTTTGTTTTGTAATGTGCGTGTATTTTGTGGTATTTCGCGTGAGGTGGTTGTGTTGGTGTTTGCTTGAAAAATCCATAAACCAAATTTGTACAACTGATAATGTTTCAATATAACGGTTATTCATATTCGCCAGCTGAAGAATAAGGTTTGTCGATGTATATTTTCTTTTTATCGTAAAAGTAAACCCAATATCATAATTATTATACCTTATGAGTTGAAATGATGTCAAGCGCAGAAATTTTGGCGTCGAAGATTTTACATTCAGTAGTGGGAATTTCCTAAATTAAAATTCTTTTATAAAACACATTTTCTGAACAAAAGAAGAACTGTTTTAATAAAATCCACCAATTCCACCATTTTTTCGCTCGCGCAAGTCTTGTATCTCTTCTTCCAGGGAACTGAAAATTAAGCTTCGTTTAGGTACTACATTACTATGTGCTGTAAAATAACATACTTAACTTACCTTTACGTCTTTATCTAGTTTTTATCTACATGCACTTCGTGCTGATAGGTCTGGACTTCTTCAGCGTTGCGAATAAAGATGAAGTATGTAAGACAGGTAACCTCATCTTGGGAAATATTAAAAACTTCAACTTTACTGCTGGTCATGTTGAATACTGTAGAAAAATGAAAAGTGAAATTTCACCTTTCAATTCATGGAAAGTTGGAATGAAAAGATTTTGAGTGAAAAGGTATCCAGCAATCATTTGACATGTTGGTCAAGAGTGTTTTTTTTTGCTGATTGGAATAGTGTACTTCATGATAATGGTAGATGAACAAATTAAATGAAATTATTTTTTTTTGACTAAGGATTTTTAAAAACTTTTTCATCAATTTGAAATAGGTAACTAGTAGGTAAGATACATATTAAAACATGAAAAAAATAAAGAAAAGTAAATAAAAAAATTTTTATTTTCAAACATTGGCATAGATGAACAATATACAGGGCTCGCAAATGGCTCTTTGAAAGAGATTAAGATGCCAAATGATTTCATTTTTCTAAAAATTACTGTTGTCGATTTACTTTTGAAATTAATTTCATAAAAGCGATATTTTCAAATTTACTATGTATCATCTCACCAAGTAAATCAATGACAATTGTTTTTTAATAGTGAAGCATATTCAGAAGTTTATGCTCTTTCCAATGAGCTACTTGTACACTTACCATCTATATTTTTTCTTGAAATTATCACAAAAGCGTAAGCAATACGTCAATTTTATTTTTATTACTGGAGCTCATTCACAGAGAGTGCTTAAAAAAATGAATTAGTTTTATTAGTATAACTTGAAACTCACATCGATAGCAATAGTGTTTTAAAATTGAATTATGTATAAAATTTCGAGTTCTTTCGAATGAGCTGTTCCGAACATTGCAATTCACTTTTTATCCTAGATATTAATAAAAAACTTTCTGGCTTATTTTTCAACATTTATGAGTTTTAATTCCGTATATACCAATGGGCTATCTATATGTATGGCTCATCTATGTCATTAGGTATAAAAATTTATTGCTGAAAAAAAATAATAAATCATATATTTCATTTTGAAGAACTGATAGAAGTCTAGAACAGATAGACTTGCTTATTTTCATCTTAGCTTGAGCACTTCCCCTTTATGGTGATAGGTAATACTGATCATCCCTAACTCACCCTCACCTACCACTCATCAACACTACAACATGCCGAATTAGACCTCTCTCAAATAGAGGAGAGGTAAGTATCGAAATGACTTCAAAAGAATGTAACAATAATTTTAGCCTTCAAATTCAAATTTAAAACTTTTCAAAATAGAAATAAGATGAAATTTTTAAAAATTCAAAAAATGTTCAAATTGGTTTTTGCACAATTTAAATTTTTTGGCGCGCAGAAGTAGCTGTTAATTTCACCAAATTTTTGCGTGGTCTAAAAATTTTTTATTTCTCTGCTTTTCTATTTTATTTTTTTGCATAAATTTACTTCATTTAAAAAAGTACTTTCAGAAATTTTGAAAATATGACTTTCGAGATTATTGTAGATTTGCCACCGCGAATTGATCTCATGTCAAGAGAACAAAGTGATAGTAACGTAACGTTTACGGACTCCCTTATTAATACACGATAGGCAACTTTTCATACGAACCTGCCACCAACAATTCTTACAATACCCTTTACGGTACTGTCATACTCATGAACAATTTTTTTCCTCATCATTATCTCTTATTGTGTGATGTCTCTAACATTTTATTTAATTTATTCTCTTTTTATGGTTTTTAAATCATATGGACTGCTAGTAGCATCTATACATGGAATATACAAAGTTTCGAGGGTCTCTCATGAAATTTCTGCCATATTTCAACCGTAACTAATATACCTGTTGAAACGAACAAAAAGTGTTATTATGATAAATTACCTATTTCGCAAATGGAAGGAGTTGTGATGAATTGAATATTAATTTCTTAATATTTCTTAAAATATGAAGCAGAAGTTATTATAAAAATGAAAAATTTTTTAAAAATTAGAACAGCAATGAAATATGAATTGTTTACGTGCGTTCTCCCATAAAAGAAAATTTTTTCGTTACAAGCAAAAATTCAGCTTTACCTATGGGTAATACTTACATTGAAGAGTAATTTTCGAAAAGTTGAAAAATTGAAATTTACCATGCTTGGCATAATTTCATCGTTGATACTCAATTCATTATAACTCCTTCAATTTGCAAAATAAGCAACTTATTCTGATAACATTTGTCTGCTCCAGTACTCAAAGTTTGGTAGAAGTTTCGTGGAAGATCATGTGTATATGATTCTAACACACATTTTATTTCTAGGAATTTTCTACCATTAAATCAATTTTTTATCAAATAAATACAAATGATAACTTTCTCAAGGTCCTCATCAAATTATTTACAAATAAATTTGAATTTTTTCACTCCCAATTTCAATCAAAAAGCATTTTTTAATGACATCAAATGATAAAATTAGTTCAACAGTCGTCGATGCATATTGATGCAGATTTTCTCATTCAACTAGTCATTGAATAGCGAAGGTCACATTAATGCATATGCTGAATTTTTTCACTTAATATAAGTTTCTTGGAAAAGTATGTCAGTAGTTCCATTAGATGAATAGTAAACCAGCATATCCATCTGTTAGATGCGAATGGACTCTAATTAAAATTCTATTTTAAAGCCCCAAATAAGCAAAATTGATTTTCTCACGCAAACAATTTATTTGTAATCATATAATGTCCTTACATTTAGTTGAAATGCAACAAAATTAATTTTACAGTCATAATTTATTTTCCAACCTTCGAATCACAACAGAATTTTTCAATATTACACAACATTTACACAAAATAGCATTTTTGAGCATAGTTTTACAGCTTCATAGCTTTTCACAATATATAAAATTAAATTACAAAAATTAATTTTCAACTTAACAAAAAAAAATGATAATTTTTTTTTTTAATAAATTTAAAAGCCATTTTATCGATACAAAAATTAACAAATTTATAAATTCTGTATAAGTATCACGAATACCATATTTAAAAAAGATAAAAAAAATTCGTAATACTTAAATTCGACACATTAAAAAAAGGGATGCCGACGGATACATCAATGTATTCAACACCTACTACATCTAGAAACAAAAAGCGGTACAATAAGACAAAAAAGTAAACACGACGAAAAAAATATAAAATTGTCAACATTGCATAACAATGAGTAAAATTGAAGGAAAAAAGTAAACATTTCGGTAGGTAGGTAAAAGAACAACAATCACTCGATTTTCAATACTTTCGTATAATTTTATTACCCTAAAAACTTAAAATAAATTGGCTAGGTACCGACTTATCTCATCATGTTAATTTGGTAGCATAACACGAATAACGATTTTCTATAATATAAATACTGGAATGTATCTCATTTTTAATCATTTTATGACATAAAAAACATGGTAAATACACAAAATTGCAATTATATTAGGCCTAATGAAAAACTAAGACGCGAAATTAAATAAAAACAATTTTTGTTTGAAAGGCTTAATTTAAACATCTTACATAATTTATTTTTTCTCAGGTAACTTCAACTTCAATGGTCAACTTGCAAATATTCCTGCTGAAATAATTCCGCATGTGAAATTTTCCAAATTTTATAAAAAGCAAGGTAATTTCAATTAATTTGAGGATCTTTTACAAATTGCCCACTTAAAACGAACGGCTTGCCTCTACTTTCATCAAGTTTGGGACTATCATCGTTTATTGAGTTTGTTAAATTTTGAGGGTTATTTAAATTTGTTTTCTGTGTCGAACTATTTATTGCGTTTGCTTTATTTGACGGATTATTTTTGGGTGTTTGAGAAAGAATATTGTTAGATTTTTGATTCGTTGTATTCGTAGGATTATTCTTTCGAGTAGGAGTATTGGCTGCGTTGGTATTTTGATTGGACGAATTATTTGAGTTTGGCTTCTGAGGTTGTAAATTGTTCATATCTGTAGATGGAGGAATCGATGACCTATCTTCTATAACATACCTTCAAAAAATATTTAATTGAAATATTTTTAATATTTTATTATTTATCAATTTTTAAAACTTGAATCTATGCGTGTAATCATTTATTATTATCTTACCTGCCATCTTTCCATTCTACGGGGTATCAGGCATTATAGGAATCATATAATCAGTTTGCAGGTATTCTTCTTCTGATTCTAACGGCCTCATTAACGTTTTATCTAATTCAGATGGTAAAGGCCCTTTATAAAAAGGTACTTGCATATTGATAACATTAGGATCCTGTGAAGTAATTGCGGTTGATGAGAATTAATTTATTTCACAAATCTAATATAAAAATTAATTAATCAGTTTGTACTTGGATACAGTATCCCAATCGTTCGACAATACTGGCGAAAGTTGGCCTCTGTTCTGGGTCGTGATTCCAGCAGCTAAGCATTAACGCGTAAACTGGATCTGGACAATTGGCCGGTGGTCCTAAACGGCCTCCACGTGCTACGCTCATCATTACTTCTCTGTTACGAATACCAGTGTAAGGCATGTAGCCTAACGACATCACTTCCCAAAGTAATACACCAAATGACCTAAAAATGTTGATGAACGACGTTAATGGTTATCATCATTTTAAAATAAAGATGTACTAGCGGACATAACGAGTGAACTTTACTATCTATTTGGTGATTAAAAACACTAAGGGTAATAGATTTGAATTTTGTTTGACATGCATCCACCTGTTGTGTCACTCATTAGATCGTTCAAGAATGAAATCACTGAATACAAATAATTTTATAATTGACCCCATAGACGCAATAAAAGGGTGGGGGCTAACGCGCTATAGCCCCTCCAAAAAAATTCTTCGAAATTTTAAAAATCAGTATTATTAAAAAAATTTAGTTGTTCTATCTTAGTTTAGCCCCCACCCCCACCCCCCCCCCCAAAAAAAAAAAAATAAAAATTTAAAATATTCTGGTTGCGCTAATGACTAACCGCAAATATTTTTTTAAACTTTGGTGAAAGATTTTTCTTCGAACTTTAAAAGTTCGATCAGGATGTCGGAAATTCCTTAGGTAACTAATTTTAATTGATGAAAATTTTTATTTAAAATTTAAAAGAAAAGTTATTTTCAAATTTAATTTTGTAGAAATGAATTGAAGCGAATTATAAATAAAAAATCTTAAAAAAAAAATACTTTTATAGGTTTTATGTAAACTTTGCTACAATGTATTATATCAACAGTTATGTGAATGTAATTTTTTAATTTTTTATGCTTATTTTCTGAATGTGTGGAAGAAAGGATGATGGGCTTGACGGCTCATAACAAAGAAAAACAATATTAATAAAATAGCCATCATGATATTACAGTTTTTCCGAAGGGAAATTTTCTAGCTATGCCTCTGATAAAAAAACAAACAAACAAATAAAATTCTATTAAGATGCACATAAGTAGTAAAGTTCACAAAAAAACAAAATATTTTTTTTCAACTTTACCAAACGTCCGTCTTCGATGAAAAAATTCCATCTAAGAAAGCTTCAGGAGGCATCCATTTGATAGGTAGCATGGCTTTACCTCCTTTTTTATAATAATCAGATCTATAATAAATTAATATTATAGATAATTTTTACTGAAAATTCATGGCCAACATAAATTCATCCATTGTTACCTATAAATATCCCTAGACATGCCGAAATCGGCAATTTTAACCACACGTCCTGGTCCCCGAGAAGTAAGTAGGCAATTTCTAGCCGCGATATCTCTATGTATGAACCGTAGTTCTTCTAAATACTGACACCCTTTGGCTACATCGATGGCGCACTGTAGAAGATCTTTCATGGTAAGTGAAGACGGTTTATCCTGCGAATTAATGGGTATATTTGAGAGTTGACAAGTACACACAACTTTTTAAATTATTCTGCAACGAAATTTTTAGCTTACTGCTTTTGGACGATTTTCGCGTAGAAAATTTTTCAAATCACCTCCGGCTAATAACTCTAGAATGATATATCGAGGATGTGTATCGAAACACGCTCCGATAAAATGAACTATGTTTGGATGGTTAAATTTGCTCATAATTAACGCTTCCATTAAGAAATCAGCTTCCGCTTGATTGGAAGATAAAGCTGGTAGTATCTAATGAAAAAGGATAACGCTTTTACTCGTGTATTATTGAAGATAATTCAAGTTTAATTTTAAAGTTGAAATATTACTTTGACAGCAACCGCTAGATCAACCGAGTCTGTATCTCTATTCCTCAAAAGCCCTTGATAGACGTCTCCAAACGCGCCACATCCCAAAGGTCTGTAAAAAAAATTCTTGAATATAAAATCAAAGCTTTTTAACTTGATTAATGGTATTCACATAAAATAACAAAAATTAGTTGTAAGCTGCAGTTCAACATTAAATGTGTAAAATGGTCACAATAAGACTATCCTGTTAATTTGGACCTGTAGTTATCATGCTGATTCTACGATGAGGAAATAAAACCTCCTCAAAAATTGTTTTTCGGCTCTCAAGTCTATAATGCAGTTTTCTATTGAAAGGTAAAGATAATACACAGTATAAAAATATTCCACTACAGGTCTCCTAACAAATAATTATTTACTCACCATTAACAATATACTTCCTAGAACAAAAAGGTGTACTTCAAATTGATGTTTTTTTATTTTATTTTTCACATAATGCAAAGGGGTTTTTATCCTTCTACTAAACAGGTTAAAATTAACTTACATTTCCTTCTACTAAACAGGTTAAAATTAACTTACATTGAAATTTCTTTCAAGTGGCTTACGTTCAATTTCCAAAAATGTCTACACCCTTGTGAAAGCTTTTGGACCATTTTTTATAACGGTTTTGAAATATTTGAAGAAAACTGTTTCAAGTTACATTTATTTTATTGAATCTGTTCTTGAAGTTCGAATCGAAAAGTAGTCGACTATTTGTAATACCATTAAAAGATTACCTTTCTTATTTGATGTGCACTTTTCTTTGTGTCACCCACAAAATGTGTTTTTTGTGAAAAAAAAAAACATTCTATTAAGATTTTTACCTCTCTCAAAACGAATTAAATAATATCATTTGTTTCCACTCTCCCTCCCCGCTGCTTAGAACTAGTTTGGTTATAAAACTAAAAAAAGACATGATTTTTTTTCAATCGAAAAATTGCATCTAGAATTTATGAAGGTAAATTTGGATGTGAAAGAGCTCTCACGGTTGGCAAACTCGCATCTTATTTCTAAATCAAAAATTTATAATTTCTACAATTCGTTGCAGTGTGAAGGAATCAGCTTGTATTGGAGTCGAACCAAAGAAAAGTTAATAGTGAGTGAACTTCATATTACATGAGCAGTGTGGTCTCAGCAGTGACGTAATATAAAAGAACTGTGTCCTCCTTTTTCCTATGCATTGCTGTAGCAAATAAATATACAGAAAACACCATTTCGAGCTTACACGTGTCTTATGAACATCTTATCAATACTTCAAAGTTGAGTTTAAATTAATGACAAATATATATCAACAGTTTTTGTTGATTAGAAAAAGTATTGATATCTACTGACATCTATTCGACATTAATTCCAGCTCAACTTGAAAGTATATCTATAAAATGTACATAAGACATATACAAACTCAAAATAGTGTTTTTCGTCTACTTATTTGCTATCTAAGAATAGAAACATAATATTTATAATACTAGGGTTAAGGTTAGAATTGGGCCATGAGGCTAAGTTCTTAGTATATTTATGTTGTTATTGGAATCATTATACACATTCAATATTTTCGTTCAGTAACAATTTTTGCTACGTTCGGATTTAATATAATTAGAATATAACCATTGTAAGTACAATATTCGTAAGTTCTAACTTTTAGGAATTAAAAAAAAAAAAAAAATTGTGATAGCTATAGATGTAGACAATTTGTATTTTATGATTTAAATCCTGGAGTGTTGTCTTAAAAGTAATTCACTTCATCATTACACTGTATATCAATGCTTTATGTAGTCCAATGGTTGGTCTGAATAACAAACCATTCGTCTACATAATTATCTAAAAAATTTTCAATTGACAATTTAATTTTTTTTTTAATTTTTTTTTTTTTTTTTTAAATAGCGTAGTTAACGGCTATTAGGCTTTCACGTCATTTTTCAGCGGGTTTAGATTTAATGGAACAAGCCTAAGTGGTACAGGAATACTAAGATTTTATGGATAGCAGAAGTGTCGTCTGGGATGTTTTGTTCGGAGAAAAATATGGATTTTCTGATTGGGTTAGGTTTGGTGCTCCGAAAAGAAGGTGGTCTGCTGAGATTGTTTCTGCTGAGCAGAGGTGACATAGAGGGGGGTGGATTTGTCTTTCGTATAGATAACCATGCGTGATTCTGGTATGACCGAGATGCAGGTGGGTTATCGCGACTTCACTTCTACGATCTAATTGGAAGAAGTTTTTCCAGAGAGATATTGTTTTTTTTTTTTTCTAGTTGTATAGCTTTATGGTGTTTTGGAAGGCACACTCGAATCGCCAAAAATTTTGATATTAGAAATTTTTTTATTATTTTTTTTATTTATTTTTTTTATTTTTTTTTTTTTGATGATGAATGCTTTTAAAATGATCTTTGTCCATAATTTTGTGTAATTTGTGACTAAAAAAAAATTGTTTCGCTTGTTTTTGAATAGGTAAAATAAAGTAATTATCAGGAAATTTTGGTATGAGCACATTTTTTACATTATAATGTCAGATTGGAGCTAATTTATTGCATAAAAAATTTCTGTGCATTATTACAAATTGATTTTGAATTCAGTGTTTTTTAACAGTTGTGAGAGAAAATACGTACTTCACAAGTTGTACTTTTTCCCTTGGAATCTCTTTCAAATCCCGTATCGTATATGTAACACCTCCAAATTCATAATTTGGGTTTAATTCTGTTAATCTAACACTGGTAGGTGGTGGGTTCAAGTGATTGAGCTGTAATCCTCCAACGCCGTAAACTTTACGTTGTGTCAGTTCAGATTGTTGTTGAAGATATCGATTATCTAAATTAAGAAGAAAAAAAAATTGAAGAAATCTTTGCATATTAAAGAAAAAAAAATCATAACTATTCAAATTTCTTTGTTCTTACACATCAATAAACTGAAGGTGACTAACAATAGACTGGAAACGCATAGACATACCAATAGTATCCACATTTGACCGGAAACTAACGCTGGCGAATTTAGGACTACAAAACGATTTTATTTGTAAATGAAGCAAAATTTTCAAATAAAATATAGTTGATATGCATTTATTATAATTTTTTTCCTCACAATACTTACGAACACATGAACGATTGTCTTGGCTGAGATGCCATCCAGGAGGACAAATACATTTTACCGCAGTTCTAGCTTCATCCATTGCTACACAACGGTACTCACAGCCGCATCCCGAAACTGCCGGTATTATGAAAACGGTACCAGGTCCATAGTGTGCCCCTGCTTTTACTTCTTTATATTGAGCATATTCGGCTATCATGGACCAACCACCTTCCCCATTTATAGAACTATCGCTCCATGCTCTTCCTCCTACGAAAATTAGGTACGTAAATTAAACTGATATTTTATCTCTAGAAAGTGTATTTTCACAGCACCTGTATATCCGCCACCACCGCCACCAGCAACGCAACCACCACCTCCTCCGCCGAAACCACCAGCGCCTTTTAAACGATCCGAAGAATAATAGCAAGGCATACCACCTAAACCACCTTCTAATAACGACATTCCTGTCGAGTTATTAGTTGTGAAGTTTCCTGGTTTCCATCCTCCTCCGGCACCTATTATCGAATTATTTTTTTATTCTTGTATTCTTGTATTTTTTGCAAACATATTAGATTATGTGATATCAACGGATTTGAGATACAAGGAAGTATTTTCATATTGAAAGAAAATTAGGTCATTTATATATTTCGTTGTGTTATGTTGACGTATATAATTTCTCAGGCCGCAGACGTTAAGTTTACTAAGTATTTGTGAGGCATTCCAGTCCGAAGGGTTCAAACTGAATATTAAAGTAACGCTTTTAAGGCCTGTCATTTACTCGTGATATATGACTCAACTTCCACCTCGTAATTCGGGTCTGATATGTATTTTTTGGAAAGGCTCGGTTAAGGTTTTATATAAGAAATTTTATTACACTACGGAGTAGCTTTTTGGGCTTGTACAAAAAAAGTACATCGAATTATGAGATAAATTTTACTGGGGTGAATAAATTTTACCTGCTGGAAACTGTCCGAATGACGGCGCCGTTACATTGGGTAAAGTGGTATTTATTCCGTTACCGTGTTGCCTTCCATTGTCAACAAAAGGACCGTGCGCGAGTCCGCCGCCTCCGGATGCCACTAATAGGGGCTCCGGTTCGTGACCTTTTTCCATCTGTAAGAAAATCATGCACTCGTGAAAATACGCCCGATTACAGTTTCCTCTTTATTTTTACGTTCTCGCTGAGAAATTCGATTTAGATTTTTTTTCTCTATAAGCTTAGCGGTATTATATAAATTTGACGCGATCTCGCGCAGACATCGTTATTTAAAAAAGCCAAGATGAGAAGAGCATTACCGTAAATACGTAAGTAGCTCCTCCACCTCCGCCTCCACCATCGTGTAGTTTTTGATCTCGGAGAAAACTTTTGAAATTCGCAGTCGTGCGGAGATGTAAATCTACCAGACATGACGGTGTATCAAACGACTGCGGAAATAAACATCCAGAGTTAATTTATCATAACGTATGCGGTATGCGTAGCAAAGCAGCAAACACATCACGTGTTCACTGAAATTGGTATGCGAGACAAAAATCGCTAGCATGAGGTGATGAAGGGATTAGATATGCGGATTTTGAATTTTTTTTTCCCCGCTGAAAATTTTAAATGGCATGTGTAACATTTCTACGTCTATTACTCACCAGTTTGCGACAGGCGTCTTGACCTTCTTGGCCGACTAAGAAGTAGATTGATTGACCTTTGTATAATTCAGTCACCATGCGAACCATAGCGGCTCTCGATTCCCCCAAAGCATCTGCACCTTTACCTCCTCTCGCTCCTTTGGCAATAATTCTGAAATAATTTACGATCGTAGATGTAAATAAAATTGATTTTTTCCCCTTCGATAAAATATGACTAGTCCGACATATTGGCGAAGGTACTCACGTATAGTAAGATACTTCGGGTACAACCCATTTTTGGAATCCAGCCATGTTTGCGCTATCTAACACGCTAACTTTGGTTGTCGTATTGTTATACGCCTTTTCGCAGTTTTCGCCGGTTGGCCCATGAGAACCAGAGACGCCGCATGTGGTGAACGAATACACTGTACGTGAAAAAAATCTCATTATACTCGCTTTCAGCTTCATTTTTATTATTGTACGCTTTTTTCCTTATATTTACCTGGTTTATTATCGAAAGAAGGATGCATAGATTCTGTAAAAAAAAAAAAAAGTAAATTATACACCTCGAAGAATTCTTAAGTGTCTACTGAGAGTCGTAAATTATTAATTTACAAACTGTGAAGAAAAATTACCTGAATTCTTTTTCGGGTATTCCCAGTAGTCATATCCATTCAGATCCTTTTGCGGTATTCCTGCGAAGACAGATAAATTATTTTTCTCTTTATAATCGAATCTCGTTCATGTTTATTTAGCATGATTTTCCCCGTCGAGAATTTTTCACTCCAGACAAGAAGATGAATATTGAATTTTCGGTATCCCAAAAATATAGAGTTAGAGTAATTCGAAAATAATTGTATGAAAACGAACATTTTTTAGTTGAGGTTTCAACTTGAAAATAATAGCTATCACAGTCTACCTCATTTAGGAATTGATAGTCGGGGGAGGGTGGAGTCTTCAAATCTTGGCGTGACCATTTGTAATCATCTGGCAAATGTCCAACTTTTTTGTTTGTATAATTATATGTTATATATTTTTCCCCCACGCGTAGCGCCTAAAATTCGCTCAAAACATGGTGAGAGGTTTTTCTTAGAAATGTAACGAAGCTACTTTTTTATTTTTTCGAAAAAATTCAAAATGGCGAATCACCTAAATTGTGGGGGGTCTGTAGAAAGGGCGAATTCATTAAATTTTTCGTTTTTGATTTTATATGAAAGAGTGAGTCACAGACACCAATATATCCAAATTTCAGCCTCCTAAGTGCATTTTGAAGGAAATTAGAGCAAAAACCAGTTTTTTGAGGAAGTTTTAAGTTATGAAATTTCTTGAATCTTCCATATCTCCTCACCAAATCAACCAGTGCTGTATTTAAGTTTTTGCCGCCCATAGGCTAACTTTTGTTTGTTCCCCCCCCCCCCCCCCCGAAACATACTTCCAAAATAAATTTATTTTAGCTTTTTTTGGTGACCCTTAGAGTATTAATATAGTAATATGGAGAGATAAAAGCCATACTCTTAGCATTACGCATCAAGGGACCTGATAGAGGGCGCTATATCAGATGCGAATTGTGCACTTGATGTGCACCAACGTTTCTTTACTAGAGGTCGGACGGGAACGAAAGTGTTCACTGGTACTCTTTCAACACTCCTCTTTCCCCACTAATCTCTGACGTCACGTGGCAAACGTGAAAACGGGTCGCAACGTACAATTTTGCACGGTACTGTACAGTAAGTGCACACTAAGTGCACAATTCATAGTTGGCGCTGCGCTATCTATCAAAACCCTGATGGAACTATAATTTTATCTCTCCATATTACTATATTAATACTTAAAGTGGTGACCAGTACTGTCTGTCAAAAATAACTTGACACTTTTTAGCAGGACAAGGATAGGCAAAAAGCGCGACAATTTTCACGATTTCATTACTTCCCAAAATGTTTTCAAATTGAAAATGCTGGCCAAATAGTCGAAATAGTAAAGCACAAACAAGCACGGTGAATACGTTTCCAGTTAAATTCGATGAACTGATAGGTAATAAAACATTAACCTACTTTGTAATACAATCCACATTTTGAGTAACCATGCACGGATTGTTGCCTATCCTTGTCCTGCTAAAAAGTGTCAAGTTATTTTTGACAGACAGTATTTTGTTTTTCCAAATTTAAATACATGATATTTGGCGGTCAACAATTTGTGCATGTTATACCTAAACATTTACAAGAATTTATTCTATTTGATGGGTTAGTGTTTGTATTTTTTCCGCACTGCACAATGCTGATTTTTTTTTTTAATTTTAATGAAGGATTGTAGGATTGTTGAATTTGTTTTGATTTTAAATGATCTCATTTTGAGTGTATGTCAAAATCTGCCGCCTTTAAAACTTGCCGCCCTAGGCTAAAGCCTAGTTAGGCTATTGCTAAGGTGCGGCACTGAAATCAACCTAGAGACGTCAGTATGTAGGGTTAGTTGGTGACCAGAATATGATCTCTTGAATTTGGATCAAGATGGATTTAAAATGGAGGATAATCGAAATTTGGGTAAAGATTGAGGAATGTCAAATTAGTAAAAATATTGATAATATGAACTCATGTAGTTATTGGGAATAAAAAGTATACTATATCCTCCATTCAACTCCATACAAGATGTTGGAGGGATGAAGAAGTGTTTATCGACTTCAAAATGTGGTTGGGTACAAAAGATGTCGAAAATTTTTTATTGTGGTGTCATGTGACAAAATGAGTCCAAATGACTAACCTTCCTTGATTTTAGCTTCCCAAGTGTATTTGGAGAGGAGTTAGAGCAAAAAAAGTGTTTTTGGAGAATGAATCTTCCATATCTCTTCACCAAGTAGCCCTAGAAAGGTCAAACTTCGTTGATAACTAGAATATGACTTCTTCAATTTGGGTCAAAATGGATCGTAAATGGCAGATTTTACCAATGATATTAGGCGTGGCCTGTAGACATGAAGAGGTTAGCAATGTTATTTGTAATTCTGAATAACCCCCAGTTAAAAACTCAGCTTCAGTAATGCGGCATGGCTGCTTATTTTCGAATCAAAAGTACATTTCGCCTCGATGCAACCATATACGATCTCTACAAAAAGATGGCTTTGAATGTTGATTTCGGATGCTTGAATCGATTTTTCAACAGATGAAATAATGGAGTTAGGAAATCGTAAATAGTTTTTCAAACAACTAAGAGAGCTGTATAAAATGTCTTACACTTAAAATTCAGAAAATCACCTACTTCAGAAGGTTTGAAGAATGTCATTATGTAGAAAGTTTTCATAAAATGAGGAAAGTAATTCATCCCAAACCGATATCATTTAGGATCGAATAACATTTCGAAATTATGAACTGCTCGCTCATTTCAATAAAACACATCCCTAAAGTATGAAAATTGTTCCAACAAATTTTTAGTCGTAAATTTGAATAATAAATAAAAAAAATACTCTCATTCTAGCATGAGCCAGGAAGTTCAAATCGTTTGGTATTTTTGTAACATAATCGATTCGAAGAAACAGTGATGTAAATAAGCAATTTTGAGAAGCGTTCAGTTGATTGGGTCCAATTTGTTTTTTTATTTTCTCTTCTTTTTTTCAAAAAGTGAAGAAAAATGGTCACGATAGTGGCTAAATGATCACAAAAAGACTTCATAAAAATTTCAGCTCTTTAACTTAATTTTTAGACTTTCTGTCAAAATGTAATTATATTTTAGAATTTTCATATTTAAAAAAAAACGAAATTTGGCGCAATTGAACATTTTTTACCTTCTAGTCATATTTTGTCATCCAAGACTGAAAAAACTTTCAGCTGCCAATTTTGTTAAAATTTAGCAAGTTTAAACAGTTTTTAAAATTTTTTCGAGAAGCACCATTTTTTGCTGAGCACGTACAGCCTTTGTTCAAGTTGTGTTAAATTATGGAATATTCTGAGACAGACTGTAGAAATTTAATTACGTTGGTGATTTTTACCGGGCTATTGGCAACGATGATTTCTACTTGAGGTTGAGAAAGTCTGTTGAAACAATGTAAACAACGAATGGTGTTCCCTTTCAATTCCATCATCGTTTATATCGTTCATCGATGACGAAACGTGAAACTCGCGGAAGTCGAGTTGCAATGTGTTTTGATATTTTAGCGCTTCTTCGTTACTAACCGAGGTAATCTATCTCTCGCGGGAGTGATATAAAGCGAATACACAGATACAGTTTCAACCCCCATAAAACCGATCTCCCTTTTAAATTTGAAATATACTTAAACCCAAATTTCGCTCATTGATAGTTCATACCTACGCTTAAGGAGATTGGTAGGGTACCCGACGCCGAATCGTCGATTTCAAGTTGAAATACGCGTTTGACGTGATTGATAACTTCGCTTTGCGACCAACCTTTGATAAAATATTGAAAAAGCAAATATATGGCGCGGAGGCGAAGTTGATATTGAACATGATTTACTGGGTCGCAGTATTTTTCCAACGCGGTCTTTAAATTTTCATTACATATATATCTTGTATGCTAACATGATTCACAGCTGTACTTACCAATACCGAAGCATTTTGGACTAAATGATATGTCGTCTATAGCCACATCGCCTCTGGAAGACATGGATTTTCTTGCTTCGAATTGCAAAGTGTATCTGCGAATGAAAAAACAATCGAATGAGAAGTCGGTATTTCAAACCCCAAATGTGAAGTTTCCTTGGCATAGAGTATCAATAGGTATTCTACTCTCGTTTCTTTTCACTTTATTTAGTTTTTCAAAAATGTATAAGAAGCGTTCATTTTACGCGCTTTCGAATAAATTTAATCTGTGTATACATTTTCATTAACGAATAGCATCAAATACTGAAAAAAGAATTTTTCCGTTAAAAAAAATGTACTTGTGTTCTCGTGTTTTGTCGCGTCGCGAAGTGTCTTATACATACTTCATATAAATGGTATACGTGTATGTACGAAATGAAGTAGGTATATTATCGATTTACTCGTAGCAAAATGCCGTGCAGTACGGAATCGGCTATGAGCAGAAATTCGAAAAAGAAAAATTTGAATTTATATTAAAATTACCTTTCTGTTATGTTAGGTAAGACGACCACCTGTCTTAACCACATATCTCCTTTATTGCCATAACTCCACCATAGACGATAACTGTTACGAGGACTATCGAATTTCTCTTCTCTTAGGTACAGTCCCAAAGAGCCGCTGTGTGGACCAAATTTATGATAGAAGAAAGTAACCTGGTCAAATTATTGAAAAAATGTAAAACATTTTGTATTTTATACAAGGCCGCTGAGAAGTGAAGCAAATAGGGCAAACTGCCTCCGACCTATACTTCGTAAAGAAAACCAGATGCTGTGACTAGAAGCATACTAATGTGTTAGATTTAGATAGAATAGTATAAGCCTGATCGGATTAGGAACTGTTAGATGTTGTTTGGTTGAGGGAATGTAAGATATTGTGTGAAAATATGGTTGACAGAAGAAAAAGTATTACAGGTTGCGTACTTCAAAGATGGCTATTCAGAGAGTAGATAGCTATGTTTAAGAATAGCATGACTAGCAGTAGCGGATTTCCCTAAAGGCCCACAAAGCACGTACTTGGAACGCCAAATTTTCAAAGCCGACACTGGACGGTAAATTTTAAAAAAAATTTTTAATTATCTAAAATATTTATATTTTATTAAAAGTAAAGAAAAATTATGTATAGACGCCTTTGAGTTCGAATTCAGTTACATAAAATAAAATTTCTCCTACTTTTCAGAGTTTTGAGAATTTGAGGGAAGAGAGCATTTGATTAAAAAAATAATGAATTTTAACAGGTGAAGAAAAGTCCAAAAACAAAAAACAAATCTAAAAAATGAAATCTTCAGAAATACAAAAAAATAATAAAAATTTCAACGATGAAAAAATTCCAAATGATGAAAATTTTTTATGAAAAAATCAATTCAAAATCTTACAACGGGTACAATAATAATTTCTATTTTTGCCCCACTCATTCTTCTTGGCGACCCTAGTTCTATATACAGTACGTAAAATAGAACACTACTAAGACAATACTGCTTGTTCACATAATCTTATTTAACGTGTCGTGTCGTTAACGAGATATTTCTCGCGTAATTATACGAGTTTATCGGCTCATTTGAACACTTACGTAGCAAGAGTTATGATGCGGTGAATGAGGATCGCCGTGAACCGACGGTGGCGGATTAATGGGTACGCTTTCCATTAAAGCTAACGAACCTAACGTTCCGGATGACATGTCTACATACGCGTATGTACCTGCAAGACAAAAGAAAATAAAGGAAGTCGTTTACGATGCCCAGAAGCTCGTAGAAATTGCGATACTTGAACATCAACACCTTGTTCGGATAAATTTATTACGTGGCTCTTTAAAAATTGCAATTTCGCTTTGAAAATTCATTCCATGAATTCGGCAAGTCTCCATCGCTTATTATTTTAATATTAGTTTCGATTGCCAGCAATTCTGGCGAAATTATTTTTTGAAATTTGTATACAAGTATTGCTCGCTTACCGTTTTCATTGGCGAAGGTATTATCGTGGGATGGTCCGGTGTGTTTATTTTTGGTAGGGCCACGATTCAGTTTCCATCTTAATGTGTGATGTTTATCGGTTGTATTTCGCCATCCGCACCATCCATTTTCGAAAGTACATCTCGTCCCGGCGGGCACCTTATCTATAATATTTCCGCGCAATTAAGTTTTCCAATTTATTAAATACTTTCGGCAACCTTTTTTCCTCGACTTGCGACGTGATAAGTAGTTTTCTTTGTATTTCCCAACGAAGATTTCCCCCTTCCGTCGGTAAATTTTCATCGTAAATTTCGCCCTATTGTCCTTGCGAATTATTTCCTTTGTAATCGAAATATCCCGAGCTCCGGAGAATTCATCGCAGTGAGCGTAATTAAAAGAAAACCTAGTTAGTGCTTTCTGAGGATGCGGAAAATATCGCTCGGAACGTTTATCGTCAATGACAGAAATTTCAACGATTAAATAAAAAATGCAAAATATTTCCTTTCTCATTTCAACGCGAAAGTGAAAACCCGGTGGTGAAAAGTTTTCCTTGATTTCGACGCGGTTTTTTTTCCTCGGCATAATTCGATTTTAATTCTCTTTTTGTGTCTTAATGGAAAATCTGTCGATTTGTTGCTTAACATAAATTTATTATTTCTTTCAAACGTAAATTAGAAGAACGCAATTAATTGTTTTTTTGTTCGCATTGAACAATTTTTCACCTTTTTTAGTTTCTTTTCTGTATGTATTTATCAGCACGTAGTAGAATTGTTTTGTACGTTCGGTGAGACAATATTATGATACCTAATTACTCGTTCATGATAATAAAAATATAGAATATAATTGTATTGAAGAAAAATTGCTTACCGCAGTTTTGTTTTTCGTCCGAGGCATCTGCGCAGTCTCGTTTTATATCGCAAACGTAATTCAAAGGGATGCATACTGATTCCTTGGTGCAACGGAATTTCCGTTCTGGTGGACATTCTCCTTCTGACACATCTATGGGAGATAAAATACATTATGAATGTAGAAGTTTTTAAAAAAAATTGAGTAGGTGGACCTTAACATGTAGATATTGTATTAAATTAATACTAGGGGGGCTTCGTCCCCTGGTCTGCTCCGCAGCCCCAACTCCTTGCTCACGTCTTCGCTTTGTTCGGCCTGCTCGTTTCACTCCAGCTGTTTGCTGTCTTCTTCACTTATTTGGAGGGGGGGGGGGGCGGTTAACCAATCATTAATATTTGAATGAATAACCAAAGCATTGAGAGGAGAGGAGTAAGAAGAATTTTAAAAAAAGCATTGCTGCATAAGAATTTTTTGTTGTATTTTTTAAACTCCTGATATCATAAATATTTCATTTTCACACCTGCTATCATGCTCAGAAAACATTAGATTGTTCTCTATGGGTATACCTAATATGGTATAATTGATATCGAAAGTAAACACAACCAAGTCTCACTTCACCCATTAATCACAAACCAACAACAACTTCAATTCTTTTAACCATTAATAAGAAAAAAATGTTTTGATTTAACAACAGGCATAGCTTCTACATTCTGATTATTTGAATTTATACGTATAACTGGAAAACTATAAGAAGTTGAAGGGTATTTTAAGCGGCGTAAATGTTCTAAATTTTTACCTCTTTCGATTAAAATATCAACCAACCTCGTAGCTTTTTTGGTTTCCAAAGTAAATGCAAAAAAACAAAAAAATTGCCGTAAAATTGGAATTTTTATGACCCCGAATTATCAAAAAATAATTTCAATGCTTGATGACATATCTAGAGGTGAGAAGACACTCATTTAAAAAAAAATTATCAAAATCGGTCCATTGGGAGGGTCTAGCGAACTGTCCCAAGGTTTTCTTCAAAATTCTTTTAATATATGAGATTCTGCTAAAAATATCTTCATTCTAGTTGGAGATAGGCTGTGCTTACTGACCATCAAATCTTAAAAATAATTTTAACTTATTTTTGGCGTACGCATAATTCATTTAGTCGGTAGTTGAATTCTGAGGAGAAAGGTGCTATGTAAGACAGGTTCAAACGTTTTGACCTGAGCATCAAAAAATTATTAGTTTATGAATTAGCTGTAGATGAATCGAATGCAAGAACATTTCAGTCAATCATAACAACAGTGAGACAGATACGTACTTGTTGTCTCGATCACTTGACATGTGACAATTTTTTTCACTCAAAATTTCTTTAATGAGTTAAGTGATAGCAAAGAAACCAATAGTAAATACGTATTCATGTTTTTGGGTAAGAGAATCAAAATTTTGGTGTTTCTTTTTTCTTCTTTTAGCTGGGGGGAGGGGCAAGTTGCGGTAGCTAACAATTAAGGCGTATATATTTGCCAAAAATGTTTTTTTGAGAGACTGTAGAAAAATTCATTCGGTTTTCTTTTCCAACAAGATGCTATAGCATTTTGCAGTTTGAATTTGGATACTCTCTACTTTTTTTACAGTAACCCATATCTTGTTTCACTTATTTCAACCTAAATTATAATTTAATATTATTTCATTTAACATTTTTTTATATTTATAAAAGCTTGACTTTGCGCATATCCACTGAGCTTGTGTAAGCTAAATGAGACCTGTGCACTGAAATCTTTTATTTTGGCTCATTTTTATTAAGTTTACAGAATTATTTTTTTTTTTTCATCTTGAAAAGATTATAGGGACGAAGGAAAGTGGTACATCAAAATACGTAAAAATATTTCAATGCTCAAAGTTGCTGGAAATATCTGCTAAAATGAAAAAGTTAGGGTAAATTTTTCAGAAATTTCAAAAAAATTGCTTTTTATGCAATATGGAATTTTTTCATGATTTAAAAGATTTAACACTTTTTAAATTTCGAGGAGCATCAAATTTTGTATCTTCAAATATTAATAATTATCGATTAATTTAGAAAAAAAATTATGTTAACAGTAATATATTCGAATGCCCAGATTCCGCGAATAAATGTAATTTTCTAATTTCTTTATTGATGTATATTTTTCCTTTATCGCAGAATGCTTAGTTATTTTTTCACTTTTCCAAATAATAAAAGCTTCAAATTCAAAATAAAATTTTTGAGACCATCGAAGTGAATGATTAATTAAAATTACCCGATTGCTAATCCTTTCACGATTCGAAAATCCTATCGGCGCTGTGCTTCATTCAACTTCGAATAATCTACGCGCCAGAAGCGAGGGTATTTATGTATCGAAGATTTCACGACACATTTGAATTGAATTCATTTAACGAAAGCGCGCAGACACGCAGCGTATACAGCGGAACTAATTTATCAATTCCGACGTAGTTATGAATGAACTCGACGAACAAGGCAAAATTGTTTTAAAATTTTATAACATTTACCCGTCACAGGGTTCGCATAGTACACGGTGTAAGAAAACAAACCGTACAACGGTGAATCGGTGGAATGAACTAAGCACCCGGTAATATTTAACATTTGATTAATAACTTTATAACCGCGGTGTCGTACCGTGTTTATGAAATGGTGCAGCGCGACGGTACGCGGGCGTATAATAGCGCGCGTGGAATTAAAATCCTCATCATAGTAGTTATTTTTACCACAAGGAAAGACGAGGCGAAGTTTAGCTTTACGTGTATTAAATTGTCATTTATACGAGTTGAAACAAGATCAACGAACGACGGTTTTCTTGCTAACGAAAATGACTTGGTTGAAACGAATATTTTCATATTTTTTGCACAGAAGTTGGTTTTAATGAGAGTCATTACGAATAACAGGTATTTTAATTTGTGGATAATTTATTTTCGACGTAGTTTTTCAACTCATTTTCCAAAAAATGGTGACATAGACGTATGTACTCATAAGCTGTATAGTTCAGGTGCTGACGTTGATCTCATCAACATTTCATGCGGTAGAATGTAGAAAAATGGAGTTTTGGGTCTTGTAGAAGACTCCTTCCTCAGTATAAAAAATCGTGATGTCGCGATTGCAAAAAATTTTATACTAAAATGAAGAGCTTTACATTTTCAAAAAATTAGGTGTTATACATTTATTTCGTAGACCCATACTTTTCAAACTATTATTGCAAGAATACGATGCCCTTGGCCTAGAATGCAAAAAACTAAAAAATGAAAAACGTAAATTTGTGACCAACTCAAAGTGATTCATTCTTCATAAGCCCAAAGAGGTACAATTTGGTTTTTCGTACAAAAGGAGTGATTTGCATTTTTCCCCATGGAATATATTTTTTGATTTATGAGGTTTTCTTTACTCCAAAACTCCAAATATTTATAATAAAAATTGCTCTCTTTTGAAAATGGAATTTCGCTTGTCGGTATTTCTAAGTCAAAAACATTTCAGTTAAAAAATGAAGAGCATTAAACTTGAAGTAAATCGGATGGCAACAATTTCTCCTGTACTTTATTAGGGCAGCGCTCAAGGAAGCGCAATTTGGTTTCTCATGTATATCGCAACTACCATTGAACGTAGATGAACATGAACAAGACTGATATAAATATTGAGACAATTAATAACCAACAATTTCAGATACAATAATTTTTGTCTGCTCTAAAATGTGGAAGAGTGTGGTCACATTTTTTCAATGTCATGAAAAGTAAGAAAGTTGGGTATCAAAATGAAGGTATTGTTCAAGAATAAAATTTTCTTTTCCTCAAAATGTTAGTTTTGGTGATTGTTTTGATTTTTTATTATTTAAGTTAATAAAATTTTTTTTTCATATTTTTTTTAATAAAAATTTTATAAATTTATGTTTTATTATATATATTTATATAAAATTAATTTTTTTTATATAATTTTAGATTTTTAAATTCATTTGATCAACATTAAAAGGTTTCATGATGATTCCTCTACCTCGGTTAGTTAATTACACGAGTGCATTGAAGAAAAATATATCATTCGAATAATTTCGTTCGAATTACAATGGACAAGTTATTAACAGCATCTTCGATTATATCGTGGTATCTTTAACCTATTATAAGATTTATTGTCGAATGATTGTACGTATGAACGTGAAATTTTATTTTCATTCGATTTAACGACAAAAAAAAGGCCAATAGATGTTTTATCGATGTAAAGTTAACGACTGGATTTTATTTGTATTTCATAAATAGCACTACTTCGCTATATGTTGGTAAATGACCACAGTAAAATGTAATTTCTTGGTAAATGGTATTTGCGAGCAGTACCAAAAATTAGCCCCGAAAAAAATTAAAAAAGTCAAATGCATTTTTCTAAGCTCTACTCTCATGTTAGCGGTATTCACAAAAAATCAAAAAATGTAGCCATCAATTTCTTTCTTGAGCTATCTAATTCTTTTAAAGCAAAGGTGTCTATTTTTCAGAGATTTTCAAAGCAAACCCATAGAGCATAGTCATTCAATGCTTTTTAATAATTGAGAGACAGTATTGTAGATGTATGATGAGTGAGCTTTTAATTTTTAGCTGAGTTTTTAATAAAAAAGATCACTATTACAGTCTACCTGATTTGTGGGGTGGCGGGGGCGTGAGAGGGGGTTGTTGATGAATTTGATCAATCACAGCATAGCGGAATTTTGACCAATGGGAGTTACAGAAAAATCAGCCTCACTGTGATTGCTTAAACGAATTTTGTATTTGCACATAAGTATAAGCAAATACCGAGCTAAGTCGTCACTTGTTCTAATACTCGCGCAAGGTAGTATACATTTCAAGCGCTTCGTGAATGCTTGCTCCAGTCGCGGACGAAAATGCGTTCAAGCGATTTTCATCACTTCATGTATTGGGCATTTCGGGGCTCGACAGGGTCTTCAAATCATTACGTTTCAAATGATCTGGCGAATCTCCGAATTTTGTTATAGGTATTTTTTCCCACGCGTAGTGCTGCGGAGTGTCGAAAATTGCTCAAAATTTGATGAGAGGCTCTTTTTGAAAATGCGAAAAAAGTGCTTTTGGTTTTTCGATACGCCTCAAAATGACAGAGCAAACTACTCAAAATTTTCGTTTTTGATCTCGCATAAAGGAGTGTATCACGGACACCAACATATCCATATTTCAGCTTCTTAAATGCATTTTGAAGGAACTTTTTGACAAGAAATTCAATGAATCTCCCATATCTCCTCATCAAATCGACCTAAAAAGGTCAAACTTTGTACGTAGGGTTAGTTGAGAAGAATATGACTTCTTAAATTTAGGTCCAAATCGATCCAGAATGGTGACTCGTCAAAATTTGAGGATAACATGAGGAGCCTCAAGTTGCTATAATTTGAAAAATATATGCCCATATGATTATTGGATGGCAAGAAGTACTACATTTGTTCTTAATGGGTTTTTCAGGCCTAGTACTGGGTATGGTTTGTAGACATGGAGAAGGGGAGCAACAATAATTGCCAACATGAACAAGCTCCAATTAAAAACTTCAGCTCTAGTAATGCGGCATGGCTGCTTACATTTTTCATTTTTTTTATACATGGGCTTTGCTGTACAAAATAAATTGGAAAATTTTTCAAAAATTATGAACAAATTTTAAATCATAAAAATATGAAATTACTGTGAATGTCAAATTATTTGCAATAAAGTGAATCTGTGCTCCTTGAAAGTTTCAAACTGTCCTACCCCCATCAATGACGATCTTTCGTACATCCACACAGTCCTCACCTTCCTCAAAAGAAGCAACCTTTTCCACCTCATCTGAACTTAATGTTCCCTTGAGAATGGCGTGAAAACCATGGTAGTTACAGACGCTACTATAACAAATTATAGTATGAAAAAAAAGTCCTATTTTTAGTTTTTTTCAAAACTTTTACTGCACGTAACTGAATTTCTTGTTGAAAAATTTCGAAATTTCTCTGAAGTTTCAGACGCTTACATTTTACAATATTGAATTTACAAGTAGTATAGAGAAAAAATTAAATTCTATTTTCTCTAATTTTATCGAAAAGTTTCCAAAATTTGGGTTACGCTACACTACAAAATTTCTTAACTAGCCCTGTTAGCATAATTTTTAAAGATAAGATGAAAAATAGGAATTTTAAATTCCGAATAGAATTGGCAAATTCTGAATGCCTGGAACTGTGGTAAACTTAAAACATCTTTTATGGTGCTATTATAATCATAAAGACTATTTTTTAGCTGAGTGTTTAATTTAAAACGATCGCTATTACAGCCTATTTGATTTGTAAAGAGAAGTCACATATGAATTGAGTTGTTTTTTTTTTTTTTTAAGGAAAAGTTGTAGCCTTTCTTTCCTAAAAAAAAATTACTTTCCTGGTCCATTCATGTCTACGTCAAGAAAAATCACAGCTACTGAAATACCGTGCAAGGAACATTAATCACCGATTAATTATTAACTTAAAGATTACGAAAAAAACATTCTTCTACAATATGGATTTTTTTTAGACCTGAAAACTGAAAAAACGACAACTGAAACTTTTTGTTCTTGGAAGAACCTCTATAAGTTGGATTTTAAAAAACTTGAAATTTCTCATGATTTTAGAAAAATCTAAAAATCTTACATTTTTATGTACGTAATAATTTATTTGTAATTATTTTTATTTATTTTTATTTTAATAGTTAATTTTGATAGAAATCAATTTGAACGATTAAATTCAAGACTATCAATTTTTTTTTTTTTAGATTAGTTTATTTAATTAAATTATATTTTTATTTCTGTTCTTCTTCAAAGATGTAATAAATTGCAAAGGAGGCTTCTTTCTCCCCTCAATTCAAATGTGTTGATCAATATTTCTTCGAAGTATGAGTTTTATATGTAACTTGAAAGCACATGTTTGTATCTAATAATGTTATGCTGAAAAAAACTAATTTACCTGGAAAACAGTGTTCTAATTCAATATTATCTATTGCAACGTAAGATGGCGCTTTGTGATTGCTTCCGATTTCCATAATGATGCGAAATATTTCTTCGGGATGACCCAGGTTGATCCTTCGCACTTGCCAACTACGAGAGAAAAGAACACGTGTGGTACGTAAATCATGACCTTATATTTTTCTGGTTGGTGGAAGAAAGAGCGATGAAAAAAAAGATACGAGAAAAACGATACTTTTCAGCAGATTTTTGTAGTAAAGCACTACGGGGTATCACATTATTATATATTTTGAAAAAAGTAAAGTAATAGAATGGATGCCCATTAATGTTTCAGAAAAAACTAAATATCTTTAATCGAAGCATCACGGTAGAAAATTTTTCTTCTTCAAATTGCTTTCGTGTTAAAGTGTAATTTTAGTCTTGAAAAGACGTGAATACTGTGTAGGCGTTGTACGTAATAAGCAGGTGTACTTACTCATCGTCGTCGCTATTTATATGGTTTGCTATCACTTTGGTTCTGTTTCCTTCTTGAATTAATATGCTGATGTTGCCGGTTTGTTTAGGATGTGTGTTCAGTGCAAACGATAAGGTGCAAATTTCGTTGATATTTTTATCGAAGTAGGCTGGATTGATTTCTACACTGGTTATGTTGAGCTCGCGTTTCCTTTGGTTGGTATCGAAGATGAATAAATAGTGTCCTGAAATCACAAATTCATATGCGATGGGTTCAGTATTATTTGATTTTCATAATTAGTAGGAAAGATTGAAAGCATTATGGAACAAATAATATTACGCTGTTATGTATTATCATCAAAATTAGTATAAGCCACTATTAAGGTTTTAAATCAATCATCACTTGGCGTTCGCTCTCTTTATTTTTCATTTTTTTTTTCAACGTGAGCTTTTGAAATTGCATTCCGACCTGTTACCTATTTATGAATGATTATCATTAATGCATGTAGACTTAATGTTGAGAAAAGAGGAATAATGGTAAACTTGTTGTCTAAAATCATGGAATATATTGTTCTGCTCATTACAAATCGTTTAGATATTTTAATGATCTATAGAAGTTGAATAAACGTATATGAGAGTGTCACACACCGAGTGTAAACGTTGTAACTCTAAAGTACTGTGTATTTATTGCAAATCTTGTATAAATTTGCCTTCTACCTCTCTCCCTCGCCTAAATTTGTGCTCGGCTTAAAAAATGTATTTTACCATTTTAGGCGCGTCCGCTCATCGCTGTCGTTTTGGAAGTATAAACCTCTAAAGTTGTTTTTCATCATTTTCCTACTTAAAAAACGACGCGCAAAGTAAGAAAAAGAGGGAAAATTATGAAACGGAAAAAAAGAAAATGACATCAAAAATAGAATCCATTATTTCAGCTTCACCGCCGTGCCATTAGCGAATAAAGTTGACGTTTTAATTTTTTTCCCTTTCATTTTGAATCGCATTAGCCGACAACCGTGAAGAGTAAATCGTCGACGGAAATTCCTTAAAAATGCTAACGAAAAAGAAAGAAATTTCGCCTTCGAGATATATTTCAAGGAACGTTTTATAAAAACCATTCGTATACCCCTTCAGCGTGTTCACATTGAGATGGATTCGACTAAACACACGAATTTAAAGATTAGGGGCCGTCAATAACTCATTTGTCTACGAGTACGAGTGTCCTATGAAGGAAATGTATCGAATTGTAAAATTAGATGCATATCCGAACAAGCTTAAATGTAAATCTAATGTTCTTTCTTCGCCTATTCCTCGGAATCATTTTTGTTGGAGGAAGGAATATTAGATGATAATAACATGGGTGTTTTCAATTGAGATAGACCATTTCAAAAGCAATCGAGCTTCAAAGCTTACGATAACAAAAGAAGTTTTTTATGTTGTGATGAATTTTAAGGTCTGAAATCTTCTCACCACATTATGTCAGTTCATCTTGGTCAATTAAAAATCTAAATACGTTTCTCGATGGTGTTTTTTTTTTATTTTCGCGATCACCAGTTTTACGTTTTCACACTTTATATAGCAACTTTTATGGCTGTTTTAATTTTTATTGCTTTAATTTTCGACTCACTTTTTTGCCAACACTTCATAACGGAAAGAAAAAGCCAACCGTAAGAAATGAGAGAAATGAGTTTTTGGAAAAAATGAAAAACTTTTCTTATCAAATATGCAATGATGTTTTTAATTATACCAACGAAGGTGCTACTAAAATGGAAAAGTTATTTGTACGAGGTTCTCTTCCTTCGCATTGCGTCCGCCGACGTTATTATTTTTTGCAACTCCATGAATTTTGTTAGGCGTTTATGCGCGTTGGAGTCTAGTTTAATTTCTTTCGAATTCGTTTAAATAATGGGAGTGAAGAAAAGCAAGGTTTTAGATTTTCATAACGACCGCTGGGTTGTTATTTTAAGAAATTTTCCGTATAAATCATAGAATTTTCCGTAGAAAAAATTTGTGAAATATGTATTATTCGGTTTTTTTAATGAGTATTTCAAGCTTTAAAGCTCTACTGTCTCCTTTTTTCGCATATGGTAAAGTTCCAAATGTAAATCACTGTATTAGTGACGTCAACATTAGCAATCGGGTGATACCGATATTGGTGTATTTTCAAGATTACTTATAATGTATAAAACAGTTGCTACCAGTCTGAAGTATACTACTGTGCGGTGATGAAAATTCCCGGTGTAAAAAAAATTGAATTTCTTTTTTTTTGGATATTTCTTGAAAATTAATGTCATAAAGGGTCTCTCAAAAATGAGTATGATATAATCAAGAATTGAAAAAATTGAAAAAAAACAACTCATTTCTAGCTTTGTCCCAATTTAATCTCTCTCAATTTCGAACGAAATTGACTTAATTAATATAAAGAGCATATCGCATAATTCGCATGCCAGAATTTTCAAATACCGAAGTTCATTTTTGGAGTTTTGTTGAAAAAAATATCGTAGTTTAGCATACTATTTTTTATTTTTTTTTTTATTTTGCATAGTTAAATTATGTAATTAACGTTCAAATTTCAGGAAAAAATTCAAAATGTTACCTCCCCCTAAAGAAAATAATGAAATTTTTTTGAAATTTTTGAAGTGCAAAAAACAACGAAAAAATGCATCAATTGGTTTTAAAACTTACTATACGTCTGCAACTAATCAAAATTTCAAAATTTTTCATACAAACTGGGCACTATGCAGAGATATTACAGTTAGTCAGTTTTTCACAATTTAAACCTTAATGACTCCCATATGGGTGAAGATAGAGATGCAAAAACTGGAGTGGAATGTTTTCATCGTCTCCGAAACGTCGACATCGCTGTAATTTTTATATTTACGTGATCGAGGTGTAATAATTTTTTTTTTTTTCAAATAAAATAATTAACCAAATGTAACAGTTTGGGCCACATTAAACGAAATTCCAATCAAAGGCAGAAGGCTGTTTTCACCGTATGATAGAGGAAGATTCTTTAAATTCTCGCTAACACCTTCTGAACTTCTAGATGATGAACTCACACTTCTCTTTTAATTTATTCAAAAAATGACATATATATATGATACATTAATTTAATAGAAAAATTGAAAAATTTATATTTCTTTATTGAATGAAGAAAAAATCATGGTATTGATATTCGTGCTTCAGTACCCTAATTTTTTAGTATATGTCTGCCGTATACACATTTTTCAGTTTTCTCAGAAAAAATTGAGCTTCATTACAGGGTACTCCTGTAGATTTGATGGTTCACCCGAAATATTTCGTAAGTTTGGAGATCTGTGGATTCTATGATTTTCAAAAAGTAGCATGAGATTAATTTTTTTCATTTTAATATGGTGGTAAAGTATACTTTAAAAAAAATATGTTTTTTTTTTTGTATCTTTATCTAGAATTTTTTGTAAAAAAAAAAAAAAAAAAAAAAAAAAAAACTCCAAAAGCACATTCAAAGAACTTCAATACTCTTGTTTAATATTTACCTTTGGCAAATTGACGACCAAGTTCGAAAATTTAGATTTTTTGAAAAATTCCTAACATATTTCGTTTTCTTACTTTACTTTTTACTTTTTTCATTAACGTGCCACGTACTGCATCTAGGCCAAAGGCACGAAAAGGAAAATTTAAATTGAAGAAAGGAAGTGAGACTCACGCAGGAACTTATACAGCTTGATGAGAATATTCTCATCATCCTGTAGGATATCTAAAAGGGAGAAGGGAAGGAGAATTCTAGAGCAAGTGTTATCATATAAATGACAGTTTAGAAGGATATGTTGGACTGAAAGTGGAGTGGAGCAAGAATCATAGAAAGGAGAAGAATTTTTAGTTAAGAGATATGAATGTGAAATTTGCGCGTGCTTCTTTCTGTCGGCTCTGGTAGAAGATTTCCAAAGTGAGGTGTCTGAGCGAATGGCGCGAAGTTTGTTTGACAAAGGTACTTGGGACCACATAGACGAGAATTTTTCGCGTAATGGGGTAAAGACGGCTGACTGAAGATCTTTGGGTGGTACTTTCACATTGGGTAGAGGGAAACAGGTCGCTGCTTCCTTTGCAGCAAAATCAGCGATTTCATTACCGATTAGGCCTTTATGTCCAGGTATCCACGCGAATTTGACTGACACTGGTGAATCATGTAATACCGACGCGATATTTTTTGCGATAGGATGTTGTGAGTGATGATGACAGGACTGAATACATTTCAAGGCAGATAGTGAGTCGGTGAGAATAAGAGAGTTGGTGTTCATTTCGATAGTCATATCAGTTGCCAATTTAATGGCCAGAAGTTCAACAGAGAGGATGGAGAATGTTTGAGGAAGGGAGTAACGAGTAATGTCAGTATGATCATATACAATAGAACAACCAACATACTCTGATTTAGAACCATCTGTGTAGATTTGCTTATAGTCTAAGTATTTTTCGAGGAGAGCACGGAATGCCTGTTTAATAATATGAGTAGGGACTTCACTGAACTCTAACAACATATAATCAATGGAGGGCAAAAAGTCTGACCAAGGCGGAACACTTGCTAACGATTTTGAGTATAGTTTTGGGAAGCAAGGTTGTAATAACGTAGTTAAGTCTGCTGTGGAGTAAGATATAAAATGATAAGTTTCCGGAGTATTTTTTTGTTCAAGTAGCCCATTTTTTTTGTTAGAATTCAGATAAAAAATCGACATTTCTTCAGTAAAGAAAATAATTGCTACAAAACTGAGTGTAAATAGTCCATCTTACAAAAAGCATAGTTTTCTGATTTACTATGAAATCAACATATTATTCTAAATATTTCTAGAATTTATAGTCGATAAATTGACAATTTGTGGTCAGAATGTATAACTGGTGCCGGATTCGTACCTTATCAAACTCGCAAGACACTTTGATGCTTGATTTTAGCATCAAGTGCTCTCCAAACTACCCAGATATTCGTATTTCACTCAGTTTTAGCATTAAATAAAAAAAAAAATACCGAGAATTCCTGTAAAGTAAAAATTAGGAAAAACTTTGTCTCCTAACTCCAATAAAAAGCAAATTAAGCCCTTACTATACACATTGATCATAAACTATCTACTTCGTTATCTTTTTAGAATCATTTATGAATAGAGCTCGGATTTTTATGCACTAAAAAAATCGTTTTATGCGCATAAAACATGCATTTATTTCCGTCAAAATATGACAAAAATATGCACTTATCTCGCAAAAATGCACTTTTATGCAAAATCAATATGGGTGTCGTTCGAAAGGCTTTTTTAATAGGAGGCCATTTTTTAAAACAGAAGTGTTCGGAAACGATTTTATTTTCAAATATACAATTCTAATTCTAGTTGACTTCTATTAGATAGTATTATTTTTATGTATAACAGCTAATAATCAAGTGCATAAACAGTACACCAACGTTGAAACTTCTTCTTCTGTCAGTTAGTATAGTCTTAAAAATACTGAAAGATCTTTCAACATCACATGACACGATTCTAGCATATTTAAAACACGAAAGATCAGTGGGAGACATTTTGGAAAGGTAGTCAAATTTCGATCTCGCGGCCGTATCTCCCCTTGAAATCGCAGATAGAGCATGCAAGCCTGTATTTTTTTTTAAAACATCGGCAAATTTTTTTTTAATTTTTTCATTTGGAGTTGTTGCTAGTTTGGTTTCTGCTTCGTTCACCAACGCCAAGCTTTCGAAGAGTGTCAATGTTGAAGATTCCAACTTCGTGATAATATCAGCTAAGCATACATAATTCGATTTTATTGTGGTCAATTCCGTTACCAACTCCGGCTTTTCTATGGTTTCTTTTGCAGTTTTAATGGCCTCTGAATCGTCGTCTAGAGCGCGAAAGACTTCAACAAGTTCAAACAGATAATCTGAATAATATTCCGCGGCTTTTATCCAGGTACCCCACCGAGTTGTTATTGGCTCAGGAGGAAGGGGAATCTCCGGATACATACTCTTGAACAACTGAACTCGGTAGGGTGCCTTTAAAAACACTTTTTTTCCGGTGCTAATTATCGTATTTGTTAATGGAAATTGCGCTCGAATAGTCTCACAAACACGATGAATTCCGTGTGCCGCACAGGTTACATGTGTCATTCTTGAGTACAAAACTTTTAAGTTTTTGGCGGCTTTCACCATGTATGGTGCTGCATCCGTTAAAAAAAGGAATACTTGGTCCATTTTGCTTGGAGTATCGTTTGGCCAAAGTTTGTGAACGGCTTCGGTGAATATTTTAGCTATTGTTTCAGCGTTGGTCGATTTTAATTCGGCGCAGTGAAACAAAAACGCCTTGTTCGATTCTGGCTCTGTAGTCATTTTCCCTACAATTACGTTGGCAATATATCTGAAAAAAATAAGGGGAAAAAAATTAGAATTTTTTCCAAAGAAAATGTAAATTCACTTTGCTCAGAATCACTAACCTTCCTTCAATGTCAGTGGTTTCATCTATTGAAATCCAGATCGGGCCATTTCCTATCTGTTCACGAATCATTTGAATTGTTTCATTATACTCCTTTTCAACAAAATTTTTACGTAAAGTACTTTCGTCTGGTGTTTTGAAATTTGTATATTTTTCTAAAAATTCGGAAAACTCGGGATTATTCAGTTTGTAAAACGGAATATTGGCGGAAATTAACGCCTAAAACCACCAAAAAATTCAAAAATTGTTAGATATTTCATGGCCAGATTTTCAGATCGTTAAAAGAAAAATGAAACATACCCGGCATAAATCCGTTGTGTATGGCTTTTGCTTTTCAGTAGATAAAGGTGAAGTATGCTTAGATTTTAGTTCGGCATTTAGTACATGTTTTGCAGACTTGATATGTTGGTCAATTTGGCTTTTTCTCATTTTTGAAATCTCACCGACTAATTTTCCACAATTTCGACAAATAAAATTAGCACCTTCCACTTCGATTCCATCACCACTAAACTCAGCTGCGATTCTTCGCGCTTTTTGGTCCGGTTTCTCTCGTGATTTCGGCATTTGGATGCTGTTTCCTTGGTAACGAAGCAGGTAACAAAGCAGGTAACAAAACAGGATGTCAGGTACGCGAGAATCTTGTATTTAAATTCAACATTCAACCAACACGTAAAAAATTCATCTTGAGAAAACAACGCACTGATAACTCCAGAAAAAGTAAAAGTAAACATCCACTCGCGATAATAAAATGCCTCACGTGGTGAAAATTTTTTTGTTTTAAAATTTCGTAGTTTTTCCAGGGTTGCCGTTTTAAGTGGTAAAAAAAATTAGGAGAAAAAATTTTTTGACCAAAATTTCCCAAATATGACTCAAAAATGAAAAAAAAGGGTAAAATATGACGAATATGCGCTTAAAACGTCTAAAATATGACAAAATATGCATTTATGTCCGAAATATGCAAAATATGCGCTAACAAATTGGGCTCATTTTACTCAGAATGTTATAATTCGTAAAGATCTATACAATATGCGCGATCTTCTCCAATACAGAAAAACATGCAAAATCATAAAAATCCGAGCTCTATTTATGAAATATTTCAATCTCCTAAAATGAAAAGAAACGATGGCTGATTCTTTTCTTTGCTTCCTACTTGAATAACAGAACATAAAACCTTTGAATACCAGTAAAATATTGAGTTTTTCAAAATATGAATTTTTGAAAACTTGCATTAAAATTAACAATATTTTCACTTTTTCTTCGATGTGATAAAAATAATTTTTTTTCCTAGAAACCGATGACATTTTAGCTTTTCTGTTGAGACCATTTTACAAATTTCCGTGCCTATAGCTCTTAGATTTTCGAAAGAAAACTCCCGCTCAAATCACCCAACTCCCATGTATTAAATCCGAAATGTAACACCGTTCTATGAACTCGAGAGCTGAATCGTACTTAAAACTACGTAGGTAAGTACAGGATTTAAGGAAAGACAATAAGTTTATATCGTCGCGAAATCGCGAAGAAAAGCTAATCCTTCGCTGAATCCACGTACGTTTAGTAATTCAACTCGCGAATTTAATGACGCTTACGTAGTCAATTTTTGAAGAGAAATACGTTAGATGAAGAAATCGGAGCCGTAGTGCCTCTAGAGAACTAATCGTTTTCCACGAGGAAATCACTGTTTGGAAAGGAAATTTATACGGATACCCGGAAGAAGTGCCGGGTGGCGAATTAGGTCGTAAACGTAGGTATAGTTCGCCACATTTTATCAAATCCGAACGCATAAATCTTTTGTTGTAAAGATTTCGGCGGCACAATTGACATTACGTCCTTGAACTTTTGCGAAAGAAAGAAAACATCTATTTGAAAAGATTAAAAGGAAAAATACGAATCGACTTTGTATTAGAATGGCGAGAATGTGATGACGATTCGAGATTTCGACGAGAAACGAATATCGATTACACGATGACCGATCCAGATAGCATTGAGTGAAGTTTCACACGGGGGTTTTGTTTGACCGATCTGTGTTTCTAAACCGACCAACATATTTCACCGAAATTTAAACGAGTGTATTTGTGTTCTATCGAATGTTTCGTTTCAACGTTGATCAATACTGACGTGTTGAAAAGTTTTCACTTATTGTGAAAGTTGCTGGGCGTTATTTCCAAATTCTTCGCATTTTCGTTTTCCTCGAAGGTTTGATGAAAAATTTGTAATTTATGTTTTTCTAGCTCTTTGATGGTATGAGCCTTGTATTAAAGTGATTAAAATTATTTCGAACTTATTGAAATCTTTTTTGTTTCATCCATCAAGATGAATTCAAAACACTTGAATCGATCCATATGTATGATATTGAATTCCTATCGTCGACAAACACATTTAAAAAATAATCTTCGCTCTTATCTCAACAGATTATAAGCATCCATCATTTATATGTGAATGAGGACACGTCCTGTATAAACGATTAAATCGAACTAAACTGTAGCTGTTCATAACACGGCTTCGAATAGCAAATTTTAATCCTTTTACACGGCGGAAACTAAGTAAAGCGGAGTATTAACACTACGTTAACGTGGAATTTAAATTAAATAACGAATTACCAGATATCGTGCGGTTATAATCCTTTACTGCATAATTTAATCAATTTGTTAACGAACATTTTAAATCAGGTTTAATCCTACCAGAGATATTACATTTCGCGTACAGTTTCCAAAACGAAGTTTACCGAATAGAGTAACGAAAAAGGGACCACTGTTTACTCCCGGGATCAACAGTAGGAGTGAAAAAGGGCATCTTTCCTTATTGGAAGATTTAGTAAATTTTTTTTCTCAATTTCGTGGTTAAATGGAAACGTAAATTCGCGATAACTGGAAATGAAATGGGATTCGTTGTTGATACGTGAATCAGAGGCTGACGACCCGACTGTCGAAACGATTTTCCATTTCGTATTTCATAATTCACGACAGACGGTCTCTGGAGATTGATTGGCGGCTAACTTGGGTTAGGTTTACGTCAATATTATTAACGTCAGTTCTGTACAATCAAATGAGACTGCAAAACTGATTTCTTATGAAAGGTATAGTCGTTTAGAATGCGTACAAATTAAATAATTTTTGTTGAAAAATACGTTTTTTCGAATAGCGTCAGCTTTGCTCCTGAAGCATTTGTATGAAATGCTTTACATTGTTAAGACATTCGTGGCAATATCTTATTCCTTCATTGCTAACTTCCTTAAAGATAAGCAATTTGTAGTTGGAAATGAGCATGTAATTTCAAATTCATATCACTTACAAAACGGAGTGCCACAAGGCACCGTATTAAGCCCCACATTATTCAACATAGCGATAAACGACCTTCCCACAGCATTACCACCTATTGTTTCAAGAGCTCTCTTTGCAGATGATCTCTGTATTTTCATAAGCTGTAAAAATTAGAAGCTGAATCGAGCATTATCCAACAAACAACAAATCAGCTGTACTCATGGTCCAAAGAAATGAACTTAATATATCTCCTTAGAAAAATCTACAGCAATCCATTTCTGTGAACATTATAAGTGCCCTCGAACTTTACAAGTCTCTCTAAATAACATCGACATACCAATTTCAAATACTGTTAAATATCTTGGAATTACATTTGACATACTTTGTCTTGGTCAACTCATATTCAAAATCTCAAACAAAAATGCTTCTCAAAGATAAACCTCCTCAGAAAACTGTCTCATTGTAACTATGGCTCAGATAAATTTACTCTCCTCAAACTTTATCGAATCCTTATCAGCTCAGTCATTGATTATGGAGCACCAATTTATGGATTTGCGAATAAATTCCGCCTAAATTCATTAAACACATTCGCAATACAAGTTTGAGAACCTCAACAGGAGCCTTCCGCACAATTCCTACACCTAGCCTCCTCTGCTGTCGCTGACATCATGGAGGGTAGTTCAGGAGTTTACCAATCAATGATGGCATGCTGCAGAAGGAGGATATCGAGCGTGAGCGCGAGCGCCAGGCACAGGGGCGTCGTCGAGGAGCTGCTGTTGCCACCACAGAGGAGGAGGCTACACACGCGAGTGGCACTCAAACCAAAGTATCCGAACCCCGGGGATTGGGACCGGGTAGTAGTGACGGTTGAAGAGACGAGGGGGCGTCCTGTGCCACCCCTACCGCACATGTCTAGACATGAGGTGGTAGTTAATAACGTGGCATGGGTAGCGTATGCTTGGTCAGGCGGTGAACGACTCTAGCCAACTGACTGAATATGTATCATGGCCTCAGTGCTCATGTGGTGGATCGAGTAGCTACATGGGTGGGGTCACGCCAACCAGATCCCATGGCCGAGACACTGAACTGATTGCTGACTGCCCCTACCTTGCTTCACGGCTTAGAGTAAGGCGGGATGAAGCAGACAGAAGTAGGGCCCATAGAGTGTATGACTTCTGGTCTGCCTGCGGGCTTAGTAGGCTGTAAGAGGCAGAAAGGCAACCGGCGGGGATCCTCCGAAAGGAGGGGAGATGCGGCGTGGGGTGAGGGTTGGAGACTATCATACACTCGAGAAGAGCGCATTGCGCAGACAAGGCCATAGAGAAGAATTGGGGATTGAGACCCACCAGCGGGGAGTAGGTTTCAAGGAAAGGATGAAGCAATGGCTGAACTTCGACACGGTGGAACTTGGTGGGGCGCACACCCACCGAAGGAAACTCAGGGGAGATGTAGGCTGGTTGCCAAGGTGTCCCTGCTTGGCTGGAAGTAATGTCACAAACAGTTCCGGCCAAGTAGTGTCGTGTGCGGTAAAAGAGATTCCCGCAAAAAAAAGCCTCCTCTGTGATGCCATTGGGCCACCCTTCGAAATCCGGAGACAGTTTCTTACATCTACTTGTATTCTTAACCTCTTGGCAAATCTTACCTTTCAAGCTCCACTTCACCTCTTATCACCCATAAACGCTCCCAATAAAAGCACCCAACTCCTACATTCTATAATCTCTCACGATATTCTCATTGGTCACTCACCAGTAAATCTTAACCCTCCTTGGCTTATATTTCGACCACTTCTAGACCTATCCTTAACAGAACTACCAAAGTCTTTTACTAACTCTGCCATTTTTCTATAAAACTTCAACCTCCTCCTTACCAAGTATCCACATTTCAAACACGTTTATACAGATGGATCTAAATCCAGAGATCAAACAGGCTGCTCTATTGTCCATAGAGACAACTATATTTCCTTCCCCCTTCCTTTCCACTTTTCTATTCTCTCAGCGGAACTATATGCAATAAAAAACTGTCTCTAACCTACATTACCTGTGACACATGTCTAACTCCCATTTCCACGCTACACCTACTAAAACACTGCCCAAAATACCACATCCAACGTTCTCTATATCTCCCCAACACTGAGAAAATCTTTTCAAACAGTCCTTCAGATATCATCAACCTTTTATCTTTCCTCAAATCATCCAAACTTTACTTCCTTCTCTAAATATAAAATAGCTTAAAAATTTTCTCTTACGCGCCTCTAGCCCTGAGGTGTACATGGCGCAGAAAAAAAAAATTAAAATTTTTTTCTAAATGAAATATCGACCAAAAAACACAATCAGTAAAGATTTTCGTGTGTTATTTATGAGAAAATAAATTTGAACATCTCTTAAAGAAAACAACACTACACATAATTTTAGTGATCAGGCTACAAAATTTCTTCGTTATTTGCCCCATATGTTTTTTAGAGCTACTCGTATTATTCAGTATTCGCTATGATTTCAATTGTATTTTATGTTTATCAGCTTTTTATAAATGATAAATGATGATGAATATATATATTTTGAATTTTTCATCCTGTTGCTATAAATTTGCTCTGGAATGAAAATTTGAATTCTTCAAAGACAAAAGTGAGTAAGTATTCATGAGTACACAAAAAAAAGGTATTTCTAATCATCCATGTATACTGAGACAAATTTTAAAAAGCTGAAGTCGTTGTTGTATGTTCATAAATAACGTATAAAAGTAATAATACATATTATGAAAAGAATCAAGAATACTTGAAATAAAAAATGTTAAAATTACTTTCAGCGTTGAGGATTGTGAACTCGATATTGAAATTCAGTAATCAACTTAAAGTATGCCTTACATAGGTATAGAAAACAGATTTATTACAAGATGAATAGGTATTATGATAAATTCCTATCTTGGAAATCAAAGAGATAGTATGTAGTTCAATGAAAAAAAAATATATATATAATAATAATAATAATAATAAAACGTGCTTTTGGATTTTGTTCAAATTTTTTGGAGTTAATTTTACCATAAGTTGAGTACCCTAGAAAAAAATGACCATAAACAAGACAAGACGGCTTCACTTAATTTTTAACCTTCATCGATTTTCAAACGCCTGCAAAGAAAACTGCTGTATGTAAGAGTTAATGATCACCACAATTGAATATTCCATCTCAAAAAAAAATTTCTCGAACCTCAATTTAGGAATCCGTGCAATTCTTCGATATTAAATGCCTTAATATATTTTTTTGTTGTATTATTTTAAGACAACCTTCTCGAAAAAGTTTAAATTTTGATCAAGTGGTCTTCTCCATGACCATTATTCAATTCGATGATGATTGTAAATGAAGATTATGAAACGTAAATTTGAAAAAAAAAATTATTTTTTACTCATAAAAAAAATCCTATCCTACATTCAGTATAATTAACTAGCATAGTCAGCAACCCAAGAAACCGAAGTAATGGCTATAAAGAAATTCCTAACTGCTTTTGCAAAATGTTGAGAACTCGAATTTTCCATAATTTTACTCACAACTTAAGCTCCATAAATTTCGCAACAGCGTAGAAAGAAAATTAAATTGCCTGGCTCTCGATTACCCACTTAAAGTACTTTGCATGGCTGCTCAAGAGAATTGGAAAAAATTGAAAGATAAACGATAGCGATACACTAAACCAATGATAGAGACGCTTAAAAGGTAATTTAATTTGTACCTGTAACAGCTTTTTCCTCATTCAATTTCATTAAAAACTACGGTAGATACATTCAGCTGACGAAATAAGTATGTAGGTAGATAATGTGAAAAAAAAGCCTCCCTTGATGTACGTCGCTTTAATCCCGTTATATAAATACGAATATAACTCGCGATGCAATTACGACAACGCAATTATTTCGAAACTATATTTACCCACGGTTGTGATTCGACGGAAAGAAATTAAACGTGTTGTGTCAATTTATTTTTGTAAATTTTGTGTCACTTGGGCTTACACTATGTTGCAATATATCGGTTGAACGAATAGACTTACCGAAACGGCGGTATTTTCGTTCGTTTAGGTACAGAATAATGATAAAAATGCCGCCGGGGATAGATACGAGTGGAATATTTTCGAAATGGTATGGTTTAGGAAATAAGGTTCTGAGATGAATTATCTAATGGATAGAATTCCCAGCTATCCGAATTTTCAACCGATCAAGGCTTACGTTGGCGTTGGTATTCGAGAGGGGGCTCAATGCGGCTCGACACTATTGTTCAAACGTATTTGAAAGCTGACGTGCGCACTTTTCTATACGTAGGTGTTGGGAGCTTGAATGCGACGAAAAGAGCGAACAAAAAATAGTCGGGTAAAATGGTTTGTGTAAAGTTTTCCTAAAATATAAATTGCGATGACAAAAAGTTCGCTGTGCGAGTTTTCGTTTTGGTACTTCGCTATAATTTCGTATCGCTTCTGGAATAATACGAAATTGATTTCTATTGATGGATTCGTAATGTTTAAAAAGTCTGATGTAAACGAACATAGAAAGTGAGGGAATTTTTGATGAGGCAAAAATCAGCTATTGAGTAAATTTTGACCTCTGAATGGTTTTTTTTTGCGACGAAAAAATTACAACGTTGGGGAATGTTCACACAAGCATGTAATTATTATCCTGCTATCTCGAGGGAAGATGCAGCAGCGGTTTCGAATCTCTTGTCCAATATTTTGCATATTTGAGATTTTGAAAGGGCAGGAAATACAATTTTCATTATTTTTACTTATCATTTTTTCATTTTTGATTGTTCGATTGATAGGTCTAATTTTTCGAAGAAGTATTCGATATTGTTATATTTTCTGACCTGGAATGAATTTATCGAACAAGTTTTTGTTTTCTTGTAATTTTTCTTTGTATCATCATTGATTGATAAATGTACACCGCTTTGAACAAACCATTCGTTCGTTCAAAAGGAATCGAGTGACGCAACATTTAAACGGAATTTACTAATTATGAAGAGCTCCTATTGTTTTTCAATTTCGAACAGTTGATGCACTAATCGGTCACTTTTGAAAGGGAATTTAACAATATTCATGGTGTTCTATCCGAATGCAGTGAGAATAAAATCCGCTAAAAAGACGATAAAAATTACCGCACGTTTTTTCAGTTCTTTTTTTCGCCATTCGACGAGAGTAATGCCCTAAGAATGATGTATTGATGGTAATAATCGTCCTCTCATAAACACCATCCTAGCTACTCATGCGGATAAATAAAAACAAAACACGTAAACATACAAATTTTAAGTAATTGAGGTACCCCGTTCGCGCAGCGTTCACGTTGTCATGCTGCCAAACGATAAAACCACGCTGTTACATTAACTAAGTACAGCCATGTAGAGCTTTATCAACAGCGCGCCGCGTAAATTCAAAAATCCACCGACGCCCTTATTTTATACAAGCAATAACGTTAACGGCCTGGTTTCTTCAAAAAATTGACTATATAAAAATCAAAATTTTATGATTTTTTTTCTTTGTTTTTGTTGTATTATAAGAGGTACTATGAGTCGCTGAAAAAAACTAAATTATCATCTTAAACTCCCGATTTTCTTTATTTATCTTGAAAACTATCATAAGCGCGTCAGGAAAAATTCTTCCAGAAGCTATTTTATGTCTTCGAGGCACATACTGACGCTACCTGAGTAAACTGAATATGACCCCAATGCATGACTGCTGTAAATGAAATTTGGCAATCTAAAGGTCGCATCTTATGTGCATATAATTATATATATCGATTTATCTTCAATAAAATAATATTTTTTGTACATTATTCTATGCATTCGAGAGCAAAAATATCGAGCATTTGCCTTTCGGGAATATATTCATTCGGTAAATTCGTATTTGAACATTTCGGAAGAGAGTTGGTACCCATCTTTCAGAAAGATATTAGTCGGGAAAACAGTAGGATGGTTTTGAGAAAATGATCGGGAACTGTATTCAAATACAAATCTAAAATTATGTACGTTTTTTTAGTAACAGAAGGGCCCTGAGGGGAGGTAGCGGGGCTAAAGGAAGGGCAGTTACTTCTATGCTATATATCATTCATCAATCATCACATGAGGGATTGGGACTTAATTTAAGTTCAAAATTAAGACTGTATTGTTGGTTAAATTTTTTATTGCATGTATCTGCAAAGTGCCCCCTCGTAATTGGCCTATAAAGGCTGTGAAGGGGGCACTCAAATATGTATAAATAAATAAATAAATAACATATTCCAATCTCTTGAGGAAAATAAGCATACTTATTTGGATGATGTCCAGCAGGTAAAAAAGTACAAAATAAGTACCTATACAAATTTTCTAGAAATTACAAAATTTTACAGATATTTAAATTTTAACCGAATTAATAAAAGCTTAAATGGTGTGTTAGAAGAAATAAAATTACAAAAAAATGCGAAAAAAGGCACGGACAGGAATTCTTATTTCCAGATTTAGTGGACACTCTGATTTTGTATTTATTGTGATCTTTCGAAAGCTAGAAAGCTATTGATTCAGTAAACATTTGGGTATTATCAGAGAAAACGAACTATTTTGTCATCCGGGGTGTGACCTGGTAGAAACAAAAAAAATGTTAAATTTTTCAATTTCGTAAAATATGTTCAACTTCAATTTTTAGAAGACCAAATGTAAAATATAAATGTTTCCAGAATATTCCTTCTTCCTTTCCGGAAAAAATCCCACCGCATCTTGAGTACTTTTTTGAGTATCTTCCAAAGGCCTAGCATTTCCATCTGTTTGTAAAAGCATTACTCACATTGTTGATGATAACAACATTGTCATTTTTGAGGATACCCTGCTTTGAGATTGAAGCGGTTTTCCATGAGTCCCAACAAAGATTTATGAGGAATATTTAACCCTTGATTTAGGGGCATCTAATATCTTTTTTTTTTTCATTGCATAATCAAGAATCATTACTGTTGCTTAACATCCACGCCATGTGTATTGTGATACAATCAAAAGTTGTCGAAAGAAGTACATTCCATCATGTACTGTTTGCTGCAAAAAAATGAAAGGAACAAATCCATAATAATTAATATGACCCATTTGACCTCCTTAGAAATCTCATTGTAGTCACCAATAAATATAAAATTTTGAAGTATTAAAATCGTAGGTAACGAAACACATAGATCATTCCAAAAGCGGATTCTTAGATTTTTAGTTTTTGCATGTCAGGTTTCATGAGCATTTTACGTTTTAGATCTTAATTGCAATATACTTTTACTGAATTTTTTTTTATCAAGTTGAATAAACTTTTATTTTATTTTATAATATTTTATTTGTTTTTATGGAAAATAATTTTTTCTTTGCTTCATTATTTTTCATTGTTTCAATGAATATTTTTCCACCATGTTCTTTATTTGCTTAGTTAAATTTATACTTCAAAAGTTCTATTTGTATTTTCAAATTCGTGAATGTAAATATGAGCTCAGTAACGTAACTACGATTTTTTTCATGAAGAAAGTGAGCCAGAAAATAATTTTAATTGCTTGTTTTTATGTGGGCGGGAGTACCGTTATTATTTTTTTTTATTTTTGAATATTCTAAATTTTTAGTCTCTCTATACCTCTGTGTTTCCTTCTCTCTTTCTCTTCCAGAATATTTTACGGCGTTTATATTTTTAAATTTGGTGAGTTGTAAACGATTGTTTACAATACTAATCAGCTGGTCGACTATAAATCATTCGTAAAATCAAAATACAAATGAAATGAGAAACGAAGTAAGAAATGATTATTAAATTTAATATTGTTGGAGTTTTGAATGTTGATTAAATTCTTGACCTCTTATATTCTAATGTACAAGTATCTATTGCTTTCTTGTTCTCAAGTGATCTTCCAGCACTTTGATCGACCAACGATACTTCATATTAGCCCACTTTTATTGGCCTTGGTTGCACACCGAATCAATTTCAAAGTTTCTACTTCTTACTTAATATTGTGAGAATTTTTTTCTTCAAGTTTTCAATTTAAGCCTTGACCACGTGAAATAGCTTCTGGAAGAATTTTTCCTGACGCGCTATGGTAGTTTTCAAGATGAATAAAGAAAATCGGGAGTTTAAGATGATAATGTAGTTTTTTTTCAGCAACGCATTAATCAAATAATCATAGCGGGATTTCAGAAAAAAAAAATAACTGTCAAAGATATAAGCTATTTCGTTAATATTAAAATGGCAACACTGGCGAAATTAAAGCGAATAAAATTTAAACGTGAAAAATTTAATTTCCTTTGTTCATGAAACTGTATTCGTTTTACCTTCGTTATAAAATTAGGCTCCGTGTTCGTTGTTGAATAATGAACATTATTCTTCTTCGTCGAGAACGAAAACTCGAGATTGTTATAATGATTAAAGTTATTAATTTTTTTTCATTTTCTTTGTTTCTCGAATTTTTATTAATTGATCTAAGCGTGAAAGAGTACTCGGCAGGATTTTCCCTCCAAAGTGAACTTTGATTTGTATGTTTTCAATTGGAACGTGGGCTCTTGATGGGTTAATTTGCCGACAAAACCACGTAAATTAATATCGAATTCCCGCATTCATCTTCCCTCGGTGACGTGAAGATATAAAAGTGTACAAACTTTTAATTAACCAGCGCGTTTGATCAGAATTCAGAAAATGTGTTTTGGAAAACCAAAGCTCAATATGGACGAAACAAACCTCTTTAATACTTGGCCGCCAACACGCTGGTCCGACGGTTGATTAGAGTATTTAAATAATTAAAGTGTAGCTGTTTAGCGGTCGCGAATTGCTCGATTATTCGACGCCGTAGCCGGCTTAAGGTGTAAACGTAAAGAGCTTTGATGCTATTAGAGGCGAGTCCAAGTACTAGATTATTAACATGCTATAAAAATAAATTTTAAACGGTGAAAAATCTTAATCAAAATGAATCGAAGTTGAAAGAGACCACAAGTATTAATGAAAAACCGTGAGCAGCAATGCTGCATTGCTGAAGCTGAGTTTTTAATAGGCTCGTGTTTTGAATTGTAGCTAATGTTGCTAACCTCTTCATACATCATACACCTACCGAATAACAAGGCTGAAGATCATGGAAAACCCTAAAACGTTGATTTAAAAACATGTTAATGTAGTATCACCTATTTATAGAAATCTGTGAGCTCATTACATTTTAGCTGTTTCAGGCCTCTCAGACATTCTCCACATTTTGTTCTATACGTAATTTTGAGTCTATTTAAATCTAAATTTTAAAAATTATATTGTTGTCCCGACTAAACTTACATATGAAATTAAAGCTTTCTTGTTGCATTTGATGAGGAACATGAATTGATTTTTTTTTATCTAATTGCCCTCTAAACATACCCATAAAGCTGAAATTTGTACATGTTAGTAATCGCTATGATATCATATGTGACTGTTGTCACAAGTTTGGTTTTAGATTGCCTTAAGTCCTTAGACAGCGCAAGAAACGCGACGCAATCTTTATTATCTCGAGGGAAGATGAAGCATCCTTTCTCTTGTCCAACGTGTTGCATATTTGCGATTCTGGAGGGACACTCAATTAAATTTTATTATTATTTTTAATTTTTAAATTTTTTAAATAGTTATTGAATGTGGTGATATTTTCTGCCCTAGATTAAATTTATCGGACAAGTCTTTGTTTTTTTGTAACTTTTCTAGTTACATCACTGCTCCGTTTTGAAAATTGGAACGGTGTTTTCCTGAACGTCCAAATCCCTTTGAGAACAACGGAATCACATAGACCTGAATTTTCCGAATTTATAGGCCTGAACGTCCGATGATGGAAACAATAGCAGGTAGATGACAGGTTTAATATCCAAAGAAAAACGAAGCAACGTTGCCATACAGAACTTAGCTCTGCACTAAAGATGAAATAGGTCAAAACTTAGAAATTGGAAAATGAAAGAAATATTTTTTTGGACTATGCTTTCTGCCATCAGAGAAAACCGTAGATGTTTTTTGTGAACTAATAGAAATTGCTCTCGACGAATACCAGCATGATTTTGCAGATTATGCGGTCGCTAATTTTATTATACATCAGATAACGCATTACTCCTACCATTTTTGTAGGTAGCAGCGCCTTCTGCTGAGCCACATACTACGAAAATGGACCTGAAGCGTTTCGTGGAGACTAGAATGCCCATTTTTATTTCCCTCATCCGTCTGTCTAGATCGTTATTGAAATTTTGAAAGGAAATCGTCTCTAAAAATAGCTGATGTTAAAATGAATAAGTATTTAATACCCAGACAGGAAAAACAGGATAAAATTGAATTTACTATAGAGATGGGAAATCAATATACATCCGGCCAAGTTAGTCGCCTTAATTCAGAGCTCTGAAAAACGAAACGTGTTGTAAAATACCGGAACAAAAAAAATGAAATAATGGTAACTTTTATATCTCTGTATTCTCTGTGAAGAAATGAAACACTTTCAAAATTTGATTCGTTTCGTTGCCGTTCATCTTCATATTACGAATTGCTGTTCGATTTGGCAACATCGCATCCTACATTTAAACATTTTACCCTCGTCGAACAAATTCCATTGTTTTCCTCTGCGGACGTTCGGGTACATAAATTGTGGACGTAGAGGCCTATAAACCTCAGACTTTCAGGCTTATTTTCCCCCCTCTTTTTTAAGACCTCGGACTTCCGGGTATACTGCCAATTGGAATCCCTGTTATCTTTGTGATAATGTATGATATTTTTTGCTTTGAAAAAAGTGAAAAAATAAATCATTCCACAGTATAGGAATTTAAAATAGAATAATTTCGTGAAGATGTGTGATGTTATTGCGTCAAGTTCACTCCACCACACCAAACCACAACCAATATTTTTATTTTTTTAAACCAAAGTAGAAAATGTCTTTCTAATTGATATTATTTCTTAATTAAAAACATTCAAAGTATGATTTCTTTGACAGTATCTTCAGGCTAATGATTTAACATTTTTTCGAATTTAAAAATTCACGTCTAATTACGTATATTATTTCATTGTTACGAATCATTATTTTCACAGTTCATTTAGCCTGATGAAATAGCCTTAATCGAAATTCTAAAGATCTTATCTTTTTTCCATGTTTCTCATAATATGTATTTTCAATTGAAAATTTTTTCAAGCTTTGGGTCTATGGTTGTGATATTATGGATTTTTGTTTTTATTTCAGTAACTTTCCTCAATGGTTGAACGACTTTTTTGTTTTTAAGCTTTTTCTCATTTATAGTTGATGTAACGTTTCCTTCATTCTACCATCAAACCGAGCTCACCAAAATGAGAAACCTGCGTATAATAACATAACAAATAAAATCGGTTTGATTGGACGTGACGTTTGTGTTTAGGCTTTAATGAGAGGATGTTTAATAAACCCCGAAATAATTATCGTAAATGTGGAAATAAGATAAACTTTAGAAGTTTGCGCGTGGTTTTCATTAAGAAAAGTATTATTTTATAACGTCAGGACTTTTCTCAGGCTTTTAAAGTCTTCGTCTATAGGAAAACTTTACGCTGAGGCGACCATAGAACTATTTAATTTAAGTTAGCTTAACGGCCAAATTCTGCAGAAATATTTGTTATGATGGAAAAGTACTAGTTGGCTGTATACAATGTGGGCATATCTTTATCCCTTTTCTTGCAAAGCAACATAGCTTAAACGAAATCTCTTCGATTTTTGATCCTAAATTGACGAATTTTTTCCTCACAAAAAAAAAAACTGGTTACGTATGGTATTTTCAATGTTTACGCGAATTACCAATAAAAACAAAAATTCTTCGCATTTTCGTTTCACTTCTCGGATAATTTGTGTTTGCCTAATACTCAACGTATCGCTTTTTACAAAGGAACGTTGAAACTTAACACGCGAGTGTTATGTGAGAAAACAAACCACAAAACGCGTAAATTGACTTGGGAATTTTTTTCACACGAACACCAAGAGGTATACCACCGCACGATGTCCGTGGAAAAATTTTTACACGCGTGGGTGTTTTTTTATCGCGAAAGAGAAATGGTGTTTTGTAGGAAAAGGTCTAAAACTAGGTGTCGTATTCAGAAAAAGTTGAATGATGTTTTGGGACGCGAATAGGAATGAAATATATGTACCACTGTACCAGATAGCTATTTTCATCTCACTCGCTGGTCTTTCAAATCGCTTTTCTATACCATCCAGTTAACACGTGACAGAGGGAAAAGATGTCAACCGTATGGGTGCTTTTTTCATCGAATGAAGAGTGAAATTTGTTTGTCAACTTTACGCGAAATCACGTGTTTGAATATACCACTATTCGAATGAAATTGTAATTGCTAGTAATAGGTTATTTTTAACGTTGTAGTGGTCGCTTATAATTTTTTTTTTATTTCAATTTACTCCCACTTAAAATTTTTTATACTCGTTGATACCACTTTCTCGTGTTCTTTCGTCGTCGTAGTTTTTTTTTTGCTTTCTAACACCCACTTTATTTCGCATCAAATACCACGGAATGCCCCGTTTACGCGTAGAAAAAAAACCTAATTTCAAAAGATTTTTCCCTCGTATTTGCACTCCTCGAACGTAAATTCTGATTAATGGTTTCGGCGTAATTTTTTATTTATTTTATTCGCCATTGGAATTACGTGCGCGAAATATCATCGCAGATGCTACGTACCCGTAGCGCGAGGAAAAAAGGAAATTTTACCCGTGTTGGGAAATTAATTTAAAGCGTGCGGCGGTAAACAGGAAGAATAAAGGGCGTAGGAGGATGATTATTTTCAAATGCAATGGCAACAGACGTTCGTAGTATTTTTAATCTTTAATTATACAATCTGGTCGAGGTACAGCTTTAAAACTTAAACAGGTAGACGCGACGAGGGCTTTTTTTTCGTCTCTGTAATGAAATACCTGCTTAGATACTGGCCGGCTATTCATTATCCGTGTCATCCGAACCGTGATGGCAAAAGGTGAGAGAGTCGAGAAATAAGAATTTTTAATTCATTCGCGTGCTTTGAAAAATTCGTATCAAGGTGAATTCTTTTTTCAATTAGAATAGTTCAGTTGGCTTTTTCTCGTCGGCATATAGTCGAGTAAAATGCGTCAAGCTGAAAAGCTTTTCTGTGTTATTCATTCTTATTAGGCAAAATATTTACGTAATATCGGCGAAATGCTGTCTTCGAATTACGTTGATTTTTCCATCTTCCTTATGGATGTGGTGACACGACGTTGAGAAAAAAATTTAATAAATTTCTTCGAATACGATGTATGCGAACGTGAAAGTTGGCGGGAAACGCTCCAAAATTCGGTTTTATAATTCGAATCACGTACACGCTCGAAATTTCGGGCGCATCAAACGAAAAGTAAATTTTTAGAAAACAAATACGCGTTTGACGAGCGGAGTTTTGCGACGTAGTTTACTAGTTTGCTTTAAGCGAAGTACAGGCGCAGTGAGCTTATGGATGACAAATCAAACCATTAAGCTGACTCGTGTCTGTTATAAAGTTGAATCTGGAACGAACATGATAGATGAAGAATTTTATTCCTTTATCGGATCTACGAGTAGGGGCAACTTACGAATATCTGCTCTCTTTGCTTCTTTTAATTCCGTTAACATTTTCTCGAATAGCACATTTTCCTAAATCATACTGCAGTTGAACTCAAAACTTGGGAAAATTCTACTTCGTTATTTCACGAACTGTTTCAGATAGCAAAATTTAGCTTTCTCTTGGAAAGGAAGATGTTATTCTGAACGACTCCTATAATTTGTGAATGGAATTTTATTTTCTTCTGTCGAATTCTCTATAAAGGTGTATTCGCTGGCAGCAATTCTGTCATAATTATGTACTTTGTAAACTTAGCTATGTATCAACCTTTTGGAATGGTGGAATGAGAGTAATACATCTAACATTATAGGCATATCGTTGTAAACGTTATTGACAGTAATTCTACAAATATAACATTACGACCATCAAACCACCGATAAACATCAAAATAACGTAAACTCGTGTACTACGGATCTCCCATTCAATTACGCGATATCAGCGTCAGGAGTCCTTAAAATTCTTCCTTTTCATGCAAATAAATTTATTAAAAGTAAACAATATTGTAGTATGTTATTCACTTTTGAGTCGAAAGTGACATCTTCAGATTTTCAGCCTAACACGATTTTGGACGGGTGGAAGAAGTTTAGTGTTTTGAGAGTAGTACTATTTTTCAGAACAATTTTTTTGGGACACTCCAAACAAGATTCAAAAGATGAGATTTTAGATATTGAATTCGATTGTGTAGTTTTCATCTGAATCCGATGTCACTTCTATTGCTTTACGAATGTGCGTAAAACTTACAAATCATGGAATTGTTAAGATACAAATAGTTCATTCCAAAATCTTATTGATCCAATCAACTGATTTCGATTCCAAAAATCTTGAACAAAATTACATTACTGAAATACCAGATGACAGTGGCATAGACAGGGCGAATTTTAAGGATTCTGACACCCGTCCCCTCTCCACCCTCCCGCTTCTAAATTTCCGATTTTTTTTCCTTTAATTATTTATTCAATTAATCCATACAACTCCGAAGGTTCAATAATTTCTTAATTTTAATCTTGAGTTTTGATTGAAACAATTGCAAAAAATTTTTTTTCTGCTTTGAAATAAATAAATTCATAATGCATAAGAGAACCCTATTAGCGCAAATTAAGTTATTATATTCCTTTTTTTTTTTTTTGACGATATAAAATAAAACAGAGTTCATTTGGCTTTCCAATCAACTTCAAGAAACTTTTACTTGAGTAAGATAAAATTAACACGCAGGTCGCCGAGAGCCAAGTCTGAACCAAGGGCAAAGTGAATTTGGCCCCGTGCGATTTTTTTTACGAATTTCTATGGCCACGAATGCTGCGATTTCATTGGCGTATTAATAGCCCAGGTCTAGGCCCTTTGAAAAGCGCTGGACCCGGGGCAATTTTCCCCTTGCTCTCCTCTCGGCGACCCTGTCAAGACGTGTTGAAGGAATTTCAGATGTAACAATTATTCTTAGTTTTTTAATTCTCAGAATTTGAAATTTTTTGTTTGGAGTCATATTTTAATTCTTGAATAGAAAAAAGTAAGCTGTCAATTTCGTTCAAAAATTATATCGGTGTAAAAAACATTCTAATTTCATTTTCTTTCATTTCGTCAATAATATAAATTTATCATTTATTTTTCACTACCACTGTAAATCATCAAAAATCAAAATGCAAATATTTTCCGAAACACTTGAAAATGGGAAAATTTCAGTATCAAATAAATTGATGAAAAGACATTTCGAATTTTTATAATTATAAAGGCTAATTTTTTTGGATTTCGAGGGTCAGAATTTCATCACTGAATCCCCCAAAAAATTCAAATCAGTAAAAACTTGGTTTTTTTTCAAACTTAAAAAAAAGGTTGCTTTTGGATTTATTTTAAATACATTTTATTCATTATCCCTTATAAATTAATTTTTCGCTTTGTAATTTGCCCTATCTATGGTTTTTTATAGGGAACATTTAGTAACGGGCACTTTAAAAAACATTGCATTGTTAAAGCCGATAACGCAATGCCGTAATAGCATAAACACGCAGTGTTACCAGCTACCAGCAAAACTGTAATTTTTTCTTTTCACTGGTAATCAGGTCAATATCTGTCAGTATTCAAAAATCTTCTCAACTTCATCACAGAGCTTTATTTTGTTGAAAACCCTTTTGAAAAAAATTTTATAATTTTTTTAATTAGCGGAAAAAAAGAATTTCAAGGACATATCGTGACACACGTCTCACATAAAGAGGTAAAAATTTAAGGAAGAACATTTTTTATCCAGAAAATAGCTCGATGCATCAGCATTGAAATGCATGAAGTGTTGCATATTACCTACGATGCCCTTGAAAACTTGATGCGTACATTTGTACATATAATTTGGTGTGTTATAGGCAGGAAAGGTAAGTCAACCTTGAGCTTCAAGTTTTAAGCCGTCCGCCAGGCTATTTTCTAAATTATCATAAACTTTAAATTTTAAAAAATTCATCCAATATCCTAATTGACGAAATTCAAGCAGTCATTTCAAAACTACTCTTGCTATACATTCCAAGCCATAAAGGAATTGATGGTAATGAAAAAGTCGAACTTTCTTAAAATCCTGTATCTCCAATCCAATACTGAAAATTATGTAAAAATATTAATTAGTAAAACTCAAGAACATAAATGAAAAGCTTTCGAAATAACTCAGCTCTCGTAAGAAAAATATGAAAAGACTCACTACAGTCGGGTTAAAAAATGCAAAATTCCATAAAGAAATAAATCAGGCTTTAAGAAGAATATAATTATATCTTAAACAAAAAGAAAGAGCCAAGATGCACCTTTGTACGAAGAGTGATTTCGACATCGACTATTTTGGATTGCAAGGAATTCGAAGAAGCAAGGAACAGAGCAAAATAAAAGTTACTTGAAACAAGGAACCGCAAATTTTATAATTAACCAATGATAAGTGGTTGAAACCCATGACTTGAATTAAAATGAAGAAATAAATATCATGAATATAATTTGCCTTAGTATTTGTATATTTGTATGCTTACCTATAAGCTACATTTAGGTGCTTCGGTGGGCTTAAAATCTCATTTAAAATTAATTTACCATGAAGTTTTCTCCCATTATCAGTAGGTCCGTAGCTAGCCTGTCATTTCAAGGGTGTAGAGCTGACCAAATTCATTTTTTGGATTTCAAGTGAATTTTTTCATTCTGTTTTTTTTTTTTTTTTTAAACTTGAAACAACGAAGTTGAGCAGATATCAAAAGGTAAAAAAAAATTCGCGTCGTTTGATAGTTCTTTTTTTCAAGTTTTTCTCCGCTTCACTATATTTGAGAAAGACCTGAGCGATGGAAAAACTACTTCTACGTTGCATTATCCGGGCAATTTTTCAAACAAAAATATAGGGCCTGAGATAATGTAGTTACTTCTTATTTTAGTTTGAACCCACGCTATTGTAAAAACTGAAAAGCTGGATAAAAATAACAGTGACAATAGAAAAGAGAAGAACAGAATTGCACATATCAAAACAAATTAATATTTACATAATTTCGTTATTATTTTTTGGTGAATGTTCAGGTCAACGTTTATATTAAATGAAATTATTCATTTTTAACGACTCTAGTCAAGTCGATGTTTTAGGCTTTTCTGAGTATCATAAAAACGCGATGTTACGCGTACGTAAAAACTAAAATTCATATAACTTCAGGAAATCCAAAATTCTAAAATTCGACAATTTAAGGAGCGAATATCAATTGAAGTGACATTTTTGAAAACATTTCATTATTATAAAGTACTTTCTCAATTTTTCAAAAATAATTGAACTTATTCTGTGACCCTTATAAATACTCATCAGGTGAGATTCACTCGAAAAAACACTTCAATTTTCACAGCAATAGAGTAAAACGAAGAAGTCCATTATAATCGTCTGAAGAGGAATAACTCTCCATGTTTCCGGGTATTTTGATGGATAATGAAACTGCCTTTATCTAAGACGCCAAATGCAAACTAATAGAAATACGAAATATTGGGAACCCCGGTAAGTTCCTAAGGATAAAATGAAATATTAAAAAGTACGTTTCAAATGCAATATAAAATTTAACGAGATCATAAACGTAGGAAAAATATATTTACGCGAAAAACGTAAGGCAAAGGGGGAAAAAAGAACATGAAAATTTTACTCGTAAGGTCGTATGGCATCACGTAGATATACTTTGGCGGTGGCGGAGATAACGGTGGCAATGGATGGAAATAATAAATCGTCTAAAATGCGCTTCTTCTTCGGACACTTAATTTCGTAGTAGCTAAGCAATTGAGCATGCAGTTTGACGACTGGATGAGGTCTTCGTACATTGCCTCGCGACTCGAACGTATAAATTTCAATTATTACACTTTTAATAAGGTGATAAGAAATTAAATTTCGGTTCTACAGTATTTAATATAAATGACCGCGTATATACGCATGCACGTGTAGCCGTGAATATCGCAAATTCCAGGCGTTATTTTTATCCTCGATGCGATGCGAAGATCGAAGAGCGAAACGATGAAGAAATGAGCACGTCAGCGATGACGAATGAAAATAGAACTTCAGTGAGCCGATTGGCGAGGCCGAGAAAACTGCGAACGAAATATTCGGGATTCGCTCGACCCTATAATAGGTATAAAAATTGCCTCTCGCCAAAATGTATGTTTTGTAGAGAGCAAAAACGTAAAATTGTGGTCGAAATAACGAAAATTAATACGACGAAAGGTTTTGAGGAAATTCAACGGAGGCGAGTATAAGCTTAGCCTAAAACCATACCTATAAAGTTTCGCCATATTTTTAGATCATTATGAAACAGAAGCACCAATCTGCCACGAACGGTGGCCAATATCGCGATACATAAATGTCCGCGTTTATCGCCCAACCTTTTGTATGGGATACGGTTTAGATGGAAAAGGCGATAGAAAAGCCGCCCTATCTGGAGCTTATAATGTAAACGGTTCGCCCTGAAAGTTGGTGTACGTTTATGGACGCGGCCTGTCAATTTTCGAGTAACTTGTTAAAATTGTGGTGTATGGTACCGCCGAGGATAGATATAAATGCAGGAATTACGCCATTAAAACTTGTACCGAATATATTTAACAGTATTAGATACATTTTCGCTTTTGTTTCACTGAAGTCGAGGAGGCAGAAAATTTTGGGTAGGAAGTTTTCGCGCGGTTATTATACAGTGTAGAAATTATCTTCTGGATGTGAATGCTCCCAGTTTTAAATCAAGAATCTCCTCTTCATTCGCAACGTCTCGTGTAAATTGCACACGTCGCTGGATGAAAGCATTATTTTCTACCGACCGTAATTTGAATGACAAGTTTTCAAGAACTTAATTCGATATACTCGCATAGAGCTGTTGAAATTACTTGAAATGACTCCTTCGTATATTCTTATCTGATTGATGGCAGGCCTCAATTTATATGATTTATATATTCTTTCGTTGAATTCTTTTCAGAAGTGGAAAATTTCAAACAATAAAAATTGTGAAAATATTAATGTTTTCTTGAATACTGACCTATGTTGCAATTTATGGCACGTTAATGGAGTAAAGTAAGTAAGATTTGATGTATTTTTTTTTTTTTTTTTTTTTAATTTTATAAATAATACAATGAAACTTTGGCTTCTTCATTTAGATTTTTATAATTTTATTTCAGAATCTAATAATTGAAGAGTTGGTTTCCAAGTCGACCTAAGCGCATTTTTTTTGTTTTCAGATAATCGAAAAAAACTATCTCCACCCTAGGGAAGTGTAGCAACTGGTGCTTTGGTATGTGTAGAGTGAAGTATCTGGAATAGAGTACCTTTTTTTTCGTAAAGTGGCGTATCTCGAGCCTATGAAGAAAAGTAAAAAATAACGCACTCAGGTCAACTTGGAATTATATAGCCTAGAAATCACGTGAAAAACAGATTTTTTTTTATATTAAAGAATACAAACGATGAAATTTTTTCCATTTAAAATAAGAAGTACAAAATAGGTAAAGTACATAATTTGTAAGTTGGATTCAATTTCACTAAAAATGTATCCACACATTGAAAAATAAATTGCTCGCACGGGGTAATGTCCCCGTCTGCGGCGGAACAGTAAAAAAGAAGTCACTTTGGAAACTATAATATACACGATTTGGTGCAAGTAAAATGTACGCTCTGGACGAAATATTGACGCCTTGTGGTTAGGGTCTGGATCTGGATACATTTGTAATAACGGGTCTCTACCACAAGATGGCGGTACAAACAGAAAATTTTCAAATTTGCACTTAGGGGTCGACTTGGAAACCAACTCTTTGATTGCGTATTTTGCCTTTCACATGTGTCTATAGAAAACTAACCCTAGAATGCTACACTGGGTGAAAATATATCCGGCATGTTCCTTTTCATGCTGCGTAGGCAATACACAACCACTCTCAGGCCTAAACGCTACCGCATGACGAAGCGCTTCTCCTGAGGAACAAAATGTGGTATGCGTTTCATTTTTTCTGCGAGTGAGGTATGCAGATGGTAATAAACCGAAAATTTCGAATTTTATTTTTTATTTTTTTAAATAAAAATTTTACATTTTTTTAAAATGAAACTTAATAATAAATTTTTATGGAAACATCTTATAATAGACTAAATTTATTGATCAAAAATTTTATTTTAAAAATTTAGTTTTTTCTTCAACTGTTAGTAGGACTAAATTTTTATTAATCCTCTGACTCTCAGCACATAAAATGAAGTTATTTGAATTTGTTTACTGAATACTAATTTTTTTTGTCTAATGATTAACACCTTTCGGCCAAAATTATTATTTAAAAACAATTTTCAAGTTTTAATATGCGTAGCATTCCAATGTTAAATAGAATTTTTTTTTTCGTTATCAATAAAAAAGTGAATGGATTTTTCATCTCAATTTTTTATTATGTCAGTGATTTTTTCAATTTTTAAAATTTTTTACAATTTTTAAGACATTTTTTTTTTACTTTTTATTATAAAAGCATTCAAAAATAAGATATAGATTTTAAATAATTTAACTTCTGAGGTTTTGTGTGCACACTTTCATATAACAAGCAAGGTCTGTTTTCCACTTTTCAAATGGAAAAATTCAATAGTTCTTCTCGCTGATGCTTCGAATGAAGGATGTATCTCTCAGTATTCAGTGTTTGGCAATCAGGTATATTGCCCTTATAAAAGTGATGCGGTCTCTGGCTCCTTTGGTAGGGACATGGATTACCTTTAAATAACAAAAGGTGTAATAAATCTTGATTTCTAATGCTTATAAAAGTTTCATACTCCCAACCCCTGTTGATGCAGTGCTTCTATAACACATGAAAGTACCACAAGCCACAGTGCATGAGGTTTAATTTGACGGCTGTCATAGAATTGGCTGATCTCGCCATATATAAAATTCTATTTTAGTGGTTCCCAAAGTCTACTCAAGGAGTCGAAAGTCCTTAACACTATGATATCTGCATATGGATGTATGTATTTGTACATAGCTCAGATTAGGTTTTCTCTTTGATTTCGACCCTAAATGAAAAAACTTTGAGAACTCTTGAGCTGCCAAAATTAAACATATTGTATCTTTTAGATTCTCAAAAAACTCAAATCTAATTCATGCAATCATTTAGCCCTTGAATGATCCACTCTTCAGTTATTTAAAAAAAAAAAAAAAACATGAAATATGTGGTGTTCCTCTAGATTATTAAAAAATTTAAAGACCCTTTGATATTGAGAAATAGAAATTAAAATTTTTATGGTCGGATGCTGACCTGGAAAAAGCATAAATTTTTATTGAAATAATTCTTGAATAAGACTAAAAAAAAAAAAAAAACCTCATTCTTGGTATTGATTTATTATTCTTAACGTATCATTCGCAACTAATATTTCTCGAATTATTTTGCATTAATTTGCGAGCTAAAATTTGATTGATCTATGAAGTCCCTGTAACAGGCTCACAATTTTCATTGTCTAAAAATTCATAGTAAATGATGAAATAATTTCCTATTTTCCCGAACATCTAACTCGTCGAATAATTGTTGACATTAACCGTAAACGTACTCCAGACGATCGTCTGTAAAGGCCCGGAGCTGCCTAAACGAAGCTAAATTGAAAAAGCAATTAAAATCATAGGTTCGCCTCAACGATTATCTTCCATAGCCGAAAACATGTCAGCATACCAGCTCAAAATGAAGCTTAAAAGTGATTAACTCTAGTTTCGCATTTCCAAGAGCTTAGCTGCGATAATTGGTTCCCTCGAGATTGCACGTATTAGAAATCTGAAATACCCTCTTATTTTACATCTCGCGTACTTCGCACTGGTAGTGTATAGTAATTTAAATGAGACGTTTAGAGGGCACTTTTCAACGCGAAGGACAATTGGTGTAAAAGTAAATTCACCTAGCACGGTAAGTTATTGTATTGCATTCTCGCATGCGCGCCAAAGTTACGTATTTTTCACGACGCGAGATATAAAATGTATATCGTACGCATTTCGAAAATGGAAATGAAAAATGTTTTTTTCCTTCCAATTTTACGCGGTACTTTCAAGTTTTGATGCTGATTGGGAAGTACGAAAAGCTCCTGCTCTTCTCCTACAGCTGAATAAAAAGCTCGGGGTTATTAACGTTATATATTTCTCTGATTTTCCATCGTGTAGTCATATATAAGGCTAAAATCGGATTGTCAAGATTTAAACCCTTCTACAACTTCTTAAAACGATATTGAGAGAGCTACACTAAAGGCAAAAGAAAATCCGAATTTTAAGCTCACTTTCTCAACTTACTACTAGGATTTTGTACGGTTTTTTCTTAGAATGAGTTTTTTTTCCTCAAACGTTTTGCGATTGGTTAAGTGTTCCTTTGGGTAGCGTTTTCTATGACAATGCTTATGGGTTTTTCGAATTTGGAAAAGCCACAAGTACTGTAAATAATTTTCGTCTTGAAAAAAAAATCATCTGTGATACTTATAATTTAAATTTATTCGAATAAGATTAGTTGATTGATTAATTTTCAAAAATTATTGTTTTCAATGCTTATGTATAATAAATATATAGATACTTCTTAAAAAATTGCTTCTAAAACAAAGAAGAGAAAGTTATTATGCGTAGGTATTATCAGCTGCGTTTTGGATGAAAAGAATTAAGCTATTACAGCTCAGCTGATTTAGGAATGAGGAGTCAGGAGATGAGTAGAGTGAACTTCATATTTTTACATTTCACACGATTTGTAGTGTATTGGTTAGTACCAGTGTCAGAGGCGAACTTAAGATTTTGCCGCCCCCTCCCCTTAAAAAAATATGGAAAATTTTCATGTACCATTTTTTTTTACGTTCATTTTGGTACATACAGATTTGATTTAAAATTTCAGAAAAAATGTAAGCAGCCATGTCGCATTACTGGAGCTGAGTTTTTAACTAAGACTTGATCAGATTTGGAAATAACGTTGCTAAGACCTTCATATCTACAGGCCATAACCAATGCCAAGTCTGAAAACATCTACCCCATCTCTTCCAAAAACTACAGATTTGATTTAAAATTTCAGAAAAAATGTAAGCAGCCATGTCGCATTACTGGAGCTGAGTTTTTAACTAAGACTTGATCAGATTTGGAAATAACGTTGCTAAGACCTTCATATCTACAGGCCATAACCAATGCCAAGTCTGAAAACATCTACCCCATCTCTTCCAAAAACTACTTAAGAAATTAAATTTGGAACAAATGTAGTGTTTCTTGCCATGCAACCAGCATATGAGCACATATTTTTCAAATTATATCTTCTTGAGGTTCCTAAAATTGTCTTCAAATTCTCACGATCCGTCATTTGGGTCCATTTTGAATTAAATTGAAGAGATCATATTCTCGTCATCAACTAACCCTATACACGAACTTTGACTTTTCTTTCCCTTCCAAAAGCAGTTTTTTGTTCCTACTCACCTCTAAATGCGCATAGGAAACTAAAATGAAAATAGGTTAGTCATTTCGGCTCATTTTATCATATGAGACCACAATGAAGCAATTTCAATCTCTCATAGATAACCCCTCCTTCTCTCCGCGAATATCATCTGTGAAAGTAAATTTGGGACATAATACACTTCTTATACACAACCATCAAATGAATTAATATTTAATTACATTTCCATTAATTTGTGGCTCCTCAAGCTCAACTCAAATGTTCATTATACGCCTTTCTGCATCCATTTCGATTCAAATTCAAGAGGTCATATTCTGGTTATCAACTAAACGTACACAAAGTTTGACCTCTCTAGGTCGATTTGGTGAGATGTAGAAGATTCAAGAAATTTCATAACTCAAAACTTCCTCAAAAAGCCGTTTTCTGCTCTAACTCCCCCTCCAAATGTGTTTAGGAAGCTGAAATTTGAATATATTAGTCTCTGTGACTCACCGTTTCATATGAGATTAAAAACAAAACATTTGAGCTATTTGCCACTTTCACAGCCTCCCTCAAAATTTTGTTCATCCGTCATTTTGAATTTTATCGAAAAAACAAAGAAGAAAGTTTTTTGTACTTTTGAGAAGAGTCTCTCACAAAATTTTGAGCAAATTTCATGCGAATACCAGTCGACGCTTAGCTTGGGAAAAAATTTACTTTTTTCATTTTTACTACAATTTTCAATTTCTCATAATCTTTTTTTAAACTGATTTCTGAATATGTTATAGGTTCATCCAACTGATTACCATAATTTTTTTTTTCAAGCGATCATCATAATACATTTCACATTTGAAAAGCAGCAGGAAAAATCAAAATTTGCCGCCCCTGAAATTTCGTCGCCATGGGTAGCTGCCCTCTCTGTCCATGCCTAAATCCGCCTCTGGCCAGTGTCCAACTTTCACGTGTGTAGTATACAAAAATAAAGTTGACCAATGAAATGTCTGGAATTTTCTATATCTTTTCACCGAATTCTAAACATCTTTTGTACGGTATGTTAAAGCCCTTAATCTAATCCCTTCAATTATGTCGCATCCTTACAGAAAAATGAGTTGTAAGCGAAAGAACTCTTTTTTGAAATGCTTGGAAACTGAAGTGTAGTTGGAGCCTATGCCAACGACTTTCAGACTTGATAGAAATCAACAGTATTATTTGAAAATTTAAACAAGCCTGTATCAAGAATTCAGCTCCAGTAATGCGGCACGACCGCTTACGTTTTCCTCGAAGAATTCAGGTTACCTAAAAATTCGATCGAATACTTTGGATAACTTTTCAGAATTTCAATTCAGCTCTGCAGGTTTGTTAGCATAGTTTTAGCTAACTTATTTAATTAAGTCTCAAAAAATTACGTTCAACATTGATGGAATTTTTTGTTTATAATTCACGCGCACACGATAATAAAGCATTCATAAAAACAGAATCCGATTTACTTGAGCTATCAGCTTGAATTCGCGCGAGCGGAAAGTTCTTGGCATTTTTCGTTGAAAGGTTAATGAAAATAATTATATCATAAGAAATTACGTGTAATAGTCGTGTAATGGTAAAATGAAATGAGAAAATTGTGATCGAAAAAATCATTTGGTTAGTCAGGAAATAATAAGAGGTCCGTTAAAATACCTTTTTTATAAATGTGAAAAAAATTTAACGACTTCAGTTACATCATTGTCATCGAACATAGTAGAGTACAGCGAAATGTGGTGTATTGGCAGCGATGCAAATATACTTCGAGCCAGATCGGCGAATTTGGCAGAAAAATCGAGTGTTTATTTCGTCTCGTTTATTTTTAATTAACAGGGTACTTATTTACGCAGGTGACATAATTTGACGAGTTCGACTCGGCACGGCTAAGCAGATAGGTGGCAACGCCGAGTTGTTAATTCGTCCATTAATTCGTTATTATAATTTAGAATGATTTCCATAATAATTTTTTGTTTTAAACGTCATTAAAAAGTAATTAAGGTGGCCAGGGTCCGGTAAGTATTAAATAGGGTTTAGTATTTATTCGTAAGTCATTCTGTAATAAAGTTTTCAGTCTCTGATGGCTCGGTAGCATTTAATAACGGAATATTATTTCTGCGGTTGTCCTCTGTTTATTACATCTGTTGGAAAGATAAATATACGTCCGAGTGTATTCCTAAGTGAGTGTTTTATTTTGACGTTTTCGTTTTCCCGGTTATCTAATACGCTTACTTCATGTCAATTTAAAGTTATTTTTCATACGCCAGAGGTTTTGAAAAATGATGTAGTTTTTGTTCAGCGACGAGTATGAATGGGAAATGAAATCGCTGGTTGAAATTTCATTTTACCAGATCAAATAGCTGAGTGGATACGTTCGTTGTCTCGTATAGATGATTGTTAAAAAGAAATTTTAAAATATTTATGTCTCGAAGTTACACCAATCTCGTTGGTAGTCGACGTACAGAAGAAATTTTTCAGGGAAAGCAAAAAAGGCAAACTCGCTTATACCAATTTTTTTCCAACTTATTAGAATTTACAAATCCTTTATCATGGTTTTGGTTTAAGGAGTACTATGCCCATCATATATACACGCATATTCTCATATTATTTGACATTTGGAAAACATGATATCTCCTAAAAATTACTTTTTTTGTGTTGTTTGAAAGGGAGTTCTAAACTGCGTGGAGGAAAAACTAAGTCGTTAGAAAATTTCGATATGCCTATTAATTATAAAAATGAAAGAAAAGTTAAGGTTTCTTATCTAAGGTGTTGAATTTCATCAGATAGAAAAGCTCATTTTTCCAAAATGGTAATGGTTTTTAATGATTCAATATTATTCAATATTTCTGTAGATTTATTGAATATACATTACAATATTTCATCATTTCTGTCGTATTTAAGTTCTTGATTTGTATTTTTTTTATCATTATTATTTTTTCAATGAAAAAATTTGCAAAAAATGCGTAAATGTAACATTTTTCCTCTAAAAGTTTTTAACATGAGGTTATGACACCTAGTGTTCTAGTTCTTTGCAAATCCCTATTGATGGAGAGTATTGAATGATTGTTAATAAAATAAAAATAACGAATTTTATTTTATGAACATACAAATACAATGATTTATTTTAATAGTTTCTATCGGAGATGGACAGATTTGTCAAAAAAAAAAAAGAAGCGGATTCTCAATCCAATTCTTGTGATTCTGAATCTTGCCACTTCTGGTTTCCATCAGTAGAGATTTGCATAGAGGCAAAACACTTATACTCGTGCTGTATCCGCATATTCGATAGTTTCAGAGCGAGTATAGGTGACATTTCTTTGTTCACCAAAAACAATACAAATCAAGTAAATGCAACAAAATTCAGAAATTTTGTAAGCGGTTCACACTGTTAAGATACCATTAGATAATACATTCCGTTATTACCACTATGTAAGCATAAGCATAATTCTAAAACTTCGTCTACTTCTCCTGAACAAAAAAAAAGTGAAGCTAACACCGTTTCCTAGTGATATAAGAATTAATTTATGTTTTTAACTGAGTTTTTAACTTGAAAACAATACCTCTTACAACCTACGGAGGATGGGGGTCTTCAAATCATCGCGTTTCGGACCATTTGTAGTCATCTGGTAAATGTCCAATTTTATGGTATATATGTATATTCCCTCCTCCCCACTTAGGCTGGCAAATATTCGCTCGAAATCTGGTGAGAGGCTCTTTAAAAATGCGAAAAAGATACTTTTTGTTTTTTCCATAAACCTCAAAATCTTGGGCCACTCAAATTTTGAGGGCGTGGTGGAAAAAGGTCAAATAGCTCAAATTTATCGTTTTTGATTTCACATGAAAAAATGAATTACGGACACCAATATATCCAAATTTCAGCTTCATAAGTGCATTTCGAGGGGAGTTAGAGCAAAAAACTGCTTTCGAAGGGAAATTACTGCAGGAAATGTCATGTATCTTCCATATCTCCTCAGCAAATCGACCTGAAAAGGTCAAATTTTGTATGTAGGATTAGTTGATGAACAGAATATCAGCTCTTTAATTTGGTTCAAAATGGATCCAAAATGGTGGATCGTAAAAATTTGAAGATAATTTGAGAAAACTCAAGTAGTTATAATTTGAGAAATATGTGTTCATACGATTATTTGCATAAATTCAACTTCTTAAGTGGTTTTGGAAGGGATATGGTGGATAGGGTAGGAGTTTTCAAGCTTGGTATTGGGTATGGCCTGTAGTCATGAAGGGGTTAGTAACGTTATTTGCAATCCTGAACAAGACCCAGTTACAAACTCAGTTCCAGTAATGCGGCAAGGCTGCTTATCTTTTTTTTCTTCAAGTTGGTATCTGTTTTTTTTTTAAATTTTTTATATGCCTTTTATTGTCCAATTTTCCAACTTGAAATTATAAAATCGGTTTTGCCCGCTTTAAAAATCCACTCCCTACATAGCAAAAAAAGCCTTCTTATGAAAATTCATTATTTATTTAAAAAAATTTCTCCTTCATAAAAGTTGTAGCGCGTAATCTCATTAACTTCGTATTTTTCAATTTGGATGAGCAGATCACTGATATTTTTCGGTCCTTTCAAATATAAAAGTAATATTTTCGGGCTGAAAAGTAGGGGCTTTTTAGGAATATTCCATGCGTAAATGACGTTTACACTGAGTCGCAAAATCAATAAAAAATGTGAGGGCAATTTTTTTAACACGAATTAGAATTTTATTTGTAAGAGAATAAGAAGAGCAAATGGAAATAATCAGATTTCGTTCCTTTCGTATAATCGATATAAGCGACGCGTGGCCAAGTTCAATGATTTGAGAATATATGGAGTACTCATATGTTTCCATTTGAATACCTCATTTTAACTATTCGATGTTTGATATATTTTGTTTTGTTACCAAAATCGAAAATTTTTACTTTTATTTGAAATAACCAAACAAGAGATATAAAAACCCAAGTGTTATGTTTGGAGATCTAATTTTTTTAGGTGAATAAATAAGGTTAAGCTACATATATGCATATACTAGTAAAGGGTAATTCGCTAATTGTGGAATGCGATGTAAATGGAGTAAATCTTAAAAATAGTGTATTTAAAGTATTTATGTAGCAAAAATGTACAGATGATGTGAGCTAATTTTTCACATTCATATTTTGTTTTTGTTACTGAATAATATATATGTAGGTAGGTGTGGTACTATCAAATGTATCTACCTATAGAAATGTAAGCTGGTTCATGAAAAATTCGTACTATCGAAGTGAATTTAGAAAAGTTTAACGAAAAAGTTTTATTTTCCATGAAAGTAACATCGCAAAACGTCTTCTCTCTTAAAACTGCGTATTTTGAAATTTCAGAAGATAAACAACTGGAATATTTTATATGAAAATATGCCATCTTTGATTCTTTGAGTTTATTAAAGGGAATTTTCATTCTGATAAGGCAATCATCTATTGAAAATAATTTTGTTTTTTATGGAAGGAAAGAATCTCTGAAAATGTTTTAAAATAGTAAGTAAACTTTTGAAGAAAAAGAACGCGAAATCTTTTTATTTTGATATTTTTCCTTAGTATAGGAATAACTCGCTCAGAAATTGTCAATTTATCTTGTGAAGAATACTTGCATTTTTCATATATAAGTTTTCTTACGTTTTGGAATTCTAAAGGACTTGAAGTTAGAGCAGAGGGGGGAAAAAATGAATTGAAAATATTTTCAATACTTTTTTGGGCAAAATATGTTTGATTAATTTCAATCGAAGTCGTTGCAAGAATTCTTAATATTATTATGATTTATGAATTTAAAAAAAACCGATCAATTGTTCAAATGTATCAGCGTTGATTATTCTTTGATTACATGATGTCGTGTTATATCATATCTGCTGTGATGAAAAAGTAGGAAGGTTACATTTCAAGCTATTATTATGCTCCCTAATAATAAAGATTTTGAAGGGACGTTTTTGAATTGTCTTCCTTGATCTGTGGTAATTTTAAATGAGATACTGAATGTTAAATCGGTCGAGTATCAACTCTAGCGTGTACTTCATTTTAATTTTTTTTTTCTCAAAACGTATACTGATGATTCGGTAAAAAAATTTAAAATAATAGTAAAACAAGTCCAGTGGTGATGCTCGTAAAAATTTTCTCATCCCAAGTTAATACATATTTTCGTTTCGCATTTGTGTATAAAGTTTGAAACATTTTCCAAAATTCGAGTTTTGAGAAATTCATAGTTTTTCACGTCATCGAACACTGACTTGACAATTTTGAATAAAAGTTCAATTTTTTTCTGGTGAAAGCATTTTTGGCGTTGTGAGGAACATACTAGAAGATCGCGAGAGCACCAACATTAGCCCCCCTCGCCTTCTCATAACAACTTCCTAGCTACACTTCTGTCCTGTAATTTATATTTTGCTGTTTAAAGTCAGTCTTGTTTTGTATAATATTAATCTTTTCGTTTTTGAAAATCTAATATTATTTCTTTACTACAATAAAAAATGATTAGGAAATAGATAATGATCAATATTCTCTGCCAGAATTTGGTATGCCGGCTTAAGGAAACATCATACTCAGGCGTTGCTTGAAGGCGCAAGAAGTTTTTTTTTTTTTGTATTTTTCAAATAATAATAAGTTGTTGAGAAGTGAATTTTTTTTTCAATTAAATATTACTTTACTTTTATCCATTTACGTGTCTTATACTGCAACTGAGGCCAGAGGCACGGATGGATAATTTTTAGATTTCGGAAAGGAGTTTGCTAGATTTTAGAAAATTTAAGAGATTTGTAATTGTGGTTTGGTTATTACTAAGTAGGGATTGTATGGTAGGTGGAAGGTTAAATTGTAAGCGTTGATTTTTATAAGTTGGACAGTCTATGAGAAGGTGGTGAACTGTTAATGGGATGGAGCAAGTTTGACAGAGGGGTGGTGGGGATTTTGTGAAGAGATGAGCATGGGTAATATTTTCATTAAATTACTTTTATTTTAAAAACAAAAAATGACAAAAAAAAGAAAGATTTTTTTCAAATGTAATGAGATGTTTCAAGAGAAAATCGAACAAATTAAAAAAAAAAAAAAATTCCTTCAGAAATCTCAAAATGTAATTACTATAGCCCGGCTCACAAACTTGACAGGTCAATTTATAAACTAGCTTTAAATTTTTTTTTCAAACGAAAAAAATTTTGCCAGAATTCTTATGACTAGTTTTTGAAATGCAATAATTTCGAGCTTCTTTCATAATTTTTTTTTTCGCTATAAAATATTTTCAATAATAAATCTGACAAAAAATCACTTTTCAGAACTCTCAAGTGTAGTGAGCTGACTGCAACGGTGCAACCAATCTCAATAATTCGTTTATTTTTCGTAAACTGATCGGCTCCCATCTTTCTGACTTTTCGAAAACTATTCGTGGGTGTATTACTGGAATAAAACGCTCATCCGTCGCTCACCGAGTTTATTCTTTTCGAGCGAAGGCACGTACATATCGTTTTACACGCGCAACGCTACCGGAGTCCCCACGCACAAATTATAGATTTTCCTGAGTACCATAGTGGCGGCCCATACGGCTAGAATTTTCACCGCCGAGTACCTCGTCGTGATTGCCTAATGATTGCGAGTCGTTTAAAACTCGAGCCGTATTTTCTAATCAACCGAGTCCATCGTTTACGAAGAAAAATTACGAGTCATTATTGGAGCACGGTTGACGTATCGAAACGATTTATAAAACGAGCAACGGGTGTGGGACGAAAAAGCTCTACGACCAATGCAAATAAGTGGAAAAGAGTCTGTATTTTCTTCGTCGATTTTTCTCTTTTTTCGTGAAAACAAACAGCGAATATTAATTCGTCGAGATTTACTCGAAAACGTCGCGTCGTCGACTCGCTTTTACTGTAGTGCGATTTTGATGAAACAGTTTTTGCCAAAACGCGTAGGTTTAATTACTCGGTATTATAACGATGATGCCGTATCCGAGGGCTCTTTTTGAGGTATTGGAATAAGCGATTCTAACCTTCGCCGTCCGTTGAAATATGAATGAAAGTCATTCATTAAAACTAGCGTTCATGTAGATGATAATTTATAAATTTAAACTCTCGTCGGTTAGCACAGGTGAATTCTTGAATCGTTGTTTATTCGCGTGTCATTCCTTCGTTTTCTTCATTTTTCTCGAAAGAGCTTTCGGTAGTTGGCCATTTTTCGTAACTTGTTTTCGAACTTGTTAACGCTTTTGTCTCCCAAAATAATAAAATGAACTCGTCATTGTGACGTCAACTTGTTTATAAAATTTCCGTTTTTTTAGTCCTGAAATCCGCTTAAAATGTTTTCACTTTTGGTTTTTCTCGTTTAGTATTACCACGGTCATCGAACATTACATAACTGAAAAAAGGTATGTCGTTTTTGTCTGGTGAATCGTCTCGTTACATTTTTTCATTTCCATTCGGTTTTAATTTACGTGAAAAAATATATTCAAACGTAGAAAGTTATTTTTAACCATTAGATGAATTCGAAGCGTAGAGAAGACCAGAAATTACACGTGCGAACGAGATACTGCCAATATAGGCTACATTAAGCACGTGAAATTCGAAAGAAGGAAAAAGTACAGAACGACTCGAACTGCTTAAATTCTGATGTTGATTTTTTTTTCGTTGCACAATTTCACTCTGTCTAAATAGATTCAAAAGACTACAGGCTTACTGATGTTTTCAATATGTAGTTCAGCAAGAGGCGCCAATTAATGTACAAGAAAATTTACTTCAAAGGGCTCACGAATCAACCTCGTAAGAGCTGAATGTTCAAAATCCAATTTCCTCAGTTCAGTACAAAACATCAAGCAAATTCTACAAAACAATTCCGAATCCATTGATAATCTTTTTTTTTTTAATTCTACTCTCTGTGTAAATTATTATAAATTACTCGTAGACTAGTTTAACACTAATTATTATCTGTAAAATTCATTTGTAAATATAATCGGTCGCAAATTGTCCTACTTGCTGAACGACCTAAAATAAATTCGTTGAAAAAATGCGGTTTCTTGGAAGTTTCAACCTCATTGGCTCACTCAAGAGGGAAAGGGCTTTGCCCCTTTAGTCTCCTACCAAAAAAAAATTCAAAAAAAATTTTTAAGAGTTTGGATTATTTAAAACTCCAGTTTGCCATTTTGAAGAGAGTTGTTTTCGACACATGGGTGTTAGACTTCGTGTGCGTATTTTCAAGAGCATACAAATAAAAAATGCTTTTACATAGATTAAAATGTCCAATTGTAACTATAATCTGGGAAACCACTTATTTTGGTTAAATACCGAATATCTATACTTTCAGTTTCAAAATTTGGTGGTTAGGTTCCGCGTTAGTATTTTTAAGTGTATTTACAATTTATGAGGTAGTATAGTCGTCGTGCTTCAGCGCAGCTTATTATATAACATCTTTGGTTGATATCATTCCTTCTCTCTTCTGTTCAGTGAGAGAATCATTTTTTTTTTTTTTTTTGTATTGATGAAATAATTATTTGATAATACAGAAACAGAAAAGTTGATATAAGTCTAGTTAAAAAAAAATTTAAATAAAAAAAAATCATAGTTGAAACACAAAATCTCGTATATTATATTATGTTCATATTTTCTTTGTGTGTTTTTTTGAAAAAACATAATATAATATACGAGATTTTGTGTTTCAACTATAAATTTTTCAAAAAAAATTTTTTCTCGTTTTTATTCCTTTTTTACAAAAAAAATTTAAATCATTAAATCACCTCCAAATGGCCAGTTGTAGCTGAAATGTTGGCTATGACCTCGTATGGTGATTCACTTTCTATCAAAATTTGTCTCATTGAAATCCGAGTAGTTCCCTTGTAAGAATTGAACCTGTTATTCCTTTCCACCCATTTGACTACTTGTCTTGTCCACTACATTATTTGCTCAGTTCGAAGAAGTAGGATTTCTCGGTCTCTATACCTTTCAGACTTTGATATTTCATTTTGGAACTACATTTAATCACGATAACCCAAATGAAGGAGTAGTCTAATTTTTTCTCGGTTCCTAGATTAAATGTCTTGAGCTTGAAATAGCTTTTTTAAAAAGAAAAATACATCCTTTTCTATTTGTATAAATAACTTCTCACGCTTTGATACTTGTAGTTAGGTCTAGGTACTTACTTTGACTTAAAATTCAGTCATTCCTAAAACGTCAACTACTTTCGCCTTTTCTGAGCCCACCAAGTATTTGGTTTGTTAGAAAGTTTTCTTTAAAGGAAATATTTGTTGGCCACTGAACGTTCGCCTCGTATGCTTCTTTTTACCATCTTTATCGTTCTATTTTTGTACGGATAAGGAATGCTTGCCGGTAAGGTCAAGACTTGAAAATTCTCATATTCTCATTTTTTATCGTCGGGTGCGAAAAACGTTTTTCTTCATTGGTATTTTTGTACTTTTGTTTCGAGCAAATATTTATTAAAAACATGTACCGTCTATTTTTTAAATCGCGCTCTGTCGGACTCCATACGAAGAGAACATTAACCCAAATCAATATCAATAAACGATTACACGAGTTCAAGTTCGTTGTTCCGCATTGCGTATTTATAGCCTTCACTTTTCAGCCAGTTTCCACATTTTTACAAGAAGGGTATTGAAATTAAAAAGGTATCAAAAGGGTCGCCAATATTCGACATCTCAAGCTGAGCTGTTATTTCACGGCGGAGAGATAAAAATCACTTGAACGTGAGATACCCAAAAGGCGTTGGCATGATTGAAAGTTGCGAAACTTTATCGAGTGGGTACTTCACGATTGGCGTCAAGTTTAATGAATAAATTTACCGTTGGGGAAATTTATAATTGAACCGAAATATTCGTGGTGCTCCGACTTGTAGTTAAATTAATAATAGATTGTTCAAGATCACTTCGCAATTTCAAGCGGTGTCGATGAGGTTGAGAAGACGATGCGAATTTTTGGAAAAATCTTCGAATCTGTAGTCTTTGAAACGGTAATGCGAGAGCTAGAGTTTTTTTAGGTTTTTCGTTCTTGCGTTGTGTACAAAGAGAACATTGCATTTCTAGTTCTTAAGGGAAAGTTTTTTTGTTTTCATTCTCTTTCTTTCTGTCAAGAGAGCTTTTTTTGTTCGCTTTTTTTTTTTTGTTTTTTCTCCTTTTCTTTCTTCTTTTTTTAAACAACATAAATTAAATAGTATGATTGCGGAAATGTTAAACATACTATACCATTAAAACGTAACATTGCTATTATAATTACTATTATATATTTATTCTTCCTTCATTAACGGCGAAGTGCATCAGCTGAAATAATAATTAAGTTATATGCTTCATTTATTTCTATAATCAACAATTATACAAGATACTCTCATCAGTGCACATTATGTAAAGTTAAGTGAGTAACTGTGTGTTATAAAGATGAAAACCTAAATTGCCTATAATACCTCTAACAAGAAGTCAACTCACGTATACTCGTACGTGTAACCTATAGGCTGTATCATCAATATTCATTTAATTTAAAATTTAATTATTAAAGAGGAAAAAATAAAGAAGAAAAACGGTTATCATATTATCTGCATAGAATTATAGTTGTTATTTACGTGCATATGTATATGCATATGGTGCATATTTTATACTGAAAATATACAATTTTATGCTGAAAAATATTGTTTTTTAAATTTTTTACCCCACCTATCCATTATACCACACAAAATAAGTGATGTCCTATTTATACAGTAGGTTGATGAAGAAAGCATTTTCGAAATTTTCTGATTTCATTAACCCCCATTGGTAGTTATTTTCGAACTTTTTAAAAGAATTCTTAAATAAATCGATTTTGTCTTCATTTGTTCTTCACAGATGGAGGAGGGAGTTATTAGCATTAGCTAGTGGTTTAAGAGACTCGAAAAATATGTACTTATTTCGATATGTTGTTTAATAAAAACACATTTAGACCTCGAACAACCCTTTTATGGGGGGTGGAGCCCTTGTTGGGGGTCGAATGGAAAAACTAGTATGAAATTCGGGATCAGTGACCTGGAAAACATATATTTTGATATGTTTCTTAATAAAAATAGATTTAGACCTTGAACAACCCTTTTTTGGGGGGGTGGAGCCGTTGGTAAGGGTCGAATCGAAAAACTAATGTAAAATTCGAAATCAACGACCCAAAAAACATGGAAATAGGTATTTTTTCCCAAAAAATAATGAAATTCAACTTTTGTCGTGCTACAATAAAATTGAGGTTTGGCCCACTGTGCGCCGTGAGGTTTAGTAATGGACACAATCGATAGGTCTCTCATTACTGTGGATATCTTATTTGGCAGGTACTAGCGATAGTTTATCTATAGTTCCCTTCTACTGTAGACAGTACACACTGCACAATAACCAAAACATCAAATTTTAACAAAAAAATATTCTTTCAAGTTTCGTGGTTTGTAATTAAATACTATTTGATGAGTAATAAATACCTACTATAATACGTAGCTGATAAATTCAACTAAAAAAACTATCGATAGTATCTCGATCTACTATCAGCTGTATCGATAGCAGTCTCAATACACCATCCATAAACTATCAATGACAGAAAATATCGATTATCTATCACTACGAGGGGTATGTTCCTAAAAAATCGCCAACTATGCCACCAGGGTATTCGGCGTAAATGGCTGTTATCACATATTACGCCTAATGTGCCAGCAAATAATTATCGCAAAGCGAGTGATAGGAAGCCTTGATTGTGTTATAAGCGATAATATGAAGGAAATTTGAAATAATTCTCATATTTCTTTCTTTAATTTCATATTCACATTATGGAATAGATTGTTGTTACTTCATATCTTCAAAGAGTATGTTCAGAAAAATCTTCACTTCCCAACTACCACTGGTAGTATTTAAATATAAGAAAAAAAATCTGTCCATCATCAAACTGTAATATTCATGATTCCAATAAGTTGAAAGTACTTCAAATTATATTATTTGTAGACTTGTTGCAGTTGTAAGCAAAACAAATCACAACGATTTTAACAACGCGCCATTTGGGCATTTGATTTACCCGTATTGCACCATTTGCGCCGAGTCTTTCGTTGAACGTGATACGCTGGTTGCACCAATTACGATTTATTAGGAATAGACCTCCAGAGGTTTTTGGTCTTATTGATTCCCCTCCAAATCTGGCGTTGATTTAGCGTAAGACTTAAAGCTCTTAAGCTTGGCAGCTTTCACAACAACCACTAAATTTCCACTGACGACTCGACTTACTGTTAGCTATCGAGCATAAGGAAACAGTAAATATGTACGTGATAGTCAACTCCTACCCTTTTTTTTATTATTTATTAAGAATACAGGTGACAGTTATTATGGCCGGAGTAGCCCTTCTTATGCTCACGAGACCTTTTAAGGAGAGGCAACTCCTACCGTAAATAATGGGCTTAATAATGAGGATGTTGTTACTTCTTTAGCCAAAAATTCTTGAAATTTGAATTCTTTCATTTGTCTTCTGATAAGCAGTCATGTTATGAACAATATGTATTCATGTAGGATTATATCTCATATGTACGTACAAGAGGGCATTTCAATACAAAAAGCGGCTGATCAATTACCTTTTCCAAATCATTTTAGGTAGGTAGTACACTTATGATTTACTTGAATCGAGTAAAGAGAGATCATTTAGTTTTTCTGTAAAATTTTTAATCATTTTTGGGAAGGTAGAGAACTAGCCACTCAGTGAGTCAAGGCATTTGTGGTAGTGAGCATGGTTATTTTAAAAGGAGTGTTTTAACGGTGGCAGGTAATGAGTCCCAATATAGCCTACCGAACTGATACCTATTCAATAATTTGCAATCATTTTATTACCATTACTTAAAATTTCAAGTTATCAAAAATGACAAAAACAAATAATAATAATAATAATTCAAATTCAAATTTATTAAAGTGCACTTCATTAAATTAAATTAAGTATTCAGTGACCCGCCGCTAGAGCGCATAGCGTGTGCAGCCGGGGGGATACTATTATCATTATCCAGAGAAAAAATAAAGACAAATAAATAAAACAAAACAAAACAAGCATAGACAAATCCAAAAAGCAAAAAACAAACACAAGAAGGCAATCAAGTAACTAAATAAACAAAAAAAATAAAAAATAAATAAATAAATAAAATATAATAATAATAATAATAATAATAATAATAATAATAATGATAATTTTTTTAAGAGGATGCTTCACCTCATTTTATTTTTTCCGCTTTTCATCATTCAAAGTAAAAAATTCGAACTAAACTATACAATTTAAACGACCATTCAGGTTTGAATTAAATGAGGAATCAGAATTGCAACAAAGCATTCTATCGAATTCAATAAGACATATTATATGATTTACAATTCATTTTTTCTGCATGAATTTTCAAGTTTTCTTCCATTTACTTTTTTTTATATACCTTCTACACAGCCATACAAGGGCGGAATAGAGTTAAATTTTTCATATCTCGTTTCTCAGTATTTGAAGTAGTACTTAGAGTTGAATGGAAACGCAATGCTACGAAGTAAATTTTATTTCTAATCAGATGATCACATATTGAAAGTCACTTTGATAACATGTTTTATGACATTTAGGGAAAAGTGTTTTTAATAGAAAATTTTTAGCTTTGGTTCAGGCTTCATATTTATTAAATGCGCCTCAAAAGAGTACTAAAAGAAAATTAGAAAAACTAGACGCTCAACTGAAAGCGGAAATTTGAAGATGAAAGAAGCTAAATATGAAATTTTTCTAACCGTTTTCGTTTTTATCCGCATCGGTACTAGGAGCATGATACGATTTACTCTCTAATTTTGCTTTGGTATCGGCGGCGCTGACATTGGAAAATGTATCCGCTGACCACTTCCACGTACAATCGGTTTCGAAATTACACGTCACATTTGGAAAACCATTTAAGTAACGAACGTATAAATTGAGATCATCGTAGGCTCGGGCGGACGGTAAACAAGAAGCGATTAGTAATACCAAAAAGCCGTATACTTTAAAATCGGATTTACGCATGATAAAAATTCGCGGCGGCTCGACAAATTATACCAACGTGAATGGAAATTTTTTTTGTGATTTTCGCCCGAATTCAAGTGACGGGTCGCATTTTAAAAATTGACCCGTAGAGGGTTTTTTGCGTCATAAAAATTCCGAAATGAAGCCGATATTGATCGAACTCGCAGGGCATACTTACGCGATACAAATTCTGCGACTGAAATGGACCCCGGACGGAGCCTTGACAAAATAACAGCCGCGCCAGTGTAGACGAGACGCCTGAGATGAAATTTCTTCATCTCGGATGAGCGCGCCTATCTACGTGTTGAGTGTTACCCGACCGTATGCTAGAAATTTCTCGAGTAGGGTTTTAATTTTCGACTGATTTTATTTTTCTTGCCGATTGAATTTTTGCCTAAATTAATGGTGTATTTGACGCTCCCGTATTTTCTTTCGGCTGATAAAATTTTCGACTTTAATTCGACCGGCATCGAGTGTCGAGATTTTTTGCCCAACGGCAACGCTGATATTGTTATCGTTTTTAAACAGTGTCTTCTTTAATGGTACGATATTTCATTTTTTTACCTCTCTTTTGAAGAATTTGAGAAGTTTTTACCTTAAAATTGTGTTTTATTCGGGATTTGATAGGGAATATATCATTAACTTTAAATATCAAGTCGTGTCTTGGAGGTAGATTTTAAATTTTTTGTAGTATTTCTTTGCGGGCCCAAATGAGCCTCCGAAAATTTTCAGCTCGATAACATAGTATAACGTTTGAAAAAATATAATTAGAAAAGAATTCAAAAACAATTATTAAAAAATATGCTCGTATTATACATTTCTTTTTTTCGTCTAACTGTTATGTTTTATGCCTAAATATTCTAAAATAACTTTACTGGACAATTTATCTTAATATGATAGCGAGATATTTTATCTAACATGGTGATGAGAATTTTTTTTACTTTATTGAAAAAGCGCTATATTGTTGATATTTTCTGAAACAATTGACGAGTTTGTAATTTGAGAATCATAGGTACGAGTATATTCAATAAAAACTAGGGCCATAGCCAGAATGGAGACAAGCCGTGTGTAGGTTGATTATATATGAATTTTCAGTTCTCAGTCGTAATATATGACGATAGAGTAATTTTTTGGGAGGAGGCACGAAGCTAAATGTAAATCTAGCACGAGGAAAATCGAATATCACGAATTTTCAGATCTAACATACCGTTACATATTTTTTTGAATAACTAATTTCAATTTTGATGTCCATTTTTGAATTCAACCCCTTAAAAAATCCCACCCCCAAAAAATTATTCTCAGGATAAAAGTAAATATTATGAAGCAGTATATCGGAATATATGTTTTTAGGTCCCTGATTTAAAGTTGTATGTCCATGTTTGAATTTAACCTCTTAAAAAGCTCCACACCCTGAAAAATTATTTTTAGAATAAAACTAAATATTATGAAGCAACATATCAAAATATATGCTTTCTAGGTCGCCGATTCCAAATTGTATATCCATTTTTGAATTTAATCTCTTAAAAAAACCTCACCTCCTGTAGACAGGTCGCCGCCAACGCATCATCAGTGAAGGAGTAGCGATAAATTGTGCGAAAATATTTTGGATGGTGCATTATTGTATCGTGTCGTTGACATTACGTTGTATGTGCGGGTGGTAAACGGAAAAGAGGCAAGAGGTGGCGGGCCTAATGTATTTTATTGAAACAATATGGTGGGGAATATTTATTGTATGTGTATCTTATTAAAAAAAGTTGTTTTTTTTTCTATGCTAAATTCTCGATTTTTTACCGAAAACGATTTTTAATTTCGAGGGTTGCAACTGATCGCAGATAACGCTGATTAAAAAATGATTAATAATGACTTCCTAATACTAATAATTCAGCGGGAGTTTTTTTGCAGAAATTCACAGCTTTCTATGTAAATGCAGGGGAAAAATAAAAAATTCGTCAATTTCAAAAAATCTCGCTTCATACATGCTTCATTTAAAGAAAAAATTATGTTAATCGATAGCTCAAATAAAGTATTGTGATAAAAAAAATATAGCCAGACGTTCAAATATTTTTTTTTAATCTCATTTAATATATAACCAACTATCTATTTTTATCATTAGGAAAAACAGCTGAAGGTGCTCTCATTGCGCTCTCTCACGACTATCACAGTGAAAAAAAACGTAAGCAGCCATGTCGCACTACTGGAGCTGAGTTGTTAATGGAGGCTTATTCAAGTTTGCCAGTAACGTTGCTAACCCCTTCATGTCTACAGGCCACACCCAATACCAAGTCTGAAAATCTCTATCCTATTCCTTCCAAAACCACTTAAGAAGTTAAATTTAGAACAAATGTAGTTTGAAAGCATATTAATCACATTTTTACTAATTTGAGGCTCCTCAAGCTCTATTCAAATTTTGATAATCCGCAATTTTGGATCCATTTTGATCCAAATTTAAGATACTGTGGAAATTTTAATATTATTATAATTTTAATAATTAATCGATTTTTTTATTTTACATTTTATTTTTCCTTTTATTTTATTATTAATAATTATAATTCACATTACTATTTTACATCATTTTAAATCTATTAATCCTTTAGGAATCAATAATAATATTGATTTAATTATTTTAAATCCTTATTTTTTAATTGAAAATTTTATTTTTTTGGAGTTCTGGTCATCGACTAACTCTGCATACAAAGTTTGAGGAGATGTGAAAGATTCATGAAATTTCCTGTTATAATTTCCCCTCCAAAAACCATTTCCTCCAAATTTACTTGGGAAGTCACTTGGATTCATTTTATCATATTACATCACAATCAAAAATTTTTGCTTTTTTTATGTACCCCATCACATTTTGAGGCCGATGACCCCTCCTTCTTCTCTCCAATATTATGTCTGAAAAGGAGTTTGGGATATAGTATGCTTCTTATACGCAATAATTATATGAGTTTATATAAATCGCAATTTTATCAATTTGAGGCTCCTCAAGCTTCACTCAAATTTTAATAATCCGCCATTTTGAATTAATTTTGAGCCGAATTCAAGGGGTCGTATTCTAATGCCAAACTAAATTCACACACAATGTTTGACCTCTCTAGGTTGATTTGGTGAGGAGATATGGAAGATTCAAAAAATAATATGACACAAAACTTCCTCAAAAACCGTTTTTTGCTCTAACTCATCTCCAAATGCACTTACAGAGCTGAAATTTTGATGTTGATGTGCGTGACTTACTCTTTCATGTGAAGTCAAAAACAAAAATTTTGAGGTATTTGCCTCCTTGCAGCCCCCCTCAAAATTTTAATGGTTTGCCATTTTGAAGTGAATCGAAAAAACAAAAGGTACTTTTTGGAATTTTCAAGAAAAGTCTCTTACCAAATTTTGAGCGAATTTCATGAATACCCAACGGCGTTACGTGTGGTGTATATCTATACTAAAATGTTGAGCATTGGCCAGATGATTACAAATGGTCTAAAACGTGGAGATATGAAGATCTCACCCACCCCGATCTCCCATTGCCGAATAAGGTAGTCTCTAACAGCTATTATTTTTATTAAAAACTCAGATAAAAATCACTTCAAAGCTCTGAAAAAGAAGTAAATATAAAAAGAAAATTTTTAGTACATTTTCGCTGTCGAAATCCAACTTCGGTTTTTCGAGTTTTGTCGTCCTAGATTTGCATTTGGCTCCAACATGGAAGGCAGGTAATTTTATTTTAACTACATTTTACCCGATCACATAAAATTATTCATTTACAATTAAGGCTATATAATTTATTTTTACCCGCATTCTAGTAAAAATTTAGAATATTCGAAGTATTTCAGTTCGCCTTTTCCACCTCTCCCTCTCAGCGAACTTGTTAACAAGTATATGTTTTACACTTTGAGTTATATGAACCTCTTCATGTGTAAAGTAGAGAAAAGAATTCACGAGAATTTAATTTAGGTACCCGAAATGTTTCGGTATTTTAAAATTATTTGAGTGATTCACGTCGCCGTAGTACTTCCTTTTTATTCGAATACAGCTGCTTAAAATTTCCTTCAGCTTTAGACTGCTGAAATTTCTCGACAAATAAGCTTTCGTCGAAATTTGTACACTTGTGATAAAAAATCGTATCAATAAATTGATATGGCTATCCGAAAATTGGCTTACCTTTCAGAATTGATTGCTTCGCTTCTTTTTTTTTTTTTTTACAGCGTTAGTTTTTTTGATTTATTTTCACGTGTGTGTTGAAGTTTAACAAGCAAACGATAGATTTTGAAATAGAGAAGTGAGAAAGATTCTGTTGTCGTTGAGGAAAAAATGTTGCCTTTTTTTATCTACCTTCGTTGTTTACCAATTGAAATTGGGTTTTATAGATTACGTTGTTTATCTTTTGCTTGAAAAGTGACGCCTGTTCATCCTTGAGCTTGAAAAATAATTCCCGGATTAATTTTTATCTGTTTTATGTAATTTAATTCCCTTTTGGGCCAAAAATGAGTGCGATTACAAAACATAAACAATTTTGGTAAAAAATTATATTTCTAATATTTCAATTTGATGGTAGCCCGCAAAAATTACGTGATTTTTTTACGACTTTCATGATAAGTATCTTGACATTTTTTCCTTTATCCTTTCATGATCGCGGAAAATTTTTTAAATTCTTCGTTATTTCGTAATTTTTAAAATAATAAGAAAAAAAGTATAAAATTACTATCGATAAAAATATTTGATTTCTTTATGTTATACATGCTGATACTTAATCAATCATGTACTGCTGGGCAAAACGTAAAAAATAATATTTTCTACAATTTGATTACGTTTTGAATAAATTATCGAAAAAATTAATGCGTTGCAACGTAGTAAAAGATGAAAAATAAATTCCGAAAATTTTAGCTACTCTCATAGCATTACTAATGAAATACCGTGTATTGCTATGTACCTATACCTACTTCGAAAAAAATAATAATAAGAAGGAATACATATGTACATCATGTATGATGAATCCAAACGAAACCGCATCATTTACGATTCATTTATGCACATGACGAGAACTTCTTCGAACCAAAAGGTGAATTCCATCGAAAGAAATGAGGAAACATCAAGTATAGTCAAAATGTTTGCGACGAACAAAATCAATGTCACGTTGGCGGCCAATTTACGAGGATAAAAGTGAACGCTATTTAGCTCATTCGTTATTCCCACATAATCTTTATTGGCAAGTTGTATTTGCGAGTAAAAGATAAACATACGCGCTGGGGATGGAAGTGAAAAAGAAAATCGCGCTTTCGAAAAGTAAACTCATTCGTGAAGAAACGAATTTCGAAACGTTACTTACCAGGTGAGCGAGTTTAGACGTGATAAATTCTGCGAAGTGCGGTCTGCTTTTTGATTAAGTACATACTAGGTACATACTTATATCCAAACGTGACGGTGTCGTGTTACGAGTCCACCTGAGAAAGTAAGACACGCGTGAAAATTTAGGTAAAAACGATGAAAACGTTATATTATTTCACCGATGTTTTCTATGATTAATGTTTTTACGAATTCTTCGGTACTTTCGTGCATTGGTAAGAGATACTGCCATGTAAATGGGAAAACTACCGCGTATGATAACCGCAGTCATATTCGAGACAGGTATCAACGATGCGTACAAAAATACGACATTAATAAATTTCGCCTTCAACGTTTCAATAGATATGTATTTCTGTAGTCGTTTCTGTGAGAATAAATTTGAAAACTGAAAATAACTTTTAAATAACATTTATTGGAGCTAAATATGAAGTATTTACGGAAACTCAATTCGTATACGTAAAAGATAAATAATATCCAATCTTTCAGTACTTAGACAATCAATTCTTTCGAGAAGATGTTTTAAAATAAATATACCAGAGATAAAATTTATTGTAGAAACTATTTCATATGGAGAGATAGATGGAAGGAAAACAATCCTAAATGGGTCATACCAAAATGTATTCTTTTTATATTGACATTTCCTTATATTTCATCGACTCTACGCGAGGCTAAAATTAAACTGGAGAGGTAGAAATTCGAATGAGTTTCGATTTAATATTTAATTAGTACCCGGAATAGGAATTGGATGAGAGTTATGAAAAATGTTTCTTCTTTGTTTAGTAAAGTTTAGGAAAAAAAGTTTTAATCAATGTTGACTTGTAGCCCACTAGAGTCCTGTTGAATTGTTATCCAATTAGTATACGATGGTGCGAAGCTGGTATTTTTTTGTTGATTTTTCATTGCATTGAAAATTCTATTTAAACCTCTAGCATTTTTATTTCAAGAGGAGAAAAAAGTCTTTGTCAAGAAAATTTTAATGTCTATGTAGTAAATAATTTAATTTCATCCATTCATAGAAATCGTAAGTACCTCCATCCTAATCTTAATTTGTAAAAAATTATGATAAGTACAGTTTTCACGATTTCGATTTTGTGAGAAGTGTGAAGTTCTTAGGGTCGCGCAATAATTTGCAAATCTTGTGAAAACATTGTCCACAAAAAGTATAAATACCCTTTGAGAAATTCCTAATTACCATATTGCTGTCTGCTATGAACAGAGCACTTGGGACTGATGCTTTAGATAACATATGCAAAGCTCGATTTAGGTATCATAAACCAAGAAGCCAGATCATTTTGGTCCCTCGGAGAATCCACTTTCAACTGTTATTTCCACCCGATTTAGTAAGAAATCCTTCTTTCAACCGATTCACGAATCTCTTCGACTCCTTTTGTATTCTTTAATTATTCCCTAACGTTGTTCGTATGGTCAAGTCGTTATTTTTAAAATAATAAATTAAATTGGAAATTTAAAAAATTTTAAATTAATTTCTAATTTTTTAACACTTTTTAAAATTGCGGAAATGCAATTTCTATTTTTGAACTTGTTTAAAATATTTGAATGTTTTGCTAAAAAATATCAAAATTTTATCATCATATTTTGATTTTTTTTTTTAGAATTAGAACTTTTTCTGCTGTCTTCTTATCATTAAGTTTTTTTTCACGTTTGGAATGTTGAATTTTTTTGCGAATTTATAGATTTTTAAAAAAATTTTGAAATATTTAATTTATAAGTAGTTTGAGTTTTCAAGTGATATGGGGGGAGGGAGAGGGCAATTTTTGAAGTTTAATTTTTCTTGAATATTTTATTGGTGGTTTTTAGTGAATGTTTCATATTTTGTATAATAAATTAAATTGTATGAAAAATGGGAGATTATAAAAATTCTGATCAGTTCTCACAATAATTAAGAACGAAAATTTCATTTGTAAAAATACAAAATGAAAAAACAATACGATAAATAAAAAATTAAACAATCAATTCACATGAAAACATTAAAGAAAACGATAAACAAATAATAATATAAACATTTTTTTTCATCAGTCTTTTTAGATTTTTTTTGCATTTACGAAGCTTCAATATTTTCTTCAGGAATCTGAATTAAATTTTCGTTAGATCGCTTCGCTACGTAATTTGTTAATAGAAGCATTAATTCGTATCATAGAATCATTAATAGAAAGAAGCGTATCTGGGTCTGTATATTCTGAAAACAAGTATAGCGACTTTAATAACGATTTAGCAAGTTCTTTTATAGTATAATTTTATCAACGTTATGATAGTACCTGACAACATAAGAACTAAAAGTGGGCACTTACGTTCACGTTTCGAGCGACTCCTCACCCAAGCGAATGGAAGTAACAACACCAAATAAGAGGTGGTGGATCATTTTTTATCTTTTTTGCTCCACCATTTTCGAATTATCTGCGCATCACCGACCTTGATTACCACAAATAAAAGAACCTCGATCTCGAAGATAATGGTATCTACGTATGTACTTATAGTTGCTCCACCATCATTTCTTATTACAACTATGTCTACATTTATAGACAGAGAACGACTTCAGTTCTGAAAGAGGTATCTGTTTCAGCCATTTGTCGAGCTCAGGTGTTTATGTTTTATTATGTCGTCAGGGTTTATGGTAATTTTCGTTTTTGAAATCTGATATAGTTCCAAATTCTATCTTATAATTTAAAGAAACACTAAGCTTTCGCCTTTCGCCAAAGTATTCGAATTTCCTCGTCGCATCGGCTGAAATAAAATTCAGACGAAAACTGTTCTCATACTTTAGGTCGACGTATGAAGAAAAAATAATAGAATGCCTACAAAAATAATTCAGTATAATATTTGCTTATAGTGCGGTCCACGAAACTAGACCCTTATGTTTATATACAAAAAATAAACTTTTTGCATTTATAAAAAAACGTTGCCAAATCTCTTCAAATTAACCAGCTATTTGATGAAATCGAATTATGATTTGCATCAAAGGTTCGCTCATCATTCATTTTAATAATCATGTGCTAGCTAAAAAAGAGAACGATTTCGCACTTTCTTAAATAATTACATTTTTTCAACCAAAATACATACGGCCACCATACTTTTATCTCCATAATTATTAGTTATAAATATGGCAATAAAGTGCTTATCAGGAGGGTCTAGTTTCGTGGACCGCACTATAGGGAATTTTTTCAAGTTTAAAATTTTGAATTCAAGCCTTACATTTTCGATATAAAACATAAAGTTTTCAAAACCTTTACGTAGGCAATTTTTCATGCGTATCTTTTTCTGTTTTTATCTCCTACCTATGTATAGTTAAAAACCTTGTAGTAGAATTGAATTTTTTTACATCCAAGATGAGAACAGAATATATTATTAACAGCACAAATCAATATCTGTTGAAAACACATCACCCTAATGGCGATAGTGTTTTAAATGCGCGAGAAGAGTGGGTGTACCAGCAATCCGACACCCACGATAACCCACGAAATAAATGCCTTTTGAATAGGAATAAAATGTGAAGTTTTAGCACTCGAAATTTAATTCGAGATTGCAAGAGAACTAACGGTGAAACAATTATGTCGACTATTTTATGCTTTTGAAGTTTCATTTTGTAGCTCTCTCAGTCAAATGGTAAATAAGGTAATTCGAATTAATTTACGTTCGAGAAACTTCGTGAAGGATTTCATTTTCTATGAGATTCTCGTAAATTTCAACTTGATTATTGAGGAATTTTCCTTTGTGGGATAATACGGCTTCTTGATGCAGGTTCGAGAACTTTTCCCTCCAATATCAACAAGATCGGATTACTCATCATAGATAACCATTAAAAATTACAGGAAATACGTTATAATTTTGAGGTTGTATTACAGTCTTATTCCTTTTTTTAAATGAAGAAGTGTCATATTGTAATTTTGTTAGGTACTTGGTTGGGTAATAAAAATAATTTGTGTTTTAAAAATATCAAAAATTAAACTCTTGTATGACTTATAAAATTTTTGCACGTTTTATTATAACTTATTGTTGATATAAATTTTTGCCTAAAATTGCTTTCAAAATTTATTTTCATTTTCTTCGAAATAAAAATTCTGTTGTAAGCTGAATACGCATATCTGGTTGGGTGTTTATCAGTTTGTAGATTCCTTTGACACCCAACAAAATCTTTACTTAATGGCTAAGTAACATTTAAAAATAATTTTTTTTCTGGTGCGCATTTTTGCGTCGGTCTGCTATTTTGTTTCTCTGCATTTCCAAAAGTTGCTCAAAACGTTTAAAATTATTACCGAACATTTAGAGGCTTTTTTTATCGTCCATAGTTGAAATTCTTGTAATACATTAATCCTCTCAAGGATCTGAAAGAAAAGAGAAAAAATGTTGCTTAAACAAATTTCATTTCATTAATCTTTTCGCTGATTCGAAAAGGTAATATTGAAAAAATATCCCACTGGCAACACTGTAATCGCAAAGTTTTTTCTTCCATGTTGATATAGAAGGGATGCTGAATGAACTTGTTGCTAGGTAACGGTATCGAAGAATATTTTACGTGATGTATAGCGTGAGAATTTTATTTGCGTATGACTGATGGCTTTAATTGAAAAGTACTCTCGTTCATTGTTTAAATGTTGGAAATTGGAATTTTACATACGAGATTGGACTTCTCGTTGAAATTGACTTTATCAAGTACGTTTACGTTTTGAACCAACTAAACAAGTAGCCTGCTTGAAGTGCTGTTGAAGCTTTTGCGAGGCTCAGTCGAAAATTAAACGTTCGAAAAATGATTTGTTTATGGTGATTACAGGATTATAATTGAATCTCGTTCTTACCAAATGACTCGGCGAAGGTTCCATTTAATTTTAACCAAGGTGTTATGGTCAAATGTTTTTGGAATGAATGGTCGAAGAGATGAGAATGTTTCTTTTTCTTAATGCCTTCGTAAAATGTAAATGAATTTTTACATTTTAATAGTTATCTCTTCAGAAAAATGTTTTCTTCCGTATTGAAGAAATTTACGGTGGTCAAATGCCAAAAAATTTAAAGATCTTGGACCCATTATTTCCTCACCTCTTCAAAAATTAATTTAATTTGTCATCTTCGCACGCAATTATAATTATGTTTTTTAGACCCCTGATCAAGCCTACACCTTTCAAAAAAGTCTTTGTATACTATTCTTGAAGAATTGAACCAATCGTCAGAGAGTATTTTTTTAACCTCTTTTTTAAGCCTTTTATGAAGTCTTAAAGTAACTGAAGGGAATAGAGCCACCATGAGAAGGGAAAATAATATGGGATTTTATTGCTTCATTATCGCACTCATGTAGTAGTGTGGAAATACCGCTGTGTAAAAAAGTTTTCAGGCCTTGAATGCCATTAGAATATTGAGTGGGGTAATCAATAGCATGGAAAATATGATTTTGGAAGAATTTGATCAGAGGTTGTCATGTAAATATCTAAAGTTTTTGTCATATTTTAGATTTGACTAAAAGTGGTATTTCATTTCAATTTTTTTTTTCTCAATTACTATTCTATGAAATTTTTTAAAATTTAAAATTCAAAAAGTTAGAGTGATTTAGTTGAATCTGTATTGAAGATAATGCCATTCTTTAATTTATATGGGCGTATTTATCAAGAAATATAAATTTAATCAAAATATTCTTAAATAAGATATTTCATGTATCAGTTAGGCGCGTATATTTTATTTCAAATTTTAAGCGAAACCGTCTATTAAATTACGAGAAAAAATGCCTAAAAAATAGTAATTCAACACACGTATAAAATCGTACATGCCTAATTTACTCCTAGAAGAAAGAAGACTTTTGACCAATGTTTTTGATAATCACCTCATAATAGTTCGGTATTCACAAAAGTTTTTCGCCCTAGGCTGCAGTCTGTGTAACGAATATCCTGTACCTAAATGCGCCGCTGATGACATCGATTTTTATCTTACAATGACAACTACTTGATATTATTGTCTGCTAATAAAATCCGTTTCTTTGTGCTAGTTTTGTTTGTTATGCTGATGTTGCATTATTTCCAATATGTTTCATTTAGAGATGAAATGGTTACGAGTATTTATGAGATGGAATACAAAGTACCTACTAGCAAATTAACAAACAAATACGTGAAGTAGTTATATTCCACTGGTAGATGGTTAATCATTCCTTATTTAGAATTTGAAGAAAGTTTCTGTAGAAGTACGAATGTATTCTTTGTAGTAAGTTTCTGAAACTTGAAATTCGAGACGTTGAAGTTTAGACTTATTTTCCATGTACCTTGAAGTTAATGCGTTCATATAACTAAAAGGAATTCGTTTACGTTTACGTAAGCGTGTAAGAAGTACACTAGACGTATCCGTCCCATGTAATTGTATTATACGCGTAAATGAATATAAGTATAGAGAAAATCCTTTTCTAGCGACGAAAGACATGAAGACACGTTTTCGTATTGTAAACAAAAGTGTAAGCGCTTGTGACAAATTCAGACGATACGTTATTAATTACGGCATAATTTTAACACCGTCTTACTTAATAGGTTTTCGAATAAGAGAATTATAAAAATTGAGTCGTATAACTCACGATGAGATAACAGTTGGAAGAAATCTACGGAGTGAAATTTCGAAATTCAACCTAAATACCGTCACCACGTTTAGAGAAAGAACCTAAAAAAAAGATTTGATTTTAATGCGCACTTTGATACGATAATTCTTTTCGATTCGATATTCTGTTGAGAATTAACATTTTTTAACGCTACGCTTTGAAGAAACGTTTACTTTTTTATTTTAGCATATTTGTTTTAACATTTCCTCCATTTTGTATTTCACATTTGTATGATTTAATTATATTAAATGTTTAATCCTTTACAAAGGTCCTAGTTCATAATTCATTCGTCTTGAGGTTCCTTTGAAAACTTTTGTACCTAATTTTATAAATCCTTACCGCGCTTTACCCTTATTTATGCCGTTGCCACCCTTAAGCGATTCTTTATATTAGGTTATGCATGCCTAAAAGGTGGATAGTTGGATAGGATGACTTTGTATTTAAACAATAATCCAACTTTTTCGCTGAATATTCAAATCATGGTGTAGGAATTTGCTGATAACACCGGAATTTTGTTTACCTATTTTTGCTTTTTGGTGTTGCGGCAAATTAAGCAACATTAAAGCTTAATTTTACGCGGTTCATTTTATTAGCTGGGTAGGCGTTTATAAATCGATTTTTTTCCGATTTCACTAAACGCAGGTACGATAAAAATGCGTGGCTGGTATGTTTCAAAATTTCACTAGCATGGTCTACTTTTGTAATTTTTTCTCGATTTGGTTGCTTTCCGCACAAAAGACAGCAGGTGGTAAATTCATTACCTTGGGGAAAAAATGTTAACAATTTGGGGCGTAAGTGTTCCATTTAGTATTGTTAGCGGGTCTGAAAGAAGAAAAACTTGATAAAAGACCTTAGCAGTAAATTAACTGCAGGGTAGATAATATAAATTAATATTCTTTGTTTGATATTTTTTTCGTTCTACCTTCTGCCGGATTTTAAACAAATAAGAACCTTAATGTATATGTGATTCACTAAAACTCGATCCCATCATTGAAATTTTTTATAAATTCGTTTTACGTATAATTCCATGTTGAAAAAAAAAATTAAAAACATATGCGCATCTATTACGCACGGATTAATGATTAAATCGAAATATACATAATAATTACTCACTGAGAAGTGAATAAAATAAATATAGGTTTCTATCGATAGGTATTCTGTAGTAATTCTGTTTGAACTGTACCATCGACGATCATTTTTCAACGAACGATCGTGAACGTTTTCAGTATATATTTGTAGGAAACAATTTTTTACTGTCAACGACTGACGCCTTCAAGTTCGCTTTTTTTAATAAATTGGTAGGCTTTAACATCATTTTATACGAGATATTTATCAAATTTTACCGCGTGGGTTCGAATAGAATTCATTTCGGTCGATGATATCGACCTAATTAAAATTTGTGTTAACCTGATAAATTGAATTTTGTTAATTAATTTTCGAGGGTACGAATTTTCCTCGCTTTTGGAAAAACTGATGGCATCTTTCATTAGGTATTTTGTGGTATCTTTATGTTTTTAATTTAAAGTGTATTAATTCAGCTTATTTTCCGGTACAAAGTACTTTTATTTATTTTTTTCTGCGGCGTATAATTTAAAAACTTATTGGGATGAATTAAAATAAATAAAAAATATATCGAGTTAATTGTAAATTCCATTGTTATTTCGTATCATTAAGGACAATTACTCGCAATACGTAGGTCTAGATAGGTACCAAAGGACATAGACACCATTCATAACCGGTCGCAGTGAAGCAGACCTGTAGCTATGCCATCATTCTAATTATTTGAAAGAGGCTAAAGTTAGTTTAATTTCATGTCAAGTTTTTCTCAATATCTTTTTTTTTTTTTTTAATTAAATTTTTCAAAACTGAAAGACTCTATGTGAAGAAAAGTGTGTTTTTTCGTTTTTAAGCTAATTCAGTGTGTAGCTTAGGTACCCCATATATGTACTTTTGAACGACTAATCAAGCCTCCTCTCCTGTCCCGGTTCCTCATAATAAACTAGTATTGTGATTCAAGGAAAAAATGATAATCATGAGGGAAAAAATAAAAAATTACAGAATACAATGTTTCTTCAACTTACGGACTGTAAATTACGTATAGCTAGGTGCTTCAGGGGAAAAAAATCATACTTAAATAACCATTCAAAGATCTACTTCAATTCCGATTTTTTTTGGTTTGTAACAAAAAGAAAGGAAAAGAGAAAAAAATCTTGAAAGTAGTAAAAAGTTTTAAATGTTGAGAAAAAAGTCGAAACATTATTAACTTTTCTAAATAACTTGGAAAAATCAGTTCAAATTTTTTACATTCAATTTTAAGAAACATTAGGTGTCTACCACTTAGTTTTTTATAGACAAATGGAAACCGAAAAGTATAAAATTATTATGTTTAAAAAAAAAATTACAAAAATAAAAAAATGAGGTATTTAAGCATCAAAAATTTCAAGCATGGAAAAAATGCTTTAAAAAATTTCTAATAAGAAAAATTATCTAAAAATAAAAAAATTTTTAATTCAGAGAAAAAAGATCTAAAATGGAATTTTTATTTTTTTTAATTTTTTTAATAATTACCTCCACTCTCTTAAAATTCTGCTACCCAAAGCTGTCATGTATATTGTGCCTAAATCCTTCACCAGTTGTGAGGAAGAAAATCGTTGAGTACGTAACTACATGAGTAAGTATGGTATGACCTATGAGGAGTCCAGTTATAACTGTTTCTTCTCTATAATTATGAAAGTGTGTGTTAGGTGGAGCATATATAAGTTGGAATTTATTTGTGTTAGGAACATTTTGCCACTAAGTTTGCCAAAAAGAAGGAATGTTTGATTTTAAAAATGTTTTTATGTCTGAAGGAGGAACTATAATGTTAGGTACCGAAAAAAGTTTATATAATTATTGAATACCTGTAAACAATTTTTGATTAAGAAAATGGTAAGCTCCAACGATTTAGAAATTACTATCAACAATAATGATATATGATGATGCAAATTTGAAATATATTTTTTTATTCAAGGAATTAAGTTTTAACTTGGGTATCTGAATAAGCTTAGAGTTTTTAAACGATATTTAAAAATTTCAACGTAATTGTGTTTTGTGGACATAAAGCCGAATATTATCGCTTGTTTTCTCCATATTCATGTGATTCAGCTAGCCAGTAATTTATAAAAATGAATAATATTTTTTAGAAAGAAATCTCAGTAGGAATGTTGTTCAGGGATGTAGCGATGAAGTTAATGGGGGGAGCATTCAACCATCGGACACGTTTCAGGATTGGCAAAAATTTTCAAAATAACGCAAAATGCTGGAGTTGGCAAAAATTGATGGAATATAACGTTAAACACAAAAATTCACTGATTAACAAAGCATGGGGAAAAAAAATTCACCAACTTTCAAACTTACATAAAAATTAAGAAAGTTTCTTTCGCGCTTCTTACAAATTTTTGAACATTTTAAACTTTGACGCATTATATTTATTTTTACCTTTCGTAGGATGATGTTCGCCTAAAAGTTTCCCGTTTGGCAAAATTGAAAGGGTAAGTGAAGATGAAATTTCTATTATCATTTTACGACTAAAGAAGAACTACCTACTCAATATAAAATATAAAATTTCTTCGCGTTGTTATACGAGTTTCGTATGAGATATCGTCCAGAAAATAATGAAAAAATTTCATAGATATTATTGCTGATTTGTGTCGTCTTTAAAACTAACAAGGCTATAGATCTACTTTCTTAGATAAAAAAAAAGTCAATGGTTTTTAAATTTGCATAATATAAGTGGTAATTTATTTATTGTCTCTCACCTTCTTGAAAAATATCCTCGCTATGCCCCTGCGATGTCATTTATGAAGAATAAATATGTATCTATGCCAAGTAAAAATTTTACTACCATTATTAACATTACTTGAAAATATTTATTTCAAAATTTCAGTATCAGGTAAATATTGTCAACAAATATTGGAGTCGAAAAATATAAATTGATAATAAAGTATCCTATTTTCATGCGAGTACATTCATTCATTTATCGATTAAATAATTCCAATGAAAAAGTTTTAGAACGACTTTGAAAATAAATGGAACAAGTTTTAGATGTTCAAGTTGAAAGGTTTGAAATGGTATATTTCACAACTAGGGAGATGAAAGTGATTCTTAACGAGTGTGAGGTTTGTCACCCGAGCAAAGCGAAGGTGATAAGTCACACGAGTCTTTTCTCCCGAGTAGTGAACGAAATTTTTCCTAAATGCGGAAGAAAAACGCTCGTTTGAGACCCGAGCGATTAGCGAGCGGGAGGTAAAGTAGCGCTTTCCTCCCGCAAGTATGAAAAATTTATTTATGTGATACCTATCTTTTTAAAAAACTTGTCACACAAATTTTTGAATTTTTATGGTTTATTATTATGAATTTATCATTATTATTCATAATTTGAAAGACCAAATTTCAAGTTAGGCATCTGAAAATTTTCAAATTCATTAAGAAAAATTAATTAAAAAATACCACTTCATTATAATTTTAAAAAATAAATCTTCGTCACTTTATAAACATTCCTTGTTAATAAATGAAAATTTAAAAATATTGGATAAAACTTTACTTGAATATTGAAGTAAATTTGATATCAGTCTTTCAAAGACAGAATTAATAAATTGTCCTTTCAAAATTTATACACGGTTATACATATTAGAATGTTTTACCTTTTCGCTACACAATACAACACATTTACTTTTCTGAACTGTCTTGTTAAATGACTGTCTGTGCCTACATACCATGTATTTAATACCTACAGTAATACTCATAACTTTGTGTATTTCTATCGTTTTGATCTAAAGTAAATACTTATCGTAAAACCGAAATCAGTGTTTCATCAATCACTTAAGTAAGTACTAATAATTTTGAAGCTTAGTGGTTAGTGCCAACGAATTTAAAAACCATTCACATATGAAATGTTATTCTGCTAAATTATGTCACTTATTGCGAATGAATGAAATTGAATGAGTAGAAAGTAAACAAAAAATGTTTATTTAACAATAGAAAAACATGAGATTCTCCATAGAAATAAAATTTGCAAAAAATTTCAAGTATAAATATAATAAAAATGAAAAAAGAAAAATGGTCGCATAAGCCGTTCAATTTGAAATAAAAACCTCATTATTTTATAAACAGTGAAAATTAAGAATACAAAGTAGTTTCAATCCATTCTTCTAATTTGAATGCTGCCACATCTTTACCAGCAGCTCTTTCTTGAAATATTTCTGTAATAATCAAAAAATAAAGAACACCGATTTGCAATCAGCATGATTACTATAGGATTCAGAAAACATCTGATCAACTGTAAACGATCACTTACCCATCATGGATTTCAAACGTACGGCGCACATCATGAAATCGTCGAAAGCAATTTTACCATCTTTGCACCCGTATCTATGACCGAGAATATTTAAAATATGGGTATTCAAATGATAACCAGCCGATGCTAGAGCCTCTCGGAGCTCAAATGATCCCAAAAATCCGGTACTCTCTTTGTCATACAGTTTGAATACTCGCTGAAAAATTATTTTCACAAGAATCTTACTGCAAGCACGTGGAAAAGATTTTTGTGAGAAAGCTTTGATAACCTACCTGCCAAGATCGGACATCGATCCATAACTTTTTGAATTCTTCTAAACCTAGTTTTCCGGATCTGTCGACGTCCATCATGGCGATCATGCTACGGCATACATCTTTTGAAAAGCCGCCTTGCATTAATTGCTTTTCTGTGATCAAAAACGTAAGATTAACAATTTTTTGACATTTTTTCGATATTTATGCGTGTAGTTTTGAAAAAAAAAATTTCATACATGCATATTTTTTAGTCATCCGATATTGATTAATTTTTCTTACCCACAGATTAGGTCATTTATTTCATGATTAAATGTGTGATGATTGATGAGAGAATTACCATTATTTAAAAAAATTTCCAATGAAGTATGTTCGAGACCAATTATGGCATTAAATTACTTAAAAATAAACCCATATGGCCCCATTAATTCACCGTTGAATGCTCATAATCAAACAAGTGAGCAGTGAGCACATCCAATAAACGGTTAGGTATAAGGATTAGAATATATCCCAAAATTCATAGGTGCAACCTTATTATTCAGGTGTAGGTTGTAAATTATTCATACTCGTAAATCGTAAAACAACCCAAAAAAATATCCTCCTTCAATCGATTAATTACATTAAAATGTTTCAGTTAGTAGACGTACAGTTCTCTGTAACCAACTGAACATGAGTGTTTGATGAGAATTTTCTCGGTATTCACTGAGTGTATGCTTGCTAACAAACATGCGACACTTCGGACAAAACGACAAGACATCCAACTTAGACGAATACACAAACTACATTTCAGCAATAAAAACAAATTAAATACGACAAAATAGCAATCGACACTCTACGAGTGTAAACATGAGAATGATGTTAACTCGTCTAAACATAGATACATAGCTGGTAATGGCATCAGAGCACGTGTAAATAAATGTATACTTCTGTATTTTGTACGATGGTTTGTGGTGTGTGAAGAAATAAGTAATTATGTAAATAAATGTACCTATAGCCTATAGGGTAAATGAAGTTGGTACATAGATATACCAACAGATCATCTAATGAGCAATTTCATACTTCTTTCGGTATACATGTTATTGTGATTAATATTTGAAGTGGTACATACATAAAGAAGCTATTTCAAGTCAAAAACTCATTTTAAAAAAAGGCATCTAGGTAATGGTAATAATTTAAGAAAAAATGCTAACGCTAATTAATGGAAGCTACACGTATATGGACGAACAAATAAAGCAAAGCGCGGAAGCTTTACTAAAAAATAAAAAATATTAATTTTCGATGTTCGATGATAGACTACATTAAACTTGAAATTTCGCTAACTGAAATTAGGTACCTATCATAGTATGAGTATATTATAAGTAGGGTGATTAATATATCTTACCAAAAGCTGAAGCTAACGGCGTATCACGGCAGAATGTGCCACACACGTAGGATAGTACCGTTGAAATCAGGTTATCGTTGTTACGGGGTACATCTACACATATATTGGTACAATTGCACTTCAATGTTGTTACATGTTATATGTATTATGATATGTAATGTATAGTATTGATACATTTATTTTTTAAGTACGTATAACTATTCCTATAATTTACCTATAAGAATCTATGAGAGGAAACATGTAATCTTTCATTGGCCTTAAAGTCACTTTAAGAGAAAATCCATTTCCATATTATACGCATTAACAAAGCCAGATCAAGATACATACAGTTCAAGCATATAAAAGCTTTCATACAATATGAAATTTGTGATAGCAAATCTTGAAGTTATCATTTTTTGGATAAAATAAAGATTGATAAATTCTTTTCTCGAATGAAAATAAATTTCAATAAATAATTATGATGAAAATTTGAGCCTAGAATTTTGAAAGTACATAAACTAAAAGGTATTGACCTGAAATTTTTTTTTTTCGTTAACTGAAGATTCAAGATTCAACTTAATGGATTTCTTTCATAAGGCATCCTATAAATTTGTTGATTTTATAGACTATACTTTACATATTATACTTATTTTACCGAGTGGCATTTTTTCAGTACCCGATCTCTTAGAATCACGTTTTTTTTTCAAGTAAGGGAGCGCGATCACAATAGTTGCTAAATGACCTTAAAAGAGTATCATAAAAATTTCAATCCCCTAACTAAATTTTCAGAGCACCAAAATTAAGTCGAAGTTATAACAATTTTCAAATTTCCAAAAAAAAAAAAAAAATTCGGCCAATTCATTTTTTTTTACATTTCTAAGTCGTATTTTGTCGTTCAAAAACTATCTGGTTATTTTTTAAAATGAACGATAAATGGTAATTCATTGGTCGTGTGTGCAGTGCGGGTGCAATCTAAGGCTTTTTCAAACTCAATAGACAAAATATAATCTATTTTTGCTCCTCGGGAGTTCCTATAGTCTTCCTTTTTGGATACTAGAACATCTTGTTACCTCACAAAGCTTCCCAAAATATCACATTTTTGTCTAAAAATGACTTCGTATAGATATTCTATAGAATCAAAAATCTAAGACCTTAGGAATCCATGGGGAACAAAAATGGAGTATTTTACAACTTGAGTCCGATAAAGAGACTGAACCCGTGCTGAGCTCACGATCAATAAATTACCCAAGTTTCATTTTTTTTTTTTTTTAATAACTAAAATTTATGATTTTTGAAAGAAATTGAAAAACGTTTAGACCTTCTGTTTTTTGACGACAAAATATGACTGAAAGGAGAATAAAATTTTAACTGACCAAAAAATTAGTTTTTTTTGGGGGGGGGGAGAAATTTGAAAACTATGAAACTTGACTTTATTTTAGAAGGTAAAATTGAGGTAGGAGAATGAAATTCATATGACCTTCTTTTAAATTATTCAGCAACTACATTATGACTTCGGCACCTTCACTTTTGGAAAAAATCGTAACTCGACCCACCTTATTCCACTCATAAAAATATCGAACTTGTGAAACTTAGATCTTTTTTATAATAAGTGAAATAATTGATGATGGTCTCACAAATTAATCTTCATGAAGTATCATGAGTAATGCTTGGAAGTTGAGTGACGTCTATAAATTCAATAAGCTTTAATATTAGGTGGCTGTTACTCAATAAAAATATTAGTTTAATAATTTAGATAGCGAAAAAAATATAGGTTTGGTATATGTACAAATTCAACTCAGTTAATGCACATTAATATCATGCATCACAATTTACGAATAGAGCTTCAAAATACAAAATACTGCGAAATAAATTGATGATTTTATATACAGGTGATAGATGCAGTATGTTATAAAATTTTAACTAGCAGGAGTGCCTATTCACATTATACTTTATATATGAGTTTGAATTTCCTCAGAAGTTTGAGCAAACTTCCTCGATAGTTAATTTTCTTTAGAATTGATAGAGAATTAGATAAGGATTAGAAAATTGAAGACTTAAATGTAATTCATCGTTATTAGTACAAGCGATCGATATTTGTAGAAGATAACTCAAAATAGAGTTGAAAAGAAGAAAGAAATCACCATATCCGATTCATAACCATGAAGAGTTTTCATCAAAGAAAAGATTACTCAAGATTTGATAAGTTCAGCCACCACATACATGTCCATCACCATTATTATACAAGTACTTATTAAAGTACGAAAAACCTCAATTACTGTACAACATATAGACAAGGAGAAATGTGGGTCAACTCCTTTGATTAGGTAATTAATCGAAATGTTACACGAATAAATACCGTTTTTCATGGCATAATCTAAGATTTGTTTAAGTTCGATCCAATCAACTTCCATGTCTTCGCCGGCGATCTTGCCGAAAAATTCTTTTATTCTTTCGTTACGTTTTTCTTCTTCAGGATCGGGCTGTTGTTGTTTAACCCTGTCGTCTATTTCGCCAATTTGGACTTCTTGATCGTTTTCTCTATTACAAAAAGAAGTTTAAATGTTCGTATGTATATTTTCGTTACGAATTTCAAAACCTATGGGGAATAAAATTGGTATTTTTGTTAATGCAAGGATACCCACTCCATATGATTCTTCTTTTCGGAGAAAATTCTCAAAATAAAATCGCCTTCTTGATTTGGTTCAAAAGTAGATGGCACTATACAGTAAACTCCAGGTGGCAGTTTGAATCTGCAAGTTACTTCCCTTAAGTTGACAAAAGACGGGCAGCGAGCGGCAGAAGTATTAGTTCGGAAAAATTCCATATTTAACGGTTTCGGAAGCCTGTCCGGATTATTAAGCTGCAAATGATTTTTTTTTTTAATTTCAAAATTTTTCAACATTTATTCTCTCCAGTTATGTCAGTTATGACTTACGTGGTAAACGGCGAAACCGATTGTTAAACATTCGGCACCTATTTTTCGCAAAGCCCTCCTGTTCTTCTGCATCAGTGCTATAATAACGGTACATTTACCTTCGTCGTCATCTTCATCGATATCTTCTAGGGTAATACGATACTGCGGATTATAATGAAACGTTTCTGGAAAAAATGTTTTAAAAAGGCGTAAATATGTATTTTTTCTTCATAGCGACGTTACACTATATATTTTAACGACTTATGGCTCACCTAAGTAATTTCTACATCCTCCTGCCGAAACACCTCGAGTCCATTCGCCTTCGAAAACGCTCATTTCCCAACGTTTGTTACATTCGCCTTTTACCGTATCCGGTAATGTATCCGGATTGATTAGACAAACTTCCAGACGATCGAACCTCTTGACGAAGTCTTGGAACGACATCCAAAACTCACCATCTTTATCGAAAGTAAGACCTAATTTACGTTTTTCCTCATCAGGTATGAAAGTCCATTCCGAAGATCTGTAGGAAAAAACGATATGGTGGTAATGGAACTGTCATCTTTCTAGATTAGTTTTGGTTTTCGAAGGTAAATAAAGAAAGAAGAAATTGTCTTTCTAACTCCGAAAACACGCAAAAATTTCCGAGAAAAATTTTATGCTCTAAAATCCAAGATTTTGAAGTTTACTGCTGTTGGTGAAAATTACAAAATCTAATTTTTCTTTCAAGACATGTAGGTATTCTTAGAAAGTAGTATATTTAAAATCGTTGATTATTATTGATGAAATGATAGAAAATATTTAAATTTCTCCTTTTCAAAACCTATGGTAATCTTAAAGGTCTTGGATAACTCTGATAGAATTTTGAAATTTTTTAGCAAAAATTTCTGAACTACTTTAAAAAAAAAATACATCATTTAAAGTGAAAAAATAAAACTTTTTCATTTAACGAACAAAAAACAAGTTACAAAAAATTACGAAAAGGCACGATGTTTCATAATTTTTCGTAACTTTTCTTCGTAAATATAATATATTATGAGTTGTGTGTTATGTATTTTATTCATTAAATACCTATAATACTCACTGGAAAAATCACTCAAAAAAACTTTTTCATATTATTCACTCAAAAAAAAAAAGTCGTATTTTTTTAATTTTAACATCCTCAATTGAATGTTCGGTTTTAGTCAAATATTATAATATTTTTACATTTCCTTAATTCGCGATTTTTTTCCTCGCTCTAATTTTAATCTCTTTAATATTTGAATTATAAATTTAATTTGAATGATATTTGACTTTCTTACTTATCACTCCATGGTCCTTTCCATTCGGTTTCGTTTCCCCAAGGATTTCGTAATCGGATTAACGGAATTTTTCCTTTTTTCGAAGGAGTAGCGATATCTACATAGTTGATTTTGGTGATACTGTAAGCGTGACCTTTTACCAAACCTTCGGGTGTTTCAGCTTCAAATGTATTGGCATCTGCCTGTGGAAAAAATCAATATAGAAAAAATATTCCACAAATATTTTAACAATTTCATGAAAGAGCTGAATAAAAACTAACTTCAATCGCGCATGCCATAAGAGACATTCTTTCATAAGCTTTCAGCATAATTTGGAAGAGATTTTGTGGAGCTTCGCGGAGTTCGAACATTTCGGCTACTCCGCCAGTGAAATCTTCCATGGCTTCAGATGTACCGCCTCCCTTTAAAGCTTCGTATGAACCGTGTAGCCTTTTATATAAAAGTTTAATTAGGTCTTTCACTTTATGATATTGTTTTGTGGAAACATTTAGTTATCTTTTACTTTTTTTCGGTGGACTTTATCTTTAGGTAAAACTCACTTTAGCGTTCACTAAAGTTTTTTTTTTTTTGTTTCAAATCATCCTAGCTCGATAGTAATTTGAGTAATAGAGAAGAGATTCACTCAAAATTTGTAGGATAGATGAGTGAGGTGAATTTGAGAGCTGATTACTTTTTGAAGTCAATCTTCGTACTGAAATTAGAGCTTTTGATAATTCAAAGTTTTTGTGATTTTTTGCCGATACCTCCCGAATAGTGCATCGTAGAGAAAGATAAATGCAAAGTGAGCTGTGAGAAATTTCATGCTGTATAACTTTGATGCATACAAATTTCTCATCAAACTTGACCGTTTTTTAGAAAAGTAAATTCATATTGAAAAATCTAGTAAACGGGTCTGCATTAGTAAAGTCCACTCGTGACGTATCGTATGTAGTTGTAAAATAAAAATATTAAATCTACATATATATATTTTTTTTTAAATCAACACCATTGTTTAGAAATCTGCTTTACGCTGGGTAATTATTCGAGTACTACACAATATAGTCGAGTAAATTTGTCTGCTTCCGAAAATAATGAATCGGAATATATATGGCAACAGTACCTTGGCGTCACCTTTTATATAAGCGCTGATCGTCTCCGTCACCGAAATCGGAGGCAAACGCGTCAACCCGGTGACGAAAACGTATCCCTGTGTATACCAAGTTTAAAATCCGTTTCACACCCTAAGGAGTCGAATGGCAAATTTTTGTATGGTGACGAAAAAGTCATGTATACACCTACGATATACAGATTTCAAAATGGTAGTTCCACCAACCTCCACCACGTAGCGCTACCTGTGTATACATGGGAGATAATGTTACAGCGCATACGCTTCCGTATAATGAACGGGTTGTATACATCACCTATTCGTGGCAACGCTGCAGTGACAAAAACATCGCGTACCTTTCTAATTTTATACACACACACTGCGTGATCTTTTTTCAGGAGAGTATATCGCCGTCACAAATTTATGAGAACATTTTGTGTAATGAATGATTTATCGAACTCACTCTTTTCCATTCTCCGTTCACTTTTTTAAAATTGAAATACTGAAATCATTTTTGCGAATAAAATTCCATTTTTTTCTTATTTTTTTTTATTCAGTTTTTAGCGAACTTTACTTTTAAAGTAACTCCGGTAAAACTTGATAGATCGAGTAAGTTGATTCAATCAAGCGTGAGGTCACGGTTTTTCCCTTTGTATCAAAAATTTATCAGAATATGGTGCAGATGGCCGAAAGAGTAGACGTAGTAGTCTTGGAATTGACGGTTTCCTGGACGTGAGTGGATGTGAGTTGGCGTGACGTGATGTGACGGGGCTTGAGTTGAGATCGATCGACACCAAATTATGGGGATAGACAGAGTTTTTAGACTTTCAGCTATTGTTAGTTTTTCAACTTGGGGAAGGGTGATTTAACATGAGGTCACTTTTTTTTTTGTAAACGTTAGTTCTCTCACTATAATTAAAGTAAAACTTGACAGAGTGACTCGAAATTTGGGGGGGGGTAGAATGAGTACATGAATAGGTTTTTAGAGTTGATTGATTTTTGAAGTCGATTAAACACGAGGTAACGTGACGTCACGTAATTTTAATTCACGATTTAAAATATAAATTTTAAAAATGAGTATAGTTCACCTCGAATCGGAGGAGGCAAACTCGAAAGCATGTGACCGTGAGGAAGTATAATTCAACGCGAAGTCACGTTTCTTTTAGAAGCCGTGTGAAATTATTGTTTTTTTAGAGCTGTTTGAACATGAAATGACCTGACCTCACACAATTCCGAGTTTTAGATTATAAAAGTATAAATTACGTGAGGTCATGTTTTTATATGATACTTGATGAAATTTAGGATGAGTGGAATTGGTAGAACGGAAAAAAATTTAATTATTCGAAAAACTTGCTTTAAAATAGTATAATTGGGTAAAGACCGCTTTCAAGATACTTTAGTAGTATCTTCTAGTTTAAAATCAAACTTACAATTTTATATCGAGATCGATATTATTAATAACGCTTAATAAAAAAGTAAAAAAACATCACTATAATAATTAATCAAACATTCCTTCAGTAATAACTTTATTCTTGCCTTATAAAAAATCAGTGGTTACGATTCATTTCAGGGCTGCGAGAACAATAAAGAACGAAGAGCAAAAAATTACAAAAAATTTGAAGAATGAGAATGAAAGCGAACTTTGAGAGCTTTAAAAGAATGGAAAAAGGAAGAACAAGAAAATTAAAGAAGGAAAACAATAATTTGTGTTTTTGGCAATCCCTAAAGCACTTTGACTTATTTCAACGTTGAAAACGTACTAAGCACATTTCAAAGAAATGTAATTTCAATTAAGCATTAGATGAAATACTCAGCTGAATAAACCTATCAAACATTTGATGAATATTATTTCAAATTGAGAACATTTCCTGAAATTTTATCAGAAATTGTTGAATTTTCAGAAAAATATTTTCGTAATATATTTTTCAGGAAAGAATGAAAGTTCTTAGACTCGAGCGTAAAATGGAAAAAAATTAGCAAAACACGTGTAAATTTTCCTGTATATTAATTAAAATCATAAAAAAATGAGAAATTTTCTTTTAATTACCAACCTCAAAAATTTAATAATTTTTTCCTAGCATTCCAGAATTTTTTATTTGGTATTTTTTGAAAAAATCTAGATAAAGTGTTCAAATTGATGAACAACATTGTGAACATGCAAAATTTTGACGAAAATTTTTCGAAATTGAGGTAATTTTTTTAGATTCAATTTTATTTTTCACTACTGTGAATTAATCAGGTTCACGCCATGACTTTAAACCTTTGTACCAATAAAACCCTTAATTAATTATGTAATAAATTATTACTTTTAATCTGATGAACCCTCAGCTTTTTAGAATCATGCACGTGATCTTAGAGAAACAAATACAAAATTATAACGTATTGGTAAAATTTCAATGTCAACTTACCTTGTTTTTCAAAAGATTTTACTTCAGTTTCGAGCGCTAACTGAACAAATTTTCCACCTCTTGTTTTCTCCATTGCAAGTAATTAAAATCAAAATTTAAGGTGGTGCTTTGGAAAATAAGTAGATAAATGCGAAAAGGTTGATTTTTTAATAAAAAAATGAAAAAATTGGAAAAGTAAATGCTGAATACCCTCAAACAAAGTCTCTAAAACAATATATTATAATTTCAAATCATTTCGTTGTGTTTTTTCAAAAATAACCCAACGAAATGATTTGAAATTATAATATATTGTTTTAGAGACTTTGTTTGAGGGTATTTAGCATTTGTTTTCCAATTTTTTCATTTTTTTATTAAAAAATCAACCTTTTTGCATTTACCAACTTATTTTCCAGCAGCGCCTCAAACGAGAACCTAACGAGCGTTCAAAATTCACGTAACATTTTCTTCTACTTATGTCTATCATCGGCTTCTATTAGTGCTCATTATGTTCTCGTTTGAATTTTAGTGTAAAATTTAGGAACATTTACACGTATTTTGATAATTTTTTTCCATTTTGCGCTCGAGTCTAAGAACTTTCATTTTTTCCTTAAAAATGTATTATGAAAACATTTTTATGAGAATTCAACAATTTCAGATAAAATTTCAGGAAATGTTCTCAGTTTCAAATAATATTCATCAAAAGTATGGTAGGTTTATTCAGCTGAGTATTCGTTGAAATAAGTCAAAGTGCTTTAAGGATTGCCAAAAACAGAAATTATTGTTTTCATTCTTTAATTTTCTTTTCCTCCTTTTTTCCGTTCTTTTAAAGCACTCAAAGTTCGCTTTCATTCTCATTCTTCAAATTTTTTGCAATTTTTCGCTCTTTGTTCTTTATTGTTCACGCAGCCCTGAAACATGGTGTCTACCAAATCCGAAAAACAAAATTTCATATTTTTTTCGTACGATATATTTTGAGTATTTTATTCAAAATTTTTTAAGTAAGGTTTTCTTCACCTGAATTTTGCCTTCTTTTCTTTCATTTTGAAAACATAATTACTTTCTATTAAATTTCGTAAATTTCGTACATTATCGACTGGTTTTCGTACATTTTTGGGTCATTTTCAAATTTCGTACCCACCTTTTTCGTAATTTCGTTCTTTTTTCGGCTGGTAGACACTATGCCTGAAATGAATCAACCACTGATTTTTTTAGAGAAGAGTAATGTGATAACCCTGAGAATGTTTAATTAATTATTGTAGTTATTTTTTTTTACTTTTTCATTAAGCAGTAAGTTCAATTTTAAAAAACTGAATAAAAAATAAATTAAAAAAAAAATGGAATTTTATTTACAAACAACATTTTAGTATTGGGTATGTGTGTTGGCGTGTATAAAATTCCCTGTAAGTCGTAACTTGGCGAACGCCGCCAAATTGTCACCCATCAATCTGGCAACTACGCTGGTGACGGAGAAAAACTAAGGATATATTTCCATATACACAGGGGTGACGAAGAAGTCGGTTGCATAATTGGAAACAAATGATGCCTTCTCTCTATATTTTTTTATATAAACTAAATACATCAAATTGAATGGCGTAAAAGCGGCAACCACTATGATAAACATGCTGGAAATAAATATGAGATGTATACACCTCCGGCAAGCTTATTAAGCATGGTGACGGAAAGGTACTGTTTATGAAAGGTGACGACAAAGATACATGGGCATATATATATAGATGTACGAAGATCAATACTCGAATAACCTTGAAATACACCTAATGCTAGATAATACATTTCAACGAGACAAAGAGTGGATCTGTGGACTTGCACGTACTTGGCGAAGGCTTTTTCGAGAAGCGCGCTCCAAAATTCGTTCGGTTCGGAGGAATGCATGAAGACCAGTTTACCGCCCACCGTTGGCAATCTATCGTCTATGACAACATCCACCCAGCGTCCGTACTGCCAAAACCTGTAAAATTTATAGATACATCGGCGTTAAAAATTTAATCATGTAACAACGGCGATGAGTGAATTACAAAATTATGTTTTCGGAGTAAGATCCATTTTATTTTCATTCGCTTTACCTGTGGTTTCTCGTAACAAATTTGTGGCTTACCTAAAATGAAAAATTCCGGCGTACTTGTCTCTAAAATCTTGATCATATGGTACAACTTGACTGAACAGTCGTTCGTTTAGAGTTAAATTAGCTACGGCAGCTAAGAGCCAACAGTCGCCTAAAATAATAATCATGAAGTTAGTTTTATTCGCGTTTATTTGAAGAATCTGATAATTCACAAAAGTGAGATTCAAAAGCAAAATATTTGACCTCTGATGGCCAAAATAAAGGACATTTGGAGTGATCGAGTGAATCGATTCTCTATCATTATGAACAAATTATCATCGTGATTGTACGTGTAATTTAGTTGGTGGCATTTTTTTCAAGGTCATCGAAACGTTCACATTTTCAATTTTATAGCTATTCTGTTTTTCTTTCTTGAAATCATTTTGTTTTCATATACTTTTTTTTTTTTTTGAAGAATAGAAATCGAAGTACATATTTAACATAAATGGAAATTCGAGGATTTTTCCAAGGAAGAAAATTTTCATGATAAAATATATGAAGGAAATTTCAAAAATGTTTCCTGAAATACATAAGATAATATATGGTAGAATTTATAGAAAAAGAAACTTTGCTTTTCTTATTTCAAATTTATGTACTTGATACCATTACAATTTCATTTTTCAAAAAAATTGGAGCATGGAATTTTGAGACGAGAAGTGCGTGAATATTATACTTAACATCAGTGGCGTAGTGAAGGGGGGGCAACTGGGGCGATTGCCCCATGTGCTTAACGTTATGTATTTATGATTACCTTCGATGCCATAATATAAATATTTGTGTTACCAATCTTTTTATTACACATCCGCTACCTCAGTTATTACCTACACTACAAAATACGCCATGAAAAAATATTTGCTATGCTTCAACCCCCCCCACCCAGCAAGGCATGTCAGGCCACAGAAAATTTAACAAAAAACACCTATTTCTTGTTCAGGAGTTCTTGCCCCCCCCCCTTGACAAAATCCTGACTACGCCACTGCTTAAGATAAAATATTTTCGATAAACTTTTCAAAAAAATTCAAAATCATGTTTACAAGCTTGAGTGAAATTTGTACATGACCCTATGTATTATGAGAATCTATCACCCAATCGCTCCTATCATGATCCCACTTTTGGGCATGTTGATTCGTATATGGCATTCTGTAGCAATATGATATATGCATATCAATATCAATAGTATATTAAAATTATCGCCTGAGAAAGTTTTAGAATATAATCGAACTCTTTAATTCATTAAAATCAAATTTAAATAACATACTGATATCATATACATTACAAAAACATAGTTTGATATCATATAATATGGAAGGGTATTTGACGATACTATATAGATGTATATCAGATAGACCATTATACAGCTATACGTTTGTCATACGAGTTCACTTTTAAACACCAATAAAAATAAAACATACCAAGTTCACCCTGCATAATATCAAATCTGGAAGCTCCTTCTACGATAAATTCTGGATTATCAACGATTTCCTACAAGCAAAATATGCACTCTCTAGAAAATGTATGTAAAAAATTAATTTTTTCAATCGCCATTATTTCGATTCGTTTTTCGTTTTATTCCAAGTATTTTATTTATTTATAGAAAAAAAAAATCAGACACTTGATTAATGATCCTACCATTGGACGTAGCCATTCGAAGGATCTAGGTGATTGTTGACTGTAATACAGAGACGCACTAGCGGCTGGAAAATCAGGATCTTCGAATAGTTCCTGACGTTGAAGATATTCATCTCTTAATTTATAAAAATCTTGCGCTTCAACTCCCCGTTGTCTTATGCCAGATCCTTTTTCTCCGAGCTAAAAATAAAAATATTTTCGTTACTAAAACAACAATGTCTGCGTCATAATGCTATCTATCATAAATGTAACACAAATCCATAATATCGGTATTCGAACTATCAAGTTCGTCGTTGATAACATCCAATCGCAATCATTTTAATAAGCGGTACTTTTGATAATACTGGTCTCATTATAAAAATATGTAAAAGGATGCAATTCGCTTGTATGTTACATGTGTTTCTTCTTCTCGAACATTTGCATGTAATTTTTCATTATGTTAATAAATAATTAAGGAGTCGATTAACGAGATTTGTATTTTGAAAGCATTAAAAATAAATTACCTAAAGCACCCGAGTAAAGTAAATATACTATGATGTATTGCAAAATTTTACACTGTCCGTTTCCTTTTTGGAAGTGAGCTGATTTGTCTGTTGGTCGTTTTGTTTTGTATTTACGAAAATTAACGAGTTTTTCGGGTAAAACGACGTGATTCTTTTTGTCGTTAATTTTGATAATATTACAGCTTCAGAGTAGTGTATGTCAAGCGTGTTATTAAAACGTTGGCATTGTGCCTTTCAACGTCGTGTCTGTAGTTCGCATTTTTCCATGTATGAATTTGCATTCGACCCGTAACGCCGGGTATTATGTTCGCGAAAATCGCGCGGTTATTAACGTGGGTGAGAGTACGATTTTTGAGTAGAAGCGTTGCCCTGTGGTACGAAGTACGACCTAGTTTGGAAGAGTGAAAGTGTATTAAAGTTTTGGCGAGCACGTAAAAACGCTTGGATTTCAGTGGCCGTATTTTAACGCACGTCCAGTTAATTAGTGAATAGGAAATAGAAATTGGGAGATGACAAATAGGAAATTAAGTATCAATATGCATATGAAATATAATGAGAAATATTCATGGAGTGGAGTCCTTATAGTTGTATTTGGAATGCACTTGGGTATTGGACATAAAAGAACGCTTTTATTGTCGTTTCGATTTGGCGAGATTTTTTTTCGTTTGTTCGGGAAATGTAATGCTAATATGAAATATGCGATAGCCTTTCTATCTTTCTACTATTTACATATGCATAGTGTCAGCTTAATATATGATCCTAAAATATATGAATCATTTGCAATATTTGAGAAGCACTGGATGATGAAAATTTGGTATATAACATGTCTCTTGGGTTCATCTGAAGCAAAATAAAAACCAAACTATGCATCCCAGATATGAATTATCTACAACTGTGTATTTTCGACAACATGTTTCAGATTTTTGAGAAATCTGTAGCATTCTTAATTTTTTTTGGGTAATCCAGTGGCAAAACATTCCTATCAGAAATTAATTCCGTTCTATGTGCTACTCTTCTAACTTAAGAACAAACCACACAACACTTATATGTAAAGAATAGAACATTGTGAATAGACTTGGCATGGGCTATACTATCCTCACCCACAGCCACCTACTTCAATATCTTCCTCCACCTCAATGTCAAACATGCAATACTTTATCATCAGTTTCCCATATTCCACTTCACTGCTCTCAGTATCTACAAAATCCAACCTTATTTTCAGATTGACCCTCACTTCCTATCCAGCTATCCACTTATCGAAACAAACTACATATATAATCCGTACTACAATTTCTTCAAAAACACGACCAAATTTAGTTTTCCCATTTATTCCATACCTCTGGCCTAACGGCAGTACGTGTCATCTAAACAAAAAATTGTTACAACTACAGAAAGTCGGAAAAATTGACAGTAAATTTTTTCCTAATCTTTGAGGAACTCGAGAAAAAATTCATATTAGTCACAATCCAAATTTTTAGTTTTTTCAAGGTCTATAGGATTTCCAAACTTTCATTCATTATAGTGAAATAAAAAATAAATATTAAATATTTTTAATTAAAAATATATTTATAAATATAATAAATGTAATTAAAATATAAAACTTTTTTCCTATACATTATATCGGTAAAGCCCTGAACTAGATTAATGTTTGAAAGAAAGAAAAATTTTTGAACCCTAGTAGTCAACTCAGTAGAATTATCATTATTATTACATTTAAGATACTATTACTTGTATAAACTATTGTAACATACGTAGTCATTAAGATCTTGTAGTATTAAACGTCGCAAATGGTCTCTATACTAAAAATGTTATGATAAATGCAAACTGTAATTCGGAAAATCCCTTGAATAACCAAAAAACATAACGATGCAGCTATTTTTCATGATCTGCATGGCAACAAATGTCCGCAAAAAAGATAATAAAATTAGTTCATGACTTCGCGTGTTCACTAATTTGAAAGTATTCTCGGAATTTTACGAAATGAAAAAATTTCTCATTAAAATTATTAATATGGCAAAAAATTATGTGTTGAAAAATCGTGTAAATGAGATGACGCACTCATAATACATAGAGATAAAGAGGCTGTAAGTGCTCAGATTTATTCTTTTATAGGTACGCCTGCATTTTTCGTATCAATTAAAAATTAAGTACATATAAACAGCGAGAAAAGATGACATGATAGGTGGTGATTGTAAACATGTAAATGAGGCATTTAGTAATTTCTCGTTATTAGTCATTAGTTTAATAACCGTCGAAAAATCGACCTCTTCCAGGCTTTGGATATGGTCCAGAAATCATTCATCCGCGACAGCAAAAATATTAAGAATCCATTTTTAAAGAAAGTTATTGCTGAACCGTTAAAAAGTCCAGCTTGTATATCGATATTTCAGATCATAGTAACTCCTAGCAAAATCATTCCATATCAACTCGAACAACAACAAAAAAACGATTTTGGACGTCATGACTCTCAATTTTGTTCAAATTTTTTTCACAAGCTAGTCTTACCGTAGAAGTTGAAAAATCACCATCACTTTTCCCTACACCTCTTGAGGGAGAGGGGAGTTTTTTTTAAATTTTTGACACTTTTTAGTTTTTACAAATAATGGTGAATCTTGAATGCGCGTGAAGAGAGAAGCATTTCACTTGGAAATGAACGATTTTAGCACTTCAGTAGTGTATCCTAATAGCTAGTAACATATTGGTGTAACTTTCAAAAATTGAGAGTTCAACTTTCCACATGAAAAGCTCATCTTTTACAACTAAAAAAATGTTACTGGATTACACTAAAATACTACATTTTATTGTTCCTTTTTGAGCGATAATTTAAAAATGAGAGAAAGTCCTTAAGAAGGGTACATGGCACGATTAAATTTTTAATAAATTCAAATAAATCAGCATAAGCATATAACATATTGGTTATAGGTGTTTGAAAGCGGTGAGTGAGATGATCAACTTATGTTTCAATCCCAATTATTTTTGAGCTTCTCAGCTCATTCCACTTGGATGACAAAAAACAAAGATTCGTAAAAAAAAATGTTTTCATGATAATATTTCTTTGATTTCAATTTTTAATGAAGGAAGGTATTGAAATAAATATCGCAGATCCGTCAATTTTCATAAGTGTCTTTATTCGAGGATTCAAAACTGTTCAAAGCTCACTTAACAACTTATAATACGAAATATAAAGGTGTTTCATATGATTTTATAGATGTTTGAAGGTGCTGAATACAATGCGATGATCTTAGTTTTCTCCCTTAACCATTCATAATCCCGTAACCTACCCCTCCGCCCTTCAGTGACAAAAATCGAAGATTTATCAAGACTGTTTCGATCTTTTTTTACATACATTCAAAGTTGACGATGACTTGTGAAAATCAAAAGTACCAAAAATGAAAAACACGTCCTCTTCCTTTTACAGGGTGCAGCGGGAAACTGATAATGGTTTTCCAACTTCTAGGACAAGCCTAATTTGTAAAAAAAAAAAATTGAGCAAAATTCAACGGCCAGAGAGTTCAAAATGTTGTTCGAATTGACATGGAATGACCAACAACATGTAAACTGCAGACATATACGAAGAATCTGAACTACGATGGGGTTAAACCTTGACAAAATATTTTTTATAGTGCAAAACCGGTTCAGTGTAAACGCAGGTGCCCTAATAAATAATTTAATAAACGCAATTTTCTGCGTAAAATTTACGCCCATTGTAAATTCATTCAGGCTTCAATATCAGGTATTAATTTTCATAATGAACTAATTATCGAATACCGATCCGTATAGTAATCCGTAAACGTTTATCTGGCGGGCATTTTTGATCGCGAATTACAAATTCTTTCTTCGGCTTTAATCACCTGCGGTGATTTTATGTAGAAATGTTTATTCGAATGATGCGAGGAAAGCGAATAATTTTCGTAAGCATCCAGCGAACTGATAACGTCTTCTAATTGAAACTGCTCTCGGATTTTGTTTATAACACGTACTACGAAGCGGTGATTGCCAGAAAGAGTAAAACATTCGCATCCGTCTGTATGAGCACGACGATAGCTACAGTAAACAGAATACTTTCAAGATGAGCGAGTATTTTTTTTATGCATGAAAAATTACCGCTATCTGGCCGACGGTCAAAGAGACCAATGTTTTTATGATCGATAAAAATTTCCATCGCCGAAAAATAAATGCTGTGTTTATATTTAGTATCTACTCTGAATCTGCGGTTGGATCAGTTTTCTCATAGGTTTAATGTCGGTGTTATAATACGGTGAAATATGGTGCGCAAAGATGTTGCGAAAGGTCATGCTTTCGTTCATTATACTAGTCTAGAAACATGATGAAATTGGATTAAAACTGATCGATTATTTTGGACGTGAAACAACAAATTAATTTGGGTGAACATGGGGGAAAACGAAACAGTGTTGTATGAAACGAATACATTCAAAGTACCAATTCAAGTTATTCTCAGAACTTGGTCATGAGAACTCAAGAGTGAAGAAGCTAACGTTTATATGTATGAAATTTCAATAAAATAAATATTGTGCATCTACTGCGTACAAAATTCTAGAAAAAGACAGATATTCGAATACGAAGCGCAGTACTGACGAAACGATCTCCATGGGCCCCTACATTCCATGAAGGAGAAAAAGAACACGTGTTGTCGTTGGTTCTCCATTACGTGGAATTTAAAATTAGACATTTCGAGCTACGTGGCCATATACCCAAACAAAGAGACCCCTATGACATATCACATATGCTATTTCGGTTTACGAAACCTCTGTAGCGATGATAAGAAACGCGTGAGTCTTGATTGCCCAATTTAAAAAAAATACAATTGAATAACCTAACACGCACGATTTTCTGGATAGGCCAAAAGCATTGGTAAGAAATACGACTTAACATCCTTCAAAACCTACTCACCTTGTACCAATCTAAGTTCCGATATCGATATGGCATTTTTACTCAAGCTCAGCGTCACGTCTTTCAACTGCAATACATAAATGGTTTATTTCGTGGAATTTGTATTTGATGAAAAAAGTGCGTCGAAAATGTGCCGACATTTGGGCGCCATATCATTCGCCGGACGCTTTATATCGATCGAATGTTTGAAAACGCGATGTTAATCCAATTTGGTACGCGATCTGTCGGAGTTTCGTACAAAAACCACATGCTGAATGTTTTATTACGGCGGAGAGTTGTAACAGTGACCTTAAAAAATCGAAGAATCTACAAGTGGTTGGTAGAAAATCTAGGTACCAAGTTATCGTTGAGTATGAAAAACTAAAATCTAATAACGTATACAAGACCTTGGAGTTATCTCATTTTTTGGAAAGAAAATTAATTTTTTTCATTCATCATGAGTTTATTTACTAACGACGTGAAAACGTTCTTAATGTCGGAACGTTTTAAACATCGTAAACTATAACTGAGAATGGCTCGCTCATCAACTTAATTCGCTGGACGTTTAAGTACGTGTTATATACGTATGGATGCCACGGTTTATCTACTGTCTAGAAGAGTACCATATACGCTTCTAGATGAAAATGGTATATCAGAAAGCGTGACATAAATAGTTTTCGTTATGAAATAATTATTATGTGTGGTATGAAAGTACAAAACGTCAAACGTGGCTAAATAACTCGCAGGAGCTTTCGTGTTAATGAATCGTACCAATGTATGATGTCGCCGAGCTCTGAGTATATCTGAATAGATTGGACACGAGCGATGCGCGCATACATTTGTTTTAATAAAATTCGTTTAATTTAATTACCTTCGTAGTGTATAGTTTAGTCTCGTGAGAATCGTTTTAATCACTCATGTTGTCCATTTAGCTGTCATGTGCGAGTAAACACCTAGTCGATTGTTAATTTGCTACTATGTGTTATATTAATTAAACTATTAAGCGATGAGCCTGTTGAAAATATTTTATTCATTTCGAACTATTTACTTGAGTAAAATCAAACTGATATCCGTGAAACAATATTTTTTATTTACAAAAATTAATTTTATAAAATAAAATTTTATTTCATTTTCCTATCGAATAAACTTTCAAAAATAATGTTTAAAAAAATTGTATTATATTTCATTTCACAAATTTGGCGTTTTTGAGAAGAAATATAGGGCGAGGCAAAAGTAGTTCTTGAACAACTCTAAAAAATAAGATGAAATTTCAATTCTTATAGTTCATTAAGCATCGAAAAAAAAAAGGAGAAATTGAAGAAAAAAATGGTTTTTGGACGGTTGGAAATTTTGTTACTTCCAGAAGTTACACAATAAGAGAAATTTATAGCCCCATTTTTTCCAACATTCAGACGTTTTCACTAAGGTGGAAGGGGGAATATCGAAATGTTCCAAAAAATCATGAGAGCAAGGTTCAGTAGTTCTAAATGACTCAAAAAGACGCCATAAATACTTAGTTTTTAGACCACTCAAAAGGCAATTTGAACTTTTCAAAAAAAAAAAAAAACAATTTTCAGCCAGTTGAACATTTTTTACATTCTGAAGTCATATTTTATCGTTTAAAGACTGAAAGAAATTTTAGGTGACTATTTTTTGTTTAATTTAGGAGATCTAAACCGGTTTTTGGATTGTTTTCAAAAAATACCATAATCTTGATTATCTTCAAAACTTAACATCGAATAGATAATTTATTGGTTTTGTGCATAGTACAAGTTCAATTTAGGCTTTTTCGAACTCAAGAGGCAAAATATTCGATTTTTATTCGCCAAGGTTTCCTAAAGTCTGAGTTTATTGATGCTAAAACATTTAGACGAAGTCATTTTGAAGAATGAGCGTATTCTACCTGTTGATTCCGAAATAGTCAAATTAAGCCCATACTGTAACTAAAACTTCATTTTGAACAGTTTAAAAATGGAATTAGCAAGCTGAAATTTTTATGGCATCCTTTTAAGGTTATTCAACAACTCTTACAATCCTGCTTCCTCCATTCCTTGAAAAAAACTGAATTCAGTCCACTCTAGTTTTCACTCATCACCTTTTTGTAATATTTTTGAAAAAGCGCTAAATTTGCATAGATGAATAATAATGTGGAACTTGATTTGTGGTTCTTGAGATTTAAAAAACAAAGATACCAACATTTAACCTCGAAGAGGTTTCCAAAATATCATCACTTTTCTTTAGAATTTCATCAGATATATATTTTACCTCAAAATAGTATATACTTTGGGAATCCTTGTGAGATAAAAATTTCGCATATTTTGTTTGCAGTGTCCTGTAGAACTCAAATTAAGCTCATATTATACACATGATGGGTATATAATTCTTTTTCGAAATTTACAAAATTTAGAACTTTTTCAAAAAAAATAAAAAAGGGTTTAGAGTATAATTATGAAGAAAAAGAACTGCTAAAAATTATTCTAATTTTCACACAACAAAATGTACCTTCTGAGTGCGAAATAGATTTCAAATTATCTCCCCCTCTTCCCCCCCCCCAAAAAAAAATTAGGAGAATTTTCTAATTTTTGTAAACTATGACCCATAATTTTGGACAGAACTCCCATGAGTTTTGAGTTTTAGAATTTTTTCATATTTTCTGTGGCTCATTTTGCTACCACTTTTCCCTCACCCTTTACATTTTACGAAAAACCCGTAATTCTAGCCACTTTACAGTATAACTAAAAGATTAACGATTATAGGCATGAAATTTCTACGGTTTCATGTAGACTCGAATGGTTTCACTCGATGAGCAAATTCAATTAATTTTCGTATAACGTATAAGAATTGCCGAATTAGACGATTTATGGGATGAAAGAAGATGGTTCGAAATATCTAGTCGTAAAATGTCTAAAACGATCGTTAAAATGCCGCGCGAGGAAAATTTTTGCACCAATAACGTATACTTTCTTTTTATAATTTAATTAGAAAATTCCGCCTACTTTCTCTTCGTTATGAGCTATCCTTGGGTATACTAAGAGTATGTAATTTTATAGAATAATTTTTTACAACTCCAAATCGTCTATTAAAATCTCCGGTAAATCCTGAAACATGATATTTTTATCGCGATTGGCATTCTCACAGTACTCGACGCGACGTGCTCCGAGGTAAAAATTTTCTGCCAACATAAACGATCTAAAGAGCTGTAATTCTTTGAAATGGTATTATGTTACTGTACGTTGTCCACAACCTATGGCAAAATAATATCTAGTGTATTCTGAGTATCAGCTGACTCCATGAAACGATATTTAAAAGACCATTTGGCACGTAATAGATTTTCCGCTCGGAATGGATACGCGTGACATTATATTATCCATCGTTGATTACAATTGATAGTCACGTTTTCAATATGTGGAAACAGTCTTTCACGTGGATATTGGGTCGAGATATGTGTGCCACTTGATCGATAATGTCATTCACCTCATTATGGCCGAGAAAAAAGGTCAAAGGTATTTAAGATTTCATTATCTCGATTAAGTGTTTATTCGAAATTAGCCAAGTTTCAGTTTCAGTAGTGGAAGCCTGCTTGAGTCTTTGAAGATGAAGAAGGTAATTACAGTGACATGAAGAACGGAGATATTTCAACGCCACGGTCTGATTATTAGAGTCGGAAATATTCCAAAATGGCTCGGTTCTATCGTACGGTGAATCATTGCCGCATTTGTATTTCAAGGTCAAAGCTAATTTTTGTAACAATGTAACCACGAAGCATCGCGAACTATAGTCTACAGACCTACCAAACTAGTTGAGAGAATTTACATAGGTTTCAAACAAGTCGTTATTTTATTAAACATCATTCCTTCGAGGTGGTGTAATTTTCTGTTCGAAGCTTACCACTGATGCGTGTAATGGCATTCGTCATTCGATGATGTAAAAGTGTTTAAGGCGAGTACCGTAATTGTATGATAAACATGATAGTCGTGAGAATACATCGTTGTTGTTTAGGGCGTGAAAATGGAACTCATTTGAATTTATATGAAATTTGGTCGTCTTTTAGGAATTTAACAATAATTGCTCGTTGGTCTACTCACTGAGTCGTTAAGGGTTTAAATTTTTAGGTCTCTGTTGGCATAATGGTCATTCTATATCCGAAATTGATATACATTCTTGACGATTTTTTTCATAACATCCATAAACTTTTTATTGCTGAAATATATAATTTTATTCTATGCAAAATTTCAAAGCAATCGAGTTAATATCTCATGTTCTTTTTTACCAGTTTTAATTATAAATTTTTTTTGAATTAAATGAAAAATGAAATAAGAGTTCTATTTATTACACTTATTAACTTTTAATCTATGAATGAAAGGTGTATGGAGTGCTTTGGGTACCTTTGCTTGAAAGCTTTACACGATAACTGATAGACCTAACATCTGAATGTTGTTATCAAATTACCAGTTAAGGAAAATGAAATAATTAATTAAGCAGCCTAATAGTCCTTCCTCCGTCTCTTAATTCATTCTGTAGTAGATTAAAGAAACCAACGTATTTATCTACATCAGAATGTCTATATTGATTACCGCTTCTTACAGAAATAAACCAACTCTAAATACCTGTCTATCTTCCGTGAAAACATTAGGCTACAGAAACGTTCAAAGAAGGATTTCATAAATTATTACCGTACATACCGGTTATACGGACATAAATCTAATACGCCTAAGAACCAGCGGTCAATCAAAATGATATACTAGTTTTCAACAAGGTGCTACGCTTAACAATATCCATACAATGTATGTACAAGACAGCAGTGTCTTTTAAATTTATAGAAGTCGAGTTCACAAGTCACCCTTTACCTAGAGTCGATGAAATATAAGATAATTTCCGTTACATTTTAGGGCAAAAAGTATTTTATTTTTTGTTGGATAATTGATTTTTTCAGGTTAACGACGCTTGATCATGCAATCGCCAGAAAAGCTGATTGTAATGAATTCCGGGAGAATTGAAAGCAGAAACTGACGAAGTTAGAATCATTGTAAAAAAATGAGAAAAACTTTCCGATAGAGGAAGTAATTCGGGAATTTGTTTAGATCAGGTAATTTGAAGAGAAATTATCCGTATATCCAACTCTTAAAGTTTCAAACATAGAATTTTCATTTATAATTTGTAATCTAGTGCTTTTCTGAAAAATAAAAATAAAAAAACGCACGTTTCATTTAATAAGAGGGGAACAGATTTTGATTCTTGGAAGTGGATATTGAATCATTATGTTGTGATAAATTTTGTAGATGAGCCGGTATTCTCATTCATAAAAGATCATGAGGACATCACTCGTTTCAAGTTAACAAATCATGTCATGACAAATGATGTTAAGAGAGTATAGTCTGTTCAAAATAAGAATACCAAAAACACCGAGCACAAAACGAACATTTTTAGCTCTTATTAACCAAGTATTCTTGAAAAGAGACCAACGATAAGAGTTAGTTAAACGCTGTAAGCAAAGTAAAGCAGTTAATTTCTGTTATTCTGTATTTCTTAATTTTTGCTTTCTTTTTAAAATATATCAGAAATTTTGAATACGTAAATAATTAAATACGAAAAACCTATTAAAAAGAAATTAGCAAAAGAAATTACTGCTTTACTTCGCTTACAGGGTTTAACCAACTCTTACCATAGGTCTCTTTTCAAAAATATGTGGTTAGTAGGAGTTAAAAATCTTCGTTTTGTGCTCGGTGTTTTTGGTATTCTTATTCTGAACAGACTATAGTGATTAAGAATCACTTGTCCAGTTTCAACCTAAAGCGTACTGTGATATACGTCATATTATAAAGTGACTTCAATGGAATGTAGAAAAAATACCAGCCTGCTTTTCTAGAGGTAGATTTTTTTACCGTATAATATTGAACATATGAACCAGTGGCATACTTAAAAGAAGGGGGGGTTGGGTCAGAAGCCCCATAAGTTTTTTTTTATTAATACAAATAAGTCCGGCTATATCAGAATTAGCAATTTAAGCATATATAAAACAGTATACAACCCCTTCCCCATGATGGAATCCTGCGTACGTCCCCTGGTATGAACGATATAACCCAGACCTTCAACCATTCAATTGTATAGGCCGAACAACGCAACTTGGCAACAGCGTATCAGCTGATAAATGTTGGAGTCGCAGGTGAGGGCATATTTTAACTATTCAAGCCGAACAGAGTAACCGTTGGCAACATTGTACTCGTATTACCAACTTGGAGTCTCACGTTTTCTTGATTACTTTAATTTAGAGATAGTTTGATATCTGAAGTTACATGTAGTAGGAACTGAAAAGCATGACTACTGATTGCAAAACCAAAAAAAATTCTAGTTTGGCTTACAACTTGGAGAATTATTTAAGCTTTGGATTTCTTTTTAAAATAATTCGTCTGCTTGACTAGATTTGGCTTACAGATTTACCCTCGACTTCAAAATTTTCGACTTGTAACAGTGGTCAAGATTTTTTGGAGGAGTAAGGGAAGTAGGACCTAAAAATACTTGATTTTTTTAGTATTTGTAGTTATGCTGATTCAACATTTTATCTCATTACATTCACTTTTTAGTTTTAAAAATGTGTTTTGGATTCCGGAGCAAGCCAAATGAGAAGTCAACCAATTTTTGGGGATGTGTGTCTTACTCTGGCCTCCCTTCAATTCAGCCATTGGCTTAAAAATTCATGGTTGGATTTTCTATTTTATTTACTCACTTTCCATCTTAAAAAATTTAAATCGGTTCTTTGTATTAAATAAAACACTCTAAACTTGAAATCGAAAAAGATTTAAGATTTTTTTTATCAATTTCTGAGACGATCAGAGCCGAAAAAAACGAATTTGTGACCATACATATCTTCATCAACAAAGTAGCTATGGCACAAGGCACAATTTTGAGCTCTTAATTTCTGCGATATTGGCAAATCTTTCCATCTTGTTCGACATGGTTCATTTTTTGGAAATTTATATAATGTGCTACATTAAAATATTTCAAAATTAATATATCCACTGCATACTTTCAACAAAATATCAAGGTAAAACTACTCACTCAAACAAACTAGCTGTCTGATTGGAAGTACAACAAACACAGCATCTCACTGGCATACTAATATTAGATGAATTAAAATATTAAAATAATGAATATTGAAACTGCATCAATAAAATTTATTTGAAGTTTTAATCTCAACAGCGTATTATCAGGTGTTATCAAAGCAAATTCAGCAGGAGAGTAAAACAACCATTCAGAAGCGTTCTTTCCCAATAGGATGTCCGACGATTCCCTTTACATTGCTAGTACGGTCCATGTTGTATGATTATGGTCAAAGGTAAAAATATGCCTCTAGAATAGCAGGTTGATATTTTTTCTGCATTCCATAGCAGGCATTTTAAAAATTTATAATCTTACTTCGTCGATTTTTGAAAAAAAGTAAAAAATTTTCTCTAGTTCGATGTTCAAATGTAACTTGTAAACAAACTTTTTTTGCAATGGGACTATTTTAAGCTATGTCGTAGGCTGATAAACTTACTTTCGTGAAAAAGAAGTCAAGGAAATCTACGTTGCTGGAATATTTTTTACGAATAGGTTTTTGGTAATTACACGACTCGAGATTTATTGTTTTCGGCATAAGGTAATGCGTTCGCCGTTCGTGGAATAGATATCGGAGTCGCGACCTACTACAGTGTACGGTCAATGGGAAGAATATTCACACGCGTGTCATTTTATTCACGGTTTAGTGTGTATGGTTAAATGTAAGAGGTAGCATGCATTGTGAGTGACAAATGCGGCGATAAAAATAACGAGCGTATGCGAAATGATTTTTTTCGCGCGTTGCGTTTTCTCGTTCCTCGTTTACCGGGCCAAAGATAGCGAAGAAAATCGCTGATAAAGAAGTAGCTCGCTTAAATGCATTTTCGCAATGAGAAATTATAACGTTACGAGAACATGCATGCAATAATTTACCATTATAATTGACCGTGATGTCGAATAAAAGAATCCATCAGTTAGTATTAATTTTGCCATTTTCCATACCAATTGCAGTATGAAATTTGAGTAACGTTCAATCTGCGAATATGCTTCATGCATCACGTCAAAACGTGCATATGCGCTGAATGCGAATTACGTGAGAATTATCGAATTCCTGTATCGATATTCATGATGAGGTATCGTGCACCGTCATTGATAGGTATATCTGTTAGCTAGTCGAAGACCAAAACTACACATTCTTCTTCTTGGTATGGGATTACGTTTAAACGACTACGTTGAGGATTCATTCCAACCGGTTCATTACTTTAATATAAGGATGGTGTCATTCTATGATAATATCTTCGTCGGACATACGATAAACAATTGCGTAACTCGCAAAGTATGCATTAGAAAATGTTTTGATAAGTGATGTCGTCACACAGATAAATTTCGTTCGTACGAATTACATTGCATATTTCAAAGATTTTTTTTTAATTTAATTTTTGAAAATAATTATACGAGTTGGTGCGAAGTGATTTTTCATAATCAATTACCTATTTATTTATGTTTTGATTTGGAAATTGTTTTCACTGCAAAATTATTTTGCTGCACTGCAGTATTTTCTCTATACTTACTACATTTAAATGAGGTCGTGAATAAACCAATTTCTACTCATTCAGAAGGGCGTCACCGGATACAAAATTTTGTACCAAGCACGCAATCACACCGAAGACGGGAACAGAGGAGAGTAAGCGAGAAATTGTTGAACATTCGAAACTGAAATTACAGTATTACACGGTTACAGTGGAAAAAAACAATCATCTCATAAATAATACGTACTCCTATACTTCCATTCGTACCGAATATATCCAATGTACCAGTATAAAAAGATGAGAAGAAAACTGGCTCGATCGAATAATTGACTTGACTATGTTAACAAAATCGAGTGCTAACGCTAAATGACAAATAGAGCAATTGAACGGAACGGAAATTATTCATCTTCGTCATTCATAGTGCACTAGTTTCACGACATTTAATTAAAGAACTGAACTTTACCGTCTTCGAAATATTCGCTATTTCTTTGAAATAACAACGACCGAAAAATTTCGCTAGTTAGCTGCTTATTACACGTAGCTATACCGTTAAACGTGCTCGCTTATCTCACCTGTCATATCTCATTAACCTTTTCTGCGTAAGGGTTGGTTAGTGATGTTATCAACGAAATGAATTGAGCGCTTAATAAGGGCATCGTTGGACGCGACCGTCGCGCAGTCGGTTTTGTGTAAAAACACGCCCAAACAATTATCCTTACAGTCGTGTAGAACGGATTTTATTTATGATAATTACAATGTAGCCGATATCATAGAACATAGTTTTAAAAATGGAATACGTGTAAGCATGTAAATTTTTCCACACCATGTGTTCGAAAAATCAATTCTTCTGCGAGCTGCGAACGACTTGAGCAATTATAAGAAGAAAAGTTCAGTGAAACTGGGTGAACATCATTCGTTATAATCGAAAAAAGTTAAATTTTGAGAGATTTCGTAATTTTATTAAGACATAATGAAGGGTAAACCCCTTTCCCTTCCTATAAACACGAGATAAGGAATATCTAAAGTAATTTCATTTATTGGAGGTGGAAGCTAAGGGAACTTGGATAACTTTTACCTCACGCCCCCCTCACTTATTTCAAATTTCATTTCATTTTAAAAATTTCTCTGATAATTAATCCCTCATCCATAATTAGTTGATAAGCTCATAAACAAAAATGATTGCGTTTTGAAACAGCTGTTGGTCATTTCAGCTACTTCTATGTAACAGACAAAAGCTTCAGTATGCTTTGAAAAGTGAAAATTTGTCCAAGAAAATAGTTGTAATCAAGAAATAGATAAAAGCTTTAAATTCGAATCAAGACCGTCGTCCATCCTACATAATATTTGTATCATATATTCGTGCTTGGTATAATGTGAAAATTTTGATATTTTCACTCATTAGGTCAACATACGAGAACACCTTTTTACTACGAAAAAAATGAATGTACTCCTTGAAATTCTGACAAGCAATCATAAGCTATCGAACACATCCTTTCTTTAGATATGGTAAAGAATCTCGAAAGCAGATGGTATAATTATAATGGAAGGAAAGATTACAGATTGTGAGCTATGGTAATACCTCTCCTTGTAGAAAAAAAAACAAGGATAAGTCTTGAGGTAGGGAATAGAGGTTCACATATGGATTCCCTTCCTTCTTTGCCCGATTTCATTTACTTCTTAAGTTCAGCAAGATACTACTCTGACAGTATGTAATTGAAGTTGAACTGATTGTGTATTAATTTGAGCTTCACATCACTCAATTAATCAACTTATAACGCTGCATGACAGTTCTTGTAAGTTTGTGCAGTGATAGAGTCCCTGACTTGGGCTGATGATGTGTTCTGAGGCACGATGGACCATTAATGATCAAAGTTTATGGAGTAGTTATATTTTAGTTGAAGCTGTACCTGAGCCTGTCGTCTCCTTATCGGTAAAGATCGACCAACATTTTTGGAAATGCTGACTAATTTTTTTAATTTTCTATTTCCTATGTAGAAATTAAAAAGTGATGCTACTAATTGACGAAAAAAATATTTCATCATATTTGTACGAAAATAATTTCAGCATTTGAAAGGGCTTGAGTTTCCCCTCCCCCACCCTTATCACTACCTGTGCGTGTGTGTCTTTCTACGTTATTTTCTTCAATTTTTTATTTTTTTTGAAATGACATGCCTTTCAATCGGTAAAGAATTCAAACATCTGCTTAAATTCTCATTTCTTCAAAGCATAATGTTCTGTAAAACTTTTTTATCTCGCCCCCCCCCCATTTAATCACATTTTTGCATCATTATTTTCTCATCATTCACTAAACAAAAGAATATGATACCAAGGGTCGGTGAGAAGGATGGTCAGAAGACCCAGATATCCAAATGTGAGATTTTGAAACATTTCACAATTTTAATTGATTTTTTTTTAATTTTCAATGATTAAAAAAAATTCAAAAGCGTGACCAAAAGATTGTTTTGGTCCTGGGGCCATTTCTATTCACAGATTACGGGTATCTATGGTTCTTAAAAAAACCCATTGGGGTATGATACTATATTCGTAAGAAATTCTTACAGAATAGCTTACGTACAGTCGTATACTTCACGTACACGGTACACAATGTTCAGCGGGCCCATTTTTATATAGTTATAAAAATATTTATTACCAAGTTGAAATATTACTTGAACATTACCTATTCATTATGAGAGTCATCATAATTCAACATCTCATTTGGTGAATATCAATTTTTAATTAATTAACGCCTATAGCGTGTACAACGATACTTGATGAGTTTTTTACTTCACCTAGAGTACTACCCACTGGAGAATTCTTCAACTATAAAAAACTTATAATTTTAAATTACATTAGTTTTCCTTCAATTCAAGCAATGGATATGAGAAACGAAGCCCAGCAGTGGCGGATTTACAATTTTAGGGCCCTTAAGCGATCAAATATTTGGTGCTCCTCAAAACTCAGAAAATTTTTCATGTTTCGCTAACCTATATAATATCTGACATATTGTTTGAGCGAGGAGAGGGTGGGTTAATTGGTGAAATTTTTCTTCATATTTAGAATGAAATGAAGTAATTAAATATTATTTGTGTTCAGAAACATTGAATAAACGTTGTACTTTTTGGATTTTTTTCTTCAGATTTGTATAATACACTCTTACTTATAGGTAAATTTGTGGCTGAGCCCAGGAAAACAACGTAGGAGAAGTGAGGCAGTAAAATTTTTTTTCAACATTTTTTAAACAGTAAATTTATAACGATACACATATATTATGCAAAGAAAAATGCAAGAGATTTAATGAACTCTTGTTTTTTACAGGTATGTATACCATTTCTGTAACACGGTTTGTTGGGAAACAAATAATTAACCAGCACCGCGTGAATACCTATTAAAGTAGACCTTGATGTGCGGTACATACGAACTCTCAGTATCTAATAAGTAGGTACATCCACACTGAGTTTATGAAAACCTTCTAGGTGGTATAGCTTGGGTTTTTGGTCTCCTTCATTTGCCCATCTGTTTGACAAATGCTACCGTACGTTTTGAAACACCTGTTTTGTGTACGATATGCTACCTCTCGTAGGAGTTGACATAGCTTATGTTCGAATAGAAGTAAATATTTACTTACGACTTTGAATCGGTAAATCGATGGTAGTAAAGTTTTATCGCTAAGATTTTGTAGGAACGGATCTTGTTTCAGATCTCCGGCATCGGTGGTCTCCTTGATACATATCTCTTCATTTTCACCCATCTTTTGCTCGTATTTTATTTACACGTCGACGACGAAAAAAGCGTATTTACGGTTAGAATGAGGTAACATTTAGGTGATCCGATGGGTACGTAAAAGGGATATTAAGAAACACAAATCCACTGCTTCAACTATCCGATGAGCGGTTTTCGATACGCAATTAACTTTATTAAAAAGCGAGCGGCAACTTCTAAAACCGGCGCTTACTTTTATTACACTGTCGGCTGTGAAAAACGTAGTATCCTGTCTGTTAAAGCATTTCTGTTTTCGGATGATATTCTAGTAGGTATATATTTGGAGGGAGGACCATAGCGGTGGTTCTCACGCCACAGTGCTGCCATTTAATGTATTTTCGAGGTTAGCGACGAAAAACAGCTGCTCGTGTTTTTACAGCGCATAAATTTTAGCGATGACAAGGTGTAAGATTATTTTGATATCGTGGTTTTACGTTTTCGCACCATATTTTCCGATCGCGGTGCACGGTATCTGTTGAGGTCAATGAACGATGGAAATTTTATTTTGATGATGCTTATCTGCGCAAATCATATATAAACTTCATTCTAATCTGGGAACAGCATGAAGAATTGGAACTTTTCGATTATTTTTTGAAAGCCCAGCCTGTAGAATATGTGCTGCAAATGATGAACTGTTGAAGTATATTTGGCAATAAGTTCATCTCATTATTAAGAATTAATGATGTTATGTTAAGAATAAAATGTATTTGATGCGAAAAATGCTAGTAAATGCCAATAAATCATGATAATAAAATAATTAATCTATCGGCCAGACGGTTTCTTTTCAAATAATAATTTAAAAATTTTGATAAATATTTTTAAATTATCAAAAAAAAACTTCTTGATCAAAAGAATAATGTCCGAATGGTATCTTATCAATAAATCAGTATCGCGAAAAGAAAATGCATGCTACACAGCTATAATTTATACTCTAGATGAAAAAATACCAAATTATACTGCATACAAACTAATTACAATATTACAACTGCTGAACGATTTATATGAACTTACAGCATCAAGAAAAATTTAATTATTTTTCTGCTTACTTTTTTTCGATCAGCTGATTAAAATATGTAGTTGACCTATTTGCCTATACTGCATATTTATAAACTTGAATAAAATAAAGAATTTCTTACCCACCAAGAAAATAATATAGAAATATTAACACAGCAAAGTAAGTATTATTATGTGTTAATGGAACATGTGCAATGGAGTGGTTCAAAAAATACATGTGGATTTTTTTCGTTCGTACTTAATCTCTAAAAATGTTCCTTCATATTGAAAAAATGATTTTCATGCCCAAAAAATAGTTCTGAGCGATGAAGCATTGATTTTTAATAATGGAAATTTTTATGGAATTAAAAAAATATATTTATTTGTTCTATTTTCATTTTTTTTTTTTTTTTTGAAAATTATGAATCATAACTAATGTAGCTCAAAATTTACTTTTATTTCTTTTGTAAACTGTTTTTTCTATAATTAATCGAATTTTTTCTTTTTTAAAGTATCATCAAATGCAATGTTGACTTTTCAACACCGATGCGCCGACACCTCCAAATTTATTTTTTTACCAAACTTTTTTTTGGTATAATAATTTTAAATATTATTAGAAATCATGAACTTAAAAATTAAAAAAGAAATGAAAGTTACCCCCACCCTCTTATCTTTACATTTATAATTGGATATAGCTAAGTTGGAGTAGATATGTGTTTGTTTGTTCACTTATCGTTTTCAGTAATACTTAATGCTCATTTGAATATAATATAGTTTTAGTGGCTTCCTTAGAAACAACTATTGAAAACTTTTCAAATTTATTATCTTAGTACCTGCTTACTTAATTATCATTAGGATATTTATATTTCATTTCCATCGCTCTTTATCAAATTTGAAGTAGTTTTTCTTGTTTTTTTTTTTTATTATTATTATTATTATTCTAATGCTCTGTAGTCAGTGATGGAAAACCCTAACCGTAAGTCAAAACTAAAAAAGAAAACAAAAACATTTACCATAACTTGGAGAAAGATAATGTATGTTGAATGAACGAAAAAACTCGAAGCTGCGTTAAATTTAAAAAAAATCAAAAACTAGGTAACTGTTCCTTTTTTTAATTTTTACCTTTAATGATTGGCGAATCCAAAACAAATTGATAACAAGGAAAATTTACTAGGCTCGTCTCTTGGATTAGACTGGACAAATTATCGTCGAAGGATTACTACGGAGTATCTCTCACTCTCTACTTCAGATGCTACACTGTCTGTTATGAAAATGCGAATAATGAATTTTTCAAAATTTACGATTTAGAGTACACGACTTTTTCATTGCAAAATTTGAAATGTTATCATTTGGTTATCTCGGTTATTGCGATACAACGAAAAATCGCCTCGAATATTGCATCAGATCACCTTAACCGACAGACTGGCGTCTGTATAATTAGATGGCCTTTTCAAATAACCAAATGGCTCACTAACACAATCTTACAACAACAAACTAACAAAAAGACAGTCTCACGCCAACTACTATCACAAGCACACTAACGCAAATATCTTACTACCACAAACACATCAATGCAGATGTTTTACCAACACAAGCACACCACTTTAATTGTATTACTACCTCAGGCACACTTACTCAATATTTTACTATATAAGCAGATGCCGCCTTGAGGCTTCGGTTCAGTCTTTGCTAAGCAGTCAATTGTATCACTTGATGTTGAAGTTTTGTTCAGGTTATAATATTGTGTTTTAATAAAAGTTATCATATGCATTATAAGTATTTGTTTTATTTAATTCAACTCGAGTCTCATCAAATTTACAAATAATACTACGTTAGTCAAAATTATTGTAATCAAGTTTAAATTTTGGGTATTCGCAGTTCCTACGGATATGTATTTCAAGATAGATGGTTCTAAAATTCAAAAAATTTCTATATATTGGGTCGAAGAGTAAAATTGCTATTAAAACTTTACAAACCACTCACAATGACCTACTGCTGACTGACTACTCATGCTATGTTTATTAAAATATGAGAATTTTATATCACCTAAGTATATTTGAAGAGAGGAGAGGAGGTGCTAAAATTCTGAAATTCTGTAAAAGATGTTAAATTTGCCAAGGAGCAGTTCAAACTCTCAAACAATTTCCCATAACAGTTTATATTATTTTTGTCGAATTGGGCGAGTTTTTGAATCTTGCAGCCGTATTATGTTTAAGGATTCTACAATATAATAACAGAATGCTAATAAACAGTTCAAACACCAAAATCACTCTGAAACATTGCTAATCATTTATTGTAGCTTAATTAACTTTTTATCTATCCTACTTTTAATGAAATCGACGAGTTTGACCTCGTGAAAATATTTATAGTGGCATTTCCCAAATATAGAACAAGTTGCTGAATGCCTTAAATCATCAATAACAGCTACAATTAACACCATAAACCAATTATATATTACAGCCTAATACTGTCTACACTATGTTTGTCAAATTCAAAGTCAATTCAAAGCACTCGCCTACGTTACAATGTTTTCAGCGGTGTCCGAGTCCCAAATTAAGGAAATATTAACTAAAAACCATTATTGCATACATTCTAGTAATTTGTAATTTTAAAGTTGTAGTCATAATAAAGGAATTTATAAAAAACCTTCATAGTTCGATATTTGTAAATGATTGGATCGATCTTGATGACTTTTCTTTCGAAAGCATCCATTTAACCCATAAATACGCGCGCAAGCAATAAAAAAGAAAAATTTTGAACGCAGCTTTAGCTACCTCGAAGTGTATTTCATTTTATTACAATGGGAAGGAGGCCAGTATCCGCATATGTGACCATTCTGAACCTATATTTCCTTTCTCTACTGTCCTTCCCCTCAGCAAAAATAAATGAAAAACTAGAAACCTCAAAAAAATTGAAATTAGGAAAACAATACGAAGAAATTGGTGACTGAAAAAAAGCCAAAACCGAATGAAAATATAACCAAAATATTGACATAATGCATAACAAATCGAGTATATCAACATTTTTAAAATTTTGAAAAATGAAAACAGAAAACCGATGCATAACATTTCTTTCTTACATCACTGATAGTATACGTTAGTATCAAGTAGCAGGTATGCGTAGAACTACCCGTGTCACCTACGTATTGTCTTTGTAGATTGGTACTAAAGATACACACTCATTTACAACTGAAGAATAACATTTATATCTTTGATGATGAAGACACGTTTGAATTTGTAAAAAATCAAGTACCTACTGAAAATTTAATAAAGTTAGAAATTTGCCTAAATTAAAACCTACTTCCTTAGTAAAGATCTACTTTTCTTCAGAGTTAAAAACCAATTTTATAAGTTCATAAAAATTGATTATTTACGTATATTACTATATCGTATTCCTTGTAAATCATGAAATTTTTTTTGATTTTGCTAAAATATTAAACACACAAAAAATCAAATCGTCTTAAAATCGAGCTCGAAATTCCAAGCATTGAAAGAAAATTTGCAGACCTGACGTTCCTTCAATACAAAGTCGACGCGAAGTTGCATTCCAGGTACTCTTATCTATTATGAATTTGCTTGCAATGCGCTAAGCGCAAATGAGAATTTTTACAAAGTTTTAATCAAAATTTTAATTGGAAAATTATTAAAATCTCAGATTTGTCTGGAATGATCGAATAAATGATCAGAAAAAATCAGAAATGATGAGTCTTTGTGGGAGTCTGCACCTTTAACATCCTCTTGACCAGGCTACTGATATTTAATAATTTCAATATCCCCTATTCGTCTAATTTTTAATTTTGATACTTTCTTGTTTGCTTTTGTTTATAATTTCGTAGTAAATATTCATCATCATTTTTTTTTTTATAAAAATTTATCCTTCTTTTTTTTCAGGGGTAAACTTGCATTGATAAACTTGCTTAGAATGCATTTCTTATTACAAGGGTGAATTGATTTAGTTTCAAATAGGGTTATAATTGAATTTTTAAATAGATATACAACTCGAGCTCTTCCATACTTCCTTTGTACTTGTTATTGTTTACAAAAAAGTAATCAAACACTTGCTGCGAATTTCCCTATTGTATAGCATGGATTTTTGCGTGAAATTTTGAGGTCGAGTCTGTTTATAGGTAAATTTGCGAATATCCAAGGTTATCAGTTACATCTCATTAATGAATGAAAACGTAATTTTTTATGGATGATTATAGTTTCATGAATGAACATCCTGTAACCGGTTTCAGGAAGAGCACTCATAGTCTAATCTAATTCATGAAATTCATGCCAAGTGGACGTTAAAATGAAAAATTTATAAATAAGATCTGGTTTATAGCTAACATGGATCGAAAAATAATTTCAGAACCTGATTTTTTTGTGGCAAGAAATCAAAATGCATAAATTATCATTTACTCGAAAACTATTGATTTGCGCTTGGAAAAAAAATATCAGGTACCTATCTGAAATATCTGCTCTTTTTCAAATATCAGATTACTTACAATTTTCCAATCATATTCATATAACATTAATAGGTTAGGTATTCATATTGTGTTAATGAATCATTGTATAATTAAATACCGACTACTTTTGATTATTATTATTTTTTTCTTTCAGCATGCCCTTACTATAGAAATTGGTCAATCAACTTACTATATCCGAGGAAATAATTTTAAACGGTGCATTTAACTTTTGGACATCAATTTGAGAAACCGGTGAGTAATCATTTTTCGATAACCCCATTTTTGCAAATCACAAAACAAACACGCGATTAACACAGTCACTTTTTTCGTCAACAAATTCGTATTTTTTTCCACGTTGAACTTTCAAACTTTTTTTTTACCATACACGATAAAGCAGAATACCGGCACGTTACGTAACAGATGTCACACACCGACAAAGGAAATAGAGTGCGTGGTGAAACAGATTTCTAATAAATAAATGATAACAATTGACGAATCATTGGAACTGGTTTGTGTGAATACTATTGCAAAGTATAAACTGTACTTCGATAATATTGGAAATTTACTCTCCGAAAAGCTTTTTCTCTCCCACCAAAATATTTTATAACGTTTATTTTATCAGTTAAAATATAAAATGTGATAAAACGAACTTCACCTTGAGTGTCGAGAAATGTCTGATATTATACTCTTTTATAAGGATTTTACGCTTGTTTATAGTACCCGTCTAATGATGTTGCGATTTTTTTTCATCTAGCGTGGTTATCATGATCACTGTTTATGTGACTGGAAGTGGTATTAAGATTGTCAGATAGGTAGTACATTGCTATAAAAGGGTAAAAATTTATTGGTGGTTTGTATGGTTTAAATAAACAATTACTATGTCGATTACTCAAGATATGTAATTGTTTTCTCAGTAGAAATATTTTTAGATTTTGCAAAATAGATTTTTGTAAATAGATATGACGAACTTTTGGAGCCTTTCGAATGACTACTGGAGTTTTCATTTTTCTTTTCTAAAAGTGTGAACAAATTTGTTTCATAATTTAACGCATATTTTATTATGTTTAAAATAATTTTAAGGATGTATGTTGAATGAATTTTAACAGACTACTTTTATTCATGTGGTGCATCGAGTTTCCAATGTTATCAACGTATTAAGATAATTTATTTATGTAGGTGTAGGTACTTCGTTTTTCCATACTTTCAATATCAGTAGCGAGCCAGTGGCGTTCAGAGATTTTCATTTTTATTTGCTCCAATATTAGCAAATAATATGTATTTCCAGCAGTCGAGTACTTTAAAAGATAACTATCACTTCCACACGATGAAAAACTATTCTTAGGACTAATTTAATTAAAAAAAAAAACAATTCTCAGTTCTGCGATTTGAATTCGACGATATTTATTCGTAAATAATCATACGAAATTATGAGTACTTATGAGCCGATAAAAATAAGATAAGTCAAGATGACGAATATTTGACAAAATTATTTTTATGCGAGAATATTGCTATTTATTTCCATTGATAAAATTTAAAAATAAAAACCTCGCCAAATAAAGCAATAAAATTTATTTTTATAGGATAAAAATCTTTAGATCTAGGTACTTACTTTAAAAATAGAAAATCCTGGATGCAGAGAGTTTTGCGATATCAGATCATTTCGAGGGAAAACTCGGCTGATGAAGTGATAGTTTCCAAAAATATTCTCACCACTTCCGAAACTATAATTATTTCTATATAAACGAGAAATGAAAAATTAATTGTGTCGCACCAACATTAATATTAAAAAAAAAGCAATAATATATTATAATTATAGTATCTTACGAAGATAAATTATGGGAAAATTTTTTTCTTAATTCAGAAGCCCTTAGACGATCATCTAGGGGTGCGAACATGGGCGCGGTATTGTTAAACGGATACGGTATGTACGGCATGTTTTAAATTAAAAATGCACGCGAAATTTATACCTCCACTTGCTGAAGAAAACGAAATACTAAAAATTACATTCGCATACGTTTAATGCGGGTTCAAGCCCAAAATAACATCCGAGTGTTCAAACTCATCTACATGCCGGCCCTAAGTAAAACATTGTCTAACGTTTATGCGAATGAATCATTCGATTCCAAATATGTTTTGTCTAAATGCATTATTTTCAATCGTTAATTTTCTACAGTGAACTAGGCAGTATGTATACCAAAAATGGTAGCATATTGATGTGGTTTACCTATATTTCAAGATGATGCTTTTAAAAAGTTTCCCTGTCGGATCAGTTGTACCTACTGATTAAATTTTTGGTAGCTAAATCTTAAATTTAGAATAATGTAGGTAAGACAAAAGTCTTAGTATGAGTAATTAATCAGGCGTATAACTTGAGAGAAATTATGTTGATGATATGAAGTCGAAAAAATCAGATTGCTATTGAAAAAGTTGAGTTTTTGACAATTTTGATGATAGCTATATGTGTCTTTAATTACTTACCTATTTATTTAAAAATGAATACAAATTACATAATCGTCATTTTATTTGATGACCCGACCGTAGCGCAGAAAGGGGGCAAATGTGAGCAATGCTCCCTACGATATTGCTCTGCTTTAGAAACTTTTTCGTGTTTTCCTTTTTTCTCGAAAAATTTCTTATATTTCTTGGACAAAAAATTCCAATTTATTTGTTGTTCAATAATAAGACTATTATTTGAAACGTTACTAAAGAACGGAAACTTCTCTTAAAATACTTTGTTGTTAAGTACGACTTATTTCGTGATGATATTGAATGATGTAATTTTGAAGCAGCTTTTTCAGAGAAATAAAATGAAATGTAAAACTGCTTAAATTTGCTCATTAGGGGAACCGATTAAAATTTAATTGATTAACCTGTAAACAGGCTAATGACGAAACCATGTTGAACTTTCCTCGATGCGAGTGGGCGGGTATCGACGGACAGTGTGTTAGTAGGTAACTGTACTTAGACAAGGGAAGGTTTTCTACTGTTATCCGGGGATTGTGGTGAAACGCATACCAATATATAGTTTATGGTACACTTCGCGCTTAAGTCACAGTGACATGCTTAGGTGTCAGGGTTGTATCTTGAAGAAGTATACGCTAACAAAATTGTCATTTTTTTTCATTTTTTTTTTTTTTGCAAATTAGACGATTAAACATTCGAGAGGGGGAAATTAACTACTTTTATCCCCACTCCCACTCGAAGTCGCTTATCCTAAAGTTTCAAAGTGTCAAAAATTAAAAAGTTGATCTTGAAAACAAGTAAAATCTAAAATAATGAAAATTTCATTTCCGAAATATTATTTTTTTTATTCATTTTTTATCATAAATTTTCAATTCTACACCTTATTCAGCTTATCTACCCAAGACCCGCTGCGCTCATATCAGTTTTCTTTTTCCATCATAAGTGTTTAGCCAAAATAACGTGAAAAATATGAAAATTTTGTTATTCCTTATTTCTGTAAGATGCAACCGATGTCATCAAGGCGTATTACTGTGAGCTGTCGGCTGTATCTCACTGGATAACTTTAACAATCAAAAACCTTCCTTAGCGATTCTGGCGAATTTATTAGGAAGCGAAGTAACGCATGCGCAGAATACACATCGAAGCGTGCATGATTACGTCTAATCACTAAATTACCGTCAATTACTTTATTACCGGTGTGTTATCTTCCGGCGTCCGTTCTTCGGTTCTTTTGAAGCCATTGTATGATAAGTACTGCAAAAATATAATCCTAAATGAACTTAAGTAATTATGTATCTAATAAGAAGAATTTAACATGAGAATTTCTTTGTGTTCGACTGTGTTTCTTCTGATTCACGCGTTGATTTAATGCTGTACTGAAGAAGGTAGTTAATGCCTTGTGAATACATGTTTATCGTTATCACAAAGTATTAAAATCTACGAATTTTTAATACACATTTATACTTTGACAAAACTAAATATGTTTTTCATGATAGGTATGCCTATGCAAATGATGGAAGTATCGTGTTCCGATTCACAAGATATTCTCTCCGAGTTACGTACATTTATCGCCGGAGCATCACGAACCTCTGAAGTTAATCAGTTAAATCTTGTTCGAACGGCTATTTCACTTCTTAAGACTTTACCTGCAGCTAGCGAAGCTGTTCTCGAATTTTTCTGTACCGTTTTCCATAACTATGTGTCTCGATATTTATCGCTCATCGAGGTAAATAATGTTATGATTTTTTATGAATTTGACATGGGTAAAAATCAATTATTTAACTCCGCAAATTGTGAATTAGGGTGGAACGATTAGTATAGCTACGGCTAACGAAAGTGATGCTCTGGTGGAAGAAGAAATACCATTGATTGAAATCCAAGAAGTGTTATGCACATTTGTGGAAAACAATGCCTTAGCATGGGCTCCTATCATATCCACATGGTCTCTCGAACTATTGGGTACGTATCCATTGATTGTAACTTCAACTTTGAATAATATCCGATTATTTACGTGCGATCATTTTTCAGGCGATATTTCTAGCCGGTATGGTTCTCACAAGCATGTAGGTTCTACATTGAATGAAAGATTGCAATTATGGACCGTTTGTGGAGCTACTAGAACCCTACTAGATATAAATACCCAATGTATGTCGAGATTAATGTATTCGAATACCGAATCGTGTATAAACGCTTTATTAGATATGAGCGTTACTCATAGTCCTCATTTTGACTGGGTCATCGTACACGTGGGTAGTTCATTTCCCGAAACTGTCATCACCAAAGTTTTAACTTGTGGATTAAAAGATTTTTATAACAATGAGACAGCAAGTCAAGTGAGAATTTTTCTATATTTCTGTAATTAGCCTTTTCAATTGTATTTTGAATTTGGAGAAATTATTCCCAATAGACGCCCAAGTTACATTCCGTTGTTGGCATTTTGGGTCATTTGGCGAGTACTCATTTTACCGATATAAAATTGGCTTTGATGAATCTATTTCAAGTGAGTACATTCGAAAAATATGTGATCTACTATCGTGATCTGTGTGTTATGATTGGTTTAATTTTTCTAGTGGAGTCTTGAAGAAACTGATAAAAGCACGATTGAAAGTAAAAACATCAGTATGCAGAAAACAGCAACTGTTCCGTATTTATTGTTGCTAGCTTCATTATCTCCAGTTTTATTAAAAGCTTTGTCAGCTGATACTTTGCAATCTTGTACGTTATAATTTCATTTTCCACTAAAAAAATATACATGTATATTTTATATATTTTTTCATAGTTTGATGTCGAATTCAAAAAAAAAAAAAAGTATTTTTCAACCTATTATTGCAAATATCATATAATGTGTTTAATTTTTGATTGCAGTAAATGTAGATATAGTTTTGAAACTGAGCAAAGTAGCCACCGATTGGAGATGTTATTTCAGCGATGGTAAACAGGGTTTACTAGATTTAGTTGTACGTTTACTTTTGCATTTAGAGAATGGCGTTTTTCACGTGTTGAGTATGTTATTCGATATAGCTTCGTCTCCAGATTATGATCTCGAATCGGTTTCCTTAACAGCTCAGGAAATAGTTGGTAAGGTTGATGCTCTAATGAATCGATGTTGTGAAATCTCTAGATATTGGATTTTAATCGCAAAATGTGTATTTTAGAGTTAATAATTAGTGAAATGGATTTAATATTACGAACCACTAATTCAACCCCAGCTCTCATAAGATCATTTTACTCTCATATGCCGTTTCTTAAGCGTTTGTTGCTCTCCGAAAATCCTTTCAAATCATCTTACGCTACTCGTTTATTTATTGTACTCGGTAAGTCAATAGTGTGGATTTAAAACGTCATTTTTTTTCAAAATGCCTTTTACAAGTAAACATTTGAAGATTGTAAAAGGTTCATAATTCTCCGAGGTTAGATCGAAATTTAAAAATTTTATTTTAAGTTTTCGTTTATACTACACATTTGATGGTACATAACTCATACAAAATTGCCTGAGCATTTGCCTGAAAATAGACCATTTTTCAAAGCATTGTTTTGTCGCAATTTTCCGAAAATTTTAACTGAATATTTGAAATATACATTCTTTGCTAATATTTTAGAATCTGATTGAAAAATATTTCTATCAAATGGCATTTCTTGACAAATAAATGTATGAATAGTGACTTGAGAAGGGACTGTAATTTATTACTAATAATTCATTTGTTAAATATAGAATATTTTTCTTCAAATAGTTTCAAGAAAAATGTGTCAACTTTCTGTACTTATTATAAAATTTCAAATGATTTTATTTCATCAATTGGTTATTGAGAAAAAATGATTCAAATATAACAATATTTTTACTTCTATAAATGTCTGTCATAAGAATAACTTGGCGTGAAAACTTTTTTTGAAAGGGGGAGGGATAGAAAAGAAGAAATATTGTAGTATCATTTTCATTAAACCTATGTAGGGAGCTTAAAGGTCGCCGAAGTCACGACTTGAAGAGATATTTTATAATTTTTTCTTGAAAATTTCTACAAGTCTTTGAAGTTGTAAAAAAGAATTCTTGTAATATTTCTTTTTTTTAATTTTTTTTTGTCATTTTCATTCTCCCCAAAGCTAGTAATATGGTCTTTTATCTTGATAACTTGGATTAATAAATTAATTCGACGATTTGATTTCAGGAAAATATAACAGTCAGTTACTTTCTTCTTGTATCGCTTATTTATTAAATAGAGCGACCACCGAAATCCAAGTTGAAAGACTGATTGAATTGACCATTAGTCTGGATAACCTTAAATTTTTCGGTTATGCTTTTTGTCTTGCATTGCAATATGAATCTATCGAAAATGTCATGTTTGAGGAGCGTAATTGGTCGTTAATATTGTGGAAGAATGTGGAAACTTTATTAAAGTAAGTCAAGTTTTCAGTGCTGCATGAAAGAAATATCCATATATTACTGAAGATATGAGGAGCTTTACTCATCTGAGCTTTATCACGTTTTCAGATATGAAAATAGGTTTAGCAATATTGGTAAACCAGTATTGCGTGGATTATCTGATAATCTTTGCCGAATATTGGAAAACCTAAGAGAACACCATCGTGATATTGTTACTTCTCGTATTATAGCTTCGATTATTCATGATATGTTAACGAATTTCCCTCGTTCTTTATCCGTTGAAGAAACCATGGCTTTGACGGAATCTGTTGTTTTATTTTTTTATAGCTGTATCGTATGTGATAAAGGTATTTTGCGTGAATTTTTCGTATTATAAAGAAATCCTCGATAAAAATGAACAAGACTTAGCGTCGAGTAATTTTTTTTCTTCAGATGATTCTAGTCAATTGAAAGGATGTCAGCTGGCGAATAATTTGTTGATTAAATGTTGCATGTTGAGTAACGTAGCTCGCATTCACGCGATAAAACTTATAGTGGAAACGGCCCTTTTTTCGCCAATTTCTACAGCTTTTGGAGCTGTCGTCAAACCAGATCCTGACTCAGTGATACCCGGCGAAGTATCTTTATTGAAGGAAAATATTAAACAAGTGAGCAAAATGGGTACCTAGTAATTATCAACTTGCTCGTGCAGTTTGCTAAAAGGTGTTAATTTTTTTTATCAGGGAAACACACTGATGGTAGCACAGAGCGCTATGTCTGTATTCCATACTGGTATCGTGGGTAGCGGTTTACAAGAAATAGTGTATAAATCAAAACTGTCATCATCAAAGATAAAATCGAACACGCAACATTTAATGAGCGCAATACGTTCGTGCTGTTTATCGGATGCGAATAACGTATCCTTAGACGCTGTAACAAACATAGCTCTCTTGTTGGTACAGCTTATTTCGCCTGATGTCATGTTCAACGGCCTTCCTTGGCCGGAAGAAGATTTTTGTAAAGTAAATACATTTCTGCGCATTATCAGTACAATGTTCCTTTATTTATGCTGTGATATTAAAGAAATGGACATTTTGTAGGTTACCGTGGAGAGAGATTTATGTATAAGGAAAGCATTCGATAATACGCCTTTGTTATGGACGTTGTTGAAATTCGTAGCTTTGCATCGGCCGGCGTTATGCTATTGCTCTGTACTTTTACGAGCAGTCACTGCTACTCTGATTGCTCAGTGGAATTCGGCAAGTCAGGGTCGTTCTATGAAGCAAAATGTGTTACTAGTTGACACCACTGTGTTGTTATTAGAGGTGCTTTCGTTGGGTCAGTTGTTACCTCCGCCATTAAGCGGTATTCGCGATATTGTTGACTCACTGCCTCCGCAACACGTTAGTATAATGATAATTATTATTATTTTTATGAAAAATTGCTTTTTTGCTTTACTTTTATAAAATTTTTTTTAGATGTTGATAATAATGCGCGAATGTGTTTGGAATTACATGCGAGATCATGTCCCTTCGCCAGCCTTATTCACTAGAGATGGTAATGGTGTTATGTGGAGGGATCCAACTCTATCTAAACCTACCAAACAGTATACAGAAACGTTGAGAATTGTTTTGCTCAATAATATCGAAAAACTAGGGGATTTGTATCATCAGTTATTCACTTCTGCGAGTGTGGAAACTGATTGAAAGTGTTTGCGGAAAAGGTGTATATATTCATATATGCGGAACGTACGTACATCTTTTGTAAAATTAAATTGGAACGTTAACATTATATTATTCACGAGATGCAACGATGTAAAACGGTATTTGCTTAGCTGTTGCAGAACTTAGACATTCTAAAACAAAAATCATCTCTATACCCTATTTGTAAAAAATAAACACGAAAATTCACAGCGACGTATCAAGTGATGTAGAATTACAGGCGATGAAACTATAACATGGTCATATAAAATGTAGAAAATAAAATTTAAATTGCGCCAGAATGTATAATATGAATTACGTACTAGTGTAAATGGTTATAAGAAAGCCAGCCTAATGAAATCACATAAATTTGTAGTCAATTATAGATTCGAATTGAGAATCGATTTATTATTATATTCCTTACTACGTTGACAAGCAAAACGTTTATTCTTTGCATTCACAAATTTATGGACTGTGAAGTGTAGACTCCAACAAAAACAAATAACAAACAAATATGAAAGAGTTATTTTATTTTTGATAATTACCTACGTTATAGCACGTACTTGTTCACTCCGAGAGCTTTGAAAAAAGGTGATCTGTGGTCCCATTGCATTTAATATTTGATTGTTGGTGGACGCACATGATCTAAATTGCACGTGCTCACCTTGTGCCCAGCGGAGATGCTGGTAAGAAACTAAGGAAGCAATTTCACATAGTATATATTTTTTTAAACTAAAAAATGGCATGAAACTTCTGTTACTAATTTTCATTTGATGTCCGCTCCGGAATCATTGTTACTTCCTGACTCATCATCACTAATTTCAACGTAAGTCGTAATCATTTCCTGGACGAATTTCATTGTTCTTTGGATAATATGGCTGCGATCACTCGTACAAATTACTAGTTAGCAGCTTAGCTGCTAGCTTAGATGTCAAAATGTGTTCGCTGTCAGCACGGGTTATTGAAACGACATTTCCCTCCTATTGGCTTTCTGTCAGCAAGAATAGATCGTAAATCAATAAGATGCGTTATGCTTTTGAATTTTACTGACGAGTTGCAACTTGACTGCTGAAGTTACAATACTGTGATACCGTAAACACGGTAAATTAGGTGAAATACAAAAGGTGTTACGACGGAATACTTTAATACGCATTTTATTGGTAAAACTGTATTAAAACTTTATTTACAAAAAAAAAATATTGAAACTTGTGTGACAAAAAACTTCGTGCGGTCGACGCCCAGCCCCCATCTCCCGGGGAGAGGCACACAAAACGACCCTTAGCCGCGCATATTATTTATAAAACAAACACCATAAAAATAAAAAGTCACACACGATCATAATTTGCATTACATATACTGTAAGTGTAGGGATTCTCAGCATATCAAATGTGAAATGTAAGCGATGATTTTTTCTTGTATGGGTGTATTTACGTGTAAAAACGAAATGATACGGAATTGTGTGGTGCAGCTTATACAAGGTGATATCATAGACGTCAGCAAGGATGTTTTCAACACGAAGAGTTTCAAATAATTTTTTGAAAACCCAAACTGATCCATAACCAAAAATTTTCAGGTTTAACTGTAACACCAAACCCGAAACCGAAACTATTAAATTAAGGTTTAGCACCCCTGACTTCGGTAACAGTTCGACACCTTTCTTGTAACTGTGCAACACGTGTAAAAATTTATGCAGGAATTTGCCAAGCAGTCTGTGGCTGTATGGTATATATGGAGGAGTATAGAACTGTCGACCTCGTGGTCATAGGTTGGAATCCTATTTTTTGATCGACCAATTCTTGTTGGACTTGGTGCACCCATTTGACAAAGAGCTGTCCCCAACTGAATTTGAAAATCACGCATCGACAGTTTTTTTCCTTATCTTTCTGTAGTTTATTGAATGCAAACCAAGTGTTACAGATAATAAAGTCGATTAAATAATAGAAAATACGCATATACTACTTCTTCGTTATCATTATTATTTTAGCGTGAGAGATAACCGAGTCTAATAAGTCTACACCACCCATATGCACATTATTTTTAAACACTTCAACGTAGATTATCTCTAGTAAATCAACGTCAAGATCAACGTTTTGCTCCACAACTGGTGTAGGCATTATTAAAATTGTCCTAAAGAGGAGGTTCACTACTGTGGTTATATGATGTACTTGAAATATGATCATTATTACTTGTATGGTCACGGCCATTTTGTTGGTTTACAGTACCTTCATTTATACAAGTAGCAGATTTTTTCAGAGCTCAGTTAATTGAGCAATCTAATCCTCCAGACTATTCAAACCGTTAATTTCCTCCGTTTGCTTGATATTTTGATTCCTTATCTCTTTTCTTGATTGCTGATCTTTTATGCTAGTGGATAACTCTTCTTCGGTTTCTTGGATCTGTCTTATGGTTTCTTCCTGCATGAGTTTGCCTTGGTGTCCTTTTGATTTATTTTTTTCATTTTCACTGTTAAAAGATATGGTAACAGTATTGTTTATTATTCCAGAGACCCATCACCTTACCTTAGTGGAGGGTGTAGAAATTCATAACCTTTGCACGTTTTTTATGAATTATAAGAGCAATTTTAAATTCTTGTTTAGCTGTAGTATTTCTAATAAATTCAGAAGTATCGAAATTATTATTCAAATTGAGATACTTCTTAAAACATTACTACTTCTACTATTATTTCTACAGATCATTCTTACCAATTTTAACTTTCATTTTCTCAGTGTGAAAAAATATGTTAGCATTTTCTGCGCTGGAGTTAAGTACCTTTATTTCTTATGGTTTTTGAAGTTATTGGATTATTTACTTCATAAATCTTGTCTTAACCTACAGCTAAGCAAATTGCATTATCTGTATTTATATAGAATGTAAGAAGACATACGTAAATGTATTATTATTTGTTTACATAAAATGAAAAAGAGCAGCGTAGGGAAGCAATTGAGGTCTGTACGTGTGTACGTAATACTTAATGCTTTTGTAAATTTTTTATATGATTGTACAATGTACATAGTATAATATGTGTATTTCTCTTTATTTTTGTAAAAATTTTATTCATTTTTTTTTCTGTAAAATTCTTTATCCAAATGGTAATACACGAAGTGTTTTTTGGTAATTGTTTCCTGATTTATTCCTTTCGATGTTTTTGAATAAAATATTTTTTAAATAAAAATTTCAAGAGTTTTAATTTTTGACGTTTATCATTTCCTTCGTACTCATCTTTATGGAGTCATAATTCATGCATTTCGTTCGCATTGTAGTTACCGTATGCCGTTCAATTAAAGCCGTACTGGTAATATCGTGTCGCCGGAGAAGGTGCAATGTTCAGTTCTGTTCATAAAACTCTAATATGGTTTTTATAATAACGAAGGTGAAGAACTTTTTTTTATCGTGTGTATTTTCTTATTTGATTTCTATTCGTGCTCTGCTGAGATATTTTCGAAAGAATATAATAATGGGTATATTAATAAGTATCCAGTTAGCGTTGGAGGAAGGTTTGTTGATCTTTAGTACTTACATAGTAAAATTTGGTACCTGTATAGTTATATATAGTGTATTAGCTTATTTTCATTTTTACATAGGTTATTGAAGAATTTAATATTTTAAGCTAATCGCATTTCAATGCGTATGAATTTAGTAGGTTGGTGGGTAATACTTTGGTGTGAAGCAGTATCGTATTCCTTGTATTAGAAAGAATTGTAGGCTAGGTTCTCTTCTCGAAATATATTAATTTATAATTATTTTTTTCATGTATGAATTTAAGTTGCTAAATGTTTTTGAAAGTGTTTGAAATGCATAAATTCTCTGTGTTCAGAATCCGATGAACTCTGTACACGTTTTTTTAGTAATCTTATTCCACTTATTTCAGATGCCATCTTTGTTATTGAAAAATAAATAATACACTTCGAGGCCTTAAGCACTATGCCTGAAAAATAATGCTCAATAAGTAGGTGATATGTTATTAAAATATGTGCTCAGTAGAAATTCCAAATAAATTTTTAAAGTGTGAAAAAATATTCAATTGAACGTGATGATGACAAAACACGCTTGTATCGACGGTGACAAAAACAAAGTCTGTTAACGAACAGGTTTGGTCGACTTACATGCAATTAAATTTCTATCAAGCGTCGAAAAATAATGAATTTATGTTGGTATATCGTTGAAGTAAAAGTACACCCGGTTTTAATTGGGTAATTAAACGAATTTTTCATGAGATTATCATTCGCGAAAGTATATGTAACAATAATGTGCAGCCGATTTGAAATCAATTCAAATACTTGCTCTCGCTATGCATGGAAAGAAGAGTTTAAGTTTTTTTTTAGTTATCCCACGTATATGGAGAAATTATGTTCTTTTTCGAGGAGGGAAAATTTCTAAATTCTGACATTATTTATCCGATTGCAACCATTAAGTAAAATAAATCTAAAACTGAAATAGCTGTTAATTACATCAACCTACATGTTGCTAATTTCACTCGTTTCATGCGAATAGACTTAATTGTTATCTGAGAAATTGCAATTTAACCTTGATGACACAGTTCATTATGATATTGCATTTTACGGGGTTTTTATGGTGTTCAGTTCATTTTTCGTGACACGATGATGATGTACCAAATAATAGGTACCTATCTATTTCTTTCAATGCAAATGACTGCATGTGTTTGCATGGAAAAAAAATTATGCTAATGCATCTCATGTTGGAAATATTGGAGTGTGTCCACGGTGAAAGATGCAAAGCAGCTTATGGTTGAGATTCACAATTACTTCAACTTTCCAATAAAATGCATGATTATCAGATTATTGATTCGTAGACATTATATTATTGCTATTTTCAACTTTCATTTTCAGTAATCACATAATTATCGCATCTAAAATTCTAAGACCGAATATACCATTTGGCATCATGATACATACGTTTGACAATGTATTCAATCGATGTAGTAATCGAAGTTTGGATTTTTACGCTTCCATATTGTCTAGCAATAATGAGAGTATTTCATCGTCCATCGCGCAAAATTTGTTTTGTAACACTAATCAAGTGATTAATTTACCGGTGAGTTATATCGTAAACCTAGCATTGATAATTCCAGTAGATGATAGATGACTTGTGTATTATATTAAGTACTTATTGGTAATTAATTGAATAAATTTTGCTAGGTACCTATTTCACTTTCTATCGATGATTACGTGTTACATGTTTATGGAATAGATCATATTGGTAAAGAGAGACTTTTTGAATATTCTTTACGATTGAGGTATGAATCAGATTTCGTCTCCGTTGTCTTTCAGACCACTCGTCCGATCTACAGTTCGGATCAAACAGGTATTATACCTTATTTCGGTAAGATTATTGTCAAGATTTTGAAAAAATGTTAATGCAAATGAAAATGTATTTTTCAGTTAGATTTCGAATTCTAGTACTCCAAACCTCATTAATCCCATATAATGATGTAATGGATGTATTCATTTTGGTAGGTAGTCTAGATACTGGCAATAATAGGATTACCATTGATGATTTTATTTTATTGTTTGAATATATTTGACAGGATCCCGATGGAATTATCATGAAACGATGGCTCTCCGTTTATACAAATACTGGCGAGTTTTATTTTTGTCGTAATTACTCGCATTTATTTTCCAAGCTTTATGCGTAAATGAGGTGTGTAATTGCAGGCGTTGCCACATTGAGTTTTAAATTACCGAAATTAGCAAAAAATGGTACATGGAAGATTAAAACCCAAATACATAATCAAATCGATGAAAAATCCATCATTGTCGAAACATACTTTAAACCATTTTTTGAGGTAGGTAGGTAGGTAGGTATGATTACAAAAAATGCTGTAACATGTATGTTTCAAAAACTAATTTTCCGACCAACCTTTTTTCTTTTCAACGGAAATATCGTATCATATTCATATACCTATTGCCGCTAAAAACATATTGCATTTTGACTCAAATTACCAGGTTATTGTATCATCTTTACCGTATGTTGAAGAGTCAGATAATACATTGAAGGCAACCATATGTGGAATGTACGCGACAAAGAAACTTGTTCGAGGAAATGCCACGATAATTTGGTCGGCGAGGAAATTTCGCGAAAACGACAAGTTCTTTGATATTCAAACAGATTACGTTTTTTTAGTACGTATTTCGGGTATAGTTATGTAATTAGTTTACGTGTTCCTTGCATGCATCACTGCCAATACTCGCTTGAAAGACGTTCTCGTATAAATAAATTAGGAAAATGTAATTACTAGAATAGAAAAATTTTGCTAATTTATAAATTTCAAATGGGTTGTTTCAGAAAGAAGTACAATACCAAATACATTTACCTATGGAAGCGCTACGTAAAATATTCAAAACGATTGATGCGGTAGAGGTGAAGATTTTAGTGCATATGACTGAATTCATGAGTGGTGAAACAATGTCCGGGTTTAGTCATTCTAGAATAATAAGCGATGATGTTAAAATCGAATTTTTATCCAAATCACCAATCATTTTTACCCCAGGAATGCCACTATTTGGTTACGTAAGCTAATTTTGTTTCTGGTGATAATTTATGTACCTAATAATACCTACTTAGTGTTTCTATGTGAGACGAAATTTCTAGTTTTACCAAAAATTCAAAATATGAGCAAGTTTCAGTTTTGCGAGGCTTCAGATCTTGATACTTTTGTGAAATATTCTCAACAAATGACATTTTGTTTATTCGAAAAAGGAAGTCAGAAGGTTTTTGATACAGGTGGTATATTTGGTCATGTCAAATTCGATTTGTGATTCAGTTTTACATTTGAATCCATTTAGGTATAGAGATTCAATATTTGAATTTAGACTTTTTAAACGCTTACATCAACTGAGGGTTGTTAATTCTAATTTTCATTCCCCTCTCCTTCGTCCCCGTAAAAAAGTCAATATCAGAATTCAACAAAAAATTGAAAACAGTACCTATAAGGGGTGTTGACAGCACTCTCTAAATTCCAAAAATCTATACTTGACCATACTACATTGTGTTGCCAGATTCGATGAATCTGTAGTCGCCGATTTGTAAATTCCAAGTCGCCCACTTTTTTGCAACGAAAGTAACAATAAGAAACCAATTGCACGATGATTTTCTTGAATTTTTTTTTTTTTTTGAATTGCCCGAATTTTTTCATGTTTTTCAAAAATTATAAGAGAAGCAAACTCATTTTAAGACACCAAAGCCTTTGAGAATGGAAATTGGAATAAGGCTCACTAAAAATAAACTTTTGGTACCTATTTTATTTACTTTTCAGTTCTAGTAGTATTACATTTTTATCAATTTTTTACCTTCAACGGTTCCATCGGTTAAACGCTATGTAAAACTGTTAGGATCAGTTACCAACCATTCAAACTGTAATCTAACAAAATTGCATCTAGGTATCTTGTTTCTTTTCGTACACAGTCGAAGAAATTTGAAAAAAAAAAATTGAAAGAGCACAAATGAGTTGAATTCGATCAGCCCAAAAATCTCATTTTCTTGATAACGTAAAAAGATTCGACTATAATTTTTAAATCAGGAATTATTTTTTTAAATTACTTCAATGAATTTAACCCACCAAGAGACGCATACTATTTTTGTTTCACCATTGGTCGCATCACTGTTTCTCAGACCAACGCATATAATTTTTTGTTTCGTCCATAGTCGCATCACTGTCTCTCAGACCGGTGCCTTTATTTTAATAATTCTGATAAATTCATTTCGATTGCATTACCATTTCTTTGCATTTGAACAAATCAATTTCAAATCACTGAAAAAGAGATTTTTGCGCCGATTGAACCTTAATCACTTCGACGCCCGGTAGTCGACCCCCTTCATGTTTTGAGGCGTTTTCCCTCCTGTCATCACACCACCAACTTCCCGCTGAAAAGAGTCAACAAGTAGAACAGTGTTGCAAAATTGAAATCATTGCTTCTAAAAACTTCTGCACAGTTTGAAAGCGATTTTGAAAAAATTAGCAAATGTAGTACGATCATAAAGTCTCTAATAAGTGAGAGGTTGGAGACAAAATGAGATTGATGTAAACCTTTCTTTTCATGTCTTTTTTTGCGTGAAGTATGCGAAACTTGATCGAGATTTGTCTTTTGTGATCTCATCCCGTCTGAACAGAAACACTAAATCTGATAAATATTTTTATGTATTCTCTATTTGATTTAGGTATCTGTATCGTATGGAGACAATGAAAAAATACCTTTGAAAATGTTAGAAAATTCCATTCTTAAAGTAGAAATCGAATGCGACTCGCCATTCAGCAATGGGAAATATGTATCGGAAATGATCGTAGAAGGGTCTTCTAATGAAAAATCTCCGATGGCGAATTTTACGATGCATTATTAGAAAACAGAATTAGAGAGAAATATTTGGAAAACGGTATTCTGTCGTTTCGATTTGATATCCCAAAATCAGCAGAATTTGTAAATTTGAAGGCTACATTTCGTTTGGATGAAAAAATCAAAGAAAAGACTCTACCAGCAATCAAAAGAGATTCGCCAGGCTCTAAATATATCAATATATGGACTTCGTCGTCCGATTTGAAAGTCGACGATTACGCGATGTTTCATGTGAAGACTAACTTCGTCGTTAATACCTTTCATATTTTAGTGAGTGAGTTAATTTTTTGATTTTATATGTTTTTAAAATGTGAACAAATTTTAAACATTTGAGGAACTGATAGGTGTTATCGAAAGGTATACTTTTGCGAGTGTACGAGCATGAAGCTTCTTCGTCCTCTTTAATCACTTTTTCCATTCCAATATCTAGTGATATGGCTCCGTTATTTCATGTAATCATTTATAGCATATCTAATAACTTCACGATACACAGTGACAGTGTAACAGTACCTGTGGATGGATTTTCTAGATATGAAGTTAGTATGATAAAATTTTTCAAGGATGTATTCATAGGCGTCCTGAGTGAGGATTGGTTATTTATACCTAAAAAACATTTTCAGACCACTTTCGAAGTCAATACAGGAAAAGATTTTCGTAACGAACGTATTGAAGCGTTGGCGAGCGGCGGTGAAGGAGCGTTTATTGGAATTCAAGCCACTCGTTCCATCGTGTATCATATGCAGGGTGGAAATGAAATAACTCGTAGTCGAATGACGAATAATTTTCTCATGTTTGAAAAAAACTTCAAGTTAGTTATTTTTTTATGCATTTTGTGTGTCGTTCATTAATTATTGAAATGTTTTCAAATTATTATTTTTTTGATAGGTCAGTTTCTAAAGTTGACCGAATATCAAGAGATGGCAGTTCAGCTGACGAAAGTGTCTTCTTCCCTACTCATAATTTCGTGCTCGACAGTTGGCATGGTTTTGAAAGGAATTATTTATTTTTCAGAAGTAATTTAATCGACGTAAATTTTGAAGGTACTCTAATGAATCATTCAAAAATCAATTTTTAGTCTATTATTTTTTTTTATAACGTTAATATTTTTCTTCAGTTATTTACACGAATATAATTATGATTTCATTTTTCATGGATTTAATTTTTTATCATATTTTATATAAGTAGTTTGTTATATAATTTTTGTAATAATCGTAATTCATCTCCGGTAAAAATGCACATGATATGTAAAATTTTTTTTTCCTTCTCGGTGAATTTAGATGAATGCAACAATAATAGTAAAACCATTTCATGCACCTTGAAAGACTGCACAAGGATGATGGAAATGTGCAATTTGGATCTTGATTGTGATGCGAATCCTTATGATAAAAACTGTAACTTATTATTTTTTTTAAATTAATGATTAAAGTATAACATACATTTTTAATTTTGTCATTTGTTGAATTATCATTTTTAGGTTTAACTTCTGAAAGTGATAGAAAAGATTATCTGTTGAATAGGATTAGCCGTAATTATGTTAGTAGTGTTTATATTATTTTTATGTAAATAACACGTGAAAAATTCGTAAATTTCGATTACAAATGATAGTAACTAACCAAAAAAATATTTTTGCAGTTTATTTATGACCCAGATGATGGAGATTGGGCATTCCGTGAAATAAAAAAGAACGATCATGTTGGTGTAGAATTTGAATTTATGAACACGCCAGCCACAGGAGATGATTGGTATTTTACTGTATTCAATATGCATATGATTTACGGATTTAGTATGATCGAGATACCTTCAATTGTATGATTATTTATCCCTTTATTATTTCGTAATTATTAGTGTAATCTTTACTTTCGAATTTTTGATAATAGTTTTCAAGCGTTAGACCATTAATGGCTCATGTGATCGGGCCTCACAAGTGTCATAGAGGGGAGCAGCTTGGACTGAAATTGCATCTGCACAATCATGATCAAAATCAAATGTTTGTAATTGTAACTCTTGTTGAATCGAACGAGTATAAGTTCGTGAATGTAGGGATGGTGGTATCGTCAGCAGTTACAATGCTGTTTTAACATCTGGAGAACATCAACTATTAATTTATGTAAGAAAATATTTATTTAAAAAAATAAAATATATTTTAACTCCGTTACGTTAAATTACTATGAAATAAAATTCGCCTTAGATGCCAGCAAAATCTGAAACTGAATTACGTTTTCCTGTTGCCCCTTACGTGGAACGAGGATATGTTGAAATAAAATTTATCATATCTTCTCAAGCTGGTCGAGCACATCTCTCTCACCTAGTCAACGTTATGGTTAGTTTTATATTATCGAATTTGTAAATTGACAGATACACGTGATTAAGCTTATTTTTTATTCTCTAGAGCGAAGGAGTATTAATTAATAGACACACTTCTATAACTCTGGATTTGATAAATCGGGGATTTTCTTTAGATTACTTGGATATCGTAGTAGAAGAAAATCCGTATGTTCCTTATAATGATTGGAGACGATATGTTTATGGAAGTCCTTCAGCAAATTTAACTATATCAAGTATTCGGATAGACTTTACTTTTATATCTATTTTTTTTTTTTTTTGTGATAAAATTTTTAAAATATTTTCTTTTATAGATGATGTCATTGCTCCATTAGATTTTGAGAGTTCCTTCACGATGAATAAATTATTGAAAAGAGAGTCAAAAGGTGCCATTGATTTTGCCTTCGAGTTAAACAGTAATATTTGGATTTTACATTATTTGCGACTCACTAATCAGTTAAATTCGCAAATATTGAAACAAGTATTAAGTGAATGCGGTGCTTTGTATTCCACGATTATCCGTTATTTTAATAAAGAGGGATTTTTTAGCAACTGGGAACCTACATTATCCTATCCTAGTGTGTGGTAAGTTGAATAGTTTGTGGATGTGCTCTAAAGTATTATTAATGCCGGCGCATTCGCATTATTGTAGGTTATCTGCTTGGATAATACGTGTTTTAAAATACACTAACTTTCCTGAGTGGCAATTTATTATTTGGATCGATCCTTATGTTATTAAGAAAACCCTACAATGGCTATTAACTTATCAGGCTGTCGAAGGGTATTTTACTGAAACTAGTGATTATATTAAGAATCCATTTGATGCAAGATTTGTGAATGAGGTAATACTTTCAAAATCATTCTCCATTTTATAGTCCTAATGCACTTCAATTATTATCATTTTTTGATGTGTAGAATTTAACAGAGTATCGTATTGCACTTACTGCTCACGTTCTTATTACTTTAAAAATGGTAGAGGAGTTCGCAGATGGAGAACTGAATTCGCATGTGATGATTTCCATACTAAATGCTCGGAAATATCTGGAGAGAAAGTTACCTTCGATTAAGGATGCGTACTTACTAGCGATGATTTCATATGCCTTTGTGATAACAGATAGTCCGGAAAATTATTATGCATTTAATTTATTGCATAAAAGCTTGAGAGTAGATGAAGGTACTTTCCCGTGTTTTCGAATGTTTCGTGAAAAAAGTTGATATCTTGCTTAGAAACGATATTTTCAGATGGAAATATATTCTGGTCTAAATTACATATACCAAGTAATCCGGTGAAATTGGAAAATCAAAAACCTTATCGCATGCCCAGATTATACCTTGAAGCTAATTCCTATGCAGTTGAAGCTACTTCTTGGGCTTTACTTGTGTATCTGGCTAAAGAAGGGGTTACGCCCCTTGTTGAGAATATCGTAAAATGGTTAATTTCCATGCGAATGCTTAATTATGGTTTCGTATCTCTTGTTGTAGGTACAAAAATCGTAATTTATTGTATATATTGTGCTTAGAGGTATCTGTATTGATTTGTTTACATAACATTCATTTTCCAGGATACCGCTGTAGCCTACCAGGCATTAACAGAATATGCTTTTCGATCACGGTTTGTAGACCTGACAAATATTTATGTCACAGTGGAAATGATGGCTTTGAATGTTACCACATATCATTTACGTATCGCTAACAAATCTGCGACTATTTCTCATCTAGAGGTACACCGTTGGATTTATTTTAAATGTAAAATAACGATTGGTCGTGTGTATATGCTAGTGATTGATAGGTGCCATTTGTGTGGGGACACGTAAACATTGCTGGAAAAGGAGCGGGTATTGCATATGTTCAGATGGATGTTGATTATGGAGTAGATCATACCCATTTAGTTGATAAGCCTCAGTTACCAAGTTTTGAACTTAATATTACCGAGTACTATTCAAGATATCGTAACAAATCGATGATAACGATTGAAAGTTGCTTAAGGTCAAAATTTTATGATTTTTTTTTCTTGTGTGTTACTCTTTGCTGGACGTGCTTAAAAGATTAGTTTAAAATATAATGATTAGCATATAAATTTTTGAAACAGGTATGTTCGAGAATCTCCGGCTAAAAGTGGTGCTGCTATACTAGAAATCCAAATTCCCACCGGTTATTTCTTATTGGAAACACAAGCTAATGAAATTGTTAGTCGTAAATCGCATCCAACTTTGAGAGATGTTCGCTCGACGGAAGAAAAAACTGTTTGGTTTTTTGATTTTGTTAGTACTTACCTGAAATAATTATTTCGAGGAAAATATTCAATTGCTCTGGCTAAAGAACTTTCATGTTACAGCTCGACCATGATATGCATTGCTTCAATCACACTATCAAACGTTGGTATCCCGTAGGAAATATGACTCGATGTCGTCAGGCTCTTCTGTATGAACTCACGGCCAGAGGTTGGAAATATTTTTATTTTTTGCTGCTTCTGTGATTGATAAAATAAAAAAATTTAATGTTTCTTTTGTTTTAGAACATTTTACTCAAGTATTAATAGATTCTACAGCATTGTACACATTGAGTATCTGCGAAGTTTGTGGATCCTTTCAGTGTCCTTACTGTCCTTATTATAACAGATCCATGGAATCGGCCAGATTTTTCAAAGTGTTGTTATTGATACCAGCTATATTTATAATGATGTTTAATTGCAATAATTAAATACACGCAACAGTGATTTTCTTATGATAAATAAGTTGATTTCTTTCACCTATGATTTTCCTACTGAATTAAGAATGCATTGACTCTGCGCAGTAAACTTTTATACAGACAGTTGTGATTTTAAAAAGGAAAATATTTTTGTTCCGAGTACCTGACTACAAAATTGTAATGTTGGGGCTTCTTAACATACGTAAAATTTTCTTTATTTATATTTCATGTAATAATTTTCAATTAAAAAAATATACCTACTGGAGATGTAAAAATCTTGATACTTATTTGTGGATACCTAGTAATTAAGTCGGCTGGAAAAATTTATGGTTTTACTTTTCAAGCAATGATGATAGGTTACATGACACATAACATCGAATATATAATTTTTATTACAATTTGAGTTTTTAATGTGCGCAGATTGGAATCCATTGCAACGCTAATGTATTAATTTTATATTAGCTTCCTTTCATTTATTTGAAAGATCTGCGACAAGCTATAAAAAAGGACAACAAAAAATACATATGATTATGCAGTGTTTGATAAAGTATACTTTGAATGGTGTTGGTTTTTTATATAGGCTTGGCGAAACCCACCGGTGAAACCCGATGGGTGAAAGTTCCACCATCCTTGTTTTTATACTATTTCAAGAAATAAGTGGTAAAAAAAAATTCGAAAAAATTTTACGTGGAAAGGTAGCGTAACAATCTCATTTCATGCTAAAAGAAGAAAAAAACATCGGCGACACTGTTAAAATGAAATAAAATTCAAAATAATGGTTGATAAAAGTAAGTATTTGTACTCAGTGTATTTTTTCCATCAGAAATCTCATATTTTTTTACAATTTCAACTACAAAATTTAGAAAAAATTACATTGTATGATTCAAGGTAGAGAAACCATATAAAACTAAGCACAGAACATAATGCCTTGGTCTCAATTCTCCAAGTACAGTATGAGCAAAGATGTTTGATGGTAAAAAATAATAAACTAAAAGCCAGTTCTATTCAATACTAAAGTACATAAGAACTTATAAGAATAGCAAGTTTTATTTTTCACCATTACCTATGTATCTGTACTCAAAATTCGCTTAGAGTTATAGAATTGGGACTGAACGCAAATGTTCTACATTTAATTTTTTATTGTTTATTCTCAGATCATACGATGCAGTTTTTTCTGAGTGAAATTATAAAAAAATATGAGATTTCTTAGGTGAGAAACACAAAGTGTACAAATACTATTATCACCATTTTTTTTATTTTTTTTTATTTTAGCAGTATCGCGAATGTATTTTTTCTTTTTCTTCCATGAAATGTGGTTGTTAGTCTTCCCTTTACTAGGGTTGGCGGAACTTTCAGGACCGAGCCGGAGAAAATCATGTATATGGGCGCCCATGACATAACTGTAAAATCCCTCCCCCTCGAAAAAGAAATGAAAAATTGTTGATACTTTTAGGTAATAAAAAATAGCAGCATGAGTTTGAGGATATTATTTATTAATGCAAAATGCAAAGAAACGTAAAAAAAATGAATTTCTTAAATTAGAAATAAGTAGGGAGCCTATGTGATGAAAAAAAAAATGCTGATTAGTAAAATGAGAATATATATATTTCTTTGTAAGTAAAAATTTTGGGTGTATTTTATGGGATTTTTCAGTATTTTTAGAATTACACTCGTTATATTTTTGGTTTTGCGGCCACTAAAACAAATACTAACGGCGAGCCACCCGGGGTTTCCCCGGTACCCCGATGGGTTCCGCCAAGCCTGCCCTTTACCACTTATAATTTATTGACCCCTTACTCCTTAAAGTAATACAAAAAACCAACAAAATTCAAGGTGTACGAATATATTTGTTATGTTAATAAATTAATGATGATGGTCAAGCTTCCATGTAGATTCTTCGTGGAGTATAAATTCACCTGTCCAAGTTGAGAATTTTCGGTTTCTTGGAAACTCCATTCCACGTTGAAAAAAAGAGAAATCCTTAAAGCATTCTTTACAGTGTGGTACAATGGTGTCGTCGTTTTCGAAGAATTTATTTGTGAAGACAAATGATCATAATGTTCATTTCTTTGTTCATTTTCCTTTTTTTTACCCATAAAGTACCCTGGCGCCAGGTTACGATGTTCTAAAAAACAAAAGCAAAAAGCGTTTCCAAATCAGAATCGAAAATGTAAATACCTACTCAAATAACGTAATTTACTAGTACTCTAGCAACAATTTACCACAAGAATTACCAGTTTTCATTCATCTTCTCGCATCTTCCAATGAAATTTCGAAGAAAAAAAAGGGAGGGGATTCGCTTAGCATACCAACCTAGAGTACAAACGAGTTTGAAATATTTGCTCGTCTCGTGATACCAGCGTGTTATAGGTCTTTTTTTTCAAGCGTTTCTGCAACTTGCCTTTCTCTTCAACGTTGTGAATAATATTATAATTGACCAAATTTATCGTTCTCTTTTTCAAAAAAAGTAGTTCCATCTTAAATTTCTAAATTTTCGGTTACTATAACTTTGATCGTTGATTAACCTAATTTGTGGCAATTATCGTCAAAAAGTACGGTGTTTTTTGTATAAAAATACAATCGTTGGTGGTAATCGAAAATATAACATTACCGTCGAACTTGCATGCCGTAGTTCTTTTCCCACTAAAACGCAGCTGAACATGTCTTATGATAAAAGGTAAGATATTATTTTCTAATTTTTTCCGTATAAACGCGTTAAAATTTAGTGCAATCGTTTTTATCGGTTTTATTTAACGTGAAAATATTCAAAACATCTATCCTGTTTGTTTATAAACGTAAATATTTTGAATAATATGTGAATATAGTTGACGCCAACATGGCGTGTTCTATCGGCATGTGATTTTGAGTTTTATTTCGACAGTATCGAGTTAGTTTGTATTGATAACTATTTTCGCGTATAAATATCAATTCTATATCAAAAATGTGATTAATATCAATCATCTACAATCATTGTATTCGTGTTGGTGATGTGTACTGGTGAAAGATTATATGGTATCTTGGGCTCATTTCTAGAAATTAGTTTAACCGGATGTAAATGAGTGTAATACGTTTCGATGTTGAATTTACTCCTTTTCTTAATAATTTGGATGATCCCTGTGATTCAAATTCAGTCTGCGGTTGAAGCGGCGCTGTATGTGAGAATCACTCGGTGACTCAGCATTCAGGTATTTCGCTTCCGTTTCGAAGCATCGGATTATTCTTTGAATGAGCCTAAGTACTAGTTTCCATTAATACTTTTTATTCGAATGAAAAGCGGCGCAAATGTTTATTCGTTTCTTCGATATCTCGCTTTGTTTAAATTGTCGGGTGTGAGACACGAGAAAACACGTGTTGTCGGTGTACTCTACTCAATCGATTAATCATTGATACTACTGTAATGTAAATTAACGACGATGAAAATTACAGAAACGAAGAGTGGAGTGACCCGAAAAATGGCCCGCCAACCGATCGGGATCATTACGACGGCCCTCCCGGCATGGAAGGTGGATGGAATCATCCAATCCAACTGGGATGAGGTAAATATAAATTTGACTAGAATTTTCCAACGAATTCGTTCGCTGAACTAACCAAATGTAATATTTTCAGGCAGTGGAAAGTTTCGATGAAATGAACCTCAAGCAGGAACTGCTCCGAGGTATATACGCATATGGTTTCGAAAAACCCTCTGCTATCCAACAACGCGCGATTATACCTTGCGTTAAAGGGCACGATGTTATAGCTCAAGCTCAGTCAGGTATGTACCATTTGCCCTAATCTCTCGACCTCGTCGTAGCTCTTTGAATCCAACCATATTATTGCACAGGTACTGGTAAAACCGCTACGTTTTCTATTTCAATTTTGCAACAAATTGATCCGTCTTTAAACGAATGCCAAGCTTTGATTTTGGCGCCAACTCGTGAACTTGCGCAGCAGGTAAAATGATCGTCACTTTAACTCCTAGTTCAAGTTACAGTTCACACTGATACATTGATTTTTAATCAAACAGACGCAAAAAGTCGTCTTGGCTTTGGGCGATTTTATGGAAAACTGCAAATGTCACGCTTGTATTGGTGGAACCAATATTCGCGAAGATATGCGACGCTTAGAGGAAGGTGCGCAAGTGGTCGTAGGAACTCCTGGACGTGTGTATGATATGATTATTCGTAAATCTCTAAGTAAGTATTAAGAGCCTTTTATAAGCTGTATTTTACCTCTCGTCGTATGACTTCTTAATGGTATCTTTTTCGCGTATAGAAATTGATCACATTAAAGTATTTGTACTGGATGAAGCCGACGAGATGTTATCTCGAGGATTCAAAGAACAAATTCATCAAGTGTTCCAACACTTACCTCAGGATGTACAAGTTATTTTGCTTTCGGCCACGATGCCGCAAGATGTACTAGAAGTTAGCAAGCAATTTATGCGCAATCCCGTACAAATTTTAGTAAAAAAAGAGGAATTAACTCTGGAAGGTGAGCTCATTTGTATAGAATTATTTTAATCGTCACCTTTTGGAAGCTCATCACGCCGTTGTTTTCAGGTATTAAACAATTCTACGTTTTCGTGGAAAAAGAAGAATGGAAGTTAGATACGTTGTGTGATTTATATGATACGTTGAGTATCACCCAGGCTGTAATATTTTGTAATACTAGGCGTAAGGTCGACTGGCTTACGGATAAAATGACTAAGAATGACCATACGGTATCGTCCATGGTATGTATAACCTTTCATTCAGTTCTTTCATACGAGTATTTTAATTCTTCAGCTTTACAATGCCGCCAATTATCTATGTTTATTATTTTGTCGATTCATTGTTGCGAATTTATTTTGATTTTGTAACTTTGGTCGTAATCCATGTTTGGATGATTCGTGTTGTGTTTATACTTGATGGCTGAATGACGAGGTTTCGAAACACGTGTCATTTGCCGCCATCACCTTTCCCCCCCACCCTTTTAGACCATTTTTAAAAATCACGAACACAGACTGATCTTGACAGTGAAATGCATTATACGTGCATATTGATTGTTTAGATGGTTATATTTGAGTACTTCAATGGAACCGTATAATGAAAAACTATGTATGGTAATTATTCGTTGTGGGAATAAAGTCACGACAAAGGAATTATTAATCCTTGTATTTTAACTGAACTTTCATTTATTTCCAACACGAGAGCGATTGATAAAACTGATATCTTTATTGAAATTTAATACCTATGATTAAATTGTTATTTCTTCTCGTTTCGGTTTCTCGCTATTTTCCACTGAATAGTTATCTTGTTTAATGCTGATCATGAGTTTATCGTGTTCGCTAGACGAACAAGTAAGTAAATTCTTTGTTCGTGTCTTATCACAGTTTTTTTTTTTTTTTTTTTTTTTGAAAAAGAGGTGATTTAGACTCCAGCGTGCACGTGGATGTAAAATCACAATGAATGGAATTTGTGTGATTTTGAAATTTTATCATTTGCCATGTCTGGATTCAAAAGCGTTATTTAGTAGATAAGATTTTTATTTTAGGTCGCTCGGCAACTAGGGTCTCTCGGTGATAATCTCGTAGTTTTTATCTGGAGTTGGGATATCGACGTAGTAACGCCTAGGATGTTGAGTGATTAGATCTTTTTATTGGTAAAATTGTGAAGGAAATTTTTCTTCATTTGTTTTTCTACTAGTAGTATATCAGAAGTCCCAATGAACGATTGTCGAACATAGCTCGCAATTTGGGAAGAAGATCCAAATTCTCTTCTCAGAAATAAATTTTTTTTTTGTTCAAATTCTTTACGATTTGATTTTTGAAATTTCTGTATAAGCGTGAACGGCTTCAATTAAAGGTCGTTTAATCGAATTAGTGACATAAAGGTGGTTCTATACCTATTACGAGTTGAGGATGCAATTTTGCAGCCATCATCCCAACAAAATTTTTAAAGAGTTTTTTAGATGGTATAAACGAATAATTCTGAATATTGTTGCCACCTGTTACTTACTATTTGTAGCTAATGTAAAGACGCTCGTACACAGTAATTATTAATTAATAACATGTTGAAATGTCGTTGAAAAAAAGCATGAAATTTTACGTTCTGTAATCTTCATTTTAAGGATTTTTCTGAATTTAATCAACAAGAATGGATGATTTTTGGAAATAGTTGATGAAACTGTGCTTAAGATTAACATGGAACGTGTATTTTTTTCAGAAGTTGAATAATTTAGTCCTTGAATTGATTATCAAGTTATTCCAAATTGAAATATGAAATTGAAAAAAAAAACTCCTTGGTGATCTTGAGTACAGTTTTATTAATAACATGTCCGAAAATCGTGCATTTCAATTCATTAGATGTCGAGTAATCCTTGAAATGAGATTTAAAAATGTAGACTGTCATGCTTTCTTTCAACATCATTATTTATATGCTGAAGATAAGGATGGAGAACTTCGGATTTTTGCAAGTAGCGAAGGGGAGATGAGTCATTCAAGTTACTGCATGACGTCAGAACGATATAATATGAATTTCACCTCCCTGATTCAATTTTACTCAAACATCCTTCCCTCCAGAAAAATCAAGTCTCGAGTTTTCGAAAATTTTCAAAAAAAAAAATTCCGAAGTATAAATTTTTTCCTTCACAAGGACATATTTTTTGTCCAAAGATTGAAAACAATTTGTATATCAATTTTTTTTCTTTTCAATTTAGTCGGTGTAAACGTGTTGATATTTTTAGCCGAATTTCTGAAGGACATGAAGGCTATTACAGCCTACTTGATTTGGGAAGGGTTGGTCGGGGGAGGTTGGAGTCGTCAAATCTTGGCTTTTTTTTTCAAGAAGCGAAAATTTTCGTTCGTTTTTAAAAATGAACAACAAATTGTTAATTTATTAGTCGTATGCACAGTACAAGCTGAATTCAGTCATTTTCGAATTACATAGGCAAGATACGTTCGATTTTAGTTCCACAGGGTTTCTTAAAATTCTGAGCAACGGTTCTGTCATCTTTCAAAAAAGATATCTTTCAATAAAATATTTTAAAATTCGTTAGATATTGAGCACTTCGAATGGTATTAAAATATGTGAACTTGGACAATGGCCTTGAATAAATATTATAAAAATTTTCATAAGCAAAAAAAAATTTAAGTGGTGACGCATTGAGGTTTGATAATGGATATTTTCGGTAAATTAAAGAAGAATGTTATCAGTCTTCTTGCTTCTTCTTTCACGAAGTTATAAATCATACCAAATGTGTGCCGAAATTGCTTTTATTTTTTTTTAATGAACTAATTTTTCTACCTGTAACTAAGCGAGTTTTTCAATTGGAAACGCGATTCGCACATTTTTTAAGCGCTGGTTTTTCTTCATCGGAGCGCTAACCTTAAATTTTTGGACTCTTACCTCACAGTATAATACCGATTCTAATTCTTCACTACGGAGCAGCTCTCAAGCTCGACTCCAAAACTTGAACTCTACCTCGTGACTCATATTCTATCTTTATTACTGATGTAAGGCACTTCAAAGGTGAATGAACTCCTTCATCTTTAGTTGTTTTGCCTTCGAGTGTGTTGATGTTATATTCTTTCATACATGCTAAGAAATTTGATAAAATAGGAACTTTCTTGAATATCGAGATTTTTGGGTAATTTGCGATGAAACTTGGAGAAGTGCGATAGCACGAAATCAACAAAGACATTATTTCGGTCTGATCGCGGTTACGATCATTCCTCCTTCAATCGATAATTACGTACGAAAAAATGATGACATTCGAACGTTCGCGCTATCGAATTATGAAAAACAGCGCTTTCATAGAAGAATTAACTTACGGTTCGATTATACAAAAATGTTATTTTTAACCTACTTGAAGGTAAAATTTTGGCGAAAAATTGCGAAATTCCTCAATATGATGACTGGTTGTGGTTTCACCTATCTTTAGATTTCCCTAAGTAAAGTCGAAGTCTCTTCGTAATGTAGTAATTTTGTAGTCACCCCCCCCCAACTTTGACTCCTGAAGGTTTTTTCTCGATTTCAAGACACTTTAATTATTTTTTCGATTTCTCCTCAAGCTTGAGTTATTTCTCAGAATTTTTTTCTCCAGATGTCTAAAAAGGTTCTGGATGTTACCTGTTTTTTGACTCTAAGTAGATTTATCATATTTCCCCTAGATTCTGGAGCAATCTCAAGTTCGAGCCGCCCCCCCTCCCCATCCCTTGTGTACGAAGCGTTTTCCAAGCTTGCTGCAGACATTTGTGGCCTGCCTGTAAATGGTCGTTTCAACTAGATAGAATAGATTTACCTAACTAAGAGAGCTGTAGAAGTAATGATTTATTTTTTTGCTCGCGACAGCACGGCGATATGGACCAGAAGGAAAGAGAAAAAATTATGAAGCATTTTAGAACGGGCTCGAGTCGAGTTTTGATTACTACCGACCTGCTAGCCAGAGGTATCGATGTCCAACAAGTATCGTTGGTTATCAACTACGATCTTCCCTCGAATCGTGAAAATTATATCCACAGGTAAGCTGAGCCTCAGGTGAACGCCAACGAGGTGGATGGGCAGTCTCGGAACTAATCTTACGACGTGATTTGTTTTTGTTTTTTTTACGTAGAATCGGACGTGGTGGTCGTTTCGGACGTAAAGGTGTTGCTATTAATTTCGTAACAACCGAAGATAAACGTACGTTGAGTGATATTGAACAGTTTTACAACACTCATATTGCGGAGATGCCGAAAACCGTTGCCGACTTACTTTGAAAAGTACGAGTCAACTTGTTTAAATTGTGCTGTCAAAAAGCAAAGCAAACAAAAACTCTTGACTATTTATTTTGTTCGTGTCCTTTGAATTTAATAAAATTATTAATATAAATTGCGGTTATATTAATTTAATAGAAAAAGAAACTGTTCAACTGATACGCTGTCGAAGGCGTAAGTTCTGAAACGATTTGCATTAAAAGCGCGTTCTTTTAACGAATATATTGAAGTTATTTAGTAATTATTTTCGTTTGTACGATTTAATAATTGGTTTATTTCCATATTTTTTCTTTTTCTTTATAGAAGTACGTATATATTATATTTAAAAATCTGGTATTAGTTTTATATTCATTTTTACTATAAGGTATTTTTAGATTATACATTTCTTTTTTTTTTAAAAACATTCTATTTGATATAATATTTAATTGTGAATGGTGAAACAGTGTTTAATAGATTTGCGGGAAGGTAGTGGCGAGCATCTGTGCGTCGAGCGCAGTTTGCTCTCGCGCTGTTCCACGTTCGATGTGTTTTCATAGCAACGTTTACCGTTTGTATATATATTGCTTGTTTATTACAAAATGTACAATAGTGCATTTCGGTGATGATTTACTCTGGAAACGTAGATTAGTAAATCGTAACGTAAATTCATTTGATAATCGATATGTTTATTTTCATAGATCTGTTGTAGGTTTATGGAGAGGTTATTTTATTCCAAATAGATGTAGAAGGAAAATTGACTCGTTTTCCAGTTTAAAACTGTTCTTATTATTTGTGTCTTCAATTTTTTTTTTCTTTATATTTTTTTCCTCTGTTAATATTAACGCTTGGATGGATGTGTTCCTCGGAATTTGTTGGAAAAACGCGCGAATTTTTCAAGCGAAATTTTTACGATTTTTTTGGAATAATGAAATTATATAAAGGGTAGTTCTATTAGGGTTCCGGTTTTCAATATGTAATTTTTTAATGTAATAGTATTTTAACATAATTCTGCAACTTTGTTTTTGTGTCTTCATTCTATACTTAACCGTTAATTTTTATCTACTGTTCATATTTAATAAAATGTAAAAGTACTATTTGGAAATTTTTTATAAGTATTAATCGACGTTAAAACACTAATTTCGGTCGGTTGATCTTTTACTTGCGACTTTCACTTTCTAAATCGGATTTTATTAGTGTACCGAATTTAGCTGTTAATTATATTATTAACATATTGCATATCAGAATGAGAATGGCTTTTGCTTATATAAGGGTGCTTGCGAGCTAGGTGTACACGCGCATGTTGGCGTGTTAATGTTGGAATGTTGCATGGATTTAGCGAGGAAAGTTGATGTTGTATATTATATTATACATTTCATGTTGATGTACGTATATAGGCGAAACTAAGGAATTAATGAGATGATAATTGTATTTTGTGTACTTTAATTGTCTACTTGAAATTGTAAAGAGTAATAGGCCTTGAAAAAAAATGTATTTTTGGAGTAAACGCTAAAGCTAAGTTCTATGTAAAAATAGGGCTGTCGCAATGTGCAAATCAGAACGTTACGCCAATTGTCAATGTAACAGCCTACAGTGATGACACTGATATCCTTAACGACCTTTATCTCATATTGGATATAAAGAAGTGTAAAGGTGTGGCGATTTTGTATTCTTGTTGATAACTTGTGAAACGCCTGATGAAGTTCAAATTTCAGTAGTTTTGAAGTTGATTTTTGTGAACTATATCTGTAGATAACAGATATAACCATTGACCAGTGACGAATGATTGATGTTGATAGTTGAATATTCGTAATTTTTCTGAGTAGTTGATTCATAACTGGTAAATACATTGTGAGTAATTCCATTTTATTTATCGTCTTTCCACGTTCCTCGGTTTTTCTTGCACGTCATTAATGATTATTTGTTAGTTGAACGTTGAACTGCAGAATTTGGAGGAAATATTAAACGTCTTAGTTATTTATATTGCAGTGTAAATGAATCGTTCGAGAACGTTTATCATTGACTTCAATTTTTTCGTTGAACTGTTCGGTATTATTGAGCCTTGAAGTAATCACTCTTAGTTTTAAGTTTTTGTAATCCAGAGTTAAAGTTGATTCCTACCATCGTTATTTTATTCAATACAATTTTAGGAGGTGTCTCCAAGTTGGGGCTTAAGAACTTCAGTAAAATTAATAAATTATTTGACTTCTTAAGTATTCTCGAAAATTTGGAAGTATTTCATAAACTAAAAGAGATGAGAAAAATTATTCTTATTGTTACAATAATCTGATTATTAAAAGGAATACTGCGTATTTTAATTGAGAAAAAAAATGAAAAGTTATATGTAATTGAAATTAATCGACCTTTTCAATCATATAATTTATTTAAAATATAAAATAAAATGAAGCCAGCATGCAATTTATGATACATCTCTGTGAAAAATGAAAAAACATACCTTATTCTAAGAAAACAGTGAATAAAATTATAGTATTCTCTGAAAATGTCATTGGTAACTTGTTAGGCTTGTATACTTTGATAGTAAGACTTCGCCTCCAATTGGCAATGCGTGAAATCATTTCATATTTAGTCCCGGAACAGGGACATATGAATGGCGGAGCTCCCCCTCCCTCCTCCCAGTTACTTTTCGGAGTTCGTAAACATTTTCAAAATACCTTAAAACCTTGCACAGGTCTCAAAAATTGACAAAGTAGAGTAAAACACTAAAATTTATTAACCAAGTATTTGGAAGAAAGTTTATAAAATGTGAAAAAAACTTTGGTCCTCAAGCTTTCTATTTTTTGCTAATATTTGAATAGTTTAACTTTTGGTAGGTTTTACTTGAGTATCTTCACCTCTCGTAGAATGATGTTCGCCCAAAAGTAATTCATTTCGCAAATTAAAAGAGTAATATGAAAAATGACATTGCATCATCCTGTAAGTAAAGAAGAATTGTAGGTATATGTAAAATTGAAGATGTTTCATCTCCGGTTTTGTACGAGTATCATAAGAAATATTATTCAGAATTGCACCAAGTGTTAAAATTTGTAGCATAATATATTTAAAAAGTACTGATTTTCTATTGCGATGAAAATTTTCTTTTTTGCGGTTTATGTACGTAGGTACATAATGAAATGAAAAAAAGGAAAAATTTGGTGTCCGTATCGTTTTGTTGTTGCTATTTAAGCCATTATGAAAGACTAACGAAAACGATATTATAGCTAGATTTCTTTCTATTTTTTGTTGAACCAAAAAGGATAAAAAGTTATAGTTGATAAAATTGCGTAATATTAGTTGGTAATTGTTTGGTAATCTACAACCCTCCTTTTAAAGAATGCGTTGGGCCCTTCGCTATATTCTTAGCCCGGAATCTCCATTTTATTTATCGAATTCATCTTAAAAAATACGCCGTATATCTTCAAACTAGGCAATAACTTCAACTCCAATCATGAAAAAAATTCAAAAAAGAACGAATAATGCCTTCCTTTCACTAATCACCTACCAAACACCGTTTCAAGTAGGTAACCACAATGGTGTTTTGTTTCGGTGTTTTCGATATGTTGGCAGCATTGTATGTGATTTCGAAAGAAATAGTTCCTCATACAACAAGACACCGAGTTCATTCGTACTGTACGAAATTCGTAGAAGATTGTAGTAGAATTTGTCGTTGTTGATTTACCGCCAGTTGAAAGTTCTTACATCTACTCGTTATTTAGTCGTTTCGCGATAACGTCCGTATAATAATTCATCCGAATAGTTATTCTTATTATGCGGTATTTATATTGATTATTAGTGAATTTCGAACGTAAGCGTATATTTCATTGTTTCCCCGTTGATTAGCGGATTAGTGCTAAGTGCGGTTTGCTGCTATCGGTGCTGTGCGTTGCAAGTGGCCGTTTTTCTATTATAAATTAATTTAATTTAATTAATTAAACATGAGTTGGCAAGATTACGTTGACAGACAACTATTAGCCTCCAGATGCGTTACAAAAGCCGCTATAGCCGGATTAGATGGAAACGTTTGGGCTAAATCCGAAGGATTCAATGTGAGTATCTGGTTACCGGTATGCACTTTTAGAAATAGCGATGCAGTTTAGGTATTCGCAATGGTTACCGTCGGTGTGAAGTGTTTCGAATTGAGTTGCGTGCGAATTATTCGCAAAATGCGCCGGCTGACGTAATTATAATCGAATTTTTCCTCTCATACGTTTTTACATCGAGTCAGAATGAAGCACGTTGCATACTGTGTAAAGAATCAAATTTCATCGTGTATACGAGGATATATATTGTATATTCTACGTTCGTGAATTTCGTCTTATAATTTATTTTGAAATTAGTACGTATTGGTGTTACGTACAAAACTCATTCACAAAGGTGTTTCAGCGTATACATTTTCCTAGGCTTGTGTTTGATCACAGAAGGTTGTTGGAACTATAGTAAAACACGAATGAGAATAATGAACGTATAAACGATCGTTGTTCGATTGCGCAATGGAAATACTCCATAATGGTCTCCATTAGTGGTGGAATTTAAATTGAATTTTCAACAATAATATTTAGCACATTCATTATGAAAACTTAGGTAAACATTACGCGCGTGAAATACTCAACGAATTGTTCCGATTTATTGCGAATTTCTTTCAGTAACGTATCGAAAGAGTTAATGGGAAATGTTGGAATGCCGGTATGCGTACAGTGTATTGTGAGAAAAAGTGAAAAAAAGTTCACTTTTGTTAACGATAAAGAAAGGAGTGAATGAGACGCTCTTTAATTAACGGGAGGGACAGTAATGAAGAATCAACCTTGGCACACTGTGCAACCGCTCATGTAAGATTATGTCGGTCTCCGTATCGCTTACAACAGCCGTAGGTTGAGAGTAATGTAGGTCATTATTACCTCAGTACCGACTGTCACTTGTTACTCGGTCGTTATTTTGAATATTAATTGCAAGTTTTAAGCGTCTCTGTGTTTTCAAATCATCGCATTTGGAAAGTAAGAGGAAAATTTTTTCTCAATGTACGTTTACTTTCGTAATTTTTTCCTCGAAAAAGGAATTAAGAAATTAATTTCCTCGTATTCGGTTATTTTTCCTGGTAATGAATTCCCTTTTATCAGCTGATTGCCGTTCTGTACGATATCATCGAAACGAATCAGAAATGGGAAAATTTTCGTATCCAATAAGACGCAGTAATTCCTTTTTCCAAGAGTACTGTTATCGTGTTTTATTATCGATTACGCCAAGTTTATTGACCTTGTCTGCCGTACGAACGGCCATCGGTAACCCTGACGACTTTGTTCTTGAAAACTTGGACGAATATTTCATTTCATGTTTCTTTTTCCGATAAATCATTTGCTTATCATTATTATTCCTTGGAGTAACTTTTACTAATGATCGAATCTTGTGCATTATTGCCATATGAGGAAGAAATTGAAAGATGAACAAGTTTTCCATCATGCTATAAATTGTTTCAAAATAAATATTAATATTTCGAAGCTAAATTTGATTTTTCGCTTCATGATGAGATACGATGATCTGATGAAATGTTGAACTTGAGATCATGTTGTAATAAATGGTTTATTGTAATATTTTCTACTTAGTTGAAATTGAAAGAAACTAGATTGTTTGAAATATTTTTCCTCTTTGTGTCTTAATTTCACTTTTTTTTTTTTGCAATATAAAAAAATGTTGATAACGATTTTTGAGAAAAAGAACTGCACTTTTTACTTATTTTGGAATGGAATGAATACGAACACTTTCTTCTTAATTGTGACCGCCAAAACAAGTTCATTTGGGATTTTTTTAATTGGAAGAAAAAATGAAGAAATTCATCACTTTTTATTTCTTTATGAGGAAGGACGTGTTTGCAAAAATTCCTTTTACCTGAGTTTTTAATAAAAATGGCAGCTATTACAGCCCACCTCATTTGTGAAGGAGATGTCGGTGAGAGGGAGCTTCAAATTTTGGCGTTTCAGGCATGTCAAAATTTTTGGTGTGTGACATTCCCTCCCCCCTCGCGCAGCACCGGCGGGTATTGATGAAAATCGCTCAAAATTTGATGAGAGATTCTTCTTGAATATGCGATAAAATGGCTTTTTTGTTTTTTTTGTACACTTCAATATGGCGACTCACTCAGATTTTGAGGGTAACTGGAGTAGGGCTAAATAGCTCAAATTTTTCTTTTTTGATCTCATATGAAAAAGTAAGTCCCGGACACCAACATATCCAAATTTCACCTTGCTACATACATTTAAAGGGGAGTTGGAGCAAAAAATGGCGTTTTGAGAAAGTTTTGAGTCTCGAAATTTTTTGAATCTTGCATATCTCCTCACCAAATTAGGCTAGAAAGGAAATTGGTGTATGGGGTTAGCTGGTAACCAAAATACGAATTCTTGAATTTGAGTCGAAATGGATACAAAATGGCGGATTATCGAAATTTGAGTACAACTTGAGAAGCCTCAAATTAGTGAAAATGTGATTAACATGAACTCAGAGGATTATTGGGAGATGGCAGGTATTCGGTATCCCCAATTCATTTCCATGCATTGTGTTGGAAGGTAGAAGGAAGGGTTATTGACCTTGAAATGTGGTGTGGGGGGGTACACACGAGAGGGCGAAAATTTTTTATTGCGATATCATGTGATGAAATGCTATACAGGTATTTTTAGTAGCATAGTCTCAGTAATAGGCAATAGATAAGTTTTTGCTGACATCGTGATGTTCTGACTATGAAAGTAGGATGAAAAAAAAGATCTAATTTCATCATTTATTTCGAAGTTCCGAAAAGCAGATTCGCTGGAAATGATAGAAATCCTTATTTTTGAATAAGAAGGAAGTAGTAGCTTCTGAAAATCATTGTTTTTGGAAAAAATCACGTACAAGATTGTAAAAATGAACCTATTTCCTAGTTTAAATTTAAATATAAATAAAATTGCAAGTTTGATGAAAAGTGAACGGCGTTTAGGATTTTGAAACGGAATGGAAGTGAATTGAAGAGTTGATGCAGTAGATCCCTGATTATTTGACACCATATTTTCTGACGATCTTCCGGGCTGCTGTAATGTATGTTGAAAACCAGTTTATGTGCAACGATGTACGAATTTATAACAATTTTATCGAAGTATTATCTGTCAAAAGTAGTTTGAGACTTTTTGACAGCGCGAGGTTTGGCAACAATTACACAGGTTTCTCAAAATATACATTCTATTGTAAAGTAGGTTGACATGTTGATACGTACTTTTTTTTTGTCAATATCTATCCTTTCTCATCGAATTTGCCAGTAAATTTAAGAACTATTAATCGTAAAAATTGTTGAAAATGAGTTATCATTCTAAACATTGAAAAAAAAAAAATGATAATACAATTTTTTGAGATTTCACTATTTTGATTAAGGCGTTATTTTAAATTTTAAACGCATTTTGGGAACTTATGAAATCGTGAGAATTGTCACGCTTTTTGCCTAACTTTGCGCTGTCATAAATTGTCTCAAGCTATTTTTGACAGACAATATATGGGCAACATTTCTTTGATCATCATTGCTTCGTAGGAAGAAAAAATGATTTATGCTATTCAAATCTGTTGAAATCTTTTTATCTGTATATATATAATATAATTATGTGCATATGTGAAAAGTTAAGGTTTGATTTTTTCTTTATGAGTAGTCTCGTCCACAACTACCAGTCCGATTTTGATGAAATGTTGTGCTCCCGTTTGAACTAACGTGTAGAAGGTTTTGAACCCAAATCTGAACCCCCAATCCTAAAATTGGGGGGTGGGGGAGAGTAGGAGAGTTGAAATTTTGAATAGAGTTCTTGGAAATTTCAAAATTTCCTTTTCTTTTTTTTTTGTTGATGAATAGATTTTAGAGTATGAATCAGTTTTCTTATGTTCTTACCATTTTTCATTTTTGAAGCACCCTTACCCGGTGCCAAAGAAAGGTGGGCAAAGGAGACATTTAACACGGAGCCCTAGAAGGCCCTAGGAAAAGAAAGAAAAAAAAAGGAAAAGAAAAAAGCCCTATTTAATGTCCTTACTTATAGAACTTTCACAAAAGATGAAAAATACAAGTAATCAATTGAATGATATTCTAAAAAAAAAAAATAAAATCGAAGGTTCATTATTGTTGATAAAAGTATTCAAAAACCCCTATAAGTTGCTTTTTAATAATCGTGAAAAAATTTTCCGAAGACTCCCACCCCTTGCTAACGTAGAGGCTCTGTCATCTTGTGTTGGTCCTGGGCCTACTTTTCCTCTCTGCGGTCTTGCTCTTATCCCTCAGTGTAATATACACGATTGTACCCAACGTAAAATTCGTCTACGTAATCTAGATATATTGTTACCAACTGTTCTAGCGTACTCCCATAAGAAAACGTTATAGCACCCCGCGACGAATGCGACAGTGTACTTGGAACAACCATCTCAGGTGCAGTAATGTACGAAATGATATCTATGTATAGAGGTGTTCTGCGGTAACCAATGTTGGATCTGGTAGTAATCCGAGACCCGACTTGCATACCCAGGAGTCGTTTGATGAATTCTTGCATGGGTCTCGGATTGCTAGTAGCATATCTATATATATGTAAGCTTTTATACAAATTTTAACCATGTGCGACCAGGTATGTGGTACTGTCCTACTGAGTGACCCACTTCGGATTTCAGATGGATAGTGGCAAATGTGAAGTGGGTCTCGAATTACTGCCTCGTACATTTTGTATAACTAAATTCAAGGCTTTCCTTACCCCTCCAAGGTTTCCAAAAAGTGATATTTTGATGATTTCCGAAATGCTAACTTCTGTCTAGCTTTTTAAATAAGAATGGGTCTGGGATTGTCTGTATCATACTGCGGGTCTCAGATTGATGTAGGATCAACACATATGTATATATATATTGAATAGATGAATGATACCGCTCGTTATTACGATTTTGCATAATTTTATCTCGAATGATTTTGAAGGCTGATCTATAATGATTACGATTTACGTTTTTTAGAAAAACTAAAAGAAAAATTGAATAATTTTTTTTTTTTCGTAATTTTGTTGACAGGTTAGTAATGATGAGTTAAATAAGCTTGTACAAGGTTTCGATAATGTAGACACACTCACCTCTGGAGGCGTCACCTTGGCCGGTAACCGATATATATATTTATCCGGAACAGATAAAGTAATTAGGGCGAAACTTGGTAAAGTCGGCGTTCACTGTGTTAAAACTCAACAAGGTAAGCGTGAGTTATATACTAGCGTAGTTTTTTTTTTTTTGAATTTTTTTCGTACTTTAACTTTAAATTAAATTTAGTTAATTTAATTTGGCGCGTCGAAATATCATCCCGAGCGCACTTTTGTACGCACGCGATACTCGTTCTCGGTACGCGATCGCGACCGCGCGTTTAATTACCCGAGGAATAGCCGTTAAAAGTCGCGCTCGTGAATTCGAATTTAGAGAAATTACGTGCAGGTTTTTACGAGCACTCGTGTGTGGAAAATTTCGACGACTGTCGACGTACACGTTGCGTTTTGTAAACAACGCCGACGGACGCGTTCGAGTAGATAATGGCGAATTTGTAAGGGCTTGTGCGCTAGGACTGTTTGAATTTACGACACGTGGTCGAATTTGCGGCCAGAGACTGGCGATAAGGCGATCGGACTGCGTGAGTGTTGGACAGCACGTACGAGCGTGCGCAGCCGTATGTTTTCCTCTATTTCCCATTTGGGCGTCGCGTATTGGCGCGTTTTTCGTTTCTCTCTTTGTTTATCAGATCGATACGACGTTCGTAATGGATTTATCGGCGGAGATCTCGATGAGGTTGATAAAGTGGCGGATTAACGTTATCCCGTGTGGTGGAACGAAATTATCATATTTTCACTCTACGGTCAGAAATCGAAGGAAAAATAGATTGATGATAGGTTTTCGAATCGTATAAGGAAGAACGATCCGGGTTTAGTTCGACAGTGTGTATTTTCAGGTAGGTCTACGTACTACAATTATAGCGACGTGGCGCTAGGAGGTACGTGAAGGAGTTGTTTTGTGTACTCGCGTGCGACTGTGGTGTGTCAGCTGTTCAAACACAGCGATACGACGCGACGTTTCGACGTACACGACGACCGATGTCTGCCGCAGCGTGTGGTTTGCGTATGTGTGCAGTATTCTATTAACAGAAGTCCGCAGGTTAAGCGCCAATCTGGCCTGGAGTGCTGGTCTCCTCGGTTTCCATTGCAGTCGAGCTATTGAGTTTTCGAAATGGTCTTTTATTTCAATTTGCCGAAGCGACAGATAGGAAATTTTGTTGTTGGTAGTCGTGGATTTATGCACTGGCAACATAGGCAATTGTCTAGGGTGGCTTATTGTTGTGATGTCGATGAATTCTCGTGTTTCAAAATAAACCAACATCGAAATGCGGAAGATAATTTTGATGAAGAACTTCGCTAATTCAAGACTGATTGCTCATGTAAAAAAAAAAATCGAAAGTGAATCAGTTGCATATTTACTGCTGCTTATTTGACGATGTGAGCTTCGCACATTATATCCGAATACCGAGATGGCACATCGAATTTTTATGATAACGCCGAGCGCATAGAATCAAAATCATGCATAGATCGAGTATGATTTTAGATAGACTGAACAGTCTTTCAGTGTTAGTGATTGAGTTAAGTTTGTGTTTTCATTAGAGTATGATGATGTGATAGAAGAGTTCGCCAATTGAAAGGAGAAAAAAAAACGTACGCAGCTCTACAACACTACTAAAGCTGAGTTTTTAATGCACTTTTATATCGCATCATACATATAAGACCAACTTTCAGTTCGCAGCTCCTATCTGGTACGGTACATCGGCCACCCACAAAAACAAACTCCAAATATTCCAAAATAAGTTTCGCTGAGTCGTCACAAAGGCGCTATAGTTCGTCCGGAATCAAATAATACAAAGATACGTAAAAATGAAAAGTGTTGACGAATTTCTAAAAAAGCCAGCAAGAAACTCTCTCGAGAGCCTCCATTCAAACGAATTACCATCAAGGTATAGGATTGGAATGAGAACACCCACACCAAGTCTACAACCAAAATTGCCGCTAGATGTAATATAAATACATATATGCTAGGTTTAACCCTCCGATGGCTCACAGAAAAGTAATTTAAATTAGAAAATTAAAATTGTGCCGAGTCACTCAAGAAATTGAAAGATAATATGTTATTGCGCTCGCTGAAATGCAGAATTTCAATACAAAAAATTGCATAATATCAAAATTGAAGGGTCAGCATACACAGGATAAAATAGAAGAATTTTTAAAGATTTATAGCTCCTTCAATATTGAAGATAGGCAACTTGTCTTTCTATGTTCTTTTCTTGCAAATCATTCGAACTACAACATAGCATGGTTTTATTTTCAATTTTTGCCACCTGGAAAATCCAATAAATAATTTACATACAAATTCAGAAGTAAATCTGCCCCTTCAAAAATTGATATATGCAACTAACACAGAAGCCCAAATTGAAGGAATTGTGGCGACGTTCAGCTATAAAGGGTGCACAGGGATGAGTTACCAGTTACGTCGGAGCGCAGCGAAGTTGTATTACCGATGGGTGAAATTCACCCATGTGTGCCAGTTGAGGGTTAAAATCGTAATTTTGAGTTAGTAGTTAGTGGTATAACGCCAAAAGGCGCTGAATCAATTTATAGCATCATCAGTTAGTCAGTCAATTCGAGATGGAGCGATTCTGAATCACGAGTAGGAATCACGGAATCGGAGTCCTAAAAACAAGGAATCCTTTTTTATGGAATCGAATGTTCGCGATTCCTTTTGCAATTCTTGCCATTCCTTCAGCGTTGAAAGTTGTTAAATTGGTCTAAAACAAGTGAAAATTGATATTTTGAAATTTAAATAAAATGAAGTATTGAATCAAAGGTGACAAAATCGCAAGCGAGGTATAATGGTGCAGTTGATGTCGATTTGCCACCTTAATGTTCTTAATTATATTATTAATGAATTAACCTGCCCTAGAATTGAAAAAAAAAGAAAAGGAGTGGTGTTAGAATCACTAGGAATCAGGTTCATGAATCGGGAACCTTGACTGAAAGGAATCGGATTCTATTCCTTATTGAATCGCAACTGCTGGAATCGGAGTCCTTTGAGGCTGAAATCGCCCCATCTCTCTGTTTTTAACTGGGCTTGTTGGGGCTTTCAAATTGGTTCTCTACACCCGTCATGTCTATAGGCCACACCCAGTACCAAATTTGAAAACCACTCCATAGATGACATATAGATGGGCCAATCGTAGATTTTTTTAAAGAACAATTTAGAAATAGAAACGTAATACGTTCGCGGCTCACCTTAAGCCTTAGTGCATCGTATTTCCGTCGTTCTTCCCTTTTCCTCTCATTTCAACTTACAAAGTTTTCCATTTTTATATTCAGTTCAACTAGACAGTGATACGCTTGTTCGAAGATCATAATTATCATCCTTTCTCCGAATATTAATAATTCCGTTATTTTACGTTATAATTAGTATGTACGTTAATTAATGGAATATGAGATAACTAATTACAAAAAAATGTAAAAAAAGAATAAACCAAACAAAATCCCATTCAGTTTGATTTAACACGCTTCAAGATACTTTCGTAAGTTTTAATCAGTAACTAAATGTAAGTGAAAAAGTTTTCAATTTTCCTTCGCTACATAACGTTTCAAATTTTTTTTGAAGCCGCATACTCGCAGTTGCAACGCTTTTGGTGATGGGCAAGTAAACTACAAGAAAAAAATGTAACGGGAAAGTTTCTTATAAGTGCGCTCACTCTGACCCCTTTCCCTTTGACTATGCAGAGTAATATGGGCCGCTCGAACTCCATTCCCATAATGGTTAGAATTTCTGTCAATATTACGTATATGGACTACCTGCGTAAATTTTCTCCCCTCAATTTTCTTCTGTTGTCGCAAACGTCCCAATTCTCCAACACAGCTACAACATTGACAGTAGTTGCGCATGCGCAGATTCATGTACGAAATACCGTTAATTAATTACTCTGGCTAGCAAGTTTTTTACACATCGAGCGGTCCGTATGCTATGTGGTCAAAGCCCCTTCCCTATCCCTTCTAAAACCACTTGAAATGTTAAATTTAGAACATGTGGTATTCGTCAAATGTTGGCAAATTGAAGAGGCCATATTGTGGTCATCAAGTAAACTTCTCAAGGTCAATGTAGTGAAAAGATACCAAGATTCGTGAAATTTCCTTCAGTAATTTCCCCTCCAGAAGCTATTTCTCATTCCAACTCCCCTTCGGTTCACTTGAGAACAAAAATCAGAATAACTGAGTCATTTGGGCTCGTTTTATCAAATGATACCGCAGTAAGGAAATTTCGATTTCTCGTGTATATCCCCACCTACATTTTGAGGTCAGTAACTTCTCCTCCTACTCTCATTCAAGATCATTTGTGAAATTGAATTCGGAATATAATTTACTTCTTATGCGCAATAATCATGAGTTCGTATTATCACGTTTTTACCGATTTGAGGCTCCTCAAGCCAGCCTCAAATTTAACAATTCCATTTTGACTCAAATTCAATGTGTCATATTATGATTCCTGACTTACCGTACATTTGAAGTTTCACTTCTCTATAGGTCGATTTGATGTGGAGATGGGAAGATACTAAAAAAATTTATGACTTGGAACTTCCTCAAAAAGCAGGTTTTTGCTCTTACTCTCCTCCAAATTCACTTGCGAAGGGAAAATCGGAATATATCTTGGACTCATTTTATCGTATGGCACCTAAATGAAAAAATTTTGACCTCTCGACTGCTCCCTTCCATAGATTTTGAGGTTGATAACCCCCTCTATTCCCCCCTCCCCTCCTACATGTGTGAAGGTGAATTTGGGATCTAGTTATCTCCAATAATCTTATTAATCGTATTTCTACTAATTTGAGGCTCATCAAGCTCTCCTCAAATTTTGATGATTTGCCAGTTTGGATCGATTTTGACCCAAATGCAAGAGTTCATATTCTGGTCCCCGACTTGACTTGATTTCGTGAAAACGTATACTACAGAAGATTCGAGAAATTTCATTACTTGAACTTCCTCAAAAAGCAGTTTTTTGCTCCAACTCTCCTAGAAGTTAAAACTTGGTTATGTTAGTGTCCGCGACTCGCACTTTTTATCTATTTGCCGCCCCCTACCCCAGCCCTCTCGAATTTGAATGTTACAATTTTTTTGAGGTGTATCGAAGAAGCAAAAAAAAACATTTTCGCATTTTTAAGAAGAGTCCCTCGCCGAATTTCAATCGATTTTCATTCATACTTGCCGGCGCTGTTCGTGGGGAAGGAATAAAGTCTACCAAAAAGTTGGGCATTTGCCATACGATTACACGTGGTCTGAGAAGCAAAAATTTGAAAACCCTATCTTAATCGATTCCTTCCCAAATCAGGTAAGCTTTAATTAGCTATCATTTTGATCGAAAACTCTTAACTAAAAGGTCGTAATAAGGAATTATGATTGGTATTTTTTTGTTCTGTTAAAATGTCATATTATCACCTGATCGATGTGAATGGATTTTCATTTTCATTGCGTAATTTTTGATGGTTAGAAAAAAGTGCTGGAAAGGCAGCTTCTCGTTTGTTGCTCTTGGCGACAAAATGGCATAATCCGTCCCTGGTTGTTAGGTTCTATCATTGTCAGTGGAATCACTTTTGGTGGCATGTCTACTTGTATATCAGCACCTTTACTTTTTGTACCATACGCGAAAGAGCTGCCCTTCAATTTCAACAAAGATGATACGATGGAGAAAGCAAATAATGCCTTGCGATTTACCATATCATTGCCCATGCTTTTCGGATCATGTTGGCTGTAATAGCTATCGTTTTTAATTACCAATTCGTCTAAAAATTAATTCTTATTTTCAGTTCTTTCAATGTTTGTTACTGGTATCGTAATTGTAGGATAATGTGGACATCCCTCCTCTCCAATGATCTTTGGATTATGAGAATGATTTTTCAAATATGGAAGTATTGCCATCTCACTTCTCCCCTATTTATGGTGGTTACTCCGGTGAATTTCTTTCGTTGATGTTTGCGACCAGTGTTGCGCTGATTTAGAAGGTTAACGAGGTTTTCGAAAAAGAAAGCCAGCCTCGCACTGTATACAAAAATGGTTTTGATCTTTGGGAAATGAAGAATTAGTTCGCTTCGAAGCGGTTTTTCAATGTAAAACAATAATATGTAGGTACGTGTACACACGTATTACGTATTCGATTATGCCGAAGTAAAAGCGAACGATTCCCAAGTTTCGATTTCCCGTCATCGACGACTTCCCGCAGGAGAGAGAAACGGAAGGGAACCGAACGATGATAGAATTTGATCGTCGAACCGGTCCTTAGGTTCGGAGCCATTGAAATTGGAGGTCGGTATGGGCGCGCGCGTGCGCGCACACGCCTGCCTCTAAGTCTTGGAAACCTAGGTACGTTCGCGGCGTGTAGTATAAGTATCCGGTTCATTAGAGAGAGGAGCGTAACGGACTCGTTCGACTTTCACATTCTGCCAATTAATGCGATCGCGAAACTCGGAAAAAAAGCAACCGTATCGTCTGATGGTCGAACGATACGCCTCGAGGTATCGCACGTATCGATCGACGAGGTGAGTCATCGAGGAGTCGTAAAGGTGGCGAGAGAAACGTCCGCCGTAGTCGAGAACGATTATAGGTACATTTTCTTCGATTCTTTACCAACTCTTTCGGTCCAGCTGGTAGAGACGAGAATTTCGATTTCGCGTCACGAGACGAGCGCGGAGGAATACAAGAATCGATTGCGTCGCTTTGTGAACCGTCGAGGTTCACGTTTGTCGAGCGCTCGCTCGCCAGACTGGTCCGTTTCGGTTGTTGGTCTACAAATACCCGATAGAAGGAGGGAGAGGCGAAGGTAATTGCTACTTGGATACATAGTTGATGGTAAAGACGACGGATCGGGCGATGCTGAATGGTGTTCTTTTCGACTCCCTCGACGATTACGGAATTCCTGCCGTTGTAGCGGCAACGGTGGCCGGTATGGGAATTTTCGACGGCGTTTCCCCGAAATCTCGGATGGGGAGGGAGAATGGGAAATGCCAACGATAACGTACGGCCAATTCTAGTAAATGGGCCAAATTTTTTACTAATCCATCTCGCACCCTTCTTAAGTACGATATTTTTGTTTTACTCGTTTTTCCCCCCGGAAGCAATACTGTCGTAAATTTCATTTCAGTTTGAATTTTTTTTTTTTTCGGATGAAATTTCAAGTGATCGATAAATTATAACTTTGTATGATGCGATTGAATTGTTTTTCAACTGCTCTTATTGTAGGTAGGCAAAAAGTTTATATGACGGTTTTCGTTTTAATTTTTAATCGCTGTCTGATAACTGAGCGAAAAATGTCATTAAAAGTAACTTTTTTTTGTATCGCTTATGAGACTGCCTTTGAGAAATAGTGGGGGTTCCACGTGATGCGTTCCTCGTTTCGTGTCTATGTCTGCTGCAATTTCGTGATACGACGAGCTGTATTCTCTATGTCACCTGTGGCTGGTCAAGAGAATACCTAACATAGGTTGGTATGTAATGCAGAGTAACTTGCTACATTCCTTATTGACGAATTATGAAATTAAAAACGTTAAACTTGACTAATATGCTCTGATATCTTACCTTCAAAAAATTATTTTAATTCTCACGTAATGTCGTCATTTACGGCGAGGGGCCATTCCGAAAATACGAGACCACGTGCCACATCACCTATATATACATAAGGGGGCACGCCCCTGGATCTATGGGTTTTTTGACGCGCCAAAATAAATGCTAACTTATTCGTAGTTCTAATTTATGAAAAAAAATTTAGGTCAATTTCGATATTTCCCCGTTCCCTTCGGTATTTCAACGATTATGTATTAAACGTGTTACTTTTCTATGTCGACAGCTGTTGTAATTTCATTATACGAAGATCCAATTCAACCACAGCAAGCGGCATCAGTCGTAGAAAAATTGGGAGATTACCTCGTATCGTGCGGATATTAACCAGGTAAGGAAAACGCTTACGATACGCGGAAAAGTACGATGGCCGTTCGAAAGGGGGGGGGACGAAAGAAGAGAAAAGAGAGTAATCTCTACGGTAAATTATATTAGCTCTGGTGCCCTCTCGCGTCGACGTATTATTAACGAACGTCGAGGTCGTAAAAGGGTAAATTGTGTATGGGCTTTTAAAACGTTCGGTACGGAGCGCGTCTTTTGAATGGGTTGACGAGGCTGTTGGTAAAGGTTTGGTGAACTTTGAATGGTAGTCGTTACGCGTTACGCGTTGCCAAGTAATAAGCGTCGGTTCGAAGGCCTATATGCGTGGATTTTAATTAAAAAGACGCGATGAAGTAATCGAGAAATTTCTGCGGATCGTATGGAATTTTCGCGTTTCGAGGAAGACCGAGGGTGGCGCGAAGCGGTATTGCGGGCGAATTTAATTTCAATTTTTTCAGACATAGTTTAGTGCTTACCGCTTACCCGTAGCCTTGTACGTTGGTAGTTGTGAGATATCAACGGTATTACGAGCAGCCAGTACGAGAATGGGTCAAGTTACTTCGCCGTCCTATTTCGTACTTCGTTATGGTACGCTGTTATTTATTTTGGAAGAGTTTTCCATTTTTTGGAATTTTTTTTCTTCGTTGTGTTTAAATTTTCGCCTTCGTGTTTTTTCATGTTGAAATTTTTTTCTCGTGGTATGAAAATTGCGTCCAGATGTTTTTGGATTTCGGAAAATTCGTGAATACGTATAGTAGGTTATTTTTTTTTTTGGTTGTTTTTTGCCGACTTCCAATGAAAATGAATACGCGTTCTGAAACCATTATTTAACTGATGATGCTGTTCAGAAACGGCGAAACGATGTTGTATCAATCGTCGAAAATTGTATGTATGTGTGTGCGCGAGATTCTTCATTTTTTCATGTTACTTTTTTTTTTTTTTTTCTTCCAAGTATATCATACATTGGAAGATAATTTTCGTTTTTCCATTCACATTTTTTGCTATGTTCATTTTGCGAACGAGTAGAAAAGAGGAGGGGGTTCCAGCCCCTCTATCGTATCCCGAATTCATATTTACAGGTGTTAGAAGGAGTGGGGGGGGGGTCAGCTACGGTACTATGTAGTTGTGGATGTAATGGAATTAACATACCTAATTCTCTGCAAGTTTAATCATTCCCTCTTCTTCAGTCCATCTTCAGCAATATCTAATCGGTGTTTGAGATTTTTCAAAATAAATAAATAAATAAACGAATAAAAAAAATAATAATAAATAAAAATTTAAAAATTGCGGTTTTTTATGGAATTAGTGCTATAAATGAAAGAATGGATAAAATTATTATTATCTTCACTTTTAGTGGAGGTTTTAACTTGTAAACGACCGCTATTACACCCTACGTGATTTAGGTTTGGGGGATCGGGGCAGGGTACTCCAAAATGGGGGATCACTCAAATTTTGAAGGGAGCTGAAGAGAAGGCGAATAGCTCAAATTTTTTGTTTTCTATCTCATATGAAAGAGTGAGTCACGGACACCAACATATTCAAATTTCACGTTCCTTAGTACGTATGGAGGGGAGCTCAAGGAAAAGCGGGTTTTTGAGGAGGTTTTGAATCACGAGATTTCTTAAATCTTCCATATTTCCTCATCAAATCGGTCTAGAAAGGCCAAAATTGGTGTGTGCAATAAGTTGGTGACCAGAATACGACCTCCTAAATTTGGATCAAAATGGATACAAAATGGCGTATTAACGGAATTTGAGTAGAGCTTGAGGTGCCTCAAATTTGTAAAAATGTAATTATATGAATTCATATGGTTATCGAGGATAAGAAGTATACAATATCCCAAACCGCTTTCACACATTATATTGAAGGGGAAAAGGAGTGGTTATCGATAGATCTCAAAATGTGGTGAGGGTACGTGCAAAGTCGGAAATTGTTTATTGTGGTGTTGAATGATTAAATGAGCGCAAGTGGTTGACCTTCTCTGATTTTAGCCTCCCTATAGTGAATTTGGAGGGGAGTTGAAGCAAGAAAACGGCTTTTGGAGGGAAAATTGCTACAGAAAATTTCGCGAAGCTTCGTTGTTTCCTCACCAAATCGACCTGTATGAAAGTCAGGTCAGCAATGTTATTTGCACACCTGAACAAGTCCCAATTGAAAATTCAGCTCCAGCGTTGCCGCTTGGCTGCTTACATTTTTTTTTTGTTCGTTCATTCATTTATTTATTGGATAAAAAAAAAACAAGCTCATGGTACAAATGGTCCATCTTCGAAAACTCGAAATACTCTTTCTTTCGGCGATAACTCCGAAGTCATTTCTGCTCTTTCAGTTTTGAATATAGGGAGTTCGCACTAAGGAGTTTCATTACTTCCCACCCATGTGAGTTTTCGAACTGCATGCGGAGCAAAACGGGTAAAATAGTACGCGTCACAGGTCTACTCATTTTGTGGTAACTCTGAAATTTCAACTTTATTATCCGCCATATTGTGACGTCAAAAGGATAGCGAAGGAATCTTAATTTTTATTTTCATTATCAGTATATTGCGAGATATTGGATGATGGTAAATTGGAAAAAAAAAACAGCTATATTTCGTAAACTTCGAAGATTTGTGTGTTACTCTCTTGACGTCTGTTGTCACGATATGATTGGTTAATGGGAATTTGCTCGCTGGTTGATTGCTAACCAATCAGTTTTTAAAGTGATTGCTGGTTAACCTGTGATACATACCATTTCACCCAGCTTGTTGGAGAGGGCATTTTTTGTTGCGGAGGTGTCACGATTCTCGTTTAATCGAGCGATGCCAATAAACGTTAATAATCGGCAGTACATCGATTAATCGGCCGATTATTTTGTTTTTTGGCTTTGTAAAGATACTCGGAAAATGCCGAAAAACTATTGGACGAAGTCAATGTTACGTCACTTTGTTTTGAAACGCGCATAGGTTAGAAATCCAAAAAATAAAACGATCAAAGTTATGTTTTTCGGCTTTCCTGAACATTACACTCGTAGCGTTAAGAGCCGATTAATCGATTATTGGCGATTATTTTCAAAATTATAATCGATTATATTGATCAGTAATCATTTACACCTCCGTTTTGTTATACTCTTATACGACCATCTATTCCCAAAATATTATCCGCCGCTCTTTGAACACTCGATAGATTGAAAATTGCCCGAAACTTTTTCGTCCTTAATTAAACGACAAACTTCGCGAAAAAGTGTATATATAGTTGCACATAGTTAACCATATGGTTGACCACGAAGTAAGATGGCGTCGTAACTTTACCTATATTTATAATGCTCTACTAAGATAACAGAAATAACGAGATAGTTTCACTAACATTCCGCTGTATTGTTTTTATTTTGTTTTACGCAGGCCTGTTCAAAGACCCAACACGTGTGTTATTAAAAATGCAACGGATAAACGAAAAAAAAATAATAATAATACAAAACAAAAACAACATAGTAATTTTAAAAACAAACAACAACAAAAAAAAATTTCACGAAAGCCTCTACCGAAAAGATGTTTTGAACATAACGGAAGAGTTATTTGAAAAAAATCGTCAAAAATTGCCATCAGGAATACCATCGTATTGATCGTGTGTGGTTTTTTTTTTGTACCGTACAAATTGTTTTTTTCCTCTTTCGAATTTTGTATCGAGTATTCTTATACTTTTTTGTTTCCATACTCTACCTATTATTATAGTAATAACGCGGCGCAGTATCAAAAGTTTGTTTTTATTTATTTATCGAATTTATTTATTTCTTATTTATGTATCTGTGCAATTTTTTTTCCTTTCAATATTCGATTCGTTGATTCGTGGAATCTTATCAGTAGTGTTAAAAAAAAAAAAAAAAAAGCGCAAAAGAAGTTCCGAAATGGTGATCAGAAGAAGGAAAAAAAGGGACGCTGACGGAAAAATTATTCTAATCGTAACGATGCGATAAAATTATCGATAAATTTTTCGTTTATATTTTCTAAAATGATTTTTAATATTTTTCGTACTTTTATATAGAGAAAAAAAATAAAAACGCTTTTCGTGTTTTAGCTTTCATTTATAAAAATATTTTTTAATGGGGGGGGGGGGGAATTATCGAAGTTGAAGAATTTTCATTATTTTTCGTACGAATAATTTTTCTTTTTTTTTTTCTTTTTATCATATTTTTGTAAGACGCGTAATTTCGTAAGGTTTTCTTTTTATGTAAGCTTTTGTTTTTGTGATAATATTTAAATCTCTAGTCCAGAGCTGTTTCACCTCCTGGATGTATATTTTTTTTTCTCGTATATGGAAAATTCAACCGTAGATCGAATACAACGACACGTTGTCGAGTAGGTATTTTTTTTGGCCTTCGTGAAAGTTTTCAGTTTCGTGGCGAATTCGGACAGAGTGTGACTCGAACCATTTCAAAAGTATCAAATGCCGCAATTACCGCTATCCGCGCAAAAATTTCAGATGTAGCTTTTGGATATGATATTTTTTAATTATGTAAATGCGTCTACTATATATATTTTTTCTTTTGAATTTTTTTTTCTCTTTTTTTTATATAATTTATTTTTATCGTGTCCTTACCTTAATATATTGGTAATTATTTTAAGTTACATATTATTATTACGTTTATTATTTTTTACGCAAACGATGAATGAGATGAAAATTAACGAGAATAAAGAAAATTTAAATTAAATAACATCTACCTGTAATGTTTTATACGATTTTAAATGATTAGAATGAGAAGAATGAATTTTGAAAAATATATAGCAACTACGCCCGTTACGAGTTTTATTTATATGTGGTTTTCTGTTTGTTGGTTTGTTTTTTTTTTTTTTGTTTTTAGATCTTTTTTTTTTCGTGTATTATGTGAGGAAGAAAAATCCCAAGTTTTAAAAGCGTTGTGCGAGGTGTTGCTCATTTTATTAATTTATATCCGCATTGAAAAATTTTTCAATATATATTTTTTTTTACAATTTTTGCGTTGGCCTATTATATACTAATGCATTTAAATTCTAGACATAATGTAAAAGATCGTTGAGAAAACAAAATAAGCGCCTGTAATAAGTTTCCATTTATTTAAATAAACGTTCGTATATTTGATGTATTTGTGTATTAAATGTAGTTGTATGTTGAACGATAAAATTTGTGTTTATGTTATCGAGAGTTATTTATTTTTGGCGTTCTTATCTTCTGTTAGAGTGCCACGGTAGTGGAATGTGATCGCAAAAGGTTGTTGAGTTCGTTGTATGTGTGGAGAGCGAATTACATGATCGATTTTTTTTTTTACTTTTTTCGCCAAACGTTTCGATATTATGAAAATACTTGTACACGCGAACGTTGTAACATGGTAATGCTCGTTAAGACGCGGTAGCCATTAAAACGTCGTTCGTCGATAAATGAACTGGTAGCGAATCGGATGAAATAAGTGGATACATATTTGCGCTAATGGATGTTTATAAAATGACTCTTCATTTAGTGCCAACATGATTTTTCAATTTCTGTGTAATAGGCTGGTAGCCTTAGTTGTTACTTTGGGTCGATCGAATTTTAGAATGGGAAAGGTGGTAGTAGTTGGAGTGACAGGTTATTGTCATTGTGCGATTAGTGTTGGAGTTTACGAAACGTCACTAACGAAAACCTCGAAAAAGAGGCAAACTGGAGCGTAAGTATTATGAATGGTAATTACCTTTTGTCCTATCACGTCATTACTCTTGATGTTGTAAATTTTAATATTCGTAATGATAGAGCAAAAAGACAAATTTACAGAATTTCAAAGAAAAAGAAACATCGTAAGTGTTAGGGTTGCGTAATATTCGGTATTCGATATTTGCAATGAAATATTCGCAAACACATCAAGATTCGGTTAATAAGCGAATATAGTTCATGAAAAAAACGCTGGGTTTACAAAACCAAAAACAAGCGACCAAAAGCTAAGGAAAACAAAAAATAAATAATTTGGTTAATTGTCGTGATTATATCATGTGCTAATTTGTTAGCGATCCTAGGTTTTTTTGATGAAACTATATTTGGATATTGACCGAATAAGCAAATACCTGGCAAATATGATATTTATTCTAGTGATATTCGGTTACAGTCAAATGTTAAACAACCCTAGTAAATGTTAACAAGAACTCTTGATTAATTGAGTTCATTCTTGAAGAACTAGAACTTGAGTGCAGTCAATTTTACAATTTTCATTAACTGGAACTTGAAACATCAAGAACTACCGCTTGAACCCACCGTAGAGGTCGAAATATTAGTTCTTTGCGAGTTGTCATATTTTGTACTTCTACAAACATTCAGCTACACCAAAAAATTGAAAGAAAATATGTGTATTTTGCACTAGGTATCTAGTGTATGAATATCCATTGGTATAAAATCTCTGGAAAATGTGTAACAATAGTAATTATAGGTAAGTGAATTTTTAAATTCACAAATTAAAATGATCCCAAAATATATTTGCTCGAGCAACTGCTCATTAATGTTCAGAAATAAAAAAATTAAAAAAGTAAATGAAAAAAACCATCGCATTGAATTTTGAAAATCAAAAACTCATTATTTTATAAGAAGTCATTATTCAAAAAACATATTTTAACTCGTTGAACTATTGATGACAGGGAACGGAGAAGAGCTGTACGTCAAGGTGACCTTGAGAAAGAATTATAAAGAGTCAGTGGCGTAACCAAGGAGGGTTCTGGGAGTTAAGACCCACCACCACGAGGTCAAAAATTTTTCTAAAAACGTGATGTTACGTTTGTACCTACGATTGAAGAAAATGATTTCGTTAGCAATCCTGATTTATAAAATGATTTTAGCGTGTTTTCCGAAAAAATATTGCAGTATTTTCTGTTTTTGAACACACACACCCTTCTTTCCCCCCCCCCCCAATATACTAAGTATGCTTTGCAAAAATATTTTCAAAATTGACTTGGAAGTTCTGAACCCCTCCCCCTTTCCCCCATGAGAAAATCCTGGCTACGCCACTTGTAAAATAATAATGTTCCAGAATAGGACCTTAATCTTAAAGCTTGACTCGAGTTTACTGTTCAGAACTTGAACCTTAACGTTCAAAAAGTCGACGATAGAAGAGCAGAAGTTGGATTTCACACCAGGTTGTTCGATAAATTGACAAAATCACGATTCAAATCCAATTTTTATTATATTTTCAATTTAGGCTTCATTCGAGACGAAAACAAAAATTTGATGATGTAATCGATTTAGAGAGAAAAGTGCCTAGCTTACAAACTAAGGCTTGAAGCTTAAATGTGCCCATCACTGTTAAGTTGGTCCCACATTAATGAAACAAAACTGAAACATCGAGTTTTAAAACAACTTTGAAGCATGTTTCACAAAATTTTTCCAAAACATGGATGTTTTGAAACATGTTTCATTTGTTTTGGACTGTTTCAAAACATAATACTCGGAACAGTTTTGTTTCAAAACATATCATTGAAACAATAGTTGTAAATTGAAGAGTATAAAAATGGCTCATCGGTAAGTATTTATTATAGTTGACTAATTTCTTTTGAAAATTATCGTAACTAAACATACTAATGGAAAAATGAGAACACCAAAACAGTTGAAATACGTTGTTATGTACAATAATGCAAGAGTTATATGTGGGCAGAATGTTATGAATCGTTTTTGAAACAAATATTTCAAAAATGTTTCGTGTTTCGTTTATGTTTTTGTTTTGTTTCTGCAGTGTGGCGTAACCTTTATGTTATAAATAGAACCAATATGATTGATGGTTTCGGTATAGTATCCGACTTGAGCACATTTCGTTCATTGTAAAAACGATGATATTAATTCGTATTTCACAGTATTCTCAACGCCTGTGGTGTATCACTCTTAGCAGATTTTGCACATTGAAAGAGTGGTCACACTGTTGTGCATTATCCCCACCACTGTTTATAACCATTGTTAGATCGTAGTTGTGTTGTGGAAGTCCTGCAGCGTGGATGGTTTTTGCGTTATTGGCTTTATTTTGCGGATTTCATGTTCCTGGTTGTCGACGTCGAGTTCTTGGAAGTTTTAAAACTTAAGCGATAGTTTGCGAATTATTCGCTACAAATCGGCACATAATTTTTTGGTATTATGTGAAGTTATAGGTTTTCCAAGAATTATTTGTTTGTTGTGTTTCATCAGTATGGATGTTTGTTTCACCGAGGTAGGTGGTATCTATGTAATATTTTACCAAGTAATATTCGATTATTTATGCGTTGGAATTTTCATTACATCGATTTCCTGTTTTTAAAAATTTTGAACGAGCATTCATTTGGAAGATATTTGGTTCGTAATTTTGAAGCCTGATCTATGTGTTTATAAATTAGCATAATATTGAAAGAAACAGGACTGTAATAACGGATCGTGTTACGTTCCGTTCCCGTTCCTGGGTCATTTCATTCCGTTACTGAAATTAATATATTGCCCGTAACGTTCCGTTATTCCGTTACGTGCCGTTACCGTTACTACAGCCCTGGAAAGAAGTCTCCCTTCAGACGAATATTACTGATACCTACATATCAAATATCAGTTATAAATGATGCTTTGTTTTCACTTTTCTGCTTCAGTCGAATATCTCATTTTCAGAGTTGTCTATAGAGATTATAATAACTGGTCCGCTTTCTGATTGGTGTATGTCACGCGCGTAACCACCAATAAGTCGAGGTAATTTACCACTTTCAGTCTTGCTGATTGGTTCTTACACGCGTGACGTACGACCATTTAGAAAGCTAACCAGTTACTACGATTACTGTCTATTATTTTTCTTTTAGTTTAGATGCTTGAACAGATTTTGTAAATTTAATGAGTAATATCATATATTCGCTGTATCTCCACCGCTGTTAAATCATAGGTTTAGCGAACGGGAGGAGTTCTGACCCCCCAAAATCTCCTCGTTGGCCACGACGTTAATTTGTGATTACTCCGAATTTGCTCATTTTAGTGTTGCTGCTGGTAAAAGTTAAAATTAACCCTCTGAATGCACGCTCGAAAAATATTAAAAATTAGCTACAGCATTACTGTTAGGTCTACAGATAACGGGGTATGGTAAAAATTTCCTTAAATCGTAGCTACAACAACATGCTAGACAGTTTACAGGAGTGATGGAATAAACAAGCAGTGTTACCAACTACCGCAAAAAAATGACTTGAGCAAAAAATTTTTCATTGTCTTAAAAATTGTGTCATCTTTATAAATTCATCATAAAACATACTATCGGGTTCCATTTTTTACAAAACGTATTGAGAATTTTTTTTTTAATTTTAATTTTTACAAGAAAAAATTAAAAAAAAAACTTTCATCACACCCCCCTCCGCCAAACATGAGAGAAAAAATTCGATGAATAGCGTATTGTGCTAAGAAGCTGAAGAGGATTTTCGCACACGAGCGTGGCAGTACGTCGCGCCTACCGTATTGCCTATAACGCGCCTTAAATGTTTAAAGTGGTGAATTTCACCACGTGTGCGTTTTGAGGGTTAATAGAATTTTTACAAAATTCAAATGACTTTTAATTATGCATCGCAGGGCGATATTATGCATCAGTGTGACCAAATTTTTAGTTGACAAAATCTGGTGAAATATATAAAATCAAATTGATTCATGATTTTCTATGACAGATTGTGTCCTCATTTTTTCAATTCATTAATACGTAATTTTGTCTCGACTATAATTAAATTAATTCCAAATTTAAATCTTTTCATAATAATAATATGATGAGATTTATTAGGATTGTTTTTTTAAACTTCAAATTATAGGTAAATTCATAGTTATACTTTTGAATCGACTGAGACTGCTGTCTACTATGAACAGAGCTCTTGAAAGTAATGCATTTGAGAGCACAGGTAAAGCTCGATCTAATATCATAGATCAAATTGTCAGATTATTTGAATAGAATCCACGTTTGACACTTCCCCAATTTGCGTACAAAAAATAACAGTAGAATAAATTTTTATGCGTGCATGGAAGAAACATTGCCAAAAGGTAAATGAAAGGTGGCCGATGTTTTCTCATTTGTTCGATCATTTTGAAAGTCTCTGCCCCCGATGATCGCACCCTCCACCCTAATAACTTGGTTAATATAACAGAAAACATGGAATCGATAATTAAATTCTTTAATTTTCAACAATACGATGACCAACTACCAATAACAACTAAGTATTCACCTACCTTCGACGTCACGTTTTCTCGTCCGTCGCTATTTTCACCGATAACTATTACCAACATTTTGGAACAATTATCGCCATTTTTATCCTCGTATACTCCATTACCTGTAGCCATCATCGATGCTAATGGCTCTTTACCGTTTGTTACATCACAAAGGGAAGCGTCGTTGCCAAGTACTCGCATTATATACGCTTTGAAACTTCTACGTTGACTAGATACGAGCGTTAATTCGTCGTGACAATATCGTATTTTTGAAATTACATCGCACTGCCAAATTCGTAATTTTCGACTAGCTCTCTTATCAACCTTCACGACTAGTTAAGCACAACGTCTGAAATTCGACGAAAAAATACGCCGGTATTTTAAAATAATTTATATATTTTTCAAAGCCCATACAGAAGCCGCTTATCGCTAGATATAATTCCATTTATCCGTATTTTTTTTTTACATCGATTAGTTAATAAAAAGGGTTTATTCGCTCGATACGATTTCAACTTCCTTTTTTTTTTTCTTCTCTACAAAAAGCGTTAATAAAACGTTGTTCCACTTAAAATAATTAAGTAATCATGTAAAATTAAAAATTAATCTAGGCGATCTAACGTGACTAGTTCCACTTTGATGCTCCTAAATAAATATCTTTCGCGGTGTACAATGAAAAATCACAGATATCGTGTCCAAACGATCGTTTCGCGCCTGATACAATTTTCAAAGATGATCGCGATCGTCTTACGCGAATTTTTCCCCCGAACTAATCATCGAAACTCGAATTCGAAAAATGAGAAAAAAATAGGAGAAAATGATTTTCCATCCGCTACATGAAAGACGCGCAATTCGAAACGCCAATTATACGTTCTAAATTCGAAATTAAAATATTTCATTATTGCTTCAGTTGGCTTTTACGCTATATTGCCCCGATGCCCTAGAGGTGAACTTTTCAACATTCTTATACCATATTTGAACTCGTTAAAACACTACATAAGACACAAATCTCCACAAATAAATTACCGAGACCAAAAAGAACAATCGCACACATAAAAATCACACCGTAAATACTATACAGAAATTTTCGTCCGCTTTTCTTACCATCACTACACGTGTAAAACAAAACGAGAAGGAGGGGAGAAACAAGACGAGTAAAACAAAATCATAAACAAGCTACAATAATATCCGTACTCGTAATACTGCGTTTCGAGGACAATTTTACAGACTACTCATCAGCACAGCGTTTTCCTAACGTGTACATTTCGCAAAACGTACCCGCATATTCCTCCGATGATATATAAAAATTGTAAAATTGTTAAATAGAAAAATATAAACCATATAAAATAATGCTAGTTACTAAAATAAATATAAAAAAGATAACGTTTTGTTAAAAAATAAATAAAATCGAGTTAAATAGTTAAAAGAAAGAAAAAAAATAGAGGAAGGCAAAAAATGTCGCCGATAATATTAACAGAAAAATTAAAATGTGAAAAAGTCTACAAAATACGTAGCTCCGAATAGAGAGTTTTGATTTGATTAAAACGCCGAAAGCTAAAATATTACTGTTTCGTAATTACGATAACAGAAACAAAAAAAAAAATTCTAAACACACATCAACGAAAAGACGATCTCATTCGATATTTCATACTCTTCCATCGAGTGATTCCTCGTAAATTTGCGTGTGCTCATAAGCGATAAAAATATAATGAGGGGGCGGGGGGTTTCCGAAGAGAATCGAATTAAAGATTAAGTAATACTGTAGGTAATGTAATTCTTCATTCGCAAGTGATAAAACTGACGCGCTTCTCCCGCTGCCTGCGTCGTCGGCAGATCACGAAACACGAACTCCATCCGGAGTTCGCGGGAGAAGCGGCGGCCTTCCGCTATTGCTGGTCCAACGAGTAGTGTCTGGATCTTTTCCAAAAACTTCTGAAGAATCCGCGCTTCTGTTGACGAGAAGTTTCGCCGAAGTCTCCTGCAATCGAGAAAATCCATCATGTAATGATGTAAATCAAAATTTTTACCGTGTAAATTAAAGTTGTTAATTTTTTTTTTGCGCACATCTCACACCCCTCGTAATGGTCGTACTGATGCGTTTTTCTTTTAAACAATTTCTTCAGACCTTTCATAAGCTCTTAAAGTGACTTGAAGGGATAAAATTGCCGCGAGAGGGGAATACAGTGTATCTGTCAATTCTATTGCTTAGTAATCTAATCCATGTGGTAGTGCAGAAATATGGCCGAAAAAAGAGAACTTGATGAAATCTTATGAAATTCGAAGCATAAAAAGTGACGATATTTTTTAGCTGAGTTTCTAATAAAAACCATAGCTATTACAGTCTACGTGATTTATGAAGAGGTATAGGGGAGAGTGGAGTCTTTGCATCTTTGCGTTTCAGACAATTTGTAATTATTAGACAAATGTTTAATTTTTTGGCATGTATAATATACAGGGTAGCCCATAAACGAGATACCAATACCTGGTTACCATGCTCAATCAAATGTACATATTTGGCCACGCATAACGCCACGGTACTTCGGTTTTTTTGTAATCAACTTGGTATCTCTATCCACAATGCGTTCACACAGTTAGTGTTCTCTTATTTGGCAAAAATAAAGATTTTTGAAGTAGAAATTTTTTTTCCCCCATTTATGCATAAATAGTACCGTGATAATGGGTCACCCCGTATATATTCCCCCGCGCGTAGGGCTGCTTGATTCATGAAAATCGCTCAAAACGTGACGAGAGATTTTTTTTGGAAATACGAAAAAGGGATTTTTTTGATACACTTCAAAATGGCGGATCACTCAAATTTTGAGGTGGGCTGAAGAAGGGGCAGATAACTCAAATTTTTGTTTTTGATTTCATACGAAATAGTGAGTCACGGACACCGACATATGCAAATCTCAGCTTCCTAAGTGCATTTTGAGGGGAGTTAGAAGAAAAACGGTTTTTTGAGGAAGTTTTAAGTTACGAAATTTCTTGTATCTTTCGTATCTCCTCACCAAATTCATCTAGAAAGGTTTACTTCGGTGAGCGGAGTAGGTTAGTAACAAGAATATGACCTCTTGAATTTGGGTCAAAATAGATTCAAAATGGAGGATTATCAAAATTTGAGTAGAGCTTGAGAAGCTTCACATTCATAAAAATGTAAATAATACGAACTCAAGTGATAATTGCGAATAAGAAGTATAACTATATATCAAATCCATCTTCACACATCATATTAGAGGGGAGAAGGAGGGGTTATCGATCTCAAAATCTGGTGAGGGTGCATGAAAGGTCGAAAATTGTTTATTGCGGTGTCATATGATGAAATGAGCCCAAGTGAATGACCTATTCTGATTTTAGCCTCCCTAGTGAATTTGGAGGGGAGTTGAAGCAAGAAAACAACTTTTAGAGGGGAAATTGCTTCTACAGGAAATTTCACGAAGCTTCCTTGTTTCCTCACCAAATCGACCTATATAAAGGTCGGGTCAGCAATGTTATTTGCACAAATGAACAAGTCCCAATTAAAAATTCAGCTTCAGCGTTGCGGCATGGCTGCTTACATTTATTTATTTATTTGTTTATTCATTTGTTTGTTTGTTTGTTTATTTATTTTATTGGAAATTTTTCAAAACTACAGGAAATTTCATGAATCCTCCATATTTATCCACTAAATCAGCCAGGGGCGTACCGAGGACCTTCTTCAGGGGGGGGGAGAGAGAGAAAACCAAAAATTATCAACTAAAACCATGATATTTTACCAACTGTTGACCTTTTTTTTTTGCTCTACGAAAATAAGATGTTAAATATTAGATACGATGTCACGGTCTTGTTAGTCTTCAAAAAATTTAAAAATAGCTGTAATAATCCTGCGCAAGTGGTCCAATTTACCAACTTTACGCTAAAACTCCAAATTTACCAACTTTCTAAAAGCCAAGGGGGAGCTCCCCCTCCCCCCTTTCAATACGTCCCTGAAATTAGCCTAGAAAGGTCAAACTCTGTATGTAGGGTTAGCTGATAACCAGAATAAGACCTCTTGAATTTGGGTCAAAATAGATCCAAAATGGCGGATTAACAGAATTTGAGTAGAGCTTGAGGTGCTTTAAATTTGTAAAACTGTAATCAATATGAAATCATATGATTATTGAGGATAAGAAGTGTACTATATCCCAGAGAGGTTGTCGACCTCAAAATGTGGTGAAGGTACATAATAGGTCGAAAACTGTATATTGTGGTGTCACATTATGATAATTCCAAATGACTATCCTACACTGATTTAAGCTTCTCTAGTGAATTTGGAGAGTGGTGGAAAAAACAACTTTGGGGGGAAACTGCTACAAGAGATTTATAAATCTTCCATATCTCTTCACCAAATCCGCCTAAAAAGATCAAGTTTGTGTACGTATAGCGTTAGCTGATGACCAGAATAAGATCTCTTAAATTTCTATCAAAATGTATTCAAGGGAGGGGGGGTGGTGTTATACATTTTTTTATCCAAAACAAACAAAAAAAGAATTAAAGACCGAAAAAAGTAAAAAAACTCTACCAAATTTCCATTTTGTTATTTAGTGGAACCATGGTTAGGTTGCAAAGGTTTCGAAATGATTTTCAACGATAAGAATTTTTATTAAAATTCCATTTTCATGCGAACAAATTTCAATTTTGGTTTAATTACATAAACTTTGATCATATTATAAAATGAAAGTTCACTGATTTTTGCAACCGAGTGTATAAGAATTACCGAAATGCAAGCTATACCATTCTCTTGAAAAAGCTCAAATGTATGTGTATGAAAATAATTTAAAAAAGAACCATTCCAAATTAGGTTGATCATACAACCACTATTTTTTTGTTGTTACTATTTTCCTCTATTTGCTAACTCGAACGGACGAGTGCTACAGATATTCACTATAAATCAACTACCAATAAGTCAGTACATTGCGAGGGTTCCGTTCGACCACGTGAATAGTGCGTACGTATTACCACGTCGATAGCCGTCAGCTACGCAGGTGTTTTTCGCTACAAATTCCATTCAAGAAATTGGAACAAATTTAAAAACTTTCACTCGCCAATTAGGCGTACGCCGGTTCGCTCCTAGAGCTACTAGATTTTTTCTTTAAAACGCTCGAACGTAATTCGTAAACAAATTCCACCGCTCATTCATCACGTTCGGGTTTAATATTTATTTCGAAATGGAGCGCTCATTTTACACCGTATCGCCGCATCCTCAATTTTCCATTTCCGAGATACGACTACGTATAAAATGGCTTCCACGTCAGACGGAAAATTTTCGCTTTCAAATCACGTAGTCGACTATAGGTACCCGAATTTCATTATTCGTATTTTTAAAACGTCAATACGGCCTTCTTTTATTCTTCGCAGCCGAAGATGACGCCTATGAAAACCGTTTCTCCTTTATCTCACGTTCGTCGTCGATAATACCTCGTTGTGCGGATAGCATCGATTTTTCCTCATTTCCAAAGAAATTCCGTACTTATCTCGAACGTCTCGTCATTTCTACCAACATCGCAGGTAGTACTGCCTATCTCGTACGATGAATTTTTCAACAGAAATTTATCAACTTTAGAAAAGCGCCGATAAAAATTCCAATTTCCTTTCGAATAAAAAATTCAACACCGAAAAACCTCTCCCGTCATATTTCGAAAATCTACTCGGTATCAATTATATTTTCGCAAAAACGCGATAATTTATTTAAAACTGATGATATTTTGAAACTCGACTTAATGGCGAGTGAAACTTCCAATTTCTATTTAACTGATAGTAAATAAACCTACGAATACGCGAAGCCAATGTATCGCGAGTTTTTTTTTTTTGCCAACGATAAAAGAACAACCCTAATCTAAGAGATTACAAAATACGAGGAGAAACTCCGAATCTCATCTTTTCGACTCGCGAAGCCTTTAAAAATGGGGTACTATAATATAAAAAGGCTTATCAATGGTTTCCATCGTTTCACTAAAATATTACGCTGGTATAATACGAATATATTTAGTATAAACATTTTTACGCGTATTATACAACTCGTAGGATAATACTACGCTATGTATAACCCTGATTCGAGTCAGCTTCCGTAGTAACCTTTTAAAAAGTTATGTGAAACATGCCCCTTCAAAAGAAAACGATTTTTGTAAAAAAAAAGCAGAAAGGGAATATCTTCGCTGGAAAATTGGAAAATCTGTACTGTGAATTTCGTACAATGAATGTAAACAGAAAAAGATGTAAAGTTTCATTCAAAGATTCCATTTTACAAGGCGTAAGTACAACCACCTTATACTATGTACCAATGGTAAAGTGGATCAATTCTGATGATTTCTCGAAAATCAGTGATAAGTGGTTATAACAGGTATTTCAACATGTCAATAGTATGCTGAAAAAATTTCAATATTTTTTGGAGCCTCATATTGGACTCAAAATTAGAAAATTCGTTTTCTTTTTTTTTTTGTAAAATTCATATAAATTTGAAATTTTAAAAAATTCAATTTTTCACCCTGGGAACATATAGTTTTAATAACATGAAAACTAAACCAAAACGTATTTCAAATTTTACGATTTTTAGAAAGTTGAATTGAAAAATTATAAATTTCAAATATTGAACGAACTCGATTCTTGGTCAATGGGACGTCAGAAACACGTTTTTGATCGAATTGAAATCTCCAGAGGTTCTCAAAACGCATGTTAGGAATGCTTGGAGTACTATGCAAACTGCTGAAGACATTTTCAGCCGATGATGAGTTAGCATCTCAATATGACAAAAAATCTCTCCCCCTCCATGACTAAAACATACTTTCTTCAGTTACAAATCATTTCACTCGGAAATTGAATAATATTATGTTAATTTACTGAGCTACAACTCCTCTTTAATGTTGGCAGCTGGCAATTGGCTGGTCGAATTTCGTTTTTTCTCTAAAAATTGAAGGGAGCGAGATTATAATAGATGGTAAATTACCTCAAAAATACGCTATAAAAATTTCAGCTTACTAATTCAATTTTTAGACCGTCGAAATGAAGAGAAAGTTGAAATAATTGAAAAAAAAAATTTGAGCTATTAAAAATTTTTTTACATTACAAAGTCATAATTTGTCATCTTAAAGACTCCATTTTTGTTTTAATTAATGAGGTCTACAAATTTTTTAATTTTTTTTTAAAGCAAACAGTTTTTGTTATTTTCAAAAGTGAACGACAAACGGGTATTATGTTAATCGTATGCAATCTATGCAAAGTATAAGGTTCTGTTTAGGCTTTTTCGAACTCGAGGTGTAAATATATGTGATTTTTATTCCATAAGGATTCCTAAAATTTGAGCTTTTTGATATGAAAACATCTATACGAAGCCATTTTGAAGCAAGAACGTGATGTTCTAAGGAGCTTTGTGTGCTGAAAATTAAATTCACTTTCCCTCTTCGAATCCAAAATAGCCTAAATTAAGCCTATACTGTGCAAACAACCGATAAATTATCCATTCGTCGTTCATTCTTGGAAATAACCCAAATTGTTGGTTTTTGAAAAAAAAAAATTAAAAATTGTTTTGATCTCATAAATTCAACAAAAATTATCGGCTAAATTATTTTTCACTCTTTGCACAACGAAATATGACTTTAAAATGTAAAAACTTTTCAACTGCTAAGAATTTTTTTTTTTTTTGAAAATTAAAAAATTTTTACTTTATTTGAATGGTCGAAAAATTAAGTTAGATAACTGAAATTTTTATGATGGTTTTTGAAAACCCGAAATTAAATGGCTTCGTTTCGAGGTTCCACCAAGACATGACTCTGATATAGGACAAGAAAAATGTTAAATATTTTTTTAAAGAAAAAAAGAGAGAAAGAAAGAAAAATTAATATGTACTTCAAAATTTTTTAAATTTGAGCTCTATATGGCAATAGTGAATACAAGCTCATTTTTTGACCCAACCCGGGAAAAAATGGTAGTGAACTGAATTTCACACCATATGTGCAGAATGATGTCCTCAACAAGGTATAAAAAGTTGTCACCCATAGATAGTGAGCTAATCCCAGAATGAGGCTAAAACCGCCCAAAAAACAGTTTTTTAATTGTTTTTTTTCTAATATCTTCGAAAAAAAGGGTTCTACGTCAAAATAAGTAATATCAAAAAATGTTCCCGTTAAATTTCCTACAAAATGAGTGAACCAGTTTTCTCAAAAAGTCATTAGTGTGCCCAAAATAGGGAGGTTAAAATATACAAATTTTTAGAATTCCCTTTCGAAAATCACTTCTTGGTTTATATCTTCAATACGGTGCGTTCTACGTAAAAATTGTTAATATTGAAAAATATTCCTCGTTCAATTTTCTTCAAGGTAATGAAAAACTTTTCCCAAAAAGTCATAAAAGGGCCCAAAATACATTAATTTTAGAAAAATTTATTCATATGTGTTCATGTCTATTACCAAGTGACCTATGTAGATGACAAAGATGAACAAATAATTTTTACTGATGATTCTCCCTCCCTTCCTCCTCCCTCATTTAAAATCCTTCTTCAGATCTACATTATAGAAAAAAAACTACAGATACAGTTTGAAATATTTGTTTCAACTCCGTTCGGGATCATCTATTTCCTCTTCATCACTTATTTCAATCTCCATACTATTCGTGCAATCAGCTCCACAACAACGACCACACAGCTTCGAACATTTCAATCCAGTTCGCTACCATTTTTTCCATGTTCAATCCTTACCTCCCAGTACTCCGATGCAGTAAATTGGAATCTTTTGAGTAACTATTGAGGTTCTTTAGTAACCTTATTTTCGTTTCTATCCATCACGCAGACACCAAACACATTAAAATTATGAAATATTTTTTCCTTTAAATTATGATTTTTTTACACGCCATGTACAGTAACAATGGCTTCATCTATAAAATTACAACTAAAAAAAAAAAAATTGTAAATTTTCAATGACTGATTTTTTTTTAGTTTTTGCAAAATTATACTTCACTCAAATTCTGATACGAGCTAAGGAGAGCGAAAATACCAACTAATGTTCGTTTGTAGTCTTGTGTAGAGGAGTGAGTTAAGAAAACCAAAATACTACAATTTCATTTCCCTAAGTGAATTTCGAGAGCAGTTCGAGCTGATTATTGAGAAGTTAGTGATCATGACCTTTCTTGAATTTTCAATATCCTCTCATCAAATCGACCTAGAATGGTTAACTTCGTATGCGAGGTTAGTTGGGAACCAGAATATGATATGACCATTGAATTCATCTAAAATGGCTAATGACTAAAATTTGAGGAAGGCTTGAGCAGCTTAAAATAGCTCCAACTTGAAAATATTAGCTCATATGATTACTCGAGGATATATCACAAATCCGCCTTGAGAAATAAAGGCGTAAAGAAATAGGATAGATTATTATCTTCAAAGAGAGAAAATTTTCGATCATAGTATCGTATGAGAAAATGAGCTCATGCGACTGACAGTCAAATTTCAGCTTCGTAAGTGATTTAGGGTATTGTATGCGGTCAGTAGGCACGAAAAAACATCATTTACAATCTTGAACAAGCCTTAATCAAAAACTCAGCTCCGGTAATGCAGTATGGCAACTTGCATTTTTTTTTTTTTTTTTTCAGAAATGAATAACATAAATTTAAAAGTAAGTAACTTTGATTTTTTTCGTTCAACTACAAAAAAATAGAGTTCAATTAAACAAAAAACATTTCAAACGAGAAATTCTATTACTCTTTTTTCACAACGATTAGGTAATAAGCAAGGGCTATTTTTCAGAATTTGTAAATTTTTCTAAGTTGAAGTGAGCAAAATTTCTCGAGCAATCTCGAAAATACAATCTAAGAAATGAAACCCAAAAAAATTGAAATATGTCGATTTAAAAAAAAAAAAAAAAAAATCGATTCACCTTCGTGAACTGAGTTGGGTTAAAAACAACAAAAAATTATTTTCATATTTTACGAAATTAAACACGAAAAAAAAAGTTGAATACTTCGAGCCCCAATTTCACTCTGTTTTTGTCTTTCTTCGAAAATTTCACGTTCCCATTCCAACTAAACGCGAAAGAAATTCAGGTCATAGGTCACCAGCGATTACTGCCTATCAGTTTACATTCAATCACAAAACACAAAATTAGGTACGATAACAAGAACTAAGCTCGAACAACAATCGATAATGATAATCAAAAAAGCAAACACAGATTTCCTAGAAATAAACAAAAAAGAAGCCGAACCACGAAATACGAGCATTCGGTACAATTCCACATTTACGCCATGTAAATACGTATAATAATGCGATACCTAAGATGGCGAAAAAAAAAAACCTAAACTCGAGGAAATTTTACGCCATAAATTCCATACTCCGAGGTTTAAATAATTCAACCAAAACAGTTTCACATTAATCTAGCGTAAATGAAACACGCTAGCTCAAGGATGTCTCAGTGAATCCGGAATCCGCTTGATACTCTTGGTACAAAGTACTCAAATATTGTTCGTCTTCTGGAATATAGGAATTTTCCTCGCTTCGTAAAATCGATACCGCCGAGTCTGAGTACATCGTATGTACATTGTACACTAGTACCGGATTTAGGAATTTCCATTCGTCTCATTTCAACTATCTATTCGTTCACTTCTACAATCGAACTTCTTCCTTTTTTCGCGGGTATATTAATAAATACATCGAACTTTGAAACTTTCCTTAATTTTTAATTTAACTGAATAGACTTTTTATAGCCGCGGGCGCGCAAACATAAGGCGCCAGAAAAGTTCATTAGGAAAAAACCAACAAGGCGTAGCCTCGCAATAGCAAAACCTCTAAGAAAGACCCGAAACACCGTAGAAGTAGTTAAAGTTGGAAAAAAATTCCGAATTCTTTCGCAAGAAGAACGCATTAAAATGGCGATTTCGTTTCCGTATAATTCTTTTAATGGTCGAGTTAATTATAAAGCTTTCTTCCTGCTTCTCGGTCGTTTCAGTGACTCAGACCAGCGAAGTAAGTATAATTTTCAATATCGTTAGCATTACACTTGGAAAAAAAATTCATGTAAATTTGAATATTATCATGAGAATTTTTGTATTCGCTGAAAATGCACTCGTTTACGAAAATTCCTTCGAATACCTCAAAAAATGTATTTTCGTACGCGAAACAAAAACTACACGAGAGCTCGCTTAATCAATTCACCAAGGATCAAAGTACATCTACAAATAAAACCTTCCGGCGAATATCGCCGTAATACGATGAAAAGCTTTTTAAAAAATATCTTTTCGCGACTCCCGCATAATAATTCAGTCCCAGCCACGCTAAAGTAACACAAAGTCGACCCAACTATATCATTCTGGCCCACGGAAGCTGCCTAAAACTGCGGAGTATTTCGCCGAAACCGGCAAATGAATTTATTAACGGTATAAAACTATTCGCGTATTTCACTTCTAGCGCCGTTGCCACATAAGCCACCAGCTCAACGATAAAATGTCTGCCATTACATTATAATCCGGTCACGACGCGACGACGTTCGCGGTTAACCGAGTAAGAAAAAGGATTGCGAAAATAGGAAAAGTTTGGATTTTTTTCTCGCACTTTTATCTAATTTATGTGATGTATACGAATAAGAAAGTATTCGTTTAAATTGTATGCTTACCGTGTGGTCCGATCACCGACGAAGCCAATACATCTTTAGCTTTCGTGTCTTTCGTATTTCCACCTGTAATCATGAAAAGTAGAAAAAAATTTAATTACATAAAATGTAGAAGCAGTAGTTGTTGAATTTTACATGAAACTGATAATGGGCTGAATTTTCGAATTAACGAACACAGGAATGAGAACACTTGTATCAGGGGCACCGAGGAGTGAGAGTATGGGGCCCGGGGGTTGAGGCTTCGAGTCTTGGCATTAAAAATAATAAAATGAACAAAAAAAAAAATAGGTAATAATAAAATTTTTTCTAAATGAAAATTCCAAAAAATGAAGTAAAGAAGTCTCAACACATTTCAAAAACAAAAATAAAAAATTGAATTAAAAAAATACAATTTTTTTTTCAACAAAGAGTCCAACAAAATTGAATTGAAAAACATTCTTAAAAAAAAAATGGAAGATATCTCAAAAATGAAATATTCCAAAAAATGAAGAATACTGTTTGAAAATGGAAGATCTAAAAATAATAAAATAAATTAAAGCATTATGAAAATGGAAGAAATTTTCTAAAATAAAACATTTATGAGAAATTGCCAAGCTTGAACACATAAATAATAAAAAGCAGTCCAGAAATTAAAAGTGTTGAAAATGTAAAAAAATTTCCTAAAAATGATGTGTTAAAAAATAGAAGTCTTCAAATTCAAAACTAAAAACTAAAAAGTAATCAGACAATGAGAAAAAAAATTGAAACAATAATGTGAAACATAAATAAATAAATGAAATTGTAGCAACTTCTTGCAGATTATGAGCAATCCCTGACAAATCTCATGACATTCCTCAGACTCACAAGCATCTTTCTTCGAATCTAGTCAGTAATCACTTTACCGTGCCTCTGAGCATAGCAGCTGTACAAGGCACGTTAATTAAACAAGTAAGTAAAATTAGGAAATTGCTAAAAATGAAAAAAATCAAAAATATTAAGAGTTCAAAAATTAAAAAAAAAAAAAAAAATGTTCAAAGAAAGTAGTCCAAAAATAAAAAAATTACCCCAACAATCGCTTAAAAATAGAAAATCAGAACAAATACTGAAAAATTATTCAAGAATTTTTTTTTTTGAACCGTGCAGTGTACAGCAGCGAGGCTAGAGGCACGGGCTTTTATGTCTTTTGTTCCTGCTAAAGTAACGGGAACAGGCCTGAGGAGGTTATGAAATAGAGGAGAGTGCGGATTATGGTTTCGTTGTCCTGGAGAAGGAGTGGCAGTGAATCAGGCAAGTTTAATAGCGGGCCATGCTAATCTTCTCTGTATCGTTCCAATTTTAGTAGAAAGTTCAAAAATAAAAAAAAAAAACAATTTAAAATCAAAAAACTGCTAAAAACGATATATAGTTGAAAATGAAAAACGTCCAATACTGAAGTCCCCCTCCCTACCCAAAAAAACTAAAAATTGAAATATATACTGCAATAGGTAAAACGTCAGGCAACGTAGTTAAAAATTCCAAAAAAAAAGACACGGAGAGTTGTGCGACGTCAAATAATTTAAAGATCTCCGACAAATTGATTGATATTTTTTAAACTTTATTTTAGAAATTCAAAAAATCAATACAGCGATGGAATTTGTGAATTCGAAAAAATTTCAAAAAATAATTGATTAAAAGAACTTGACGAATATGAGAACTGATAAGAAAATTTAAATGCCTAAATAAATGAATAATTCAAAAAATAGTCGAATCAATTTTTTTTAATTTTTTAATTCGTGAAATAAACTGGAAAAATAATTTTAAGATTTGAAAAACGGTATATTTGTTCGATCATGTTTCCTTCTTTGTGCTTTTTTCTAATCGACGCATTTAATTTTTTCAACAGTTGGACCTTGGCTGCCTGTCTTTTGCTCAACTTTGTAGGTGAATGTAGAATGAAAAGTAATAGTTTTCGAAATTTGTACTGAATATGACCGGTGAGTACGAAGAGAATAACAAGGAATCTCATCAGTGGCGGCTCGAGGCTGTGGCAAGGAAGCTTTTACGTAAAACTATAATGCAACAACTTAACATGAACATCAATTCTTACATTTTTTTTTCTTTTCTATCCGACCCGTTAATGTGAATTTTTAATTTTTTTAATTTTTTTTTTTCAATTTTTTATTCTACATGTTGATAAATTTTTCGTATTTTCTTTTTGTTTTTTCAATTTTTATTACACACAGTTGTACTTTTTTTCTCAATTTTTGTTTTGTTTTGTTTTTTTTTCTCGTAATACAGTAAATCAAATTCTCATGTACATTGTGTAATATGCTTTTTTAAAACATAAAAAAAAAGTAACACGTAAAAAATCATAAAAAAATTATTAGTAAATTTTCAGGAGGAGGGGAGGGGGAGTAACAATGTTCTTGGGAAAGCAAATCTCCGGGTCTTCATTAGGCAACTATTCCAGTTGTTGCCACTGGCACAAGCATCACTACCGCCGTCACTGAATCTTCTTAGTTTCAGTAATGCGGCGAGACTGTTTACATTTTTCATTTATTATTCGATTTTTTTTTGTATTTTTTAAAAGTCATATCGTCTCATTCTTTTTTAATTTTATAATTAGAATACGAACTATGATTATTTTCATTTTTTCACTGCTCAAAGACTAATGGTGCAATGGTGGTGGGAAATGTAGCATCCAGTGTATTTATGTATTTTGTATATACGAGTCATTCTCACGCATTCTCACAGGTCAATTATGAAGAATCCCTTATTAGGTAGATATTTAGCTGAATTGATCAAATATGAAAAGAAAAATTTCACTCGTTCAATTTTAGGAAAGTAATTCATTTTTCTCTTCCCCCCTCCATGTTTGTTATCTGTATTAATTTCTCCTCGCACCAAATACATCTCCCTTCCTCGTATTTCATTCTCTACGTTTATTATTCGTTTAGGAGGCAAGTGTGAATATTTTAATTGTTCATTTTTTTGACCTGTTTCATTTTCACGATCGTTTCAGTAGAAAAATATCTCTTCTAATTGCGGAGATTTTAATTCATTTCTAATCTTTGCCCAAAAAATAAAAAGTAGGAAACGTAAAAATAAAGAGCAAACTAACTTTAAAGGGAAAATAAGTCAGTATTTCCACTAAGTGCGATCGCTATAAATATAATTAGCTTCGTTTCGCCGAAACCTCATCGAATTAACGAAAGAGCCGTAACGGCTGAATCAACCTTCTAAGAATGAGATTTTACCGATTGAAAAAACTACTACCGTTAATTTACGGCCAAATGATTGGAATCAATTTCGTATAGGCTTCGAACGATATCCAAATAAACACGAACGCCGGTGGCGTAACGTCGAATAGCGTAATAGTCCCGCATCTGGGTAACTAGATGCGCGCACCGGTCACCGTGGAAGCGAGAGGAAACGTCGTACTATGTGTGTAGGAAAAAAAGCTCTATTCGGAGAAGTTCGGTAGCCGTATTATTTTTGGGTAATATCGAGACGACCGAGTCGGCATATAACTTTTCGAATTAGCGTATCGATTTTAGAGCGGAGTTAGCGAGGCTGCGAAAGGGTTATAAGTGCTCGTGTACGGCGAATGCGAAAAAATAATAACCAACGACGAGGTGAGAAAATTTTTTTCACGCCGTGTACGACGAAATTCAACGATCGGCTGACTCATGGCGGTAGCGACGCGCGAACCTATTAGAAGATTGGTTTCGATTTATGTACGATTAATGGAATAGATGGGTAGTAAAAGGCGAAATTAAAATTGATGTCAGAGCTGGTTGACCTTTGGAAAAATTCCGCGTATTGACGAAGCGAGTGAAATATTAGCGATGACGAAGACGCGTTTTCAGCCATACTACGCGAAACCGGTTTTTGTTGCCAACGAAGACGTAACGTACGATGTGGAAGTAAATAGTAAATATCGCGAGTTCACGAATTATCAGCAGCTATCGAGCAAAGTGATGCGAAAAGGACCGGAATTACGAATCGATAAGTCGTAAACGTCGTATCGTTCGTGTAGTTGAGTGGCTATCGGCGAAAGGTTGTATTTAAATTAAATTTCGTTTAATAATAAAGCGAGAGCAGGAAAGAAGCCCGCCGATGTGATAATAAAAGTAGTGCAGAGGGTACGTGAGCCCCCCCTTTAACGCTTGATAACTCGTCGTTTTCGGGCGAAGAAAGGCTCGGGTACCCGGTACGTTCACCCTGCGCCAAAATTTCGACGTTGAACTGCGGCGGATGCGAAGGCGATCGATAAAACGTTACACGATGCCTCCGATATACGACTGTACAACTCCAGCTCGACGATTGTAAATGTCGCCCGGCGATGTGGTCGAATGTACGATGGCGGTATCGAGAAAGGCGACGGGTAATAATTTATCTATAATTAGACCTCGACGCTGAGAACGTATACGCGATGGTGAAGATAATGCTCTCGATCTATATTTAATTCCGAATCGTTGCGTAGTGTAAACAGTGGCCGCTCGACGAGCGGTACGTAACTGTTGAGTGTGTGAGAAGTGACATATGCGTAAGTCGTTAAAAAATCCATCGAAGGGTTAAGAGATTTTCTGGGAAAATTTCATCATTCGAGAGATTTGTAATACTCGGCGTGAAAAATTCCACAAATTTATCTCACAATTAGAATCGAAACGTATGCTTGGAGAAGGTATGATTCATTCGTAAACACTTATTCATCTTTTAATTGGAATCAACAAATGGGGAAAGCATGAATCAAGTTTAAAAAGCTCTCAGATGACGAAATATCGATTGGTAAGAGAAAAACACGTCGGTTATCCGAAGGTAAAATTACCTCGGATATTTTTGGCCCAAGTCGGACTACACCCGAGTGTTACGAAACGTGAAATTTTTTGAGGGAGAAGTGAGGACGAATGTGTAAAAAAATACGCAACGACGTATGGCGAAATCACTTTCGAGACCGAAATTCAGACATAACGAACGGGTACCGCGTACAGTACACTTTGGAAGTGGACCAAGTACATCGAACGCGACGATGTACATATGACATTTATAGGTTCGTGTACCACGTACACGTACGTAATTTATAAATGACTACGCGGCTTGTCCGAGGGTGCCTCGAAATCGTCGGGTGCGCGGCTACGACCTTAACCTATTCTTCGCGAATATTTGGCGGCGTCCGTTTTATTATTAGCGATGGCATTTAACGATGGTAATCTAATGGCCGATTGTGTTTAAAATTCGTGTCGCTGGGTATTTTTAAACGGATGACATGACTATCGATGTCATTGAACGAGCGAACGGTTTTGGCGAGGTAAATGCCTTAATTGGAGAAGCGTTTAGTATGAGGCGACTTGGGGGCTGTTTGCTGTTTAGGAATGGCGAGTCTACGAGGCTGAGGATTACACGGTTTAGGATACATTTACTCGAAGATAAATGCTCTATTGCTCTAGAAAATGAATTAAATGAGGTTGTAAAAGAAGCCTTTTTTCATTCACTTGAGAATATAACATACGTATGAAACTCGAAAAAAACAACATAATGGTTGGTAAAAAATGAAAAATCCTACTTGATGAGGTAGGCTAGACCTATATACGAATTGTAGAGAAAAAAAATTTATTTCAAAATTTTTATTCATTCTTAAAAATTATGATAGCCTAAAATAATATCCTGTTTAAAAGGAAGACTTCAAGACTGTCAAGAGGTAGGTTGAACTTGAAGCAAAAATAATTTTTGAGTCTTGTTCATTAAATAATTATTTTTTTCGAATGAGAAATGAAGAAAAGAATTTTCCAATAAAATTGTAAAAACGAATAATTTAATCATTTTTCGCATTTTTATTTTATTTATTTATTTTTTTTTTAAACAAAGAATACTTTTAAAATTTTGATTCATGATTTTTCCACCTTTCTTTCATCCTCTTCACATTTTGAGGATAATAACCACTCCTTTCCCCTCCAACGACATATGTGAAGGAGGTACTTTTTTCAATGTTTAAATATTTCGTGGATTGTATAGAACATTTTTATTATTTTTTAAATTTTCTGAAAGTCTGAAGATTTTCTTATTTTTTCAATTTTTGTACAGCTTTCAATTTTTGAACTTTTTGTATCATTATCAGGAATTTCTTCACTTTGTTTACTACGCGTATCGTTTTTTGAACATCGATTTAATTTTTTTATATTTTCCTCGTTATTTTATTCACTTTTTATCATTTATGTTTAACATTTACTCATTTTTGAAGATTTTTTCATTTTTTTGAACGCTTTTTTATTTTTTTTGACTGTTTTTTAATGTTTGAATATTATTTCATTTTCTTATAAAATTATACTTTTTGAAAATTTCTTCAGTTTTTGACGTTTTTCTTTATTTTTATTCTTTGAAAATATTTTACATTTTTAAACGTTTTTTCTCTTAGTATTTACCTTTCTGTGGACATTTTACTAATTCTTTGACATTCCGTTCATTTTCGAATTTTTTTTAGAATCAATTTATATTTTTTAATAGTTCCCTTTTTTTTTCTCTTTCTTGAGCATTTTACCTACTAACTTTTGGAAGTTTTTCGTATTCGAAGTTTTTTATTTCTTTGAATAAATTTTTTAATTAATTTTTAGCATTTTTTTCATGTTGGAGTTATTTCATTTTCTCATGAAAATTTGATTTTTGGAACCTTTTTCCAAGTTTTTGACGATTTTATTTCTATTTTTAGACACTATTTCTCTTTTTTTGATGGGGGGGGGGGGTGTGAAGAGCTATAAGTTGGAAATAATCTACTGATTTTGAATATCAATTTTTCATTCTCAGATACATTTTTCTGTTCATTTTATTTATTTATTTTTTTCATTAATTTTAAAACGTTATTCAATTTTTTCTCCGTGCATTAGCCAGAGACAGTAGAGTTGTAAGATGCATTTCATTGAAAAGGACTGCCGTCTGAGGAGGATCAAAAGGGTGTGGTCGGTTTAACGTTGAAGACGTGTTATGAATATATATATATTTTTTTAGTTTTTTTTTTTAAATTTAACCGTTTTCTTCATTTCCAAAAATTTAATCGATTTTTAGCTGTTTATTTTTTATGTTCACCAAAAGTGCAAGAATTTTCGTTGTTTTTTTAGCGGCCTCCTAAAACCTATTATATCTAACCTTGACACCAATTTTAGCACCTACTTCAATTATGAAAATTTAGCCAATATTTCGATCTTTCATGGTGTTGGGATATTTTTATTTGATTGATTTCCTCCTGCATCGCACCTCTTCCCCTGTTTTATGTAAGTACATGTTGATTCGATATTTTTAGAAATATTTGTGGTGGGAAACTGAGATGTTCGAGCATTCTATTTATTATTTATTTGACATATACTTCGATAGATTAATCATTATTAACATTTGGTCATGTTTATTTTACTTATTAATTTTTTCTCAGATCCTACTACATCATACAAACTTTTATGTTCAATTTTTGAAACTTGACAAAAAAAAAGATTCAAACTGAAACCATTTTAAATGAATTTGTAAATTGTTAAGGTTTTTCGTTACTTATGATGTTCTACTTTCAAACTCATACATCAAAAAATTCAACTATTGAATAGTAACAGTTGAAGGGAGAAGGGCACGCATAGGCTTCAGGCCAGAAATGGTTGAAAGCTGGTTTCAAAGTTTTGAAACACTAAATTATATCAAGATTTTTTTTTTAAATTAGTATGAATGAATAAACATTTTCCCTTGCTTTACGTTATATTTGTTTGGAGAGCATGGATGTGAGTGAAAAAGTGTATTTCATTTAAAACGCTTTTGAAGTGGATGAAAATTTCATCGTATACGTCGCATCGGATACCGCAAAACAAACATCAACGTCGGTTTTCCGTTTCGCGGCTATTTTTCGCGGCAGCATTTCGTTTCCTTTGGGTTATTTTTTTCATCACTTGTCGCATTTGAAACTATACGCTACATTAATTTTCGACGAACACGCGGAATAGAATATTTCGTTCATTAATTTTTTTTTCTTTGCTCCGCTATCGTTGAGTTTATTCCATTAAAGTTGGTGAACTAGGTATAGCGTCGTATTCATCTGTTGAATTTTTCATTTCCATAACACTACTTATTCGTATTTCCGAGCCCGAATGAAATTTGTTCGGTGGGGGAAAAAAATTCGTCGTCGTTTAATTATTTCGAAGAAGTGGAAACGAATGCTCTACTTGGTTATGGCGGAATCGATAAACGCCACGTATACGCGAATACGAATCGTAAAAGGAGGGATAATGGGTCCGTTTAAATGGCAAATATCAGCGATTCGTTCTCGGAATAATTTGTCCCATTTATTATTCTTATCAGTATCGAGATTATCGACACGGCTGAATTTTTCAAGAATAAAAAACGTACTCGCACGACGTACGGTTATGGTGTACGCGTATGTACTGTATATGGGTTTAAGCTGAGATAATTTATTGCGAACGGAGCAATAGTACGTCGGTTATATGGAAATAGGAACAAGTCTATGAATATATGACTGTGTGTGTATTGGTATCGCTGTACTAGGTCTACGTAGGGGACGCAAGGTATTCGTATTTTTTACCGCCGCCACGAATACAGGGTATCGACCAGATGAAAATTTCTTGCACACGAAATCATACACCGAAGGGTTGCCATGTTACCACGCTATTACGATCTCCAGCGTGAGCAAAGCTTCGTTTAATTGGCGAAAAGAAAATTATCCGAGTATAGGAGTAAGCGGTGAAGTATCGGCGCGATATCGGTGTAGCTTTCGGAGTTAAGTTGCTTTTTCGGTCGGATTAAACATTCGTTATCGTTAGGAATGACGATAGAGTAAGTGTTACAGTAACGTAATGAAGATTTGGTTTTCCACATGAAATCCTCCCTTTGTAGCGTAAATAGTCTGGTTATTAGGTTCGCCCAGAAGTAATTTCATTACATACGAAGAGATGTATAAATTGTCATGTCACCGCTGATTTTTTTTGAACATTTTTTCGATAAAAATTTTGATCGTTATTTTTAATTTTTTGTTATGAAACATTTTTCATTATTTGAACTCTTCAGTTCTCGACTTTTTTTTTATTTGTGGGATTTTTTTTAATTTTTGATTCGAATATTTTTCGGTATTTTTTTTTTCATTTTTGAATATTTTCATTCTTGAAGAATTTTCATTATTTGACAATTTTTTTGAACATTTTGGATATTTTATTTTAGGCTGTTTTCATTTTATTTTTTATTTTTGAGATCTTTTTAGGTTTCCATTTTATAATTATTTTTCATTTTCAGAATATATTTTTTCTTATTTTTATATAATCTTTCTTTTCTTGTTATATGTATTATGACTTCCCAATTTTTTTTTTCAAATCACATTATTTTTTGTTAGCGGAAAGCAAAGTCATTTGCGATGAATTAAACACACACACATTCTAGTGTTCATTCGCAATAGATTTATAATATTATTTATATTTAGAAAACATAGTAAGATCTGTATGATAATTACATTCCTTGTCTGAAGCTGACTTTTCAATGTCGCTGAGTGTTTCCGATTAACGGAACATCTGGCCTTCCTCAAATTTTGATGATCTGTCATTTTACATTCCTTTTGATTCAAATTCGAAAGGCCATATTTTAGCTAACAGATTATTTCATCTATCACAGTAGAAAGATGACTTCAGGTACAGAAGGGGAGAGGGAAAGGGTAATGGAATGCTATTTTTCCTTAATATTAAGAAGTGGAAAGGCTTTTCCAATATTTTTTAGGTGAGTTTTCAACTTAAAAACGATAGCTATTACAGCCCACCTGATTTGTGAAGGATGGGGTTGGGGGAGAGTGTGGTCTTCAAATCTTTGCGTTTCAGACCATTTGTAACCAGATGGCAAATGTCCAACTTTTTGGAATACATAATATAATTATACACATTTCCCCCTCCCCGCGTAGCGACGGCGGGTATTCATGAAATTCTCTCAAAATTCGGTGAGAGGCTCTTCTTAAAAATCCGAAAAATTTGTTTTTTAATTTTTTCGATAAAATTCAAAATGACGGATCACTCAAATTTTGAGGGAGGCTGGAGAAAGGGCAAATCACATAAATTTTTCGTTTTTCATCTTATATGAAGGAGTGAGTCACTGACACCAACATATCCAAATTTCAGCTTCCTAAGTGAATTTGGAGGGGAGTTAAAGCAAAAAATAGCTTTTGGAGGAGAAATTGCCGCAGGAAATTTCACGAATCATCCATATCTTATCACCAAATTGGCCTAGAAAGTTCAAATTTCGTATGTAAAATTGATCAATGACCAAAATATGAGCTCTTCATTTTGGGTCAAAATGGATTTTAAATGGCGGATGATTAATTTGAGAAATGTGTGTTCATAGACAAGAAATACCACGTTTGTTCCAAATTCCACTTCTTAAGTGGTTTTGGAAGGAGTAGAGTAGGGGTTTTCTAACTTGGCATTGGGTGCGGCCTGTAGTCATGAAAGGTTTAGCAATATGTTACTACCAAACCAGAACAAGCCCAAGTTGAAAACTCAGCTCCAGTAAAACGGCATTGCTGCTTACCTTTTTTTTTTAATATTATTTAAAAAATAAATATCTAACGACTCAAAATTTAAAAAAAAAAAAAAACGACCGACACATTCGATGATGACTTGAGTCATTATTAAAGTCACTGAACAAAAATTAATTAATTTTTTTTTTTAAATAATATAATTATGAATTAAAAAAATTAATTTTTATTTAAATACATATTATTTTAGTTATTTAAAAATATTAAATTATTATATAAATTTTTAGTTCATAGTTGCAATGGGATCATAAAGAGGCGCTCTTCTTTATAAACGTGGTACTTCTTGTCTACAATTTTCAAATTTTAGCGATTTGAGGCTCATAGATCCTCGCTCAAATTTTAACAATTCCGCATTTAGATGACTTTCGACCTAGATTTACAGGATCATAAATTCTGATCAATAACTAACGTCACATACGAAGCTCACCTTTCCAAGCACATTTATGGGGGAGCAGGGCCGCAAAGAACCAAAATTATATCCAGGGTAAGAATAATTTTCCGGTTCTTTATTTTGAATTTTTTCTTAAATCTAATGAAAATGTTGAGAAAGTTCAAAGAGAAATTATTTCAATTAGAATTAGAAACATTCTTAAAATTTGCATTTCCGAATCCTCTCATGAAACCGGTTTCAGGACAATGAGCCCCTCCTGCTCCTCCTTTTCTTCAGCCTAAATGAGTAGATAAGGACGACTCAAGATTTCCTGTAATGATTTCCTCTTTAAAAGCGGTTTTTTGCTACAATTCCCTCCAAATTTACTTGTGAGATTTAAATTTAAATCTGATAGTACTCTGAGCTGACTTTATCATATAACACTACAATTAAACATTTTCGACCCATCATTTACCCCGCCACATTTTGAAAATATTAACCCTTTCTCCTCTCCTCCAACAACAATATGAAGGAGGATTCAGAATAAACACTATTACATATTACTAGCCATCATATGAGTTCATATTCATCAGTTCTCAAGCTCTCATCAAATTTTGACAATCCGCCATTTTGGGTCAATTTGACCCAAATTCGAGGGATTATATTCTGGGTTCTAAGAAACCGCAACCTTCACATAATTTTCCAGCTCTAATAAACCAAATTTAATGATTTTTTTTTAAATCTATTTTACACACAGGTATGTCATCAGCCAAAAAAATAAATAAAATTTTAGAGGCAAAACCTCAACTAGCACTTAAATTTGTATTTTTTTTTCAACGCTCTCACCAAAAAAAAATTAAATTTTCTCCAATCTTTATTACACCATCATCTCGTACAAGAATTCAATTACGAAAATTATTTTCCTCGTATATGGTACACACGTTCGAGACGATAATAAACCTCGCATCCGCGTCATTTACAAAACCTAATCGAATCCGTCAACGGAATTTCCAATATCATCGGGAAAATCATATCGGTATATTAAATTACCTCACGATAAATAATACCTGCATATAATAGATAAAATAAAACACAAAGTTGGGCTACTCTATTCCGCGTGATTACATATTTCAATTTCCATCACCGCGCATACCACACTAGGTACCACCGAAATGGTAATTGATATCTACGAACGATTCGTTTCATTCGACCAAACAGCGGCGATATTTCGACCCTCTGACTCCGAAGAATACTATCTTTCGAAAGGTTACACAAGTATGAAATATCACTCGTATCAATCATCGCGACTGTAACTACACGTAGCCTCTTTTCACACTTTTTCTTTGTCACATTAGCTATTTATCTTGAACACCTTTTGATGCGTTCGTTCACGCGATCCCATCCTTTTTTAATATCTCAGTCCGTGAGCCAGCCAAAGCAAACAAAAAGCTTCCGTTAGGTCTCAAAGTCGAAACCTTGAAGGCAAACCAAATTAATATTAAGTTATGAATTCCTCGACGCCGATAAAATTCTCGTCATTGCGAAAACACCCGAAAATGTGATAAGGGACGCTGTACTTATTTTTATCCATTGGTGGCCGCGTCAATTACGTAACTAATTCGAGTACGTTAACGCATTCCAAAGCGAACAGGATATGACGTCGTATTCCTCAAGAAATTTTTTTTCCTAATCGGCGCGGGAGGTGTTCGTGAAACGTTTGCCAACATATGTTCGCTCATACTCCACCGTACGAGTCGTATTATATTTAATTCTCGAGTCCGTGTAACAAGAAAACGACGACTCAACGGACGCGACCAGATTCGAAAACCCATCACCAACTCCGAGTTGGGCCAATATAGTAGATTCGTGACGCGAATAAATACGCTCGATAATGCTCGACGACACACCGTGGCGGAGCATTCGTTGCGTGCATCTCCCCATGTTTCTTTTTTCGGAAACAAAGAGAGAGAAAAAAATTATACGCGATAATAAACGCGAAGATAAACGCGTGCTGTAATGTGGAAATAATTGATAAAGGGAAATGTTTCAAATTAAGCTTTGATATGGTTAATACGGATAACGCTATCTAGCGCTCGCTTATTTTTACGCTCGTTTTACGCCCCAATCTTCGTACTCCGCGTACATCTGTGATCGAGGTGTTCCGAGTAAACACGGTATCGCTGTCGATCATCGTTAACGCAATAAATCGTCACTTTGGTTCGCCCATTATGGCCGTCCAGGTCGTCGCAGATGCATGTCAAGTGACGAAGACACGTATTTAGATATCGCCGTGAATTCTATAATCGACGAAGTACCAGGAGCGTAACTGAGTCATTTTTCAGGGGGGGGGGGGGGGAAGAATTTTGAAAAATCCCAACTTTTTGTAATGAAATTCCAACTTCGTTGACAAAATTTACGAATGCGCAGTTTTTTCATGTTCTTTTTGTAGTCGTCGTTAAAAATTTCATCACACAAACAACACTGCACTTTGTATCTTTTTCCTTTCCTCTTTATTCATTTTTTTAAAATTCAACCTAAGTTAATAAAAAGTACAAACATATAACAGGTATACAATGCACAGAAAAAATTGGTGGATTATTGCTTGTGAGCAGTGGCAGCGGCTTAATTTTAATTTATAGTGTTGGGCGATTAATAATCGATTAATCGGAAATGTCGATTAATCGGTAAAAATAATTGGAAGAATCGATTAATCGATTATTTCATCGATTATTTTATGAAATAGGTAATCGATTAATCGGCCAATTTTCAGTTTTTATGTTTTTTTTTCAATAATGCTTCGATATTTCTGAAAAAAAAAACTTTTTTAAAAAATAATCATTTTGTGAAGACATTTCTATAATACGATGAAATCGTCTCTCATCGCATACTTTAAATATGCTTGATTGCGACTTGGTAACTATAAATACTGTCATTTTTGAATAAATGATTTTGTTTTTGTAATTAATTTGAATAAATTATTTTATTTTTGTAATTAATTTAAATAATTTTTTTTTAATAATAAACGTACACAGCATAAAAAAAATGAAATTTGGGATTTTTCAAATTCTGAATATTTTTCAAACTCCAAATTTTCTTCAAATTTTTTTAAATCTCCAAGATTTTTTTCAACTCAAATCTTTTTTCTGATTTTCTCAAAATTTTTCTATTTAATTTTTCTCAAAATTTATTTCGAACCAAAAATTTTTCTCAGTATTTTTTCAACCAAAAATCTTTACAGTTATGTTTCAAATTTGAACGCTTTTTTCAAAATTATTTTCAATTATATTTATTTTTTATTTCAAAAAGTCAATATTCATTTGAACATGGGAAACACTTTTTATCGCTACAATTTTATTGAAAAAAATTTCAAAGTTGGCAAAAAATTGAAGAAAAAATTTCTAGGTTGAAAAAAATTAGATGAAGTGTAAAATTGAAAAAGTATCTGAAGAAATTTTGGTTGCAAAAAATTTCTAATGCTGAAAAATCGATAAAAAAATTCAAAATAGATATAGAAATGTTATAAAACATTTTTGGATTGCAAAAAATTTCGGGGAAAAATTTCAAGACATTGAAAAAATCGATGGAAAAAATTTGAATTTGTGTAAATTTTTATTTTTACCTTTATTTACTCGTGTTCCGTAAACGTTGTAACTAGAGAGTATAGACAATAAAAAAATCGATTAATCGATTAATAATCGATTATTTCAATAATCTAGATCCGATTAATCGAATATTGGAATAATCGAAATTCGATTAATCATTTACTCAAATAATCGATTATCTCCAAAACTATTAATTTACATGTTGTCATCTGTCTGTCTATATGTCTGTCTATCCATGCACCTGGAGAACGGAACCTAAGCATGATTTAATCCGTTCGTCGTGATGCGCGAAATTGGAAATTTAGCTGGCATCAATTCGAATTTATTCGAGTTCTTATTTTCCCAAAAGAATATAAAATATTGACTTCTACAAAAAATTCAAGTTCCCAATTTTAGAGTTCAACAATTATAAATTTCCCAACTTTTCAAAACACCTAGGGGATAGCTCCCCATCCCCCCTACTTACGCCCCTGCGAAGCACCTTAAAACACATTTTTTGGAGCTGAGAAGCGGATAAAAAGTTGTGCGGTTGAAATAAACTTGCGGCAGGATTGGGCGACCGAATCGAAATCCGCGGATCATGAATGTGTTCATTTACGTCACCAAAGAAAATTTCAACTGATGAGTAAGAAAAGAAGGTTACAATGTTGAACGTTGAACGTTCGTGCCCACTCCCATTTGGTCCACTACAGCATCGCACGGAGAACGCCTCGGGGTTATAAAACGCGTGAGTCTTCTTTTATTCCCATAGCCTTCTGACCAATCAGACATCTCGTTTAGCAAAAATTACCCTCTCTAATCTCCATCGGTTCGGGTAAAAATACCGACCATTCGGCACCAATTAGTAAATCGTAAACGTTCAAAGTTATTACCTTCAACAACCATTGTTTAACAATTACCACTCGTTCTACATACGTAAAATTCATTACGTAGACGAAAATCGACTCTAACGTCGCATTCTTACGCATTCGTCGTCGCCAAAAAGTAAACATTGGAACGAGCTCATTTCGCGTATAAATATGGTGAATCATAGTACGGGTACGATGCGCCAACATTTTCGCCCGAAAAATATCTCGCACGTTTGAGTCGCGTAAGCGCCGCCGCCATACCGCAAATTCGTATCGTCGTCGTGGCTTGTTTACCCGTATTGGTGCGCACGTTACCACTACAGCACACAGTGCATAGGAGCGGCGCGCGAATAAATTTCATTTTCTTCGTCCCGGACTCGACATACGAACAGGTCAGCGATACCAGAATGACCTCTAAATTTCCTATATCTCGCGCTCGCTGCTCGTTACGAATTCTTCGCGCTTAATAGTCCCACACTGGTGCAACGACTGTCGCGGGTCTTTAGCCTTTAATTACACCGCTCAAATGCCATTTACATACTTTATCTGTACCATTTCTCTGAGCATTTACCAATGAAGTTTTCAAGTTCGATTTCTCGGTAAAAAGTACCCCCATTAGACATCAACCGCTCGTTACCGATGGAACGTCTTGTTTTTTTTTTTTTTCGATATGATCAAATCACTGAAAAAAATCTATACTCGATTTACGAAAAAAAAAAAAAATTATTTTACACACAACGTACGCAATCAAACCATCAAACACTCATATCCTCGTATCCCACAATCTTCCATACAACGTATAGCGCAAGAATATCAGGCTAAACATTATTCTTGCTTACACGTCGAATACTAACCGCAACGTATAAACCTTTAAAATAATATCGCATATCGGGCGTCTTAACGTGGTCAATGACACGCCAAACGTTACTTTTTTTAAGACGATTCTTTTTTGGTAATTGAAACCCTCCAACCGAATCATTTTAATTAGAAACGTACGAATGACTGTTCTCTCGGTTTATTTCATAAAAAAAGAAAATCTTTCCGGAATAGGTGTTTCGAGAGTGCTTTCGATTCCAATTAATATTTTTTCCACTTTTTTTTTTCGCTTTAATTCGATGAGTAATACATTTGGAACAAATAGTCTTCCGATCAAGAACATTTTGTGATATATACTACGAAGGGGAACGAATATGCTTGTCTAGGGAGGGGGGGAGAGATGAATGATGGATGACTTCAGTAATAAGTTCACTAGCGTATGGTGAAAATGTCCTCACAAAGGAAAGGTTCGAGGTGTGACACACCGATTTCAACCAAATAAATATCATTTAAAAGTACCTTCCTAGAGTACATTATATTGAAAATTTCTTCAAATGATTTGGGGGAAGCTATGAATTCTATGAATTTTTTAAATTTTCAAATATCTCATTTTTGTCTTCTCCTATAGTAGCTATAACTTGGAAAACATCCAATACGTTTCGTTGACAAAAATTTGTAGCTTTATCACAGAAATTTGAGTATCATACCCAGGGACGTGCTCACCGTGTAACGACTCAGGATAATATCCTGGGGCCCCGAGTAGTGGGCCCCTTTGGAGTGGGGCCTCTTTTAGTATGATAAGACTCTTAATTAAGTCGTATAATTCGGTACAAATAACGGTTAGAAAATAGTAAAGAAACTTCAGCAACTTTATCTTTAATACCTAATTAATTCAATTCAACTCAACTGCTTCTGCTTATATTTAATATTGATAGTAGGCTATGTATCCACTTATATCGCCATATCGGGAAATTTTACTAAATTCATCATCATGTACATTGACCAACATATTGGGTACAGGATACGAAAATTTTTCCAACTAATCAGTTTCTCCAGTATCAAACAAACAGCGCAACTGGAACATATTGCGCCATAATGGAGAATAAGTTGGTAAATTCCAAAAAGTTGTCTTTTTAATAAAGAAATGAAAAAATTGGATCTGATCAAACTCGTGTTGTTCAAGATTGTAGAATGTATAAAGCAAGCTCGCATTTTCGTCGTAAAACAGCTGTGTAGTATAAATGGGTTGTGACGTTATCTTTTTCTAATTCAATACGAGGAGGTTGTCCATCTTATGTCAAATTTAATGAGAAATTTTTTTTATCTGAGCTATTCTTGCTTTAAAATGCATATTCGCGAAGATAACGCCAAAAAACGGCTGCAAAACAACGTATAGATGGGTCGTGTGAAAAATAGGTATAAAAGACTCTACCTTTTTTTCGACGAAATAATAGGTTAGGGATAAAAGCAAATAGTCTACTTTATGTGAAATTTAATAAGGAACAATTTTTCACTGAACTATTTTTGTGTAAAAATGCATATTTATGGAGATAATGTAAAAAAACACTTTTAGTATGTTGTTTAAAACACGTCCCACTACCAATGAAGAAAAACTTTTTATGGCAATTAGTCCAAATAAAAGTTCTAATTCGACTAGACTAATAACATATATAAAAAAAAATTTAGATCACTAAATTTCTAAAAAATTGTCAGCTATTTTTTTTTTATTTTGACAATTTGGACATAATCTCCAAAGTTGAGTGAAAATCAATGTTATACGTATTAAAATTAAAAAATTTAAAAATAATAAATTTTATAAATTTCTACATCAAAATTTTTTGCTTTTTTGGATAGGTTTCCAATCCACTCAAAAAAAGTTAAAAATTATAACGAGGGGGGCCCTACCGACTCTCGGGGCCTTCTCAACATATTTATCCTGGGGCCCCCAAATGGCTGAGCACGCCCCTGATCATACCTCGTATCTACTTTTTTCTCTTTTTTGAAGGGAGGCCACTTATATACGAGTACCACCATAAATCGTTATCAATAGAATGTATCAGAAATTTTAGTAAGCTGAGTTCCTTTTTTTTTAAACTGAACATGATTTATGATGGTATTAGTATGTAAGCGACCTCGTGACCTCCTAAAAAAATTGGATAAGAGGTGTGACACTCGGATTTCGGCGATAACGGCATAAATCTTTGATAATAGAGGATATTAGACGTTTTCCGAAGTTATAACTGCTTTGATTGAATTTAACCCGATTTATGTCAGAATTTGTATACAAGTGACTCCCCTCCCACCTTACCCAAACCAATCTGAATTCTAAGTATGACACAAGGATTTCGGAGATTATGGCATAAATCGTTGATAATAGTCCAATAAATTTCTATTACGCCTTTTAGGCCCTGGGCTGCACATGACCTAGATAGGAAAAAATTATCTCCCAAAGATTGTGTACAAAAAATTACGCATGGAATTTTTTTTTTAAATTTTTAGACAGTGAAATTTGATCTTGAAATCAGAGAATTCGAATTTTCCTAAACTTGAATTTTGGCAATTTTTCCCCATAAATAATGGTATTTTCAAAATTCACACCGATATAACAAAGATAAATACTGATTCATTCGAAGAAAATTTTTTCAGCATACTGATACAATGATCCTATCATTTTTTCCGCTTAATTATTAGGCTTTCATAGCTGATAATGCTGAAAAAGGTAGAATCAGCCCAGCGACAAAAATTATTTTTGGCTGACTTCTATGTTTTTTTTTTCTTAATACAATGGCAATATTGAAAAAAATTAATTAGTAAAAATTTCAATTTAAGTATCGAACATTTTTAAAATCTAAAATGTAGATTCTCATGCCTTCATAGAAATCCATGCCATGTCTTGCCTACGGAATATAATACGAGTATGTATGATTCAATTATTGAAATGTAACCGAAAACCGAGTAAATACTGCGAACAAAAAGAATATTTTCATGCGCAAAAAAAAAATCGCCATCGCTAGATAAAGAATTTGTTTACGATCGCTAATTTTTCAACCATATGAATTCTTTTGGCATACGATCAAAAGACTATCTATGCTACGACTGAGGCTTCATCGTGGGAACATCCGATCACTTCTAAACCATATTACGAAACAATCTTATCGTCATATTAATCACTGAATGAAGCGAAGAATTTCATAAGTCAGCTTCTTTCATAAACATATTGTAGTAATCTGAACTAGCGAGAGGTACTACCTATTTGAAGAAATACACCGTTAAAGATAAGAAATGACGCGACGCTGACACCATCGAGTACGGAAGTCGATACACGTGAACATGAGTTAACCTCATACATCAATTGGATACCATTGAAATGAACTATCCGCCACGATGACGCAACGTGAAAAACACGATGCTAATTGCATGCACATCTCGCCAGATTACCACAGCGATGGGTATTTTACAAAATCAAATAATTCGCTGCGAAATTTCATACCAATTTTAATTGCGCCGAAGCAATTGCATCGTATCGGTTACATTAATTATCTCGTAATTTCAATACCTCCTCTAGTTAAATGCCTGCGCGCTGGCGAGTAATACGAGTAGAAGCGCGACGTCATTATGAATAGCCCATAATGTTGTAAACAGTAATATGAAATGTACTGAATTGAATTATCGTAGAGAGACTGAAATTATTATACTTTATTACGACGATTTCTACGTAATTTCTATAATAAAGTTCCTTCATATATATCGATTTTTTAATTTATATTATAATCGAAGTACATGGGTTACAATGCTGTGCCTGAAGTTTACAGATAATTGTAACAAAATTCGGAAAATTTGGCTTTTTAACTTTTTTAAGGATAAAAATTCCAAACATCGGTCGTTAAATCCATTAAAACCTTAAAACATATTAATTTTTAAAAACAATACTAAACCCCGTAAATGACTACAATGATTCCAATATGCTACACCATTGATTTCTAAATTCTATTTAAGGCCAATTATTATCGCCATCAAATAAACATTTTTTTTTTTTGGTAGAATTCAAATATGTATATGAAACCTTTAACGCCCATGCGATATAATTAAGGAAGCTAAACATTCTGATAAGAAGTATAGGTACCGCTTCGTTGGATTATCCTCGGTTGCAATTCAAAGATCCAATAATGTCGAAACGACCATCCAATTACTCGTAATATTTGACTTGATAAAATCGATAATACTCCCTCCGATCAAACTGAGTGAAGTATGTACTTGGCCAACTTGTCATTTGGCGATATTTGAAAATTTATATATCATGGGAACATCAATACACGTAATTACATCTCTTGTCATCAAAGAACTAATTATGAAAAAACATGAAAATGCTTTTTCCCAAAATTAGTAATCCGTAGCAAACTATAACAAGTTTCACTACGAGAGTAGTCAAATTTAAAACGATTACTGAAAATTGCGACTCTCTTGTTGAAGAACATTCTAAAAAATTATTGAAACAATTACTCAACGAAGACCTAATCTGTGATAATTTTTTTTCTAGTTTAATTACATGCATGCTTAAAATGAGTCAAATATTTAGTCACCTTAGTGTAGATTAAACGCAAGTTTGTTTTTTAAATCTTTCATTTCTTTCATTTAATTTTCAGCCCAGCTGGATGAATTTAAAAGCTAATGAAGCCAATATTTTCTTAGATTAATTTTACACATTACTGTATTCATTATCTTCGATAATTCAACTCCTCTTTCTCCCCTCCAACATCACCTGTAAAGCTGCATTTTGGTACGCTATATTTCTTAGCCCCTGTTTCAGCTATTTGAGGCTCCTTGAGGTTTTCCCAGATGTTTACTATTTTCCATTTTTTACCAAAATTGAAGAGGTTATATTGTAGTCTCTAATTTAACTAGCTACATACGAAGCTCAGGCTATGGTAAAGAGATGAAAAATTCAAGAAATTTCGTACCCTAGAACTGCCAGAACAATTCGTTTTTTGTTTCAGTTACTTCCCAAATTTACTTGAAAAGATAAAATTATAGTAAGTTTGTGTCCTCGTGTTACTATATCACATGATACCATACGCTACGAAGAGCACCGGGTAAAAAATATTAGCATAACAGAATCCATACAGAAAAGTTGGGCATGAAAAATCATCTCAAAATTTTCTGAAAGGCAAAAATACTGAACACGCACCTCCCCCTTTCCATCAAACAGGGAGGGCTTTAATAGCTTTAATTCTTATTGAAAACCGTTTATTAAATTATGATTTTTAATTACTATTGTAATGTTTGTGTTGAGCTTATGTATGCTTTTTTGTGTATTTACAGAAGCTGAGTAATTATAAATACGTTTACTGTTGTTATTCGTTCAATTATTCAGATATATACGTCCTAGTTGTGATCAATAATTTCATGTTTTCTTTCTAGTTACAGTTCTTTTAATTTAATGTGTTCAATTTGACATTTCAGCGATTTCAATAATTTTATTTTTGTTTTCAGATTATGGCTATAATTTTCACAATAGAAGATTTTTTTCGATCCATTCGTCTCTTACTTAAGCAATAATAATTTTGAAGATATAAAATTAATATCATTTTGAAGCTTACAAGGCGTATTCCTAATTTATTTGCAATAGAGTTTTTAATGAAAGAGTTCTCACATTTTTATTTTTGGCCAATCCAGTGAAAACAAAATTTATTACTTACCTAGTTTATTGGCACATTCCACCCACGCTAGAAGGCGCTGTTATAGCACCAGCTGATAGGGAGGAACTGTATGAGAGAGAAGAGGGGAAAAGTGATCAAAAAATTATTTCCCGCAAAAATATATGAAGAGTATTTTACATTTAATTTTTACCAAAAACGGCGAAATTTGGGAATTTTTCAAAAATTTTTCCATGAAAAAGAATCTGTTGTTTAAAAAATGCCTTTATAAAATTCATCAATTTCGTGTAGTTTTTGAAAAAAAAAAAATCAAGTTGAAAAACCTCTTTATACATTCCTATGGAGAGTAAATTATTGATCACTTTTTTTCAACTGCAGTTCTGCAATTCACAATTAGATGCCGACTACTTTGATGGAAAGTGTCAATATTTATATTTTACATCAAAAAAATTTCTAAAAATCTTCAAAACGTTGCCCAGGCTTTCCCAATCCGTCGATTTCGATGGTTTTTCTTTTTTAAAGATTCATTTCACCATTAAGGCGTTGCTTACGCAAATTATAGCGAACTTAACAAGTATTAAGTGAAAAAAAGCTACTGTCCGTTTCCCTACTCCTTCAAGCTAGAAAAATCCTAAACTTTAATTTGCATGAATAAAAAAGAGAAAAATAAACCATAATCTCTGATTTAATTGTAACTCAGAAAATATACGTACAACAGCCATTTGAAACTATATCTCAGTCTGAAGCACTTCTTATCAAAGTAGATGGCATGTAATGGTAAATTTGAGAACTAGCCAGAAACCGTGATCAACAAATTTATTTTCCATAAGAAATGCACAAAGATGTTTTTAAATTTGATTTTTTTTTTTCAAAATAAGCAAAATCAATAAATTTTATCAGCACATTCTTTATATAACTGATTCTGTTTTATGAAAAAAATTTTGAAAAATTCTTCAATTTTGTGTAGTTTTTGAGCAAAATCCAAACAAAAAAGCCTCGCTATACATTTCTTATACGAAGTAATTTTTAAATCACTGCTCCCAACTTCCCTTCTCATACAGTTCATCCTTATCAGCTGCTGTGTTTTAATATTATATATTATCATTTTTATTTTTCAATTTTTCCCTTAGGAAAATAATTTTTTTTAATCAAAAAATTTTGAATATTTTAATTCAGTTTTACAAATTTTCGTAAAAAATGGTAAATAAATTTGACGAAAAATAAAACTTTCGTTTAATGCAGAACTCGTATTTTATTAGAAAAAAAAAAAAAAAATTAGCTCGCTTAAATTGCTTCATTTCAAAAATTTTATTCGTTTAATTCAAACGCATAGATCATACAGTTTGAATAACTATTCGAGATCAAATTGGAGCACTCATCGATGACCTTATCATTACGGAGTCGATGCTTTTTACATAAAAAGCATCGTTAATTCACGGGTAATATGAGACCTACAACATGCCATAAGCAAGTAGAGATGCGACAGCACAACTGCACCGAATTACGAGCGTAACACCGATCGATATTTACAATTCAATCGAAAACCAAAGAAACACGCCAACAAAGAAACGGAAAAAGCAAAATCTACCGTTTACCGTCATCACGTATCGCTTCGAAAGCGTTATGAAGTGACCTTAATGAGCTGCTACGTTAATAAACATTCGCCAAGAATACCAACTCGAGAACCTAGATAAAGCTCGAACACAAAGGCTAATTGCTATTTGATAAGTATTTGGCGAACGTCTCATTAGGAGGTTTAAACGAGCCATTTTCGACATCAAACATTGAAAAGCTCCAAACAGCGATAACAATTTTCCCAACTCGAAATAAAAATTTCTCGCGTTGTCGGCCACTCGAAACGGTTCTCAGATGGAACAGAACGGACCATGACCTTGAATGTAGTCACCTTCGTAATAAATTAGACGATCATGGCCCACAGCTCGTATCTCGTCGCTGGCCGAGCTGCACCGCCGAATCCATCTACGGTTCGTGCAATCGGACCACTTCCAAATGCAAGCATACCGCAACGTTCGCGGCGTTCGGAATTACCGGATACTCGAGTCGAGTGTTATCGTTGCCCGTTACCTAAAAAAGGTCTCAATCAACGTCATCGTCGTCGTTCGCGGCTCTTTATTATTTCTTATCGCCGCTGCTGCGCGCCGTAACGTTCGTCGGAATCGAATAAACATCAACAGGAAGCGAGGAACTTCGATAAATAGCGATTAATTACCGACGACGTTTATCCCCGCCACGTCGCGCTCGATTTTCAAATATTGATGTTCTTCGGGCTTCTCTCGCGTCTAAAATGCGTTTTATTTGTTCCGGTCCACGGTGGTCGCCTCCGTCGAGTTACAACGGTTCGGAGTATTCCGTTCGACGCGACCTCTATTGAATATTAACTACATTGTAGTCCAGCGAAACACCACCGACGATGTCTCGCATTGAAATTTAATTATTCTAGTCGTTCCATTCTCCATCGTTCTTCTTCGCATTTCCATTTCATCTGCGGCTCCATCGCACGTGCCCGAACATTCGATAGGATATGGTATGGAGAATTTATTCGAAATTTCAAAAATAGAAATACGTCACACTTCGCGTTCTCGTATCGTTCGAATTTTCAGAACGAAACGTGATTCATGCCCACGACTGTGACCAAATCTCCGTACATGCGTTCGCTACGCCGCCCGCGTAATGATCCCAAGATGACGTCACGATAGGCGACGATGCCGATGACGTGTTCGAGTATTAGTAATTGGCCGCCTGGCCGGGCGGGCGACGTCTACGATTACACGCGATACCAACTCGTACGTACGAAAACGAAAACCATTTTCGTCATTCGTACGCTATTCGCAGCCGGAAAAATGGTCTCATTTAGTACACACAGTAATTGTGTTTATCCACGCTCGTCACATAAAAACAGACTTGTCGCGACTTTTTCAACGAGATCGTTGGACTAGTTATGATTTCTATTCATTAGTATGTTTACCTTTTTTTCTCCTCTTTTCTATGGACGAGTTTTAGACGCGTACGTGCACACCAGCTTCGTCATGTAGCACGTTTTTATCGACGTTACGACGACGGATTTTCTTACCTTCTAAGGCTAGGCCATGAACGGTTAGACAAAAAAGTAATCTCAATTCAATTTTTTTCCTCGCTTCATCTTTAAAGTGTCACCCGAAACAACATGTTCGAAGATTCCCATCGGTTCCGCTTGCACTACTTTGAAGTTCCCTAAAATTGATTTTGCTCGTTCATTTCGAAAATTAAGAGCTCTTATATAGAAATGTTAGGTGCAATAGGAGGGGCTCAGAACTCACTTTGATCTTTTAGATTTATATATATGATTCCAAAGTAAAAATATTTTCCTCAAAATTCTCTACAGAAAATGTGATTATGTCTTTAGTGAGGACAAGGATATTTTTCAACATACGTACTTAGATGTGATACCACATACACAGTACACACCAAAATATGGTGATATTTTTCTTTCATATTAATTGTATATCACCAAAGAGGAGCAGGGAGTGAGAGAGAAAAGGAGGAGCAGCAACAAGTCACATGTTGAGAGGACTTTGAAAACTGAGCTTATTTTATTATAGTCGTTTCAGTAATTGTTAGCTTATGCTAGCAATATACATTTTAGGTATATTGAAACTGTCTTTTTCTAAAAAGGGCTCAACCTTCTTTGAATCACCTCTAGCGAAAAAATTGTAACATTTTTTTTGAACAGAATTTGAAGGAGATTTTGTAGAGAGATGCTTTTAAGCCAGAGCTCATAATTTTCGACATAAAAATGGAAGAAAAAATCTTTATAGTTTTTAATTCTTCTGATCAAGTGAGAGTATCACGAAGCGTGAACAAACAGCTCCATCTGCTGGATAAAGTTACAACTTTTCTTGTAAATAGCGCAAAGTATAGAGTTGTCAAATCAATGTTTTTCTTATTAACCTTAGAATTTTTGGAGGCCTGGACACGGAGAAATTTGAGGTCAAGCGTTTTGATCCAGGTTATATGATAATGAAGACTAAACAATTTCGCACTTTTCAAAAAATCGGAATTCTATGTGACGTCCAGTGTACTATTATTCACACATGGATGTTAGCAAACAAAGAAATAACAATGATGTAGTATGCATCATTTTATTAGTATTCTTCTTGACGTCATCATCAATTTTGGCGAGCAGCGAAATGCATATATCTGATCTTTATACATGTATAATTTAAGCTTTTGCCTAATCTCAGTAATCAGCGGTTGTTTTAGCTTTTCAGAATCACCATTCAGGTTCTTGTTTTTGCTCTTTCAGTGATTTTATTGCATTTTCTCTGATTTCTGACAAGTTTATACCTAAACATATTCATTACTTTCCTTCTTTTACAAGCTTATGTCATGATAATTTTTTTGTATTCTTTTTGATTTTTTTAAATAAATAAATTTTTATACACATATTTTTTCGATGATTGGGATCTGTGAAATCATTTCTGAAAGTTGTAGATCTTTCACATGGCAATGAAAAGTTTGGGTTACAAAACTCTGACAACACTGACAGAACAGGAAAGGAAATGACAAAAAAATGTGTTTAGGTGTTGCCCCCTCTCCCTTTTATCCATAAAAACTAAGAAGCCAATTGTTTGGTGATACTGAGAAAAAAAGCTCAAGTAGTGTTCTCCTTCTTGCACTACCTGATCTTGTTACCATCTCAACCTCATACAGACGTAATGGGCTATTAATGGGCAAAGCACAACGGGCAAACCGTACCACCCAGTTAAGCCTAACTTCCATCTGTGGGGAACGGAGAGAATTAATCTATTCGAAAAAACAATTCTGCGATGACTATCGTAATTGTACTAGACTTTTTTTTCTACATGAATCAGATATCAGCCATAGAAGGCCGCAAAAGGGGGGAGAGCGGTAGGAGAGTGAACAGAACCAGGGTAGAGGAAAATAAATATAATATGTTGATTTAGCTTCAAAAATTGAACATTTTAACGGGAATTTTCACACATTCGTGCGTGTTCTCCGTCGACCTCAGGTATATCAGAAAGTTAGCTAAGCATCTATGAAATTCAACCCCCCCCCCTCTCCGCCAGCAAAAAAAGGATAATAACATTTTTCATACTAAATTTAAAAAACAATATTTTAATCTAAAAAAGTTTATATTATTGTTATGTTTTTAAATCGATTAAGAGATTTAATCATTTTAATTTCATTAATTTTATTTATAAGGAAAATTAATTTAAATTTATTAAATAATTTTTGTAGATGATTTTCTTTTTAATTTAGTCTTGCTTTAATTAAAAAAAAAAAAAACTCAATTTCCATATAAGTATCATCTTCGATTAGAAAGAAAACCAAGTTTTACAGATTTCAATCTCTTCAGGTGATGAGTGATGAGAGGAGGGGAGGGGTAGAAGTAATAAGTCAGAACAGCAATGCGATGATATTATTGGTAACACTTCAACTCAGAGCCATAACGAATGAGGGGTTGGGGGGGGGGGGTCAGAACTCCCATGAGCTCAACTTCTTGAATTAAAATGTTATTAAATCGTATAATTCTTCTGCGATAACAGTCGTTAAGTAAATTTGAACTAAAATAGATTTTTAAATTAAAAAAAAATATTTCATAAATATTTGACTATGACCACTCTAGTGTCGCAAATCATTACAAAAAAATCATTTTCTTAAATTATGTATTGAAGTACATATATTCATTAATTTTTGCTGCATTAAAAAAAATGTATGAAATTACCCTCACCCCTTCCCACTAAACTGCACTGGCTGAAGGCAGAATGTATGTTCTGAAAATAATTCTCAAAACCTCTTTCACTGATATATCCTAATTACGAACATGCTTTTACCACACATGAACCACATATCAACAAGCGGTGTAATCGAGCAAGAAGACAACAGGGAGAGAAGATACGGAAAATGAATCATTCGATGATGAAGTTTCAAGAACTGAGAGATGAGCCTTATTATAATTTTTTTTTTTTGTATTTTTCAGATTGGTGCTAAGAACACGCATTTCAACTATATGGAAAAACTGTTTCGTCTTTGAAATGCTCCAACGTCTCCCCTATCACTCCCATCAGAAAAATCATAATAATCTTTTCTGTAAAGAATTCGTAGAAGAATATTTTTGTTCTAATGTATTTTCACGCTAGAGTTCACAGTTTTGGAAATAAAGGAAAAAAAACAAATCACATATATATTTTGGGTAACTTTAACCTCCTTTGGTGCAATGAGTTTAATGAGAATTGATGGGAACTCTTGGAGTGTTCTTTGTGGCGACAATCTGAATATTTTAGAACATCAAAAAATACGATGGAAGTTACGTTTATGAGCGGCCTCCAAATACAATTCGTTGCCGGACTCATTTACCTTTCTTTTCTCCACGCGATAACATCACGTCGAGGTGAAGACAAATCGTGATCGATGAAATTGATGAAATGATCTTTCCCATAATCCTGCACAACCGAATCTTCGGAATTCAACATTAGATACATCCGATTTGAAATGAACTCGTACTCCTTACCTCTACCATATAAAAGAAAAAGTAAAATAAATCGCTCATTTCGTCATGAATACACCTGAATACCGATGAACCCGAACATTATTAATATAACCCCACCTACGCTCATCGCGTTCGTCAAAGGTCAACACTCAACAATATACGCAATAAGCCTCGTAAGCAAACCAAAGCACGCGCAAAAACCCATTAAATCGTTCAACCAATCACATAGTTCGTTCTCACGGGATGCAATTTTCGTTGCATTCGTCACACCGGCAAAACCAACGTCATCGATCAATGCCACCATTGAGCCCCGGCGGCATCTAATTTAAATACGCCATCGTTATAAAACAATTGCCATCGTCGGGGTTTCGCTCGTCCTTCCATAATCCGCCTTCGCCTGTACTGATGCGAAAATTACCTACATTCGAGTCGTGCAGTTGCTTTGAAAGCCGTACAAATTCTACCAAAAATGTCTCGCTATCCAGACTCGGTAATACGAGAAAGTACACCGTCGCTCAACACATCCATGACGACGCCTGATGTTATATCGTTTAAACGCAAGGTTAACCTAAACCAGATGGCTGACAACTGGTTTCAGAGGTTGGAGGAAAAATTGGCAGGTGGTTTATAGTACCTATAGATACATCCGAATACACCGTGCCGAAGAAAGAGTATCCATGTACGAATGAACCGCGAAAAGAATCTTTATCTGATGGTCGAGCGACAACCAATAAAATATTTCTCTATTTAATACCTCTCATTGTTCATTCTCCTCATCTAATAATGCAAAATACTCGTTAAATACACTAATAGTCGATAAAATCGATCCAAGTAATTTACCAATTCAAGTACGCCTTCGATTATTTCATTTTTCAATTGCAAAAAAAAAAAAAAAAACATCAAACTACGCCATCATTTATAGGAGAAAATCTTATTACAAATCGAAACCAAATCGTTCTGACGCTATCAGATGAATTTTAAAGCAACTCGAGTACAATGTATACCGCATTACGACTGGTTTCATTATACCAAACGGTACCGCAATCTCGCGGCCATACAAAATGGCGAAATTTATTACCGCAATGAGAAAAATGTACGACATGTAGTACCTACAGGATTGTATTTTTTCTTTCCTACCTCGTCTACTATTTTTTTCCTTTTCTTTGAAATAGACGACGCGAATTCGCGGTAACATGTACGAGAAAAACCCAATATAAGTATTGTTATGCCGGTGGTACACGACTGCGAGCGACGTTTCGCATTATACGCATTTCATACAACGTTGTTTTTTCCCTTCTTCCATATTTTCCTGCGACTCGTACCGAAGATATTTATTTGTCCTAGTAAACTTATTTTTATAAATGCGATTAATCGACCACTCCGCATTCTTCCATCACATTTACGGAAGCCAACTTAGCTAGAAACCTCTTCTGTATGATTCCTTTTCTCGTTTCCTCATTATTGTAACGCTTTAATTACACCGGATTCGCGATGCATATATTCTCAGTTCCATTCGTTCGATACGCGTTTCATCGACGCGATATTAATTAACAACCAGCTGATCGGTCTTACTTTAATTCGTTGCGGAGGCTTGAACTGATCTCGAAAACGGAATGGAACTGTACTTAATTCGCCCTCCAGATATTCACAAACGATAAAGAAATTCGGAGATGCTACAGAATGATCTCACCTTCTAAATATCAGTTGCACGTAGAAACGATGACGCACGTATTCGTGACTAATTTAAATGGTCGATGATAACGCAATCGGAGTTAACGAATAAATCGCTGATAGATATATCTGAATCAAAGGTCATAGTTTCATAAACTATTCGCATCTTTTAATAATAACAATTTTTACAGTTATGTTTTAGCATTGAAAATAAATTAAAATTTTGAAAAAAACAAACAGTATGTGTTTACTATTTTACAGTTAATATTTTCGATATTTTTCATCGCTATCACAATTGAAAAATAAATTATCACAAATAAAAGTGATTAGAAGCTAAGAATACGTACCCAAAGGCATCTACGTATTTTCAAGAATATTTCAAGGGTATGCTCTTCAAACGTTTATGTACGTTAGAAGGGTATGTTGTGGTTTTGGTTGCAATAAAACTAACTCAATTTTTGTAAAATGGGATTTTGTTGAAAGTTGTACTTTGTGTCCTTGAAATTATGGTCAACTTTTCACGAAAAAATAAATGAATTTTACTAAAGTAATTTATGCCAAGTTTAGGTATAATTACAGTAATTATATGAGAATAAATTCAAAATTTTCACTTTCTTTCATTTGAATAATAAAATCTTAAAAAATTGGGACATTTTGTTTAACATTTCATTACTATATCTTTGAAAATACGTAAAACATGCATTTGTATTTTGTATGCAAAAAAATGAAATTTTCATTTTTTACTTTCAGTAGATATATAACACGTGGTATCTATCTTTTTGATTCTTAGACACCAACAGCTCTAAGAAAATTTCGAAATTTTTTTTCATAAAAAGTTAGATAAGTTTGTAAGATAGCGAAATATTAGTTTTTGATCGTTCTCTATCTCAAAAACATGAAGAAACAATTTTCATTCGACTCAACTGTACACACATTCGTTATCACGAACCTTTGCTGAACATATAAAATCTTCAATTTTTACTGATTTTTCGATTTTCAGCCACCAATGAAGAGTTGGTTTCCAAGTTGACTTAAGAGCATTTTATTTCGTTTTGAAATAATCAAAAAAACTATCTCCACCCTAGGGAGGCGTAGCAAATGGTGCTTTGATGGCATGTATGTGCGGAATGAAGAGTCTGGAGTAGAGTACATTTTTTTTTTTTTTTTTTTTTGTAAAATGGCATACCTCGGCGTCAATGCATGAAGAAGAGTAAAAGCAACGCACTTAGGTCAATTTGAAGTTCTAAGTCCAGAAATCACATGAAAAACAGTTTTTTTTTTTTTTTTTTTTTTAATGTGCATATTGAAGAATACAAACGATGAAATTTTTTCATTCAAAATAAGAAATACAAAATTAAGTACAAAATTTATTGATAACGCTGGAAATTCATTTTTAGGCATTTTTTCTAAATTACTATATGATGAACTGAGCCAATAGTTAGAAATAATTGCAGTTTAAACGTAATTCACTGGTATTTAAAAAAATCGTCAACTTGGAGAAAAACGTAGCAAATGTGAAAACAGGGCGAGTTTTTGGAAAAAAGGTTTTCTTCACAAGTACACAATAAAACTGATTGATTTTTTCTGTTTTTATGAAATTTCTCACTCTGAATCATTTTGATTCATTTAGTGTTAAAACTTCACTTCATAACTAAGCTTCAGAATACTGATAATTTATCATTGAAAAAAATCGTATTAAATATAATACTGTTCAATATAGAATTTCAAAATTAGCGCCTGCATAAATTTGATTATATTACATTTTTTTTAAAATTAAAAGCAAAAGTAAATACTGTCATACATGTAGAAATAAAAAAAAAGAATCATTAGTCGATTTGATCGAATGTTCGCCAAGAAATAACCTATCTACATAAATTGATAAAGAAAATTAACATTTTTGTTATCATATGCAAGCACATAAGAAAGATAAATAATGAATCCATTTTAAGCGCATTACTAAAGGGCGATGGTAGATCCACCTATCAGTTAAATTAACTTTCAAAATAACTCATTTTTTATCTTCATGGGATGCTGGGGATTTCGATCACAGATAAAATTTCACTTTTGGGCAAAATAAATCATCATTCATGCCAATAACATATCATGTTTGACCGTTATCGGGAAAACCTATGACAAAATATCATTAATAGCGTTTGCAAAATGCGAGCAGAACTACGAGTAGGGAAATAATTTTTGAACCCTTCAAAGTTTATAGGGACCTGATTTTTCAAAAGAAAAAGAAACAGATGCACATTAAATAAATAAATGAATATGTAAACGAATGAAAATAATTTTCCTGCGATTTTTCAAATTTTTAGATGCTTATTTTTCCATTATTAAAAATATTTTCATTCTTCAACAATTTTTCATTTTTCAAAGGTTTTACTATTTTTAGTTATTTCTTCATTTTTTTGGATTTTTTTAGTTTTTAAATCTTACAAATTTTCTATGATTAAATCCTCAATCATAAAAAAAAAAATAAAAAATAAAGAATTTAGGAGTTTTAATGGATTTCTGAAACAAAAAAAAAACGCTCGTCTTTTACCGCTCACTTCTAGCGCCTCTGAATACGAGAAAAACGACCATCAATTCAAAATTCTCAAACAAAAATGAAACCATAAAAGCGTATCTCGGCGTTAATAATTTCCACCACATGTCACTTCTAAATTACGTCTAAATTGTGTAAACAATCAGCTGGTCTTTGGTCGTAAACAGCGCCGGCGGTCAGCTAAGACGACCAGATTTCGAGCGTAATGACAATTTAAACGAAATTGCGTGTTGATTAAAACGCGTCGTACTCGGTGTGTCGAAAATATTCGTGAGAAACCGCCGATAAAGTTGATACAACCGTAGCGTATAATTTACTACTCGAGTACCGTTATTAACACAACGAAAGTATATTTAACAGGCATAAAATTATAGAAATTGTGTAGCTGAAATAATAATAAAATAATAATAAAATCAACACTTGGCCATACGCGTACTTCCATTTTAACAATAATTAATTTAATATCCTTTTTCCGTAAATCCGCGTTTAATTGTAGATAACGACTCTGCCTGTTCACTCGGCGTACCTTTCAGCGATCGTAACGAGCGGCGGTCTAATTAAATCAAAATTTAATTGCTAACAACGGGAAAAGTAACCAGATTAATAATTCATATTTGGAGAAAATGCGCCCAATTGATATCCACCATCGATGATAAATACATTATCTCGGATTCAGCTCGTACACCATGGCGGCTTAAATGAAAAATACGCCTGAACTAATTTCCAACAACGAAACCGCTACCCATATTTTCAAATCGTCGAGAAATTAATTTCGTGCAGTCGTCGAATCGTCGAAAAACACCGAACAGTCCAACCTCGGCCAACCGGATAATCGCGAAGAATATAACGAGTTTCCAAATACGGTAAACGTAACAGTAGGTTATCGTCGGTGTATACCAGTGTCGAGTATTTTCAATTCTATAAACTAAATCAACGAACCGGTATACATGGTCTAATATGGAATATGGAAAAACAACGCACGCCGATTGTACAGTCTTTTTTTTCTTCTAAAAAAGGAATTACTTATTTTACAATTAAAATTATCGGGTTTATGAACTTCATTTACCAGTTCATCGATGTAATCGTAAGTACAAGGATATTTCTCGCAAAAGCTTACCTTTTCGAATTAAAAGACTGGTAACTCTACGCAACGCTTCTCGAGGAGAACGTTGAAAAAATTTCGGCGATAAATTCGGCGGAAGGGTTAACGGTTTCCTTGAGTCTCGTGTATCCCATCCGCCAGCCGATGGAGCGCTCGGACTCAACCCTTGAGGGGTTAGTCTATCTAAATGCTCAACGGACGCGGGTCTCGGTTGCCTATGCCTAGGATACCAACCTCTACCCGGCCCCGTTAATCTCAATAATTCAGCTCCCGCCATTGCTTCTCCTAAACAAGTACCGTGACCGGCTCCCACATTTCGTACGTATCCGGAAGTCTGTATTCCTGTAAGATAAGATTACAAATATCAGTAACAATGATAAATTTCAGATAATTTTACATGACTAACTGTTGAACGGCTTGACAAAATATCGAAAACAATATTTCGAATACGTCGAGATAATGGAATAAACTAAACAAAAGATACGAATTTTTAAACGTAAAATCATTTTTTTTTTTAAATAACATTTCACAAAATTGCTTCGATATTGATACATCATGATGTGGAAAACTTACTCATAATTCTCTTCACGTTGAACAATCAAAATATTAATATTTCTTTATTGAACTCGAAAAATCACCAAACTTTTCCAATTAATTCTTACGTTCCCGATGTTGTTTACTCGCGCAGTAAGGGTCGACTATACCAATAAGATTTTCCCTCACAATTTTTATATAGTTTTTCTAATAAATAAAAAAAAAAGCAAAACTGCGTTATGAATTATTCATTCACAATCTCATAAAGATTTCAATTCATAAAAACAATACCACAAAACAAACGCAGTTGAAATAGATTTCAAAAAAATTTTCCAAGGTGAAAAAACTTCGTAGTAATAAATTCGCAACAATACATATAATTTACAACTTCAACACCAATAAAAATTATCGAAAAATGAACTTATGTATGTCGTGTGCAGGTTCATAATCATTTCTCAGTTAAAATACGATGTACAGTTAGAAATAAATTAAACTATCACACCAACAACTAGAATGAACTCATTAGAAGGAAAAAATAAACAAAAAATTGCAAACATTCAGCCGATTTTAAATTATTTTGAAGAACGTATTGGAATAGCCGAACAGAAACATTAGAAATGAAATTTTTTTTTGTTAAACCTACCGTTAAGACGTGACGCCGGTCTAGACGTATTCGCTTTATCCGTAGTACTTCTAAGAGGTGTTCTTGGAATATCGCAACCCCTAGCAAAAATAGGAGTTTCTGGTAACGAACAAGAAACGTGGGTATTTTCGTCTTTCGGAGAATGAGAGCCACGTTTTTGGAATGGTCGACGATGCGAAGTTCCAGGTAGATCTGTAGGTAATGTTCTACGTTCTACTGGGACCTAAAAAGTACAAAAACATTTATATTGTTTTTCAGCTTTCAATTTTTAGGAACTAAATAAATATTATGGTGCGTAAAATATATATATATAAAAAATGCGCATTTATTAAAAATTTTCCTTATTTGAGCGACCAAACTGAAATAATTTCCATTACATTTAAATGATATAATTGATGTTTATACAACGTCAACTTATTACATAAATTTCTTTCATTTCATTGTTTTATTACATCTGAATATTTTAATTTTTCAATGAAAAAAATAATAATAATAATAAAACAATTTGGTATTCAAATTTCATCTAAATTTAATAACTGTATGTATTCATTAATACACAGCTTAACATATTTGTCTTTTCATTTCATCACTTGTTTCTTCAGATAATGTGGAGTGCTGAGTAGTATCTATGAAAATGTTGTGAATTAATGATTCGTATAATTATGTTGATGATGTTATCAAGTATGAATCGAATGTGACTTTTTTCCAAACTGTAAAAGGTAACACTCATTTAAAATTTAAATAACCAACTACATAGGCATCGATTTCAGTTTTCATTACTTTCTTCATGATAATAATTTCTTCTAAATTATTAGTTCCCTGGTTCAATATAAAATTTCAATTCGATAAAATTCTCTCATTGCAAATTCAATGAATAAACTTACATCAATTTTTTTATATTAAATTACATAAATTTTCAAAAAAGAAGAAATGGTACTACATATTTTCATACTAAAATTCAAATTTTTTGAATATTAAAATTATAGCAAATAAAAACTTCAAGACTTACTGATTTAAATAAAGCATGAATTTATTATACCTAAATATTAGGGTGTTAAGTGAATCATTTCTAGACATGGAAAATACATCTTACTATTTTTCTGAACATTACTCCCTGAAAAGATTCCTGCTAGTCTAAAAATAGGTCTTAAAAAATGTTCTTAATTTTATCCATATTCAAAGATGGCTTAAGAAGGAATTTATTCACAAAAGAAATAAAGTAGGGTTTTATGAGTGATTCCATAGACAATATTTTCAATTATTATAAGTCATTCAAAGCAGACAAAGATTTCATATATTTTGAGAATACTTTTAAAAATCATTTTATCAGTATATTTGTCAAGCATATCCATGAAATTTTTCTGCGACTTCACTTTCAATCGCAAGAAAGTTAAATGCCACAAATCTAATTAAACCATCAAAAACTTGTTACCCTCGAGATGTTTTTCAAAATTATGATAAATTTTCAATCATTTTGGTGTCACTTTCAAATACATATTTATTTTTTGAGCTCACATTCTAAGGAATTTATTTCTTCTCCAAAATGAACAAAATTAAAGGAATAATATTTCTTAAATCATTGTTCAGAAGTACAATGCAACCTCGATTATTTCACCCTAAAAATGTTTTCTCTTATATTTGACATCTTAATTATTTAATTATATTCCGAAAATTAGACGCATGAATGCAACCGAAGTTCTCATGATGAGACTATGTCGTGATTCGGCATTAAAAAAGAAAATCAGAATGGCTGATCAAGTTGAATAACTGACTTTTTTATAATTTTGTTTAGTGATTTGCCATCTTTCAAATGTTCATGTTTTCTGTAACGCATTTGCTCGTTTTTAAACATTTAAATTTTTTTCAATTCATTTCTTCGTTCTAAACTTTTTATCGTGTATTTTTTGATACATTTGTACGTTTCAAATATTATTAACATTAAAAAAAAATAATGAGTTTTCCGTATCATTTGACGTTTCAATTATTTGACGCACCCCATGTCAAATAATGGGGGATGCACTGTACCTTAATAAATATTCAGCATCATAAATGTTTTTCATAATATGTTCAATTTTTGTTTCCTTTTGAGAAATCGTCAAGTTTTTTATCATTGTATGTGATTAAAAATAATTCATGAATTCAACGTTCAACAAAGCTTTAGTCCCATTTTACATACACTTAGAACTGAAAACACTTAACAAAACATTAATCAGAGTATTTTTCAAAACTTAACTACACTACCAATAAAATATGTGTTTTAGGTAATGAGAACACAATTGATTTTTAATTTCCTCTATGTTGCTATTAAAATGGAAAGTATTTTAATAAATTAAAATTCCATAAGTGGCTTACTTCAACCCTTTGGAAATTCGTTTTTTTTTTTCAATTTTTTAATGAAATTAACACTATGGATCCTTCGATTATGTCATTAAGGGCATAATGCACATATAAGATTCTTTTCTTAGTATAACTCAACTTTGCAAGCATTCATATGGGAGCCAAAATTTCTAGTGCTTTATTTGAGGGAATTTTTTTAGACTTTTTTCCTTGAATTTGTACGAATAAGTTATTGGTGATGAATCACAACTTCTTCATAAGTCATTTTTCATACATCTATTTCTTGAAAATATAAATTTAATCGTAATAATGCTAAAATAGATTTTTTAAAACATTTATACTAGTGTTCCAAATGAAACTGATCTTAGATAGCAAGAAAAAGTGCTTCAACACTGTGCAATACACGTTTGAAAATGAAAATCATCACCAAAAAACATAAAATTAAAAAAAAGGTTTCTAAACTAATTATCATCAAATTTCTCGTTTTATTCATTCAAAAGCAACGTTTCATGATATCAGAAACGTTGGAATATGAAATATACGGTGTATGTAAAATAGTTCTTTTGTTGTTTAAAAAAATTTTTCCGATTAAAAAAGTTCAGCAAATGGGGTTTAGATTTTAGATAATACAACACAGGACAGAATAACAAATTAATGTCCAAATCATGGTTTTTATACACTTTACCATCTCATGTTACAACATGGAAACGGAAATCAAAAATATACATAAGTTCAAACATAAGTATCGATTCAAATATTATGATAAAACCTGTTCGCGAAGAAAAGAAAAAACTCACAAAAAACGACTAATCTCTAATTGGTATCGAAATTTATCATTAATTATTCAAATATAATTATGTTATTTCAAGCGCTGCAAACACATTTAGCTCAATTATAATTATAATATATATTTTTTAATGTGTATTATCTGATATAAAAAATTTATATCCAATTTGAATAATATTCCTTCGGACTCGAAAATTAATTGGTCGAACTCAACGAGTAATAGCAAAGAAGTTAATGAGCTTTATTAAAAAAAAAAAAAAAATTAAACGTTCCCTACAGCACCAATATACCATTTCAAAAAAATAAAACAAACATTACTTCTCTTTAAGATCCTGAAAACCGAATTTCATTATTTTTAGTAAATCAAAAAAAAATTACTTCTCTCCGAGATCCTAAAAACTGAGTTCTATGATTTCTAGTGAATCCAGCATCTACCGATCTCGTCTTCAAGCTAGAAGTTTGATCTCTATGCGGAGGAATCTCTGGCGCCCTATTACTTCTAATAGAGCCGGATACGCTAGCTCGACTGCTTCGTCGATATACTGAATCATTACTTAAACTATCCGATTTCCTATTCACTGGTTGTAACACATCCGAATACTCATCATCTACTTCTTCCACTGGGGATGGTGGTAAAGGACCGAATTCGTGCGGGAGTATTTCCACATTAACTCTAAAATCACCACAAGGTTTCTCGATATTTCCGTTGCATAAATTTTTCACCTCTTTCACTTGTACTTTCTGTACTTCCGGTATGCTCGTAGCCGAATTCCAGCTATTACGCACAGTTTCTTGTTTAGCGATTTCCAATTTCAATTCCTTTTTCTTTTCCGATTTTTCGTAGCTTAGTAAATCTTCAATGGACGAATCTACGTTGTTATTTTCATTCTCAACGGTACCGTTGGTTCGACAATATTCGTTCGTTTCTTTGTTCGACTTAGTTTCACGTTTGAATGTACTAGTCGAAGTGATATTTTCTGCCGTGTTTACAGCCTTGTGTACGCAATAATTTAATTCTTCGTTATCCGTTTGGCAACTGGTACTTTGTTCGGCGATTTCTTTATTAAGTTGAGAAAAATCGGCGGATACTTGAATGGCTACGCTTTGTTTTTCAACGTAACTATCAACGCACGCGTCCACTTTATCATCTTCGGTGCAAACACTTTTCGATACTAAATTCTCCGATAGCTCGTCCACCGAATCTGTGGTTTTACGAGTACTATTCGAATTCTCCAATAACTGTTCTACTGAACTGATAGATTCGTTGGCATTTTTATTAATAAAACTAGTTTTTTTCTCTTCTTCGTAAATACTATCGTTTAAAATATTCGGTAATGATACACCACGTCCTAATACTGGCGGTCTGGGCGGATGGAAATCTGGCGGCGAGTCGTCCAAGCCTTCTACCAAACCTTCTTTCAATAAAGTTTTTATATTGTCGAATGTTGAACTACATCTGCAACAAAAAAAAAATCATATAAACCCTATTTAATATCACTTAACTTACGTAAATAACCCTACTGGTTATAAAAATATGTAATGGAATAAATAAAAAATAAAAAATGTAAACTAGTCGATAAAATAATATAAATCATTTTGATTAGGTAATTACAGAAAAAGTTAGCTATGATTTCATATTCGCCGTCTAAATTATAGATCAAAAGTTGAACAAACTTTTGAACTATCTGCTCTTAAGCGATTGCTCTTCATTAAGACGAATAAAATATCGCATTTTCCTTCGAACAATCACCGGATCGCTTAAATATTCATAACGAGAACTTTCGCAATTCCAAAGATGCTCCTAAGTTCACGCACTGAAAGCTTTAATTTTTCATCCGCGACATCAGCTCATTACAAGACATTGTTCGAAATGCTGCCGCGGGATACTCGACAATCTCGGCAAAGTTTTCAAACGTTGACAAACGCCTTGCTGACATTTGCGGCGTTTGTTTATATCTTTTCGACTCCAGCGACTCGGCTCGACGTTTAATTATTAAACCAGCTGAGTGAAAGTATTTACCTTTTGAGATCAATATCGCCATTCATGCACGATGGACTTTTTGGCGAATGCTTTTCAGTCGGCGTTTTTACTTCACTCAGTTGAACACGATCTTTCTTGTTACCACGTCTGATCACGTACGTTCCCCCGTTGAAATTCGATTTTTTCGCAATATCTAATACCGAATAGGTATCGTTCGTTACACTCTCCAAGTCTGTATCCGATGTTAAGCAGCTTAATGAATCATCGGTGCCGTTTGGTGGTTCTGGCCAATCGTCGTATATGTTTAATGTGTTAAGCGAACCAGTACCTAGAATTAAATTTTAGTTTTAATACGTGTCAAAATATGTAAAAATACGAATACTTAGGTAGAAGCTAATTTTAATATATTACGTCATAAAACATTTTTAGTCATCTCGATGAAATTTTAGTAAGTTGAATTTTCTTCTTCTCGAAATAGAGAAAAATAATTCGAAATTAATTCAAAATGAAATCATCAATACTATATATGCCTCTGAAATATTTCCTATCTTTAAAATTATATTTGCATTTGATTAATTCCGTCAAAAGCGTAATTTCATTATAGGACAGTGCGCGTTTTATGATTGATAATTTCAAGCTTTAGCAGCAAAAAAAAATCATTAAGTAGTACAGCCTCGCAACGAAATGTAACATTAATAGTAATTTTAGTAAATTATTATATCGAAAAGGTAATCCAAAGAACTGCATCAGAAATTTTCAGATCGAACGCTTCACTACGAACTATTAAATTTTACTGCTGTGGCCATTACCTAACAATAGATAAATTTCATTTTTTTTTTTTTTTTTAAATATATGTATATTTCTTTTGTTTTTCCCCTCACTCTTTCAACAGTCAATTTTCAGATAAAATAGTGAACAATTTATCTTTCGAATAAGAATAATAACCAATAATAAAGCGAGGTGAAAAAGGTAATCTCGTTACGATGCCTTTAACTACAATTATTTTGTTTCATTTATGACACAAACATTTACATATACTGAATATTCATTAGAGTACACAGAACACAAGATTCTGCACATGAAAGAACTTTCAAGTTCCATATAAAAATTTGTAAGTATTTTCGAACCTTTTTTTAAGGGCACTAAAATAATGATATTTTTGCAACTCTTGTCCCAAGATAACTAATCGACAAAATTTCTTGGAAATTCGAAATCTTTTTCTGGTTTTATATGCAAGATAAACATAAGTTTACTACTTATAAGAAAGTTACCATTAGTACATTTTTATTCAAGTTTTTCTCAACATACATTTATTAAATCGAAAAGATCTTGCGTACGATTCTCAAGTATTGATGAAGAATTTTTATTTCAAATTTCGATCTATAGGCAATGCACAAACAATTGCGTATGTATAACATACCCTTGATAAATTCAATACGCTGATAATTCATCAGAAAAATATTTTATATCATCTTAAAACTTTAATTAAAATTTTTGAATACCGAATTGAAGTCATGTTCAAGTCACATTTTGTCCAACATAAATATTAATAAAACAAAGAATGAAGAAATATACAAAAAATTCTGAATAAAAAAATGAGATTAAAATTTTTACAGGTATTGAGGTCTAATTCTATGCATTATTTTAATAACGTGAACTTTATCCAACATAAAACAATATTTTTCATTTTTTCACTTGAATATTTTTCAGGTGGATTTTTAGATCACTAATTTGAAAAAAAAGGGAAATATAGGTATAATTTGTAACCTTAAGATAAAACATGTTACAAGACTGGTCCCAAGCATCTATATGTCCTCGGCTGGCGGAAAAAGCGTGGTTCAACCCCAGCTATCTCAAGGGAATATACAGCGCCTTCAAATCTCTTGTCTAACATTTTGCATATTTGCTATTCTGAAGGGGCAGTACATATAGTTTCATAATTTTTTCACTTTTTACGTATTTGTCAATTCTTACTGTCCCATTGATGGCTTTAATGTAGTGATATTTTCTACCTTGGATTGAATTTGTTGGAATTTTTTTTTGTAATTCTTACAGCAGCAACATTAATTAATAAAGGCACACTTTATTTCTCATGATGATCTACTTTCCTTTTTGCAGGCAAAAAGTCTCTTTATATACATGTGAATTTAAAATGATTTTTTAAAAAAAGATATGTATGGGTGTAGGGTTAAATAATTCTTGATATTTCATATAGAATTCCTTGCTTTTTTCAACTGTTCCATAGGTAGATAATGAAATGGAGATACAAGAGGCCACATCTAAATTTCTTTTATTCAAACGTGAACTGAATTTTTACATAAAGTTTGAATTCAAGAAGAAAGAAAAACTCAAAACAATCCACATTTCCTATTTTACGCAAGAAGAAAACCCAACAGATTATTTCATCAATCATCAATCAACAATCGCCATCAATCCAAATAAATACGAAAGAGATAAAATTTACTATACATAGATACTTGTGTAACTTAGTGCAACGAGATAATTACTAGAATGATCTGTAGACTTCCTATGTCTTTTGGTGACCACCTTCGCACTACCTGGTATCACTGTTTCGTTATCCGATTCTAAACTAACTTCCCAAGCTATACTACTCCTTTTATTCTGCGTCTGCTGTTGGGCGGACGGCGGCGATGGTGGTGGCGGCGGAACGTCTTCCAACGAATCGTCCGAAAAGTTGGCCGGATCTTCGTCGACGATTTCCTGGACCGTGTTTAACACAGCTTCGTCGTTATCGGTACATCGTCGAACTTCACGGTGCCGGTCTAACACCGTGGGCACAGTACGAGGCGGTACTTGACCACCGCCGACGCCGTAACGTTGCAGCCACGGTGGCGGATAATTTTCGTGGTATAAAGCTCCGTCGTAGGGTAAGCTTCCGTATTTTGAACACGTCTTCGGTACGCCGCCGTTAACGGCCGGCTGCGAATTATGGTGGGGGGCTATTCGATTCGTTTCCTTTTGCCAACCGTATGGCCGCTGATGTTTGGTTTTTGGCTGTAAACCGAACAAACGAGAAATTAGAAAATTTCGCGCGAAAATATGTTTTCGTAATTAAGATTAGTTTGATAATTTAACCTCATTCGTAGTTCAACTGAATTTAATCTTTAATAATTAATGTAGATTTTCACAGATTAAATTTTAATAACGTCATTTTCTTGGTTATTTAAATGATAAAATATATATTTTCCGAAGGATTTCGTTTAAAATTGTACATGTAATTTTCCAAATTCTATGTTAAGATCAATGCTTCATGAATTTTCAGGTTTATAAAACACATTACTTTATTCATTAATAAAGTCTCAATTTTTCAAACGTCTACATAGATATACTATACCAGTGTTGTTTGTGTGGCAGTAGTAACTCTTCGCCCATACTCGTCTAATTTCGCGTTTTCTTCCAGAGAAAAAGCAACGTTATTTAAAAATTCTTTACTGTGTTTTTGATTTCTTTGAGTCGAACTGCAAGGCGATACTCTGAAAGAAAGTATAATTTTCAATTTTATTTCTAGTTTTAGTTACACGTAACATATACAGGCTTAGGTAATCCAAGCATGAAAATTACCGCCTCTTCTATTTCCCATCGTACTGCAATTTACAGATCTCATTTCTACCATGTAGCGTTAATTATTTCAAACGCGTTGGGGAAAAGAGGATAAATGCGCTCTAACGAATTACTGCAATAATGTGCACATCAAATATGTACCTAGACAAGTCGACGTACGACGCCTAACGCATTCTCATTATCGTAAATGCAGTTTCCATTATCGTGAAAATTTCAAACCTTCCAAGTACCGTATGATAAATTTACAAACCTTGTTTCGCATAAATTATCACATAGTAAATACCGTCACGCCACGTCATTATATTTTCATACAAATAAAAAAAAATTTTTTTAAAGCAGACACGAGAAATCCAAGCTTTCTACGTACATTCGATGAAGAAATATAGATTATTTGAAACTTCCATGAGTTCCCTCCAATTCCAACATTACTCATGAGATCAAAATATTTTCAAATGTTGCTGATTCAAGCTCGCTACATTACGTGAAATTACGGATCGAGAAATTTCAACCTTTTATTCATTTCCTATCGTATTTTGAAGATGGTAATCTCACCTTAAGCACCCACAACAATATCTGTGAGGTTCGATTTGAGATATGTTGTTGGTACTCTACTTCTTAGTTACACTAATCATACACTGAGAAAGGAAATCAGTGCTGAGTACCTTGAAATACAGGAGATAAATTTCAAACTTATTATCATACTAGAACGAACTTATTCTTAAATAATTTGGTACATGAATGATTCCTTTGAAAAAAAAAAAAATTTCAAATGTGAGGATATCATTCTATGACTAATGCAATATGTACTAAAGTATTTAAGAATTAATTTATTCTTAAATGATCATGAATTTAAAATTTATTTTTTGCCTCTCAATCCCTGTATTTCGAGGTACTCAGTACTGATTTCCTTTCTCAGTGTATGCCTAAATATTTATCAAATATGAGCAATTTCAGAGTAATCAATTTTTTCTCAGTTTTTAACCAACCATCATTTTAAAAGCATTTTGATTCAAATTAAATAGCTTTATTTTGCATATAAAGTTTAAGCTTCACAGGCCTGAGCAGGGGGGGAGGGGGAAGATTTTCCTCGGGCCAGAGTCTTTTTTCAGGACTCACTGAGGGCCCGCGACTTGACGCATCGGCGTTAACAATCTGTGTTTACCTCCACAACCTTTTCTTTTTTTTTTTTGATCTAATGACTTTTCCTTCTGTCCTGCGTCCGGATTTTACCTGCACTGCGTTGAACCTTTCTCAGTGAATTTCGCGTGAAGATACGTAAAATCCAAGAAATTTTGCAACTCAAAACTGCCTCAATGAGTCATTTACTATTCTAAAACCATATAATGCTTACAATGTAGTTTTATTGATGAAAAAAATTATGTATGTAGGAGGGGAAGTGAGGGAGATATAAATAGAGATGAATACCAAAAACTATCGTGAAAATGCGGTAAATTTTTCAATTTTTTTAAATAACTTTTGAAACTGACTTATTGAGGGCTTTTTCAGAAAATTTCTAGTAATTATGAATACATTAATTATCCGCTTATTGAAATGGATGTCTATTCCGTTTTAATGAATTTTTAAATATAAAGATAATTTTAATTTTAGTTTTATCAACTTCATTATTTTTTGGCATAAATTTAATTTTTACATTTGATTTAAAAACATTATAGCTTCTTCTATTGTAAATTATGTTGAAATAATAATTATTTTTATTTATATAAAAATTTATGTTCAAATTTTATTTTTGTGAAAAATTCGAAATTTGTTCTTTCTTTAATTTCTTTTCTCAATATCAAAGCTACCTAGGGACCGCGTACCTCTCGCAACGTATGTATGATACGTTCACAATTACCGAGCAATTTTCTAGAAGGCCCTTAGTAATGCAATTTCAAAAGTTATTCGCAAAAAATTAAAAAATTTACTGATTTTTCACGATGTTTTTTAGAATTCAACTCCACATATCTCTCCTTCAATCTCCCCTACACTCACAATTCTTTTGTCAATAAAACTACATTGTAAGCTTCACATTGTAACATAAACCCCACATTCCTACCATTGATATTTTATGAGATATAGATTTTTGAAGTTGAATAATTTTTCAATTAAAATTACTTTTGAACTTTGTGCACATATCACAGCACCTTAAATTTTTAATTAGGCAGACCACCATATATCTAAACACAAGACTGAAAATAATTAACAACGTTGATCTATGAAAATCCATTCATGAATATTTCATTTCGGTAATTAAAAAAAAAAAATCTAGCCGAAATGAAAATCATTTATAATTTCATGTTGGGGCGGAATACTGCTAGTCAATAACAAATTTTAAAACCAAACGTCAAGAGAAAATTTTCAAAAGTTATCTGTAGAGATTTCAAATACTCATAAATATTCACTCTACTTTTCAATATTATCTTTGATGTACCTCCTCGTCAGCTCCCTCCACGAATAACATTCTTCATCATTACCAGTAATACTGTATTACACTTCAAATGAAAAATTTTATAATCCATAATCATAAAGTTCTAATCTATAATCTCGGCCCCTTCATCGGGCTTAAAAGGCAAACCATCATATAGACTGTCATACAAGTAGCCTATTTGTGATATGAAGGAGATTTTATTTAAGTGAAACATTCCGAACATAAATAATTAGACATCGTCAATCAACTCGGAATAATTCCAAACATAAAATTTGACGACCGACTACGATCTCTCCCTTCCAAAACAAGTAGGCTGTAATAGCAACCATTTTCTATAAAAATTCACCTAAAAAAATAAACATCATATTTATACCTCACCTTGGCAATAACGTCGAAATAATCCTCTCCGCCTCCTCCGGAGGTGGCGGAAAATCTCCTAGAGGGGTTTTCTGAATACGCGTCGATTTCGACGAAGCTCGAGGAAACAACGGTGGCGGTGTGCCGGGAGTGGTAACATTTTGTTCGCCGTTCGTTTCGGCGAATTCTTTGGACGATGAAGCAGTCAACAACAATTTCGCTTTGCGGCCATTCATACTCATGTAGCCGTCGTCTTCCGACTGATGACCTCCGAAACCGGACGGGCTTTCGTCCTCCGGCGTACTGCAACTTTTCAACGAGCTAACCTCCTCTTCTACGGTATTCGTTTGCGAACGATCCGCAACGTCTGAATTATCAAAATCGTCGAACTCGGACAGCACTCGATCCAGCAGATCCAACGATCTCTGTACTTCATCGCACCTGTAAAAAAAAACCCTCAGTGAGCCCGTTTCATTTCAATTGCCTCCCAAATACAACATATCTAATTATATTCGAAAACGAACTAATGTATCGAAAATTCGCGTCGCGTTACGCGCTTCAACCGCAAATCAAATACAAATTTATTCAGTTTCCAAGCGAACGTCTCGTTTCGAAAATCGAAAGTAATTCGGCGAAAATATAAAAAATAAAAACAGGAAATTGCGACGAAATTCCCCAACATTCAACCGTCGCGTCGCGAGTACCATTTTTGACGCTTGTCTGCACCCCATTTCCGAACCGAAATTAAACCTCTACCAGTTACCCTATTCGCAATCGAAATCGCATTCAACGAGTAGTCCTCCGAAGTTTGCTCGCGAAAATAAACGGCGAATGGCGAGGTTTCTATTGCAACGACGCGTTGCCGTATTAACCACACGCGAATTCACCATCCTCGAAATACAGAGACTACGCAAAACTTCGAACCCAATGTCGTTTACACATTCAATTCATGAGTGGTTAGCAAAACCACTCTACTTGAAAAGGAAAACTTGAGCAACCGAAGCGCATTACTAAAGTTCGAACTTTTTCAAGATTTGGTGACATCAATAAACTTGGTGCGTCAAAGAGAGGGTTTCTACTATTCAAGACGCATTGAAATTTATATCCATGATTAATTGAAGATACTTACAGAAACCTCAAGCATTAAAAAGCATCGTGGCGATAAAGAGTAATTGAAATTTTAGTTGAAACTTCACATGAAAATGAATGACCAATTTCATACGAAAACCACTTCAACAGCGTTCGAATTGATCCATCAAGCAATAAAAATCGCGAGTAACAAAAATATCGAATTTTAGAGGTAATTCATTGTTCGTAATTTTTAGACAGGAGTCAACTTTTTTAACATTTTTTGAAAAATGATTAAAAAAAAATACTAAGAAAAAATCACTATCCTTCGTTTTTTTTTCAATATGCTTAACAATTACCATGAAATGTGAATATGATTCGTCGTATCATCAGTTTTAATTATTAGTTTCATTCACACACAAAATAATTATTTGTTACTTGACAAAATTTCAAATCCTTTGAAAATTTAAAAAATATTTAAAAAATTTAAAAAGTCCAAAAATCAAAAAAAATGTATACATTACTCCAGAGAAATTTTCAAACTTGCTCTGTCTTATTTTTTGAACTCCATAGTAGTCAGTTTCAAGCTCAACTACGACTCCACTTATCATCTAGACTTCGTAGCATTTCAAATTTTACTCCTGAAACCAACTTGAAATCAAAAAATGTGTGGTTTCGAAGTCAAAAGATTTCACGTACTTAGATAAAAGAGACTTCAAAAAGGAGAAAATAGCAGAACAAAATGGGTTTAAATATATTCTGAAGCTTTCAAAGAAAGCATAGAGGACAGAGCAGACATTACAAACGAATGTAAAAAATCATAAAACTGAAATAGAATCATAATTAGATTACTCGAGTTTAGAGCGAACGATCTCCTAGATAATTCCTGTATAATTCGTTCATATTTTCTAATTCCAAAAGCATTTCGTCACGTTCTCACCTACCGCGAGTTGATCGAAAATAAAATAATCACGCGAAGGGATAAATCCGCGATCCACGATGCCATAAACATCGAAAGAGAAACTGTATACTTTCTCCAGCTCTGTTCGAGTTTTAATTAAAAAACTTCAAAAAGCCAAATTACCCGCATCCGCGAATGAAAAAGTGAAAATACCCGACTCCCTTGATCTTATTTTCAAATGAATCGACATCGCTTCATTAAAACTAAAATATACAGAGAAACGCGCCAACTTTTATTACGTTATTTCTCAGTTACCGTACCACAGGGGTTTCCTTCTTTATCCTCGTAATTCGATTTACGTTTTTACTTAAGAAATACACGCAGTCTCGTTGGCCGTAAAAAAAAATACGCGACAAATGATTCGTTGCTATGCACCTTCACGAACGAAAAATAAATTCGATTAAATTAAAAAGATATATTTTAGATGATATATCACGTATTTATTGAATAGCAATCAACCGATTACTCGAACAAAGGTAAGTGAAATACCGAAACACCCTAGTCTACCCAGTTTTCAACTTTTTTTCATCAAAATTAAAGTAAACAAATATACCAAATCAATCATTATTAAATTCATCTTGGCACGCAGAGACGAAGGTAAACTGGCACGCAACTCGCTTAAAAAAAATATTGGAAAAAAGAAAAATAGACATAGATAAAGATACAAAGAAAGCTCGTGCTGATTACATTTTTATCGTAGTAGCAGGTAGGTATGTAGGTGCTTACATATACGTTCTCAAGTCTTAATCCACGCGTCGAACTTTCTCCCCGATTTACAAAATCTCGATACCATATACAGATAGTTCACAAATTGACCTTAAGGATGTTATACCATTAGCGAGTTTCTAACTTTCCGAATACTCGAATTTACTCCATTTTCCATTTCATTCAGTCTTGCTATCATTTTCCAAGATTTCCCCCTTTTACAAAACTTATGCATTTTCTCTTCCCCTTCACCATTTCTTTCCTTCTGCAGATACTGAATCGAACACCCTAAAAGTTTCTATTAAATCGATACAAATCATGATACGTTCTTTTATACACTTTGTCTACACGTAGATATAACATAGGTATACGCTGAAAGGGATTGGTATGTACGTATGCTGATCGTAAGCAATGTTAGATATACATCTGTACAAATGATACGCATAGGTACAGTTATATTGAAGATGCGATTTTTATTTTTTCATTTTCCTCATTATTCACGCTAATTATTCGATAAGTACATTTTCACAATAAATAAGATAGAAATGGCCAAACGAATCCACTCAAAGCATTCCATATAAATACCGTGCTGATGGTTCATTCATCACAAGCAAAAAAATTTGCAACAGGCTGTTAAAAACATTGAAAATGTGGTCACTTCTCTATGTTAAACTTCAAGATTTTTCGAGTAATTTATAAGAATCATTAAATATTGAAAAAATTGCTATAATTTTTTTTTCAACTGTAATAAAGGACAAAATGTGACTCCTAAATAATTTTCTAGAAAAAATTAAAATTTTTCAACTTCGGACCAATATGTGAGGGCGTATAGGAAAAGGGACCGATTTCACCAATTTCTCGTTTATCACTTTTTGGCTGAAATTACGTAAAAACTCTTTAGAATTCGAATACGACCCATCCCAGGCCACCATATTGAAAATTTAGCAATGTGGAAATAACAACCCCCTGCGGTTTAAATGAAGCGAGTCAAAATTTATTAAAATTTTGAAAAAAGAACCATAAATAAATAGTATGTTCTTATGTAAAATTATTCGCTGAAATTAATGAAAATACTTTCAAGCCGCTTCGACTCAGCTGAAAAGAGTTGAGCTTAGTTTTCAAGCGTAAAACCTTCAAGGTTAAAGTGTGAAAATATTCACATCACATTTTAAATTAAATTTTTAAAATATTATTGAATAAAACAACGTAAAACTAAAAAGTTAAAAACCATTAAGGTATGAAATAGTGAAACGAAACAACTGAATAATAGAAAACCATTATCGACATTTTTCAAAGGTTTTTTTTTTTTTTTTTTTCTTTTGCAGCGTCAATAAGATTGATGAAGAAGATAGAATACTTGTTGCTAGCTGGGGCCAGGACACCGCCAGCCACTCCGAGAAGGAGCTTGTTTTGAGAGGAAACTGAGGATACATTATCACTACATCTATAACGTCATTTATACGATATCTTCGACGCCATATTAAAAGCAAACTTCTCGTGGTTGGCTGGTTGCTCTTTATAGCGATTCATCTTTTTTTTTCATTTGATTTTTCTTTCTTTGGTTTAATAAAAATGGAGAATATAAAGACAAGCAATACAGCCAATAGAAAGACAAAAAATATGATCAATAGAAATACGCTTATCCTTTTCTTTTTGTTCTTTTACTCTTCATCACGAGATTCACGATATGTAATGATAATAAATAATATTATAAGTGGAAACGATATCTTTTTGTCAATTATGTGTTTTAGTTGTTTTCATAGCGGGCCTCACATAATCGGAAAAATAACTTGAAACGACACATATGTAAATACTAAATTGTATTCAATAACGTTTATTAGATTATCGCTTGATTTCATCATCATTAATTATGTAAAAATCATAAACCTCTTTATTAGATGCACAGTGTACCAATTTTGAAAAATATCACGACCATTTGGCCAATGTACACAACTGGTATTACAGAGGTAAGATTTAATTTTCGATAGTCTTGCTGGTAGACGAAATAAAATACCACGAGCTGGTCTTCAGTACTTCTACTTATTCAATTTCCATATCTTCATCATCATTCTAATATTTTCTAATTTTCTCAACTATTTCATTTCCACGATTTAATGACAATAACAGAAAGAACATAGCATCGCAAGCAAACAATGACGTCATAGATGTAGTAATAATATCCTCAGTTTCGTCTCAAAACTCATTCACGAGCTTTGATAATCGCACATCGAATCCTCTTTCTCCAGAGACTGTTGGCAAGTTATACGTCAAAAGTGAAGATAAATTAATTGTCTCCAATAAAAGTCAAAAATTTTGTAACATATGTTTAAAAAAGTTGATGATGACAACAAGACCGATAATCTAGAATACAGAAGTTACAAAATTAAATGGCGCTATAAAAATGATTGTTCATGATCATTAATACGCTTATTTTATTTTTCAATTATTTTTTTTTTTTGTTGTACTGCTTCGATCAAACATCTATCTAATTACACAATGAAATTTCAAAAAAAAAAAAAAAAAAAAAAAAAAGAATAATCGAACAACAATTATAAATATTTGTTGGCGTGTTTGTTCTTCTTTACAACTCAGTATTTTAAAACAGCATTAAAATTTCATTAGCTACTTCACGCATTTATTCCCAACGTACTTACTGATTTGGTGGTCGCACGAAAGACTATAAAATCTGGGGTACGCCCGATATCGGCAATTAATAATGATTACAGTCCGGTTACTTGATAGGTGAATGCGAACCAACCATATATCTCGTCCCGAAATCTTCTATACGCTATAGGCACCGAGATTTCGAAAGTAAGGGAGTAAAACTTCGTGACAGAATCTACCATCTATTTCATTTATCTTCGCTCTCAAGATACCGCCACGCTCATGCACTATTTACGAATTTCCAGCTCGAGCTCAATTTTTATCTCCACGCGTTATTTTACTCCTTCACTCGTGTTCAACTTCCAATCGGTATATCAACGGATATCCACCAACACACCTCGGCGAGTTACGCCGAACAGCGTAAAAGAAAATATTACGTATAAAATATCCATTTTTTCTCGATAAAAACAAACTATTTGAATACAATGCGATAAAATATAACACCGCAGATAGAAATGGAACTCGTAGTAGTAAAACGAAATCGTAAAAAAAGGCTAACGCCCTTCGTCAATCGCACGCCACGAATCCAAGATGTGTTTGCAAGTCATCTTAGCCGATACGCTAACTGGCCGTACTTGTCGGTCGTAATCTCAAAGTTTTACACACTTTTAACAAGATATATAAAAACTTTCTACTCGTCAATTCCGTTCGCTTCTTCGGTATTCTTTCGAAAACTTCCACCATCGTACTGATTTCCCAAATACGTTACTCTTTTTCTTACGGCGGACGAACGCGTACCAAATGTTTGGTTTATATTGTGCACCAGTCCGAGCCGCCTACAAATTTATCGCCGGAACGTGCAAAAAATGGTAAAATTATTTACCCAAAATCGAAAGAGAGAGGGAGAAAGAAAAGATCAAAAATCAATCCTCGCTAGCTTCGGTAAGCGAAACATACGTAGGTGTTCATTAGGGTGCGTCACGAGTAAAATTTTACAAGTTAGTAACGTTATGCTTTGGGTTTCATGACGAATTCGATTTTTAACATTATCTTGGTATCTTCCATGTAATGTGTGTTTTTTTTAATTTTTTTTTTTTCACATAAAAAAGCTACTCCTTCATGTTTACATTGGTGAAATTTTCAAAATAATTTTACTCGTATAAACGACCATAAAATTTTTTGTAAGCTTCCATTTTTACACATTCGTTTACTTGAAAAATTAAAGATTTTTACAATGCAAACGACAATTGATATAAAAAGATACATGAACATTCCACGCGAATCTACTAACATTAACCATATTCCATAAGCGCACAACGTCTTCATTTCAACTTCGAAAAGTAAATTTCAACATTTCTAGGAATTAAAATAGTTGCTGATTCAGCCAATCAATACATTCTACAATAACCCGTTTTTTTTCTCGAACTTCTGTTCCTTAAACAAAACTTATATTTTAAACAATTTACGAGATCACAATATGATAAAAGTCACTTCAAATTTTTATCATGCCATGTTTGCAATTTCAACAGTTTTTTGTTGACCCAAATTTTTTTTAGTTTGTACATAACAGACGCCAAAATCGCCACAGACGATATACCAATTTAACGTAGAGAAACTAGTAACAGTAAATTTCAAATATAAACCATATTGACATCATATAAAATACCAACCGCTTTTCCGCGATGTGATGGTTAAACAAAAACCATATTCTACCTATTTTGCTAAAATATACGAACGACGTTTTCCCTTTTCACGCCCATCTATGCAGAAGGACAATGATAAACGAGAGGTCGAATCTTGATTCACTTCGTACGGTTACCCCGAGTTAAAACCACACGTAACGTATCCACCGTGAACCTTACTTTCGCTACCGCATTGTATACGTATATCGAGTGGTTCCTAAAGATTAAATTTCGGTTTCTTATTTTAGTTCAACTGGCATACGACCCTTATTCTCACTACATGCAATGGTATAAGCATGTTATTCAGATAATTACAATTTTAATGTGAATTATAAAAGTACGGAGGAAATCACATTAGATTTTTTTCGCAAATCTGGAATCAGTTCTGAATGATTTTTACCAAAAGAATTGACATTTTGAAAAAGCTCTTCCACTTTTTCGAGGCGGTCTGCTGAGTAAACGCATCGCCTGAAGTAAAAAGGTACTTATTCCGAAATGAGTTCCTTTTTCTGGATGACGTAACTGTGATGACAGCATAAGAATAATCGTTCCAAAAATTTTTCATTTTTAGGGTTTTCATGGGGCATTCGCTTTTTCATCTTTTTCCGTTTCTTAAAAAAGTACCCAATCAGCGAATAATATTACTTATTGTCATGTTAGAAGTTGGAACTAAATGTGGGATTATACAAATTGCAAATTATCATTTTTTATTACACCTTTTAAATGAGTTTACTGCTTACATATCTTTTAATTTCATAAGTAGCAGAGACTCGGAGCGGGCTAATTTTGGAAGTCGCTCCGCTCTAGCTCTGAACATAGGGCTCCGGCTTCGCTCCAAGCTTCGGAGCGCTCTGAGCTCTAGAGTATTTGCATAATAAACTGTACAGTTCAAAAATTGAAAAAAAAAAGAAATAAAAAGAACTCAAAAAAGAAACATTCCAATTTATCAAACGAAGAACTGGTGAACAATGTTCCATTTATTCAAAGGGTATAGCAGGATAAATAAAGGGTTTTGGGCCCAAGAATCGTAGTCAGTTTTCGTTTTTTTAACAACGTTGTACCAACTCCTACTTCTTGAAACTTTTATGGCATAATTTAAACTTGAAGTCATTTTATTAAAAAAAAAAAAAAAAATGGCGATTGTACCTCCGAATTTTTTTTACAAAATAGCGGCTCAATTTTTTCAAAACGCCAAACTCGATGAAAAATGGTTCAAAAAAAATGTTTTCAGGGTTCCTTTCACCCCATCTAGAATTGATCAAAAAACGCGAAATTTTTATCCATAACTGGCAAAAACTAGAAAATTAACTTTGAAAAACACATTTCGGTCCCTCCCCCAAAATAATTGCGCCAGGGATCCGAAATGTTGTCAGAGTATTTTCTCATCATGAATGATTTTCCAAGGTAGGTTTCGTCGAAATCCATTCTCGGGCCCAAAACCCTCAATTTATCCTGCTATACCCCTTACGATTATAAAGAATATTATGATATGGCAATAAGATGTCTAGAAATCGAGGAATTCGGGAGATAACTCGCAAAATTATTACAATCACGCTACGCACAGCTAATGCAACTCGAAGCTGAGGCCGATTGAGTCAAATTATATCCAAAAAATCATATCTTTAGTTCGCCCATTAGTTTTACGAGTGAAAGTATCTCTGCAAACTGCGAAACATCGGAACTTCAGAAACTTGTCATTTTGCACGATCTTTCCTTGTAACCGCCTAATCCAAAGTCGAGCTACCGTTCAGGAAACTCTATTACGATGATGGTTTTAAAATTATACAAGTCGAAATTGAGATGAAAGACAACAATAGTAACGGAGATGAAAATTAACGAGCAGGCGGCGAAGTATCGAAATATTTGAATATAATGGAATATCAGATTTCATTTTCGAAATTTCTTCCTCTTCTAATTTTTATACTTTCGCGCTGCTTTGATATTCTTGGAAAGAAAAGAATAATGAAACGTTACTACCGTAACCTGCCTGTGATCAAGGAAAGGACGTTAACTTGGAAACTCGATTTTAGATTGAATTTTAAAGCCACTAGGCGATGGAGGAAGTTGTTTATTTTGCCATTTCTTTATTCAATTCCTTTATAATTATTACTTTTGTATAAGACAGTTATACATTACTTGTTATTTTTTTCAACCTATCTCAATTTGTATGTGTAAAATTATTATGAAATGAGTTGAAAATCGAACATGATGAAATGGAAACCATCTCTTATTCATCCGCCATCGTTACCATCACAATTCATCTTTTTTTGTCGCATACTTGAACAATTTTACTTCAAAAATATCAGTGGATGATAGAATGAAATCTTGGACGGAACTGGACCTTGGAAAATTTATTCATTGCATTCTTTCGTAAATCGACATCAAGTTTTTTTCAACTTAAACAATGTCTTCGAAGTTCAATAAAAACATAACGAAGCATCGGTTCGACATATCTTCGTAACTGTACGCAATTTCTTCGATCATTTCTTTTAGTAGACTTTACACATATTTTTTGCAAGTACAAATTCTATACTTGTCCCTTAATTTTTTCCTGGTAAATATATCTTTTATTGTGTTTTATTACACTTTAAGCGCTCTTTAAGGTTGTTATTTCTTCAACACTACGACATCGGAGATAGAGTAATCTCATTCCTAAATGATTAGGAATTTAACATTTTTTTTTTTAGCATAGAAAAATAAGTGCCTTCCTTATGCAATTTTACATGAATCTCAGTGAATGATTTTCTCTTATTAGAATTATCGCCATATTTCGTCATTTCATTTTTTTCTTATGGGTAGATCAAATGCTTCAACAATATTTTTATGTTGTTTCGAAACATTAATGATTTTTAATTGTTTTCTTTTAGCACCATTGGTTGAACTCGTAAGTGTATTATTAAAATACATCTAATGAAATTATAACGAGTCCTGTCTGTCATCTTGTTGAAGTTGAAAGCTTTTTTCATCGGGACATAATAGGACATCATTTCGTGTGAAAACATTCGTAATTTCATTTTCACTTAGTTTTTTCTTTTCATTATTGATCTCGCAAGCGTATCATATGCGTCTACAGAAATGATAAAATCGCCATCTGGTAGAATTGAATCGAAAGCTTCTCAGATATGCCTTCTAATATCTACGCACTTAACGTGAATATCGTAGAATCGTTTATTTTCATATTGGTCATCATAAGCAAGCATTCTTGCACGAAAGAAACAAAGGATTTCAGTTTAGCATAAATAAATTTCACTGGAGATTTAAGAATGAATTGATAAAGAAAAGGATAAAACTGGAGAAATCTTCGTATCATTGTTTTTCAAGTTATACTCAGTACATGCACAGTTAAAATATTCTCGCGGTTTTTTTTTTTTTTTTTTTTTTTTTTTTGTAAATAACCGTAGGATCATAGGATCATATGAAATGTGTACTATTAATATACGTATGCGAAAAACTATGACCTTTCAAGTTAATGTTCAAAATGGACCCAAAATGACGGATGAATTCGAAATATAGAAACGACAATAAAGTATAATTATGGAGTTCCAAGAACAGCCTATTCGAAGAGTATACGTGTTTACTTCTTCAAATATATCTAACAAATTATAACTCGAGTTGTGTAAGAAATTGTGCTTTCTTAGCGTTAATATCACCTACTACGATAACGAAAAAAATAATAATATTCCTAAGCGTTACATACGCGTATAAATCTACCGACCTGATAATAAATTTCCACGTACATGCGGAAAAAGCAGAATCGCTTCGCTTCAACCCATTCAACCGCGAAGATTACTCTTTCGTACCGCATCTCGACACCGATCGTACGGATTCGACCTCGTGGAAAATATTCGCCACTTATATCACACACCTCGTAACTTCAAATTTGCCCCGTTGCATCGTGCGCTTTAATAAAAGTCGTTCATTTCGACATCGAAATTCGCGTTTAAATTCAATTTCAATTTAATTCCTCATCGATATCTCACAATTTGTTACACACTTTCCGAATAAACGTCTCGTACACCTTATCGAAATCTTTAAATCTCGTAGTTGGATAAACGAACGTCACGCATTTGTCTGATGGCTGTCGAAATGTACAATAAAATCGCTTCTACATTGAGAACCATTCTCTATATCGCGAGAATTTCAAAACCTCTTTCATCTTCTAACTTGTAAACGGAAAAAAAAATACGGAAAGAAAACGCGAAATGCCAATACGAAGAACGCGAAATGATAAAACCGCCGATATATTAAGGCGTTTTATTTTCAAGACAGAACCAAGTAACACTCGATTCGACGTTGATAAATGGGTATCCTACTCTACATCCACTCGTCGATGATGTTTGCGAGACCCTATATCGTATTTAAATCAACTTCGTTCATTTCTTTTGACACTAAAATGGGCACTTCAGGTAAATTGGGACAGGTAATTCTTCCTTCAGCTTTTGTAGAAAAACACGAGCTTCCATATGCTGTCGTCAATGGTTCTCTCATTAAAAAATCGTTTGATAAGGAAATTGCTGAAGTACGAGATATAAGAAGAGTTTATCATCTTACAAGCGCTGATATGGATCCTGATGCTTGGGAAAAAATGAATGTAGGAGCCGCTGCCCGATTTTTCAGTATTCAAACTGCCAGTTCATTGGAATGTGCTGCTAAAAAAGGCAAGTTACTGGAAGCAGAATGTATGAAGGTTATAACCACAGCAACTTATTACTACCATTAATTTTGATATAATGAAAAATACCCTCGATATTAGCACATTTAGAAGTGTGAAATGGTGCATATACGTTTAATTGTTTTTTATAAAGAAAGAAAGTGTCGAGCTCGAGTTCTTCTTATTATTCGTTTCGAACGTTCAATCGGCCATCTAAGTGAATGGTTTCTACTGGAGAGGTACCTGTTTGCGAGATGCCTATATCCTATCTGCGAAGTCTTTGTACCTACCGCACTTTTTGAAGGTTGTAATTACCAACCAACCACACTTTTGAAAAAATGTTTAAATAACCGAACATCAATGGAAGCCCTCCTTACTATTACTCCATTCCTCGCTATGTTGTATATACGTATTTTATACCTCAATAGCAGCGCTCAATTTTACAAGTCTACTTTCGCAGGAAAAGCGCGCTAGATACGAAGGTGATTTATCGGTGTAAGAAAAAAGAGCAAGGGAAAAAAAAAACCTTAATGGTAATTCGACGGATAAATTGATAAGATTTATGAGAACGAAAAAAAATTCTTCAGCGTACGTGTACTTAAGACATACCGAAGCTCGTTTAAAATGGTAAAAATATACTGACGTTGGAATTCAAAACCATCCCTCTCTTCCTCAGCATTAGGTGTTAAGCGCTTCTGAAAAAAGCGTATTAAAAAGTTTACGCACGCATCAGATGAAAGAAGTTCAAAAAAAGAGCATAAAAAGGGGGAAAATGCCACATTTCAGAAAACTGTATCAAAAAAAAGGTTTTCGAATTTCGCATTACACCGAGGGAGGGTTACAATACTCCAATACATATTTTCTTTTCGTTATTAAATTTAAATTCACGAAATACGTGCATCTGGTATTTTATTCTACGGATACACGAACGTAAGAAAAATCAAAACCTAATATTTCTGAAGTTCATTGAGCATTTTGTTGGTTACTTCATGTCTGAGAGGAAAAAAAACGAAGGTAGGCAGCGATATAAGAAGCTTTCTTTATAAACGTATTATTCTAAATCGTAAAACAGATGAAGCGAAATTACTCATAAAAATCGTGTTTAGCGTTAATCGAAGGTTTACTCCCAATTAAAGTAAACTGACTCAGACAAAGTTGGCTCATCTCACACCAAGTGAAAAATTTCAACTTTTGTCAATAACGTGAATATGAGCGAAATGAAAAGTTATTTAGTTATTTAAAATGTCTACCAAATGAGAAAATCAAAATTTCATACTGTTTCCGTATACACATATCATATTTTAAATAGTTATACAATTGATTACATTACAGACACCCTATAATTGGTTGATTTCATTGTCCGAAATTTTAAAACACTGATCAGAACACATGAAATAATTTCTGCTCAAATTGATATTATACAGAAATTGATATTTCATATTTCAATGGAATGGTTCAATGAGCTCCAATGTTTTCCAGTTTTTTTTTTTTTTTTTGGGGGCTAGCTCAAATGAGGTGACTTGGTTAAGGTCGATAAATCTTTATGCTAATATCTTAAAATATTGATTGAATATTTTTTTGATGCAATCAACGTACTTGAATCATGCGCACATTTATCACCAAGCGCATTTCGAATCACTATAGTTAGCTATGAAAAATTACACTTTCAGTTCGCTAAATACGAATCAAATCGAATCGACTCGCTTAGTACATAATTTCATTATTCCGCTCAAAATAGTTTCGTTTTCTCGACGCTAAAGCGAGTTCCCGCCACTGAAAATCAACCCAAAACTATACGTATACATTACAGGGTAGTATAAACCACACTAAAGAATTTTTAATTAATCTCGGCCTCTTCCACAAACTGAAATATTACGTTGGAACACTAAACCGTACGTAAGCTCCGGGCTTTTAGCAAATTGACCCGAAGACCGTATAATTACGTTGTTAAAAACTAGATTAATTTTCCTCACAGTTTTTTTTTTTCTCGAATAGCTTTCTTTTTAAATGCTAAATGCCTTCGCGCGAAATACGCAACGTTTTTAGTGGCTTATACCATCGTTCGCGCCGTAGAAACTGTTTGCCGGCTTCATTTCCAGATTTTCGCTCGAAATCGAGGGAAAAAAATCCTCGAAAAAGTCAACAGCTTGCCAAAGTTATATGCTGATGTAGCTTTTTTCATACGTGTTCTTATACGTGATGTCCTTGACTTCGCCCCTTTTTAGGTTTCATCCTTCATTAACTGATGAAAGGTAATTAAATTACCAAGGAATAGGAACCAACAATGGCAGAGAAAAGAAAGCAATTTAAATCCGATATTTAAATAAGAAGAGGCCTCGTAGGTTTGAGCTGAAGACCCTACACGAACTATATCATGCAGTTGAATTCATTTAATTATGAATTTTTTTTTTTATGATTCGATAATACTTAAATTTATTCAAGAAACTGAGCTCACGGGGAGAGCTTATCATCTTCAAACCACCCTCGTTACCACCCTGTTGATCCCACTTTTTCAAGGTAGTTCAACAGGAAAACTCACCACTGAACGAAACAATTGGCTTGGAAGACCACTCACACCCAAGGCCCTTAGGGCAGCCCCACAGGGACATTTCTGCGTGACATGCTGGTCTACAGTTACACATAACGTGACAACGCATCGAACGACAACTCTCTACCTACACGCATCCATCACAACTCCCAACATAATCTCTTCGACTAAAACGCCACAGTTATACGATTCCGTATATCGTATCGCTTAAACACATAAGAGACCGAAAGAGTAATTTAATTCGTATACGAACGGTAAAAGGGTTCACAACGTGAAATAAAGTTTGACGTGACGGAAGTTGTCAGTAGTTACAGAAAGTCGTTTCGAAAAGTCTTGGACGAGCGAACGCTATACCATCTACTTCCCACTTCACTTTTTTTTTCACTCCGCTTTTACTGCGGCACGTTTCAACTTTGATTTTCATTAAAGTCAACAACGTTTGACAGTTTGTTTCCGTACGCTCGCGCAACTTTGACACAGTACACCGTATTTTTCATATCGACGTTCGCAGCCCTTCGTCGGTATTTTATCTGTAATTGAAAAAATTCAAATTATCGTAATACCGATATAAACCGCCAGAGGAACAGAAAACACCCAAACAGCCAGTCGATCGCTAACTACATCCCAACGATACCCCAAAGTTTACTGTTAATAAGCCCGTCACTCATTAATCTTTCATCGCCGCTTCGTAAACGAGTGCTAACGCCGCGAAATTAGCTTAAATAATAGAGTAAACGACGACATAACCGAAATTCTTGTTTCGGCTTCGTTTAGTATTCCTAGCCCTCGAAACACTCCCGGTTTCATTCGCTCCGTCGATCAAATACTTTCAACATCTATAACGCAATTCGGTAAAGGCATAAAGGCCATCGCCACCAGCGACGTCGTTTCTTAACGAATACAACCATATAGGGAATATCAATGGTTTATATGTTATCTCGAATATACACACGTAATTCGTACGGAATATAATCGTATAAGATGTTATTCGAAGGTCATTTGATATCCAAAATTCTACACTGAAAAACCTAAAATCCAAAACAAGTCCTGTTCACGATATAATATGCAATGAACTAACATATAAAATTAGGACGTACAAAACTATTGGAAAAATAAATTGAGCACTCTGGCATTCAAATAACAGTGGCTCATCTTCTTCGAGACTGCCCTCGTTATGCAAGTCAATGTGAAGCTCTACAAATCCCTTCTTCCCTCCCGCAAATTCTAGGAGACGACGAGCAAACTGTACAGAACCTTCTCTTATTTATCCGTCGTAACTCACTCTTTCCTCAACTCTAGTCTCTTTAACCTCACGTGCATGCGTCTCTAGCCCTCAGGCTGTACACGGCGCATAATGTAAAAAAAAAAGAACAAGTGTAGGGAGTAAATCAAAATTAAATTTCATAATAGATGTCGTTGACTTATCCATTCTCTTTCATGTTTTTTTTTTTTTTTTTTTTAAAGATTACAGTTTTTTTTTTTTGTTAGGTATTATTAGTTGTAAAAATGTATTGTATTGCGAACAGACTGAAATTAACAAAACAAAAAGGTGCTTCTCTTAAATTATGTTTTTCATTTTAAAATCGCGGGAAAAACATCCATTCTCCTCCACTTCGCTTGTTGATTTAGTTCGAGTAATTTTCAAAAACACGAGGTTGAACGCCCTTTTATTAACGTTTTAATAACGACTTTCACTTTTCAACGAATAGCCATTTAATCGCTTCGCAACACATACGCTGAAACGGTCGATACGAAGAAAAACCCTTTAGCAAAGGAAAATTACTACCGCATAACCCAATTCGAAAGAAACTTTTCCAACACCGTTGTAATGAAAACGATCGTCCGTTATAGCAGAAGACCAAGCAAAAAATCTACGCTGAAAATATAAAACTCGAGCGCAATCGTACAGAACATCTATAATACGGTGATAATCAGGTACATACGTACAATAGGGTCGAGTGAAATAAAAAAAGATCATTCAATTTTGATGAAATTTTATTACGTTGTTTACTTCGAGTTCAAAGTGTTTCTATCAAATTTATAACCTCCAAAGGCTTTCAGAAGAGTAATTAAGTCATTTTTCAGGGAGAGAGGGGCGGGGAATTTTGAAAATATCCCAACTTTTTGTAATGAAATCCCCAATTTTTTTGACAAAATTTACGACTTTTCGTTTCTTTTTTTAAATTTGAGAAATCGTGTAAATTACAAAATAATTAGGTACAAATGAGCCCCGTTATGCGCAGTTTTTTTCATGTTCTTTTTTGTAGTCGTTGTTAAAAATTTTATCACACGAACAACGCTGCACTTAGTATTTTTTTTCCTTTCCTTCCTTTATTCATTTTTCAAAATTCAAGTTAATAAAAAGTACTGACATATAGCAGGTATACAATGCACAGAAAAAAATCGGCGGATTATTGGCTTAGTGAGCAGTGGCTTAAGGCGGTGCTTCGGAAAATAAGTAGGTAAATGTGATAAAATTGATTTTAAAATAAAGAAACGAAAAAATTGGAAAAATAAATGCTTAATCTGTTGAAACAAAGTCTCTAAAATAATATATTATAATTTTAAATCATTTAGTTGCGTTACTTTTGAGAAAAATACTGCAAATGAAAATTATATCCTATTTTCATTTGCAGTATTTTTCTCAAAAGTAACGCAACTAAATGATTTAAAATTATAATATATTATTTTAGAGACTGCGTTTCAACAGATTAAGCATTTATTTTTCCAATTTTTTCATTTTCTTATTGAAAAAACAACTTTTTCGCATTTACCAACTTATTTTCCGAAGCACCGCCTTAATTAGTGTTGGACGATTAATCGGTAAAAATAATCGAAAGAATCGATTAATCGATTATTAGAAGTAATCGATTATTTTATTTTTGTCATAATTTAACACAGCATAAAAAAAATGAAATTTGGGATATATTAATGTCTAAATATTTTTTCCAACTCCGAATCTTTTTTCCGATTTTTTCAACATTTTTTCTATTTAATTTTTTCTCAAAATTTATTTTGAGCCCAAAATTTTTCTCAATATTTTTTCAACCAAAAATCTTAACAGTTTTGTTTCAAATTTGAATGCTTTTTTCAAAATTATTTTCAATTACATTTATTCATTTATTTATATATTTATTTGAACTTTGGAAACATTTTTTAACGCGACAATTTTATTGAAAAAATTTCTAGGTTGAAAAAAATTAGATAAAGTGTAAAATTGAAAAAACATCTGAAGAAATTTTGGGCGCAAAAAATTTCTAATGCTGAAAAATCGATAAAAAAATTCAAAATAGATATAAAAATGGTATAAAAAATTTTTGGATTGTAAAAAATTTCGAAGAAAAATTTCAAGAGATTGAAAAAATTTGAATCAGCGTAAATTTTTATTTTATCCTTCATTCACTTATGTTCCATAAACGTTGTAACTACAGAATATAGACAATATAAAAAAAAATCGATTAATAGATTAACGTTGAATTCAGCACAGCACTTTGCAAAAATGAAAATATTGTGAATAGCCGCCCTCTTACATATATTCTGGACGACGAAATTATTCCCGCTTTGATCCCAAATAATTTTTTAAAACTTAGACGGGCAAATGCGGACAGTTTAGTTGAAACAACGGATAAACCTCTTCCGTCTACAACAGAAAATTTGATTCTAGCCTGGCGAAACGTAACAACCGTTATAGATTCCTTTTGGGATATTTTTCGAAATTTTTATCTTACCGCGCTTCGAGGAAGCCACTTTTCAGTCCATCGACATCCCAGGGGCTCCTTACCGTTTAGCCCAAAAGAAAATGATGTAGTTTTAGTTCGCGATCCTAGTGCTCCCAGGGCAGAATGGACACTAGGTTTGGTCCAAAAAGTCGATAAACGACAAAGTTTAGCTTATGTCCTTCACAAAGGACGAACGATTTTAGGGTCGGTAAACTTATTGTACCCTTTAGAGTGCAGTCCTCCCCCTAGAAATTTAGATGACGACACCCCCCCAGCTAAAAAAGCTAAATTCAGCAATAAAAATATAACGTGTAAGTATTATTCTCGAACCTTCTTCCTTTCGTTAGATGTTTCCTCTCGTCGGGGGCAGTGTTGAAAATCCTTTCGCCTTATCTCTGTCGCACCTGCGCACAGAGATAAAAAGCGAAGATCGGCGCGGCCCTTAGTTTAACTCCTACCTACCTTTTTCAAAAAATATTACCTACCAAATAGGGACAATTCCCTTTTACATACAAATACCGGTGGTTGCCCGATTTTGGAGCGTCGGTCATCGCCCTGAATTTGGCGACAAGACTGTCTGGGACGAATCGGCCATTGTTGTAGGAATTTCTGTACATTCGACATTCTTGCTCTTTTTTGCGTTAATTTATTTTACTTGAATTAATTGGAATTTTTTTTTTGCATTACGAGTCTCAAATGGCAAGATCAAATGGTTGCGGCGATGCCGCCTTTGTGAGTAGTTTTACCGATACTTTTTCCCTTTTTATCTTTTTTTTTCGATAAATTCTAACTTGATCGAACCTTCATGGCCATCTCGAGACTGGACGAGTAGTATGGTTTTAGGCGGACGATTGGTAATGTCTTGCACAGCGACGAGATCTAAAAGATGCTCATTTTGTAAGCGCGATAGTATAATTTTTTTTCTCTTTCTGTTATTTGTTCTTTTTTACCTGTGATTTAATCGTACGTAAGAAGAATTTTGATACGTCGAGGGTTTTTCGCGAATGAAAATTGGAGCCCGTTCAATGCGGGATTTATTGTTTTCTTCGTCGAATCTGGAATGGACACGCAGTTGCCGAGACCTACTCACCGTTGTCCGCCAGCTGCGCATCAGAGAAAGACAAAATAGGCATACCTACCTGGCCGGTTCGTAGGATACTAATCAGACAGTATGGTAATATTATCATTTGTTTTTGTGTGTTTGTTTTGTGATTTTATTATTTGTTACCCCCATCCCCTTTTTTTTAATATATCTAGTCATTTAGCATAAAAAATACCCGTTGCTCTTGGCAAAAGAAAGTTCTCGTTCTCTTTTCGATTAAGGTGTAAATTATTGCGCGGACAAATTTTTCTACTACAGTTCTGTAGCGTATGAGACGATTGGTTACGACCTGTAAATGCCAGAAAGATAAGGGAACGATAAATGCCTTCTTGGGGGTTTTTCCCGGTGGTGCTGGCCGGTTGCCGTCCATTGACATAAGTTAGTCGCTGTATAATCACCATCGAAACTATATTATTCGTTTTTTCTACTGTAGGGATTTTGTCGAAATGAAATATTAATTTGGTACTAAATCTCGTGGCGGCGGTAGCCGCACTCACAGCAAGGCAATTATTTTTTTTTTATGAAATTAATGTGCACCTGTGTTACGTAAGATATATTTCAATACAGTTAAAACAAAAATTAAATTGTCCCGAAAGAAAACGTTGTTTTTAATTTAAAAGAAGATTGGCGTTCTGAGTTCGAATACAACAAATGATTGGCGTTCTGAGTTTAATACGACAGTTCCACAATTACAAATTTCCCAAGATTTCAAAGCACCTGGGGGGAAGCTCCCTCATCCCCCCTTACTTACGCTCTTGAAGGCTTTCTGGGAGGGAGCTAGAAGCTTCCAAAATGGTACCACTGAAGGAGAGTAATCACACGAGATTACCTAATAAAACAGGCAGGGAATTGAGGATATCGTACGCCAATACATCTCGTGAATTCTAATTGGTGAGCGTTATACTGAAAAGTAGAGCTCGTCAACGAAAATGAAACCAAAACAACATCAAGAGCAGAACAGAGATGCAACATTAGTCTTGGAGTATATCGAAGTTAAGGAAACAAGAGTAAGAGTGTTTCATCAGTCATCACAAATGACGCCCAACATGGGTTTCCATATGCCACTATATATATAATTATTAAATAATTATGTAATTTAGTACGTTACTGCATCCATTGATATAATTTCTTATGAGATCATATGAGAGAAACCACGACACACTGGACGGTGATTGAACACTTGGTATTAGGAATAATTTCGTGATTAAACTCTTAAAAGCGTTTTTTTGAAATATGTCTCCAATAATGACAGGGAGGAATATTTTTGAAATTTATTTCAAGCAATACCATTTCTTAAATTCATAAGATAGTGAAATTCTTTCATATCGTTCCGTTCGTGTCCATGTTTATATTGTTTACGCGAAAAATTAAAGTTGGCGAAAGCGTTTTTCAAATAAACCGCAAAACTCGGGTCCGTAAAACTAATACGAAAACTTTTTCTCTGTGATTTTTAAATACCTACTTATACCCGAGTACAGCACGAGAACTTTTTAATAGACTCGTTTCTTGCATAGCCGAGTAATTCTACAACGTTAATTACGCCCGAGTAAAAGAAACTCTCTTATATTAAAGAAAACTCCCGAGATGGAAATTTACATCATCGCCGTCTACCAGCACGAGTCGCGACTCCAACTTTTCCACGGAATTCGCAATTCTCGGCGGTTTTTCGAGCCGCGTTAATTCGACGCGACCGCGAATGAATTATAACTTATTCGTTCGACTTTTAATACGCTTTCTCTACGCCGACTTTAAAAAAATTCGCTTTCGTTAAAGGTAAACACCGTGGTGTTACATTTAAATAATGAACTTTACGCAAAATGAGACGAAGAAAAACGTCCGGTAATACGATATAATTTTAAAATCACCGTCGAGATATTCTCGGCTGAAAGTAAACCTGCCCTGTTACGACACAAATTATACATCAGCGAAAAAAGGTTGACGCGTTTTCTCACCTCTTCCACGGTTTTCCTTCCGGCTTTCGGTAGTCAGTATACCGTCTTAATAAATGACACTTCGTTAGCATAACGCACCCGAGCTTTACAGTGAGAGAGAGAAGGAAAAAAGCGTTAGTAACCAGAAACTCTGACTCGGTGTCATTATCCAACGAGAAAATATTTCGAATTTTTTTCTTCGTGTTAATAAATAATTGGTTCGTTACAACTGATGCGATGATTCGTTTCTAATATACGTAGTAAAAAAAAAAATACAAGCAGTCACAACGTATTACTAGAGCTGAGTTTCCTAATGGGGTAAAATAGTAAATGCAGTTAATAACGTTAATCCTCTAATTTTATACCCACATCCAGCAACGAGGCTAGAAATGCATTTCTATTCCCTCTGGTAAGTCAGAGTATACTTCTTCAACATGATGTTTTGCCCTTGAAGTCGGCTCGCCTAAAAACAGTTGGTCGTGGGACTCGTACCGCAGTCAACAAACGTTTATATGCAACAACGCTGACGGTAATGTTCAAGATATGCAAAGTTCTCATTACACTTTGAATTTAAGCTCCAGCACCGATGACATGAGCGGCAGCAAAAAGAATAAGAAAAGCAAATATATACCCATTTGAGCTACTTGAGGCTTTTCGAGCTTGCCTCAAATTTCGAGCAACAGTCGTTATGAATATAAATATGGTCTCCAATAAATTTTGCAATTTCTGCGCATAAAATTTGAGATTTCTAGTTAGATTTGGGTGAAAATGAAAACTTATCAAATTTGAGCTCTTAAAGGATTCTTGAGTTCACCTCTTGTAGAGCTCTTAAAGGATTCTTGAGTTCACCTCTTGTAAATTATTAGTAAAATGAAACATATAATCTTTAAAATTTCCATACTCATTTCAGACACGACGAGGGTAAACTTCAATCAATAAGCTGCACTGATGAAAAGGGTAGCAACGATGCCGAAGTAAAAGCTATTTAGGAAGCCATTACAGAAATTCTGTCATCATAAAAAACAGTCATCAACTACCGATTTACCACTAATAGAAGATTTCTTCAATTCGCAGGAATTCAAAAGCGAAGTAAAGTATTGTTTTGTTTTCAAATCTATTATCATCCTTAAATTTCCACTAATTTAATGAATCTTTACTTTTAGCATGCGTGGGAACGAGCAACGCATTTTTTGAACATATGAAAGGCAGACAAACAAATTAAGAGGATGTTTCAACTTCGAACACCTAGGGACGATCTAGACCTATTATACCTTTTATTTCTCGCTATAATACAGACTTCCCTGAAGAACTTGTTGTTCTACAATACTTGGAGAGCTTGTCCAAAGAAGAACAGAATTTCTTCTTTCAACCTTTTGTGACATACCAGAAGAAATGCTCAAAGATATATGAGGAGACAGTTAATCAGGCAAAATGTAATATTTGGAAAAAGGAACGAGAGGTATTCAGAGAATATGAAATAAATATCGTATTTGATGAATTTTGTTAATTCTTGATGATATCCTAATTATCACTATACCGCTTTATAAATTTCAGCAACGAATAAGCGCTTCATATTGCTATGAATTACAAACATATAAAAACAACATCAACCCAAACTGGCCGAAGAAGTTGAAATCAAAAATATTTTGAAGTTACAAGAGAAATACCTTCGACCATATACTATGGACTGCTAATTTAAATGGTAAAAATTGAAGCCAACAACAACATCAGCTAGATGAGCTGACGCATGCGCAGTTTCACATTCCTTATCAACTTAGAACACTCTTTCCCGCACTTTTTGATGTGAATTGTTTTCTAAATTATGAGTATGTGAAATGTGATATTTCAAAGCATTTTGATTTAAAGTATCAATGTGATAGTCTTTCCGAATATCGGTGATTGGAAGGTTATAATTTATTTTAAAATTATGAAAAGAAGGTTACCATCAAGAGCTCACCCGTGTTGCCTATGCAAAACAATACCTGCTGACTTATAAAATCAGTCAAGAACATCTCGAGACATTTTTTGGAGCAATAAGATCACATGGTGGACACAACAACAATCCTAACAGTTACCAATTTGAAACCGCATATAAGCATCTTTTGGTTCACAACGAAGTTTCTAATGATGATGGAAATGTTTGTTGCGATTATAGAACAAAAATTCTATATATTTCGTCCACACGTAAAGATAATGGGGCTACAAACCATGACGCTGCTATACCTGAAACAGAAAAAGAAGAGCTTTCCGCTCTCCTGGATGAAGTATACGAAAATTTGGAAGATGAGGAGGACCAAAAGGACGTTAAAGTTGAAATTGACGTGAAAGAAAAATTAGGACTTAGCCCTTACGTGGAAGAAGTCGTAGTCTATATCAGTGGATTTGTTTCCCGAAAAATTATCAAGATGATAAGGAACTGTTCCAAATGTGGAAAGTTATTGTTGTCAGGCAAACCAATAATTCAAGCCGGTACGCTTTTAAGCTTGAAAAATCGGGGAAAACTTACCATTCCTTCGGAGGACGTAATTATAATTTGTTACATGACCGAGCACTTTTTCCGAAAAAGTAATCAGTGGAATTACGTGTTAAAAAATACAGCAGAATTTGTAGACAGCCTGGTTTTTATAGAAGGTCATGGCTGCAAAAATGAAGAACATCGCTTACTTTTGATCAATAATATAATTAAAGTTTATTATGATTTACGTTTACATCATTCTTTAAATTTGAAAAATATTAAAGAGAAGTATGTACGACGTAAATTACATAAATTTATTTTGTTCAGTAATGAATAGATTCGTCCATTAATTGCATTATTATTAATTATCCTAAGTAATTATCAAGCAATATTAATAAAATTTAATCAGTTGTTGATGTTGATTTAACATTCTTATCATTGAAAGTGTCGATGTGTTTACATTCTCATTCCTGAAATATCACTGCGCATGCGCGAGCTCATCTAGCGATGTTGTTATTGTTTGCTTCACTTTGGTGTTCGTTTCTGTACGGACATTAGCAGTCCATAGTATATGGTCGAAGAGAAATACAGATACAGAGTTTAGATGGTAATTCTTACTTGATCAACTAATAAATGATGCAACAGTCAAGTATTCTCTTCTACCCTATGTTTTTTATAGGAAATATGAAAATAAATTTTACTTGACTACGAAAGTATAGAATTACTCCCGCTTCACAGTACACGAAGGTACACCATTGTATACTACAATTCTTTTCCATGTAAGTGCGATGGAAAGGTTATAGTACGATAAATAAAGGGTTTTGGGCCTCGGAATGGATTTTGATGAAACCTACCCCAAAAGGCCACCCATGTACTCTGACAAAAATGCTGGACTCCTGGCGCAAATATTTTGGGGGAAGGGCCGCCATTTTTCATCGAGTTATGGCGTTTTGAAAAATTTGAGCCGCCATTTTGTAAAAAAATTTCGGGGGCACAGTCGCTATTTTTTCAATGAAATGTGTTATTCAATCTAAATTATAATATAAAATTTTCAATAAGTTAAAGTTGGTGCAACATTGTCAAAACAAAAAAAAAACTGACCACGCGCCACACACGTCGTACTTGCCACACCTAGGTATTAGAGTGGAGTGAAAAAAAAATGTTCTTAAATTTTGATCAAATTTCAGGAAATGGTTTACTCTGAGTTGAAAGTCCCCCATACAAAATTTCAGACCCCACGGACCATTTGGAAGGAGGGATAGGGGTCTGCATAGTAGGGCTATTTTCGAAAAAAATTGGTTTCTTACACGAGCAGTAATCTGTCGCGCAGTAAAATACAGCGCGACATTTCGCTGCTATACTCGTAATCGCCACACGAGCAATAATATTCATTTTTTGATCAGTCGTAATTTTCACTCTTAACGGAAATAACGGAGACTGGGCAAACAACAACAAATGGTCTGAAACGTAAACATACGATGCATCGCACTTCGACTCTACCTTCTTCTATCTAATACGCTGTAATAGCAATCACTCCAATAAAAAAATTCGATAAAAAACATCGCGTAGAAAATCATCTCAATGATGAAATTAACCGTTGGAATATCACACGAACGGTCTCGATGGTTCCGCGTCGACTGCAATGGAAAAAAATCGCCCCAACGTCGCGCTTAATTTCTTCGTACTCGAGTGAAAAATAAATCGGATGCGATACTCGATCCAGCGTGAATACAAAACTGCGTCCGTAAGCTCGACAAAAAATGCTAAGCCACCATTTTCGCCCGTTCGAATTATATATTATGTTTTTCGCGCGACGACAAAAATCAAAATTCAATCTCGAGCTTTTCGACTCGATTCCATATACGTGAATTCGGAGCGAGTGGCGGAAAAATTTCGCGACGCGAAAAAACCTGCATTTAAATAACGAAAAAAGATTTCCATTTTACTTCCTTCCTTCGGCATTCGGCATTTGTATAAATCCATCGTAGACCGAAATCCGTGTTTATTCCTATTACGCCGAGATTTCTTAAAGCTTAACTTATTGTGAAAATATTCCGTGTACAACACGAGCAAGAATTCACGAATTTCTCGGCGGGGGAAAAAAAAGAAAGGAAAAATCGAAACTCTACCCTCACTAATTCACGTAACATACTCGCGTCGCAACGCACCGAAACCCTCCGGTTTGCGATACGCAACATCCGTTCGGCTGGAAACCCGGCGAAAAAAAAATTACAGTAATAAATTCGAACGTAACAAACGCGAGGGCCGCGTTTCCGACTCGAAATTACATCGGGGATGAACGCGGCGCGTACAACGCGCTAATTCATAAAGCGACTTGGCAATAATACGTAGAAATCCGCTAATTATCGCCGGCTGTCACATCGTCGCTCGAATACTAATTGATTATAATGGCGAAATAGGCTACGTACTAGGCGCCGTATAATCGTGTTTTCCATCATTACCAACAGGAAATGAAGTACACCCTTTGCGTATACCGAAAACTAGCGCGCACAGCCAACGTGCTCGTTTTAGCGCGCTTTTCCACTATACGCGATGAACATTACTTATAGAAAATCCTATATACTCGTACTCGCTATATCGAACCCCACGAACGCGATACGCGTCATCGAGCAGGATAGGTCGCGTCGACAAAGAGCGGAACGCCGATCCGATATAACGAACGATTACGATTTTGACGATGAGATTATTCCGTACACTTATAGGATGCTGGAGAGGGCAGCCGATTATCGATTACATCGCGTGGTTGTGAACTTGAGAGTAATTCTTCTCAAAGGTTACGAATACGGTTGATGCTCTTTGGCGAATTACAAATGTTCGATGATGTCGCGCTTCTGGTACCTTCTCAAAAGTAAAGTTCAAAAACCGATTTAAAATTCGATTTCAGCAATCCAAAATGAACCCATAGTATTCTGAATATTTCTGTGATGGATGAGAATAAAATTGAATTAGATAGATGCTTGAAATTTCCTGTTAATTTCAACTTGGAATGGTAAGAATTAATTTTAAAAAGGCTTAAAAATTGAACCATCACAAAAAAAAAATTATCTTCATATCGTAGCTTAAAGAAAACAAACAGTTAAACGTTAGCCCACTAGCAATGATGGACATAATCGATAGTCACCATCAACAATATCGACAGTACGGTGGGGAACCATCTATATTTTTCGTGGCAAAAACCAATTGATGGTTTTCCTTACACTGTAGACTGTAAGCTACAAATTAATAATTCAACAAAAATGATGAAAAAATTTAAATTTTAACAGAAAAATGAAATAAAATAAAAAGAATAAAATAGTGACCGATTATATATTTATTCATTTCTTTTTTCCTTCCTTCGTATATTTTCAAGTTTCATAATTCAAAATACTTGAGTGGAAAATACTGTAATAGCTGAAGAAATCAATCGAAAAAACTATAGACAGACAATCGATACTATCGATATGATTTCGAATCGATAGTATCGACAGCATTCTCAACACACCTTTTATAGACTACATATACCAAAAAATGTCTACTGTCCTCACAACAACTCACTGGAATGGATGTATCCTCAGATGAACCATTAGCCGCACTAACCTCGAATAACTTCATTAGACTGAGAACAATTAATGCATCAAACCACTTAGAACTGAATCACGAATCACGTCGCAGATTTTTAATTACCTCTTGGAACAGATCTATGTCTACAGTAGACTGTTTCTGGGAAGCGTTTAGGAGTTTATACTTAGTGTCATTACGTGAAAGACATTCGGCAGGGAAAAAACCTTCAAAAAATACAGTATCATTTAAACCCTCTATTGGAGACATAGTATTGATAAAGGAGCCTTCAACCCCTAGGGGGGATTGGCCTGTAGGAGTAATACAAACTTTAGATCATAGACAGGCTGTAGCCCATGTTAAAAGTAATGGTGAGTTACTCATTAGATCGGTCAATCATCTTTTCCCTCTAGAAGTACCATTAGAGAATTAGAACCTTCTTATGATGGTAGGCGTAGGAGGCTTTCTACTTAATTCTTCGAGGCCGGGCAGTGTCGAAAATTTGGACTCACAGTCCACTTAGATTTAGAATTCCTTCCTCCAAATTTTCGACTCTGTGACTTTTTCACAGTTTAGATAGGATTTACCTATTTAAAAAAAAAAATTTTTCCTGTTATTCTTACACCTCTGGCTAGAGAATTTTAAATTTATCTGGCTAGATAAATTTTATAAACAAGATTGGCTGACTTTAGACTTATTTATATTTTAAACAATAAAACAATATCAGCTTTAAAAAACAAAAAATTGGAATAAAAATTATGGAAATCGGCGGAGGTGACAGTAATCATATAGAAGAAGAGAGGTCAGCTGTCATGGAAACAGACAATAATATTTTAACTTTGCCAAGCGTAAGTAGATTTTTCTTCTTAATGATATTTACTACCGAACGCGAGTGATTAAAAATTCTTTATCCGTCTTCTTCGCCTTCTCAGCCTTCTCTTCCTTCTCTCTAACCTTCGCTAGTTTGTTCTTTATCTTGTTTTATTTAATTTTAGTATCTTCCGAACAACTTAGTATCTCCTTACTTAGAAACTGATCGTTTCTAATAAATTTATTTTCTTTTTTTTAGGAAAAAAGGAAAAGGAAGAATAAACAGAAATCATTGTTATTTACATTATATTCACTTAAATAAAACTTAAAAAACTCACATATGTATTCATTTTGTTGTCGTAATCGTAGTCTAGATAGCGTCTTTTCCTCCCTCCTTAACAATGCTGAAAAGTTCCCCGCAGGTCTCATCTTCTACTTTTCAACATTCCCTTATTTGCCAGATGACTTCAAAAGAAAATCACAAAAAATTCAGTAGACCCACTGAATGTTCAAACCTTCTAAAATGAAGTCACAATTTGAAAAATATTTAAAAAAAACACATTTTTGGACAATTTAAAATTTTTTTACATTTCAATTATATTTTGTCGTACAAAAATTGAAAAAAAATTTAACCTTTAATTTTTTTTGAAAAAGCAAAAATTTTGGTAATTTTTAAAAATTAACGACAAATAGGTAATTTATTGATCGTGTAGTCAGTATGAACTTGATTTTGCTCATTTCAGACTTAAAAGGCAACCTTCCGCAAACATATTCTTGCTTCAAAATTACTTTCATTTATAGATATTTTAGCATCAAAAAGCTCAGACTTTGGCAACCCTTGCAGAACAAAAGCCGAACATATTTTACCTCTGGAATTCGAAAAAGCCTAATCTGAACCTGTACAGGATAAACGACCAATGAATTACCCATTCTTCGAACATTCTTGAAAATAACCAAAATTTCATGCTTTTTGAAAAAAATTTAAAAACGGTTTAGATGTCTCAAATTTGAAAAAATTTTAAAATTTGTTTTCAATCATTAGATGATAAAATATGGCTATGAAGTTGAAAAAATTTTTAATCACCTAAAAATTCATTTTTTTGAAAATCTGATAATTTTTAAAACTTTGGTTTCATTTTGGGAGGTCTAAAAATAGCATTAAGGGACTGCAATTATAATGACACTCTTCTGCGATAATTCAACAACAATTGTTGTGACCTAAACCCCCCTTCACTTTTTGAAACTCCCGAACCAAAAATTGCTGCTTCGCGTAGCACATACATCTTTCTTTCGCACCGCATTACTCTTCCCCTCGGCATACAAAACTATCTCGCTTTTCGCGTTATTAATTAAACGTCTGAACGTTAATCGAATCAATGAATTAGTTCGAGATTTCAAATAAATTACCGTGTAATAAGTACCATAAGCGAGAACCCGCGTAGCAAAGGGTGAGCAAATACTCCAACACCCTCGTCACACTATATGGTACACACAACTTGGGGGACTCTTCGTACACATTATATTAATTACACGGTAATTTGCACCGACCTCGTCTACCTCTATCTTGTAATTTTCCAACTTTCTTATCTGCCTAGAGTTTTCTTCCGACACATCGCGAACGTTTCCGTTTACCTCAACCATTCCTCCTCCAACGCCGTGCTAATAAACGAGCGAAATTAGGAAGGAAAGGACTCAGGAGTAGTTACAATGCGGATACATGCTCAGAAGAAATGGTATATAAATTTCATAGATAAATACGCTTGAAAAAATGACTTGAGTTTTTAACGAGAAGCTTGTTTACATTCACATACTCGTACATACGTACATTACGTTGTCAACTGCTCTACGCCTTTACTTTAGTGTTGAACTGAAAACCCCTACCTATCTCCTCCAAAACCATCAAAGAATATAATGTTATAAAGTACTTCACAAAAATCCGATAAAGCACCAAGATACAAATACATAATTATATTATCACATAATTTCGAATTCATTATCAAATAGAGTGGAATTTTACTTCATATGTAGTCCATGAAGTACATATGGTTAAAGTCCCTGAGGGGCTACGCTCGAAAGGAGAGAAAGTGTTTGGAGGATGCCTCTAACTCATTTCCTCTATCAATGAAATGAAATACAAAAAAAGAAAAAGAAAATCAAAGTTTAAATAATTACAATTAAGAACTAATGACACAAGAATAGGATCATAGTATCACAATATCTTCAATCCATTATGAAATATAGTGACATTTCACATTTATTCGCTATTACTTTACCTTACAATCAATAAAAACTGAACAACTTTATAATGTTAAAAAATTAAATTATTGTTTCACAAAAAATGTTTTTTTCGTTTTTTTTGCCCAAATACTATCATTTTTGTTAAAACTGGCATGAAACATGGAAAACGCGTGATGATGTTACTGCCTGTTTTTCGTGCTGATTATAGCACCGATCATCTTAACGTGAATCTTAAAAATGGATCCCTCCCACAATTTAAAAATATTCACGACGTAAGCAATTCAATTCTCTATAACTTCAATGCTATTTTCTCAAAACCATGATGGTTTTCGAATGAAGCGAGGAAAACCACGAAGAAGTATGTGCCATGCGCTTGAAAATAATATGTACACTGGATTGAAGGAAAGAGAGAGACAGAATTATAGATTAACGAACGTAATATCGAGTATTTATTTATTTTTCTTCAACAGTCTAGGCAGTGAATATTTTGTGCAATTTAGAAGTTACGACATTGAAAATACATATCATACAATTCATCTCTTTTTCTTCGTGTTTACTTATTTTTAAATTCTTTCATACTTATTCTACAATACTATGTAGGAAGAATTTTGTTTTTGTACGCGAATTTCACGTTAAAAACGATTTCGCCCAAGTAGTTATAAAAAAAATTAATTGAAACGTTGGAATTTGAAGACGCAGATGCCAAGTTCGTCAACTTCGAAAGTGAAATTTCATTAAAAATTTTTTTCCAACATCAAAGAAATTTATAAACGTTTTAAAATACTCACCCATCCGTGACGGGAGCGCAATTCCTCGATCGCCATCTTGTCATGCCTGCTCGGGCCATTTCATTCACATCTGCATCTGAAATGAAAAAGTGCGATTAGAGTGAGGCTCGCACTAAATGAAAAATAAGAAGAGCAGGGCAGAAAAAACAAAGCATTAGACGCACAGAAAATTACACAATTCAAACTAAAGATAGGAACGATCATGATTCAAATCATCATTTAACATGATGACAAATAATAGAAGATTAGGCATAGCCATGATTTACACCAGAATTTTAAATCATCTTTCACGCACGAAAAAAGTAATATGAAGTACACAGAGCATCTACAACAAAAAAAACTTAGGATGCTTGGCGATGGATGAAGCAACAACCTTCAAGGTCGTTTCATTGCTTTAATTTTATAAACAAAACAATGAGATAAGAATTTAAAAATCATCGAGCAATGGGAATGCATAAAATAATAAATCAAGTAAGGTGAACGAATGTATGTATAGCATTTCCACTAGTGGCATAAGTAACGTATTTACGGCGAACCGAATAGGCAATATATTCGACATGAAACTTGACCATATCATGTCTGGTAACTACATAGATTCTGCGCTTATTCCGTTAATTACATTCTCGTGCAATATTAAAAATACGACCAAAACTGATACTCGTTCTAGTGAATTCAATTATTTTACAAAAAAGCCCTTGTGATATGAGTTTTCGGGGGTACCCAAGTTATTAAAAAATAAAAATACGTTCGCGCGTGATTACCGGTAATAACGCACACTATTACCGAGTATTTCTCGCGCGTTTCGTGTGTACCGAGCTTACAGTAATTTCTGCCGATGTCCCCGGTGAGATTCACGGTGAGATTTACGATGAGTAAATCATGCACCGCAAGAAATTCACGTTCGGACAAAGGCAGTGTGCAAATGGTGTTCGTAAGTGAAGCACACGCTCCAATGTAACTTTTCTTTTCGATGTGATTTTATGAAGAATAACGTGAAATTATATGTGAACTCGTTCGATAAGTGATTTAAAACACTTCCGCGATTAAATAAAACATTTATTATTCTCGTACTTATAATATTCGCGATTTCGAGTTCGGTAATTAAACTCGAACGTTAAGGACGCGTGGTCACCAGACTTCGATTTTTTAAGATAAGTATCGTAAGTTATATGTTGTAATTAGCGTCTTTCCGTTCGGTATTTTGTTTTCCTAAATTCGAATAAATACTTTTCATTTTGTACCTTTTTCGTTTTTGTTAGTAGAGGCGAAACCATAACGGCGTGGCGTGGTGCAGGTTTGCACCAAGCCGCCTCGTGTGGATAAGCCAAAGGTAATAAATCCAGCCTCGCAAAAATGAACCCCCCTGAGAGCTCGCTTAAGCGTGGCGAGCGTGTTATTGGAAGTAGCCTGTATAGGTGAACCCAATACCACATACATTTTATGTCACCCAACATGTGGGGCGTAAGATTTGTTTCACTTTGGCACTTGAAACAAACTTTGCTTTCAAAAAACACACTAAGGTGAAAAGTCTTTCCCATTAGGAAAAGTGATGTGTTTGGAAAAAACATCACTCAAAACAAATGTCTTTGTTTTGGATTGAATATCAAAATTGAAAAAAAAAAAAAAATTTCGATCATCAAAATCAGAGATAGGAAAATCAATCTCTGATCCCATTAAAAAAGACACCTAAAGGTGAATAAATAAGTAGGCGTTAAGAAAGCGTTGGAACGGAAGACGTGGCAACATTGTACGAGAAGCAAGTAGTGACAATGTGCTTCAAATGACAGCCATTGTTATTTTGAATTCACATTTGCAACTACGTTGAAATTTGCTCTTAAAGTTAAAACGCAGATTTTTCGAATATTCGAATGAAAATAAGTTCGGTAAGTCATTTATTCTCTTTATTTCAAATTCACTTTTTACTCGCGTGAAATACAAACGATCGCGGTAAACACTTTTCCAAAAATTTCGCGTTTTCTCATTTCGATCTTTCGCGTCGTTCGGATTTCGTTTCGTCGGTGTTTCTGTCGCGGAAAATTCGCGTGTGCTAATGGAAATCGTGTTCGAATATCGCGAGCATCAACCGGAAGAACGGAGACGAAGAATCCAACCGATTCGAAGCGGAACTTGGAACAGAGTATGGCAATCACAGTGATCCAACAGAAACTCAGTCATCGTCACCGAAGTTATCCGTAATTCCATCACTCAAAGTCATTCCCTCCTGCCCGGGAGTAGCAGTGTTTTCCACGGACTTTTGGGAAAAGAAAGTCGTGAACCCAATACCACACCCTAAGATTAAGTGAACCTCTAAACCTAATAATTCTTAGGAAATCTGGTAACAATCTATAAAGCACCAAACTGTTTGTTGTTTATCATATTAACCAAGGTCAATATTCGCACAGGACTTATTCCATATTTTACAACATGTCAAAAGAGGACATAATACAATATACTAGTGAAAACGGAGACCGTTATAATCTTTTCAAAAACCTACATCATCAATCACTCTAACATCAAATCAAATGTTGAAGCTGCCTGCCGCGTTGGCAAATTAAACATTCCGAGTTCTCCAAACACATTTCCATCATGCTGCTGCTGGCCAAATTAAAATTTCAATTTTCCTTTCGTTCTACACTTCAGAATACAGACATTTTAGAAAATATGTTCAACATCTGACCGCATACTTTTACAAATCACATTCTCTCGTTTAGAATTTTTCACTCGAACCCTGTTTTAACATTTCGGCGATAAAAACCGTACTCGACGAAAGTTTCGACAACTATGAAAACGCGCACGTGTCGTTTTATTAATTTCAGCTCGACGACCAAACTTCATTTCGTAACTAATTTCGCGAGGTTAAACCGACCAATGCGGGAATTTACGCGAAAAATATTTGTCTAGCAAAAAACGCTGGCGCGCCGCGCCTCAACTGCGCGTTCGATGGCATTTCACGATGTCGTTCGACGACACTCGATGAGCTCTCGTTCGTTGATATTAACTTCGCTAGAGGTAGTTTTTACCCCCTTGTAAGCATGAAACGCATCATTAATAACCTTTAACAGTCATTTTGTTGTTTTGAAAGCGCGCCAATGAACTCCTAAATTTTCCGTGTCGAGTTTTTCAGACGTCGATTGAAAATGTTTTACTCGTAAAGGCCCACAGAACAAAGAGAGGGGGGAAGGGAAATCATCGAAAACTTCGGCCTCCTAGATGAAGTATTGTCTTACGATGCGAATTTCACCGCCATATTTGTCGCCTTTGAACGTCTCTACTTTAATCGTCTCTTTTAACGACGTAATTCTTTGCTCGGCTTTCATCACTTTTTTCTTTCATTTTTTTTTTTTCAAATAGCTTCAAAAAAAAATGAAAAATAGTGAATTACAAAATCTTATTCTAAAACTACGCTAAGAATTCGACGATTTTTCCGTTATTTCGTTGGATATTTACAATTTTTTTCCCTCAAATTTATGCGGTGATTTTTTAAATTTATTCCTTGAAATTTGAATTTTTGTAACATGTTGGTAATATTGTAATATTTTCTTTTTGGCAATATTATAAATTTTGTTTAATGGAGTTTTTTTATTTTTGGATAATGCATATATGATTACATTATTTTATATCAAATATAGAACATAGTTTCAACTAACATCCTTAAATTTTATCTCATTCCTTCTTACAAAAATTCCAATATGTTATGTTTAAATGTGATGACATGATGTCTGTTTCAATAGCCTGCGAGCTTTTATTAGCGTGCGTGAATCATCTCAATTTGTATCAACTATTACTTGAACATTGACTATCCCAACACCACTATTGACGAAAAACCCATTCCCTTCCAGATATTGATTCCACATGACACCGTACGTGAAACATGAAAATAAAATTTTAACATGAGCCAAGTTCAATGTTAATGTTACTTCACTATCTACACATTGTTTATCATAGCTTCGGAAAAATTTGATGGGATAACAGCAAATACGTCCTTCCACAAGTTTTATTCCTAAATTAATATTTTCTGTTAATAAAAACTAGAAATTTCCGATCTTGTTTTGTTTACTTTCTCAGAAATTGTAATATGGGTGATAATAATGATCGCAGTATTGGATGTTGGATCTGATTTGTTAATTAGCAACATAATAATTCTTTTTCTTTCGATTTTAGAAATGTTGCAATTTTCAAAAGACGATGAAAGTAAAGTTAAAAGGCAAGATCACTAATCCTCTAGTAAATGTGAGAATAAGTGTATCATTACCTTCTTTCAACTTGCTTACCGAATTGGGCTAATTCATATTTATTTCAGATTTTAGTTTTGTCGACTACGAAGACACAATTATTAAAAGTGAGATTTTTTTTGATTATATGTAATTATTTACTCAACATTTTTTTTTTTTTTTTTTTTTTTTAGAAAAAATTGGAACTTTTCAATACGTGATTTAAAAAAACGAATGTACGAATAAAAAGCCTTATTAATTACTGAATGTTCGTATTTTATAAATTATTTGATATATTTATTCAACTATTGTTCGATTTTCATTACATATTATAGTAACTGTTAACAGTTGATTAGCATTTAGAAGAAATGAAACATGTGAAGGGCAAATAAAACCAGATCTAATTAAAGTCAATGAATATGAGCGCAAGTTCATAATGAATTTTGTTGGAAATTAACTAAAATTATACTGTATTTTTTAGTTGCATTCAAACACAACAAAAAATAATGTTATCAAAAGATATAAATATGAATAAATAAATTTTTTTTGTTTAATTAAACGCTTATGAGAATATTTTTACCTTAAAAGATGAATTTTGCTAGAAATAACAAAAAATAATGTTATCGAAAGATGTATGAATAATTTTTTCTTTTGTGTTTCAAAAGACATCAAATACATTTTTCATTTTCATTTTCATAAATTCTTCAATAGGCACTTGTTCGGTAGAAAATCGTAATTTACAATATGGTGTCGTATTCTTTTTTATAACTTATTTCTTATGACATTTTTGTCAGCATTTTTTTTTCTTTTTTTTCTTTTTTCTCTTTATTTTTCTTTTTTTTCTTTTTTTCTTCTTTTTTTATCTTTATTGATAGCTTTACTCAAATTGCTTATAAATCATTTTACAAAATCTTCCTCAACCAGTCTAGTCCGCTTATTGAATGAAAACAGTATCTTCAGAATTGAGTATTCGCTTGTGAAGGGATACTATTCAACTTTTATCTTTTCATTTTCGGCAATCAAGGAATTTAATTTGAGATGCTTTTTGTACTGCATAACACCGTTTAAGTTGAATTATAAATTATCATGACAGTTCTCAGCGTAAAAATATATTTCCTATGCATATTACGCTATGAATCTTCTTCTCATTTTGAACAATGTCAAAAATCTTTCTTTCGAAATATTCACCAATTGGAAATCATTATAGCATGGATGCTTCAAAGTATCGCTTCAACATAACATCAATCACCAAACGCTCCAAGAGCGTCACCAATGAATTCGCGGCTTTCAAGTAATTTTTTCCTTGAAATCGATAATTCTTTCAGGTATTTCTAATTTTGCACTTTTCAATTCTTCTTTTTATAAGTTTCGCTTTCCAATACAGTTGAATGGGTTGATTGGCGGTGTTCTTATCACTTCAACGATGCTCAAGTTTTTCTTTTCAATGCCAATATCAACTCGTTTCTGCTTCAAAGAGTTTAGTTGCTTTTCGAAATGAGATTTTTCATCTATATCTGAGGAAGTCGGGTATACTCTTGTAGCACGCATGTGTATGCTTTGAATTATACAACTTGATCTTCACGTGATACGAGAATGGGTTACACATGTTCTTGTTTTTTTCCCTTTCATTATCAACATTTCTTTGTATATTTTTTCTTTTTGACCACAGTAAATTAGAAATTCTACCAAAAAAGTACGAAACGAAAGAATTAATGCAATGGAAACAATTTAAGTTTACAAATTTTCACAAATGCATTGTCAATAAGAACTCCATTAAAATAGTCTAGTCAACGATTTCGACGAATAAGCGGGATTCATTTTAATTACCAATCATCAAAACATAATTAATTGGCCAATATGAGCTTTTAAGGAGCGGGCAAATTTCGACGAACTTATCAGGTATTATAAGATAAGAAGGAATCTATTAGGCTGTAAGCGGACTGTCAAAAAGTTCCCGAATGTCTCATGCAAATCACATGAATGTTAACATTTACTATAATTCTCGTTTAAATTTTTTCAATTATGTCTTTATCGATTTTCTTCTTCGAATTTATTTTCAAATGTACCTACTTTTACTACGTTTGAAATCATTTTATTTTGATACGATGTTTACATACGAATTTAATTCGATTTAATTATTTGTTTTTTACAATTGCGCTTAAACTTATGCAAGAACGTTCGTGAGATCTAATATAATGAGGAAAAAAAATCTTCTTGAAAGGTTGATCTTGTCATATGATATTAGCCCAATTCGACATATTATTATACTACGGCCAAATTTTGTCAATATTGGAGGATCACAGTTTGGTTTTCCGGAATTTTGTCCATAACCTGTAATCGCTCCCATTCAGTTCGTCGTTAATTTAACAATGGGGACTTATCGATGCAAATGAAAATTTAATAGAAAGAAAAATCAAAGGGAAGAGTGCCGAATAAATCAACACTACGAAGATAACCAATATTTATTTGCCCGAATTACTGTTAGTATATCGCAGTTATGCTTAAAAAACGAAAAAAAAAAGAGAATAACTTTCATTTCATTTTTTTTTTTTTTGGAAAACCTTTCACACTGAATTTATTCGTTTGTTTTTAATTTATCCTTTTTTCTTCTTTCAAAATTGGAAGTGGTACCATATTCTTCGTTTTTTTTTTTTTTTTTTTTTGAAATCATTTCAAAAATTTGTTTTAAAAACCAAATCGTGGTTTCAGGTTTCTTAAGTATGTATAAATAATTGCAAGATGTGGTAAAGGAAACAGTTTTCGTCTTCACAAATAGTTTTATGATGCGTTTCCCCTAATTTTAAATAGAATACATTCACACAGCTAGTTCCTAGTACACCGATGCCTTTATGTTTAGGCAGCCATTATGCGACATCGGACTCAAATCGAAAAAATTATTTTTTCGCATCGCTACTTCTTGCTTGGTCGTAAACCAAAGTCTAATTTCCAATTCAATTCGCATCGTATTATTCATCACTCGAAAAACATTTTTAATGCAAATCACAAATAACCATGCGGCATTTTTACTCCATTTGGCTGGCGATAAAAACGAATCTTTTTCTTTCCTCGTTCAATTTTTTTTTTTTATTATCGTAGTAAAATGACTAACCTACAATTTGCAACGTTAAAGAAAAAAAAACGTAGATAAATTTGCAATGGGTTGAAGATCTTTATACGCCGATTAAAACCCTATCAACAAATTTTATGGCAACATTTGCGAAAAATACGATAAAATGAATAACAAAAGGAGAGAAAATGTTGAAGAAAGTTCCAAGCTAGTTTGAATAGATGCGTAAGCCTCTGTGATGATGAAATAACGAGTAATTAATAATTAATGAAGAAAGAGAGATTAAAAAAAAAATTATAATATATTTTCCACGCATAAACCACTTAGTCTAATACTAAATAATAGCTAATGTATATGTCAGCCATAGTCCCTGCAACGATTGCGTAGCAGGTCTACTACATGTTAATATCTACCTACCTTCAAACCGTATGTAAATGCCTTGCGGCAGTTCATACTAAATAAATAAATAAAAAAAAAAAAATATTACTTCACTTCCTCCTATTCAAAGCTGAATGTACATTAACATGACACCAATGATGGGAATAATTCCTTCACGAGTCCCGGTGTGAAGACGATGAAAGTAAAAAACAATTTGATTTCATACAATCAGACCTCAAAATGCTCATTTCACGAAAAACTTCAAAAAGCAAAAAATCACAACGAGGCAGATAAGTTTGCGAGATATATTTTCCTCTAAAAACTCGACAAGAATCGCGACAATCGACCTCGAATGGGCCACGATTTTACAACCCAACCGCATGCTATTCCCAATGGGAATAACCTTTCAATCTGCCGTAATACAAAACAAATAGACGAAATTTTCGTGAAAATAAATAAAATTTCGCCGCTCTTATCACGCACAACAGCAATCAATTCTTACGCGTGAAAGGTGAAAATCTAAAAAGGGCAACTTCTTTATTTAAATTTCATAGCGTCGCATGCGTTAACTTCGCGCACATACGATCCTCGTCGAGTTTACTGATACACTTTTCGAATATACCGTACACACGCTCGTGCACCCTAGTGAAAAATACCGCGTTTACAGTTAAGATTATTTTGCTGGTTTTTTAACGTTACCATCCGGCGTTTCAAATTGACGCCAAGCCATTACGTCGTCGCTATCGCCTTGATTTTCTTATACATTCCGCGTGAAAAATTTACGTTGCGTTAGACGTATGCAAATTTTATACGTTTCGCGCGGCTGAAGAGCGAAAATTTTTCATACTAGGGGTAAATGGCGTTTAAAATATAGCCGTAGGATATTACGCTAACCGCCAGTCGCCTGGAAAATTGTCGAATAACATTACCCAGTAAAACTAAAGAAAACACACGCTTCTGCTATGCCAACACCAAAGTGTTACTTCGAACTTTCCAACATGCGTAGTATAGTACGTTAAATTAACCTCCTTCAAACCTTTCACTATCGACGATTACATCGCAGTGAGAATTTGTATGGAAGTTTAGGTCGCTCGTAGAACTCAAGATAAACTCGTATCATGATCACGATAACCTGAAGACAAGAAGTTTTTTTATTATATAGATTTCCTACCAAAAATCGTATAAGAATTTTCATTTAAAGAAATGTTACACTTCAACATTTCTGTTGAGAAAAAAAAAAATAATAATAATAAAAATTACAACCCTCAGAAATTGTAAATAAAGTAGAAGTTGATAGTGTCCACCAGGTAAACCGTCTGTAACCTTAAATTAATCAATTTTCGGTGCTGGTCTACAACTTTTGCTTTGCGCCAAGAAAAGTATATAAATCATTCAATGTCCGCGGCCGAGTATCTCCAGAAATATCCTTGCCTTTCATTTTTACAAATTGGAATCAAACTGGTAAATGCAACTAAATTAGATTTCAAAAAAAAGATATAGCTCACCAATTATAACGATGGAGGTTTAAGATAAAAAAATCAACCATAATAGATTTACCTATATTTTTTTTGATTCCGTAAAAAAAAAAAAAAAAAAATGATAAGTAAGTATGAAAGTATATGTATATAGGTACCTACTCTATGTAGAATTTGAGTTCATTTTTCATGTAATTAATTACAATTTTTGTTATAATTCGAAATCTGATTTCTTCATATGTATACAATTATACATACTGACCAAGATTTCCAACGTTTGTAATAGTCTATTAACAAAATGGGATTTGTTAAGGAGTAAATTTTTGTCACGATTATTAAGAACAGTGTCGAAATCTAAATACTTGAAAAATGCACTTCTCCATGATTCAAAAGGTAAATACATAAATAGCTTAGCTACACCTGTATGTACACCGTGCGTCCAAGTGATTCGGTACAATCAGCGCAAAAATTCAGTTTGTTGATAACATAATAAGATTTAAACTACAATTTTTAAATCAGAAATTACTTTTAAAATTACATTAATGAATTTTAAGACTGATAAATTCATTTCAACTCCGAATCACTTGGACGCAAGGTATAGTATAGACGTGTAAACCATTATTTTATGTTTATTCATCTTTGAATTGCAGAGCAACAAGATGCAATTATTATTTCTCACTTACCGAAAATAATGACTGCTCTTACTATTCAAAGAAAAATTACAAGTGATATCAGGAAACCTACATGCATGGAAGTGGAGAGCTGTTTTATCGTGATCAACAAAAAAGGCCTAGATTACTCACAGCTGGAGTCGAACTTCTTCATGACAATGCTCGCCCCCATACCGCGCGTGAAACACGCGACCTGTTGGGAATATTTTGATACTTATGTTTAGGATAATTTTATTGGCCATGTTGGCAATACTGTTTACAACATAACCGTTTTATTCGTTTTGGCGTCACCTACGCCATATTCCTTTCTATTCTTAACATGTTCATATATGCTAATATTGTGTGTCAGTTTTATAATAAAGTAATGTGAAAATTAAAGTAATTCTGTTTCAATATTATGATTCATGATGTAAATGCTTAAATCAATTCGGCTGGAATGTCACACCTCATCCACCGTACAGCCCAGATCTGGCACCCAGCGACCATCATCTGGCGTTAGAAGGATAAAAATTTGACATAGACAACGAGTTGAAAAATTTCGTTTCACAGTGGTTTAAAAATTTAGACGAAAATTTCTTCACGACTGGTATTGAAAAGTTAATTAAGAGATCAGATAAATGTATTAATATCAATGGCAATTATGTTGAAAAATAGAATAAAGTCTGTAGAATTCGAATCTGTTTTTATTTTTTCGGTATCTTTAATAGTTTTCGAGAAAAAAAATAGGGAACATTACTTTTCATACGAACCTCGTACATATTCGTATTTATTTGATATTTATGTTTGTGTAATAATATGTAGGATGTCATGATTATGGGAGGTACGCAAATTATCTAAGATCATCAATCGAAATGCAGAATCCCATAAAAGAGAACGGGACAAACAACTCAAACGATTAATGAAAACTTTGGAATAAAATTCAAATATATATTGAAAGAAAATAAAAATTGTTTTTTTTTTTTCAAAGGTGAAAATGTATGTATGTTCTATAGGTTTAATATCATTTTTTTGTTGGATGTATAACTTTTACATAAAATCACTTCTGATATCAGAAGGCAAAAATATTTCAAAAACTTCTACCTTAGAAAAAATATTTTGAAAAGGAAGTCTAAGCATTTTGTAGAACAACTGATCCATTATATGTATCAGCTAGTAAAAATTTTGATCATGTATGTTTTTCATTTTTTAATTTTTGGTGAAAAAATTACTTTCTACTTTGGAAAAAAAAAAAAAAAAAAAAAAAAAAAAAAAACTTAAACGGTGAACTGATTTATTTCATAACTAGGTTATTTCAAACTCAATTTTGAAAATTTATTGTTCTGCGAAGAACAAGATCATAATACAAGCATGGAGACTAGCCTTTCCACAGTGGCTATCAGTGATGAGGAAGAGGAAGATGAACCAGAGTCTCCTCTATCACGTCGTCTAAGGGCCGTATGCAAGAACGATACTTAAGTACTTAACGTTCATTTCTTTCCGCCATGCCTATTGTTTAGTAATTCTTAAGTATCCAATTTCGACTACTTAAGCAAATGCTTAAGTTAAGTATCGTTCTTGCATACGGCCCTAAGACCGCGACTTTTTTACTCTGGCTGAGACCAGACAAAGTGGTACATGAATCCAACGCCTTTTGATCCGGCACTGAGACGGTAAGCACCGATGCGCAACATAGTGCGAAATGTAACATGCACCACACATGCACAACGAAGAATAATCGACGAGATCTCCGCATGGAAAGTGATATTCACCGATGAAATTATTCGAACTATAGTCGAGGAAACGAACAAAAAAACTACATTAATGGCACACAAATATCGAGGGAAAGATGCTAGAAACGCCGACATTATAGAAATCGAAGCTTTGATAGGCTTACCGAACATCACACCCGAATCGTAGAAGATGAATTCAACGGCGCTCAATGATTTGGATTTTTACAAAAAATTCAATAAGCACATATAATATCGCAGACGGCTAAAAGTCAAAAAACAACAAAAACCGTGCGACCTTTTTAAAGAGAAATTTTCGCATTAATAAGACGACACGCGAAAAGAAAGAAAAAACGGATGAAATATAATCATTACAGTCGAGTCGGAGTCAGGACGCTAGATTAAATTAGATTACATTTCAATTTAAAATTCCCCTCGAATATTAAACCGTTTTCTCGCAAGGGTTTTTCTCCCAACTCGGATTTGAATTGTAAATGAAAAGTCGATTTAAAACAAAAGAAATGCTTAACGAGGAAAATCTTCGACCATAAAGTTTACCATTCAGTGTTGCAGGTTAAGAAAATGTCCAAAATTCGTACGAATAAAATAATTATTCAATTTTTTTTTTTACTAATAAGGTAAATATGCCGTATTGGCTTGCCATCTTCAATCAGAGATATAATAATGTTCATACGTAGCAATATAGACCACATATGAATTTTGGCGTCGTATCCTAGATTAGTTCATGATGCTGGAAACATTTACTGTCTCATCAGTGAATTTATGTTATGAAAGAAACGATATATTAGAGAAAAGAACAGGTTCACTATTAGAATTACTCATTTATTTTTTATTCATTCATTCTTGAATAATCGACTTCTATTTCAATCTATAAAATAAAACATCCGAACAGTAGAAACCCTCTTAAATTACCAAAAATTCAACTTTAGCCAACCACTTTTGACATAAAACAAATGTAACGTATCTTTCGTCAGCAATTCGAAGAAAAGGATTTTAAAAGAAAATTCAAAAAAGGAGTTGCGTTCGTTTCTTCGGTACGACGGAAAATCAAAAAATATACCCTCGTAAAGAAAGGTTTACTTTAAGTGTCGACGATTTTCCACGAAATGAAAGCCCCCGAAAAATGTTTTATAATCCCATTTTCCCTTCCGCGTTTACTTTTATTTTCATTACTTTCGTTTCTCTTTACTATCGGCGCATTTTCGAATGAAAATAAAACCGAATAATCGATACACGTCACCGAGTACTGAAATCTCCGTTCGAAAAATCTCTGAAAAAGGGACTTTTTATCGGCGTTATTACAAGTGAAGCGTAAAATTAAAAAATACAAGATACGCCGACGTTTTCTCATTTACATAGCTGTCTAACACTGGCGTTTAAATCTTAGTGAAATGTACCTCAATTAAAAATTCGGATGATCTGAAAGATTTCCGAATTTAAAAATGTATACACCAACCGAACTACACGCGCGAACCCTTTCGCAAATATTCGAACGCTTCACACGATGGCATAATACCACTAATTCCAGGATAATTTGAACTATAAAAGGCGATTCAAATAGTATTATTACATCGCTTCCACCTGCCACCGACTTCTCATCGTCAAATTATTCGCGCCGTGCCGTCATAATTTACCTACACGCTACATACACGTTTTACCGCGTAAATCATCTGGTCGCGATGCGGTTACACCGAGCAACCGTAACAAACGTCGTAGATTAGTCGACGACGTGAATTTCACGAATTTTACCAACTTACAACTGCCATAAATTTCCAACAAAACGCCAACGTTTTTCGTCGGCCTAATTAAAAATTTCAAAAAGAATTTTCAAACTAACAAAAGAAATCACCAACTTGACGCGATTTATGCTGCGGTACTTCATTTAAATTAAAGTTCTTTTCGTTTCCAAAGCGAAGTAGCGAAGTTTTACATTGTACAACACTCGCACAAAATCTCTAAAATCTCAACGACCCAACTTATAGATTTTCGACTTTAATTCTGTTTTCTACGAAATTAAACGAATATACATCGGATTTCTTGCCAAACATCCATTTCCACTCGACAATTGTCATGGACTTCTTGTTCCCTCTACTCTACTCCTCTCATATTAACTATGCTAGAATGCTGACTGTTGCGAATCGAAACTGTGTTATAATATTGTGCCTTCCGAGCCACACATCTCATTTTTTACATCCGCTTCACAGGTGTTTTTTTCGACTTTTAAAACATTTTTTCCGAATTGTGTGGCAACGATTTTATCACAACCCATCCAAATCGCAAAATGAATCCATTACAATCAGGGACGTACCGAAAGGGGGGAGGGGGGAGCTTCCCCCTTGGCTTTTCGAAAGTTGGTAAATTTGGAGTTTTAGCGTAAAATTGATAAACTTGACCACTTACGTAGTATTATTACAGCTATTTTTAAATTCTTTGAAGACTAACAAGACTGTGACATCGTATTTATTTAACATCTTATTTTCGTGGAGCAAAAAAAAAAAAAAAGTCAACAGTTGGTAAAATTTCATGGTATTAGTTGGCAATTTTTGGTTTATGGCAATCTGCAGCGACTTCATCAACTGGCTTAGGTTTTTTCAAAGCAGCTGGAATTTATCCGTTTAATCTATCAGCTATTCTAGATGTTCAAACATTGGTTCAATCTAATAATGATAACGGTAACACAAACGAGGATTCGCCTTTAACTAGGATGCCCATTAACGAAAATAAAAACTCGGACGAGGATCAAAAGCAGCATTCAGTAAACCAATTCACCGACTTCATCGCCAAGTAAAAACGAAAATTGAAATGTGATCTCTTCAAAGCTATGAAATGGGAATGAAAACCAGCCTTCAAAAACCACAAATACTTTTCCATCAATTCTACGTCGAATGACCATATGTAAATGGGGTGGATACATTTATGTTTACTAAGCTGAGGAAAAAAAGATTTTCTCAAGTTTTACAGCGCAGTTTTAAAAATAGTAATCTGACGTCGTTACGAGGTATCGAAATTTTTCGTCGAGGTAAAATTTGTTCATATGAAGAACTCGATTCCAAAACGTGCTTAGTCTAAAAAAAAAGATGGATTTTCTAAAGCCATCTGGTGGTCGAAGTGCTTCCTCACAAGTGTAGGACGTCAAACAGCCGAAAACTTGTTGAGAACACCACTATCCAGGACATCTAAAACTCCATTTTTTTAAATGCCTATTTCAAAAGGTGCTTGGTCCCTGTTTCTTATTACATAACAAATTAACTGCGCAATAATGTCGTAATGCTTGCTTCGGTGTATTCCAAGGTAATATATATTTTTCAGGATAAGGTTGATGGTGATTGTAAAAGGTTAACTAAAACCCGGGTCTTGAAATCATCATTGGTAAAAGGCCGATAAATTGCAACTGAATGAGAGTTCTGACACTTTAGATATGAATAAAGATTATGCTCAGTTTTTAGAATTATTATGGTATGAATCAGATATCGAGGAAATCTGCGCTGTTTGTGGCGAATTCGGTGCAGCTGGATGTGATCGTGCAGATGAATATATAACGATTATTGTCACGGATAAATTTTTTGATTAATAAAATGATGTTACCCTAAAACCCTCCAAAATCCCCGACATCTTTGGACTTGCAAAAAGCTCTCGGAAAATACCAATTACCCGTCGGCAACGATAATAACAAAGCTCGTATTGAACAGACAACCGCAACTTTTCCTATTTCGCCGCAACAATGATTAACTCGCGAACAAAAGACAACGTCGCGCACAAAATCGTCTTCTATTGTTTTTACATCAAAACCCATCTCGTCACGCAGCGGGAGATCCAAGTCTAAAAACTTTGATATGGTAATTGATGTTTGTTTTCGTTACTCACACCTCCCCGCAACCGTGTACATTTTCGCTGACAACGCATTCCCTTCGGTATGCACAGTAGCCAATTTCCAACTTCATAAAGCGTAGGCTAATATTAAAAAGTCACGTAATCCTACTTCAATTCTTAATCATCAAGGCGAACTTGAAGCGTATCGATGAGCATCGTTCCATTCCAGTCGTAGTTCGAACGAATTAATTGAAAAAGAAATGATATCACGAATTTTTTCGGATATTTTTAGAGCGTTTTGATAAATAACAAAATCGCTCTCCGTCACAATCATACGCGACGTTTTGCGTTTCTAACTGCGCTGGTCGTTTGTGTGTATCAGTTATAGATTGGCAAATTTTCTAAAGATTTTTTTGTACAATGAATAACAACAACTCGAAAAATACGAAACAGTACCCAGAGGTGAGGGTCGTATTAGAAAGATACGAAAAAAAAAAAAAAAAAAAAAAAAAAAAAAAATTATAGATTGGCAAATTTTCTAAAGATTTTTTTGTACAATGAATATGAATAACAACAACTCGAAAAATACGAAACAGTACCCAGAGGTGAGGGTCGTATTAGAAAGATACGAAAAAAAAAAAAACGGAAAACCCGTAAGTACTACTATTTCTGTTTATGATACATCGACGGAGGTAAATAAGGAGGACAATAGATTATTATTTTTTTTAATTTTTCACTTCATCGATTTTTGGAAAAATAGCCGAGTTAAAGAATATACTTAAATGATCGACTTTTGAAAAAATCACTGAGTAACTGAATAATCAATTTTGTGAAATTAATTAAATGATATTGATTATTGGAGAATAATCAAATAATCGATTTTTAGAAGGTGATTGATTAATATTGATTTTTGAAGGAGTACTGTTTTTCCAAAAATCACTTACTAGTTCATTTTTCCAAAACTGGATTTTTTACTTTAAAGATGATTTTAATTATTTAACGATGTTTTTCAAAAATTGATTGTTCAATTATTTTTTCTTGAAATTGATTTTTTGATAACTCTTTTTTGAATCAATTATTTGATTACTTCAAAAACTAAATATCTTTGAAAATTGATGATTTATTTTTTTCGTTTAGTATTTAAGATTATGGGCCATTGCAGGGTTAAAGAGGTACCTATGAGTTAGGAGAGAGGGACAGGTATGGAAACGGGTAAGAGTTAATTCATCTTTGAGTGAAAGATAAATCGAATGATATTTTTCATAATAAAAATTTCCCCAAATTAAGGAAAATATCAAACATTGAGAGTAAAAATTGAGAAAAATAGATTCAAAGTTTTTGGAAGCGATTTAAAAAGTTTTTTTTTTTTTTTTTTTTCTTTTGTAGACTTGATCATATGAGACGTCCATTTCATGTCAACGTAAAAACTCGTGTTATCAGGAAGACTTGATCATATGAGACGTCCATTTCATGTCAACGTAAAAACTCGTGTTATCAGGAATCATTGTATTTAAATTAGCAATAATATAAAAAATATTCTTAATTTAAGAAGTAAGTTACTCGCAAGGATCAAACCTCAAACAAAACTTCAAAATTAAAAAGTTACGTACTCGTGGTAAAAAAAATTTCGAGTGAATGTGACATGTGTAGTTATATGATGTATAAATCGTAAGCAATGAAATCTATCGGATCAATCTTTTATTTTTACATGTAACCTTCATGTCGTTCGAACGAATCAATTGAAAAAGAAATGATATCACGAATTTTTTCGGATATTTTTAGAGCGTTTTGATAAATAACCTACTGACGAATCTCGATTTCCATTTCAGCGAAAATAAACTTTAGAATGAGCTTAAATAAGCTATTAATTGGATGATATGTTGTACATGTACTTGAAATCCGTCATTTTTTACGTTTGTGATGAGTGGCATCAAATGGCACCCAATGCGTGGGGCCCAAGTAATAGCATTTGGCAGCTATCTTTGGGTTGAAAAACCACAAACGGTTGCAAGAAAACAAATCCTATGGAAACTATAGGTAAAATAAAAAGATTAGAAGTTGATAAAATTCTCCTGTTTAAATTTAAATGTTGAAAGAAAATCCCAAACCTACAAAATTAGAAAATTAAATTTCGAAAATTGAAGCATGAAAAAAATGGAATAACATAGAAACAAACTTATTCATGTCATTTTTAGTAAAAAAAAGTTTTAAGTTGAGAAGTTGGCCTAAACTGGCTGAAATAGCCACATTTCAACATTAAGCAGGTGTCAACACTGCTAGTGAAATTATAATCTGATAAGCGCTCATTATTTAGTGTAGTTTATGAAATATGATATGATTAGTTGTTGTCATTGAAATTTTATACCAAAATTTTAATTTTGTGCGCCTTTGACGTCGAAAACATGAACTCGAATGTAAAGTAAGAGTAGAAATACGTATTAAAATAACGAAGTCATGGCTCTTCAGCCAAATGTTTCTAGGTTCAAATGGTTTCAATGTTTCAAGGCAGAAATGCAATGGTTGAAAAAGGTCAATTCCAGGCCTCAAATGTTTAATAGGCTTTTGGGCAAAGAAAGCCCAGACAAGGTACAAAACACTGGTTTAAAACTGTTTCTAGGTTGCTGAAATTTTCGTATTTTCGCTTCCGTTCGACCGTTTTTAATTTTTTTCAATCCTACGTCTTGGGATCCACAACACGAACGATATTTTAAAAATTCGAGAAAATCGATTGGTAAATGATCCTACAATTGAAGACGAATGTGCGGAGAATTCCTATATTTTTGCGACGTTGGTCGCGTTCCCGTAACGCGTTCGTTGCTTCGGCTGTAGGGACCGAACAGAAACGAAACCTGTCTGACCTTGATCGTAGCGAATTTCAACGCTTGAAAACACTACTCTTAAAATACGTATAACGGGGTTGGAAAATATTGGAATGAAATTTTTTTGTATACATTTTTTTCATCGAGGGTTTATCTTCAAGTAGGTACAAAAAAAAAATACACGTTTTACAAAATAAAATTTCCCATCTTTTCTAATAATTAATATACCGTGCGCGCAAATGATTACTTACACGCCAGCGCAAAAATGTATGAAGATCAGTTTTTCAATATTTAAAAAATAATATCACACGTTTTAAAATGATCTTTTATCCCCGTTTCTAATTTATTTATGTTACTAAATTATTTAAAAATATAAATAAACCCTCAATTTGCTGTTATAACATTTATTTCAAAATTGCATGAATTAGTTTTGAAACATTTTTGCGCTGGTGTGTAAGTAATTACTTGCGCGCACGGTATAAATATTTTTTTTAGTACTACTTACATATATAGTTTCACAACACAAACATTATACTTAAAAATAATATTCAAAAATGATGTATTTTGAACGATCTGAAATCACTGTAAAGAAGTTATTCCAACTATTCAGACGATTCTACTACAAAAAAAAAAATGTGAACCCTGCCCATTGAAGCTGAAGCATTATTATACACTCTTTCAGGGAATGAAATTCTCTGTTAAAGATTAACCCTGTCCATTGAAGCTGAAGCATTATTATACACTCTTTCAGGGAATGAAATTCTCTGTTAAAGATCCCAAAACTGATATTTGTGACGAATGCGAAAAATTTAAAATTGAACTTCGACGAAATCCTACAAATACGAGAATCTTATTAAAAAAACGTGTTTCAGCTTCTAAAGATGCAGAATCGAGCAGCGAACGTGAACGAAGATTAGAACAGGTCCGTATTTGTGTTTCTTTCAGCTTCTAGAGACGCAGAATCGAGCAGCGAACGTGAACGAAGATTAGAACAGGTCCGTGTTCATACTTCTACTTCAAGAGATGCGGAATCGAGCAGCGAACGTGAGCAGAGACTACTTGGATAACGAGCACGAAATCGTCGGAATACTGAAATTCGTTGGAGTGGTAAATTAAACGCGGCTTTCAATTATAATCCTTATATTTCATACGAGTCGGATAAGGTTTTATCCATTGGCTCCATGCATGTAGAATGTTTGCACTGAAGGGCTAAGAAATGGAAAGATGAACCCTCTGGATTGTGCTGCGCATCTGGAAAAGTGAAGTTGCAACCCTTGCAAGAACCTCCAGAACCGCTGAATTCCTTGGTCTTGGAAAATAATAGTAAGAGTAAACAATTTTTAAATAGGATAAGAAATTATAATTCTGCTTTCAGATAACATCATTTGGAGCCAACATCATAAATGAAGGAAACTATATATGCCAACATTCAAGATTCAAGGCCAAGTGTATCATCGCATTGGTGCATTACTTCCAGTAAACGATGAAGATTACAAATTTCTTCAGATTTACTTCATGGGTGATTCAGTCAGAGAAGCAGGGGTAAGGTGTAGTAATTTTGAAAATTTAGATTTCAATACAGTTTTAAGTTTACAGGAAATGCTGCACAGAGAAAATGCATATGTGAAAGATTTCAAGTCTGTATTAGAGACAGAAACTGCAAGATCTCCGGATTTCCAAGTCATCATCCACGCAGATAAAGTTCCTTCTGGAGCACATGCAGGTAGATTTAATGCACCTACTTCCAACGAAGTGGCACTTTTGTTTGCAGGTCAACAGTTTGAGCGACTAGATATAGTTTTACATTCAAGAACGGGACAGCTAAAGCGCATTTCAGAGACACATCGATCATATGATGCTCTACAATATCCTCTTCTGTTTTGTCGAGGAGAAGATGGATATTCCATTCAGATTCCTCAAGTTGATCCTACAACAGGACAAATTCCAGATCCCGTTGTAGTTCTTCGAAGGAAAATGGTAAGCTATATGTCGTTTTACGCATACAGATTAATGTTAAGGTCTAGAGAATATAACTATTTATTATGCTTTAAATCCTTAAGTAATTAATTTTTTGTTGATATGTACGCCAAAATTGAGACCAAACGACTCAATTATATTCGTTTTAATCAATTGCATTTGCGTGCAGATCAGTATGTTCATTTACAGGATGCTATAGTTCGAGATGGAAGTGTTGAGGATATTGGTCAGCTGGTAATACTTCCATCATCCTTCACTGGTGGTCCACGTTACATGTATGAAAAAATGCAAGATGGAATGACCTACGTGCGACATTATGGAAGACCAGATCTCTTCATCACCTTTACCTGCAATAAGAACTGTTCCGAAATCAGCAGCAATCTTTTTGAAGGACAGAAGACCGAAGATAGTCACGACATTATTAGTCGGGTATTTAGGTTAAAAATAAAAAAGTTGTTGCAATTAATTATTAAACAACAAATTTTTGGTTCCATTAGATGTTATATGTATTCCATTGAATGGCAGAAACGTGGCTTACCGCACGCACATCTTTTAGTTTGGCTGCGAGAAAAAATCACCCCAGATCGCGTTGATGAATTTATTTGTGCAGAAATACTATCGGAGGAAGAAGATCCAAAACTGTTTACAACCATTAAGTTATCGATGGTTCATGGTCCCTGTGGCATGCTTAATATGGATTTTCCATACATGCGTGATGGTAAGTGCAGTAAAAAATATCCTAAGAAATTTGTCTTAGAAACTCAGACTGAACATGATGGGTATCCTCTTTATCGAAGACGAAGTCCTGCTGATGGTGGAGCAACTTTCAATAAGAGAACGACTGGTGGTGCTGAAATTCGTATTGACAATAGATGGATTGTACCGTATTGACCTCAGCTTTCACGCCTCTTCGATGCCCATATCAACGTGGAATATTACAACTCTGTGAAATCCAGTAAGTACATTTGCAGCTACATTAATAAAGGAAGCGATCAAGCGACTTTTGGAGTAAGTGACAGCAATGACGAAGTAACAGTTTTTCAAACAGGTGAGTGCCAGTTTAAATCGAAAAGAGTATAATTACATATTTTGTCATTATTTCAATAACTGCGATGATTTAATAAATAGGTTGATACATCAGTACTTCAGAAGCTATTTGGAGAACACTCGAATTTCCCATCCATGACACTCTTTATAATGAAGTAAGACTAATTATTTTAATTTTGCAAAAATCTTGGACTTTTCCATGATATTGGCGTTTTTTTTTTAGGTTCCTCAATACTACACATTATCAGCTCAGAAGAAATTTCAGCGTCGAAAAATTGGTACACCAGTTGATGGATATCCAGGAATATTCAAGAGTGATGCCCTTGGACGTGTTTATACTGTGCATCTAAACAACCGAGAATGCTATTTCTTGAGATTATTGCTGCATACAGTACCAGGACCTACCTCTTTTATGTATTTAAAAACTGTTAATGATGTTGTATATCCTAATTTTGAATCTGTTTGCAAAGCTTTAGGTTTATTAGAAAACGACGACCAGTGGAGTAAGACATTCATGTTGACCATGTGTTACCTGTCCGATGCCGCAGAATTATGGGAGACCCACAAGGATAATCTATCAGAGGACCTCTTTCATCGACTTCAAGATGAGGATCCTGATCAAGTAACGAAAGATTTTGTGTCTAATGAAACTCTTATTCTTTTAGAAAATATTTTACTCAAGATGGGCGACAAGAAACTAAGAGACTTTAGGCTACCAGAACCAGTAGTGTCGGATGATGGGGAAATACCAGCTTATAATGCAGTACAGCTCGCTGATTTTGCGCAAGAGAATGAACCAAGGTTAAAAGACGAGCAACGTGGCGCCTACGACGAGATTTTGAAGAACGTTAACGAAATGGAGGGTAAAATTTTCTTCCTGGATGCGCCAGGGGGAACAGGTAAAAGTTTAATAACTAATTTACTTTTAGCTAAGATTAGATCTTTGAATAAAATAGATATTGCCACCCTACTAAAGGAAGGTTTCAGCGTGACCTTCTGACCATAATAATGTGATCAGTTGTCATTTTGAAAGACTGATACCACATATTATTGTTAAAATCACTATACATTACTCCTGCGACATTCTTAATGAACAGGAAAAGTCCCGAAAAAACAAGATAAATACCCTGTTCAAAGATATGAACACAAGGCTAGAACATCTAAGGACTATTCAAGTTCAACAGTAGCATTCCGACTATGTTCGTATTATGGTAGCAAAAATGAACACTTGTATAGAATTTTCATTTACCACATAATTATATAGTACCTACTCGTATTTTAAAACTGTACCTGTCAATATTAATTTAGTGAGTATTATCAAAAACAATAAAAAACATTCGAAAAATACATTATGTTTCCATGCCAACACCCCCAAGTATTCGCTCATAGACTGGTTTACTGCGCATGAACAACCAATGCGCAACGTTGAGCCTTCGTTCATTCTTCATCAACAATTTCTTAAGCACTGAGTGCACTACTTCGAGGTCCATATCGCTGCCCCGCCCATTTTAAGGTGGGGTTTCAAAATAATGTCAATCCTTTGTGCATCGTCTGCGCACGTTTGTGTACCAGTATTTTCGTTTGTGCCCCTCCACCTCTTCATTTTTAAAAAAGTCCATGGTGGGGCTGGGGAAATGCAGTCCCGTGCATTTTAGGTGGGCGGTTGTAGAATATGGCGATCGTTTGTGCTTCGTTTGTGCACACACAATTTTGTTGGTGCCCCCTCTTTTAATGGGCGAGGCTGGAGAAATGCTGTCCTGCCCATCAGTGGTGGGGAGTGAAAAATATGTCACTCGTTCGTGCTTCGTTTGTGCACATTTGTGCTCCTCTCCATTGTTACATTTTTGTAAAACTTAGGGGCAGGGCCTGGTAGCGTGCTTATGAAATGGACCTACTACTTCGTCCCTTTTATCTTCAGTTTCGTTGTTTTTTTTTGTTTTATTGATAATTTTTTTTTGATACTTTGTCGTAAGTGTACCATGTTCACATTTAGCAGTCTATAATATGTTTTTTAATGTTTTAACCCAATTTTGACTATAAATTCAATTCTATATTTTGTTTTTGAATGAAAAACATTCGAAAAATATCGCTGGACTCGTTACATAATGTATTAAATGTTTATTACTTAGGAAGTGTTGACTTATAACATTTGTCATAATTTGTGATTTTTTCTTTTTCTTTTGTTTATTATTGGGCATACTTGATACCATTAATTTCGATATTTTATATGTTAGATCTTTAAATGATTAAGCATGATAGAATGAAACACGCAATGGTCACTCGTGAGGCTCAAAATACCGTAATACCCTAAAAACCCCCTGAGATTACTCGCTTCTAAGTGACGAGCGAATATGTGACTAACTAACTGCTTGGGCTAAATACCACAATATCCAGAATTAGGAGTATAGTGAATTCTCTAGATCTATTAAGAGTTACCCTTTCACTAATCATGACGTCAATTCAACCGAAGTGTGGTTTAAATGGCGTATCCGACAAAGTACTCTTATACCAAATATTTTCAGGCTACATACGAAGCATTCAACGATAAAACACTTTCCCTTGTGGTAAACTAACACTAAATTTATCCGAGATACCTTGATAAAGCCGGTGCTTCAACTATAGTACCAGGTGTCATAGAATTTTTCCTTCGGCGAGCCAACTTGGCCAGCTATTTTCCTTTTTTCCCAACAATTTCACAAAATCACCCCACTTCGGTGACTTGGACTCGACGCACTTTATAATGCAACCTATTATGTCGTCGTAATACCATTTTGTATCCGATCTGGCCCAAAATATTGCCCTTATCGACTACGTAAAAAAAAAAATACCCTTTGTACTTTCTCCCTTCGTTTTCGACGTTCTTTCGTTAACAATTTCTTTTCTTCCCGGTCGCCGTTTTGCGAATACAATCGTGGAATTTCAAATGAAGCGAAAAAACATACCGCCTTTCCATCGACATCTTCAGCTCGGCCGAATTTGCACACAACGAATGGTCATCGGTGACCATATCGATTTCTCACCGCTACGAAATATCTTTATAGGCCACCGTCCGTTATAGTCACGTTTTCGTATAATCGCGCACATATGGCGTTTTGATTAACCGGCAAATAGGCTAGAAATTTCATTAGCTTTCCAGCTTTCAAATGGCTTTATACGTCGAAAAGAAAAGATTAACGGAACTGAAACAATTTTCCCGAAGGAATATAACAAAGATATTAAAGGCTCTGGTTGGCGTGTCCGCGCTGCGCTCATGCTCATATAATATTTTTCCCGTGTACTCGTGCCTTTTAAATGACTAAATTTTCCTCATCAGCGTAGCTTGCTCAGGGTTTCCTAAACTAATAACCAGTGATGCATCACGATTAAACTACCTTTTTTCTTTTATACGCTCTAGTACTTTCACACGTTATTAGAATCTTGTGAATTATAAAAGAGAAGTTGCGTACGGTTTACAAGCAAACAAATATTCTTTCGCTCTTGGTATTCTAGAGGCAAATTTTTAACGATTAAATGCCAGTAGTTTCGACAATAACAATAAACATAATTATAGCAGATTCGCATTCCAATCACAACGGTGTTGATGAAAATTTGAATTCAAGGTAAATTAATGTTCTCAATTAGGTGGAAAAGTGGGACCTATTTCAAAATTTTGGGAAGGCTTCATTTGCTTTCCTGCTTCGACATTCTCTACTGACGAGTCCAGCGATGATCTCAAGAAAAATAGTTTTTACCGCTAACTAATCTTTCGACCTAGGCATGGAACTATTTTGAAATTTGAAACGATAAACCTGAAAAAAAACATCCTTTTCGATGGAAGCCAGAAATCCTACGAAGAGAATTTTTATAACATTGAAATATGTCTTCAGTGATAAAGGTGAATGATGGTTTTAAATATTACGTTACAATATTATTCTCAACACAACTGCACACGTCATCATCGTCGAATTCGGGTAAATTACACGGAAAATACATTATCAATAACAGCCACGATTCATAAAATAAATACAATAACTGTATGAACAACTTCCATTAAACTCTGTTTCACAATCAACGTGCAAATGGAATATCTCGAGTATTGAATCATTAGATCCCATTAATATCGTCACTTACGAAAACCCCATAACTGGAAAAACTTTCGAAACTACAGCAGTCTTTTCATAAATGAAATTTATAACTTGGTGAAAAATTCTTCAAAAATTTCGCCAACATAGCGTCGAATAACGAACCAAGTTTTAAATTAAAATAGTTCGCTCGCGTTTATCTTCTCGTATACATCAACTGGGAGAAATCAATTTACAACCCTTTTGTTACGTCGTTACAAGCGCCTTAAAAAGCTCGCAACATAAATCCGATATTTATACCTAAACCCTTCGTCCAACTAACTATTCGAAACGAGTAAGACTATACCGGCTTTATAGCAATAAATCACGTTTCGGAAATACGTACAATTCTACATTATTACGTATGCGTAATTTCAATGTTTTTAATTCTTGACCAGGAACTGGGTCACACCAAAAGATTGCTGTCTCCGGAGGAGACTTCACCAAAGTATATAATTATGTCGTATTTGTCAAAGGAAGACTACAGGGCCAGACCAACAAATAAATTCTCTTTACCACTAATATGCGCTGTTCAATTTGTAATTTTTTTTCCTTAATTGGAAGCTGATTTGTTACGCAGCAAACATAACCAAATTTAGGGTCAATTGGAGTAGTTATCGTGAAAGTTCATTCAAAGTTTTGAAAAGAAAAGTCAACAAAGCGCCAGATACAGTAGTTTTGATAAAATTGTACGAAAATTGCAATGAAAGTAAATAATAGTCGAGGAGAAATCGAAATATTTTAAACACGGTTCAACATGTATATTGACTAAATTTTTATATTAAACAGATACGCAAAATTTATCATTTTTACTTTATTGACATATTATTTACAAAACAGTACTCATTTAGAACCGAACAAAAAAAAAGACCTTTGTTGGAAGTTCAAGATGCTTTATTTTAACACGTAAAGGTAAGAACATTATTCATATGATTTGAAGCTATATCTAGTACTTTTTTACGAGAAAACATTTAAATTATAAGCCCTTCATCATTAAAAAAAAATTGCACAGATAATTCTTAATAAAAATTAAAAACTAAAAACATTTTTTTGTATCTACCTAATAATCACTGTCATGTCTTATCCGCGAGTTTTGTGAATCTAAACAATACGAATCTAGAACCAACACCAGATACACAAGCATCGCTAACGAAACATCAGTCGAGTTATTAAACTTTACGATAGAACAATGTGGTCGTAAACGTCCACGAAGCATACCAAACGAAAAGCCGATTATGGAGAACGTCGCGCTATTAGGTACTGAGCTTTCGATTTCACTCCTTTTCTCTTCGTATTGAATTATCAACTATAAATTAGCCGACGTCTTGTAATCAAAATACCCCCAACTCGTTACTGGAAACGGCACAACGACATATCTGTATTGGTGTACTTGACGGACAAACAAGGGTAAATAACGAGTTCTACCGATATCGGCGACATTCTACCATAAAAGCCCGCCAGCGAAAACACGCCGAATAAATGTTCGACAAATGATAGACGTATCTGTTACCATTTACGGTACGCCGGCCTAATGTAGCTTCGTTTAGCCGAGAATTTCTAAAATAAACAATGTTTCTAGAGCAACATTGTAGATACGCTGTCGTCGGTTAATTAAATTTACACCTTTCAGCCATTAGCGAGAAAAGCGTCCGGCTTGGCCAATTCGCTACAATTCTCTTCTTTTTTTCTCTCTCTCAGGAATAACTTGTAAAAATTCGAAATGCGAAAAGAAACCACCGCAATAAAATAAATTTTCCGCATAATATCGTAACAGCTGGAAGACTTAATTTCGTAAATCCATACTAATGAGGAAAAGTCAAAACCGAAAAAAGTTAAAAAAAAAAAAAACACAAATACAGTCTAATAATGAACATTAGATGTTCCAAAAAAATGAACATCACTCAATTACCTATTCATACATAAACAATAGTTCAAGTAGGGTTAGCATATGCACAATATAACAGTGACGTCATTGAGAGAGAACTGTTTCTCCAATGACCTGATGTTAATCAATGGGCACTATCGCCACAACAAGTGTAACATCAGAGATAACAGTTTGGAATTCAAACCACAAAAGTTTTCGTCGTACAAAAATAGAAAAATGTAATTTGGTATTCAAATAAAAATCGTATCACGAACAAATCAAGGACTCGAGAATACTCATCAGTTCTTCACGAATTTGATTTCAGCTGTTCATATCACAGATCACTGCCACATGTCAGTATTTTTTACACAATTGTCCAATAAATCAAATCTAGAATTTTCCTGCCACATTTGATGAAACTATCGTAGAAAAAGAAGTAAATTTCATTACTCGTAGAAAAAGAAGTAAATTTCATTACTCGCTAATAAAACAAAAAACGAATATGAAATTTTTAAAAAAATCACACGAATCGCTTACAGAGTGACACTTAGTACTCGATAATCGAACGATTGTGTCTTTTAGAAATTCTATAATTCAAAAAGACTGCAATTAAATCTCCAGACTGATAAAGCAGTAAATCATTTTCAAAATACCAAAATTCGGAGTACAAAATTTTCAAACGCGAAAAACGTGCTGAACTATGGACATTTTGATTTTCTCTACTCGAAATTTAGGTCGCTTCATTTCGGAAAGTCGAATCTCTCGATATAACGGATCTGGCCTACACGTTTTACATTACAAACGAAAATCACCGTCTTCCCACGTCTTCACGTTTATGGTAAATCGTTGCGAATCTAGTCTTCACTATATTACATAGCATTAACCACTTTCTTTATCGAACATTTTATTACACGGTGAATACAAAGCGAAAAGAAGTACTGGATATCTCATATCACCACAAAAAAATGATAAAAATAAAACCTTGCCAAATATCGATACTAATAAAATTATACGTATAATGGAAATATCAGTCATCAAACTTTAGTAGTTTCAAGATCTGATTTTCAATATGAAAGAAATGAAGCTTTATGGTGCAATAGGCTTACATTGTTGTCGTGATAAATTTTCATCCTAAATACATGGAAAATACTAATTACGCACGCGAAAAAAAAACCATTCGTCTTGTTCCATCTGCATCAAAGTAATGTAATTCTTCCAACCGACCATTTAAATTACGCTAGTATAAAAGGCTATACGCTAAACATCCATTTACTAAATGTATATCGAGCATAAGAGCGAGCTGACATTTTCGAGGCCATAATTCATAATAGGACGGAAAATATTTTTAATCTTCGGCGCGTATATAAAAGCTATGGCGTGGCTCCGCGTGAGTATACATACATTCAACAACTTACGCCTATACCGAGTATGTATATATCTGTAAGCCTGCCCGTAAGTACCAAACACGTGTCATTTTCTGAACATTACCAGCCATTCCCACACCAAAGACGGCCCACAGAATGTTTCTCTTTACTTCAATTTTCCGATCAATTTTTTCGCATTATTAAAAGCGATAAAATACAACGTTAAAACGCGCATAAAAATACCTCAACAATAATAGAAAACTCGCTCGTCATTTCCGCGATAAAGCAGAGCAATTAATTGCGGGAAAACTCGCACAAAGGATCGTAATTGTAATCAATTTGAGAAGGAAAAAAAAACACTCGACAGAGTCGCCAACGTGAAAAAAAAAACACGTTATTCGAAGTGCTCGTATAAAAATGAAAATCGCTTGAATATGCTACTAAATCGTTCATTTTGTGCTTTATCTCGTATTACGTAGCAGTTGCCAGCGAACGCGGCTTTTTTTCTACGCGTTCCTTTTTTTTCCTCTATTTCATCTTCTTTTTCGCATACCCGAAAAAATCCCGGGTCTTTTAATATTGCCGTTTAATAACGCCCGAAATTGTTTCCTTCGTGTTAAGGCATTTCGCTTTTATTTTTTTCCGAATCTCTTAAAAGAAAAACCCGACTGGTGTGCCGCTTTTTTTCTTCGACTGGAAACTTTGCACGGATACAAGCCGGAAGATATTTCCCCGTAGACCTTTACCCATATTAGCTTTTCGTTATGCTAGATACGCTCCGGCCGCACGTTCGAATGAGGCCGGAAATTCGGGCATACTTTGATGTCGTATTATTTTTCTTTTCACGCCACGTGGTTTCTACTCATTCCCTTCATTTTATCTTCTCTAGACGCCATCGAAATTAATCGCGCAATTTTCGAAATGCTTTGGAGCGTGGCGCCCAACGTGGGGCCATATCTGGCTCAAGGTCATCGAAAAATTAGCCAGACATGCGGACGATTGGGACCTACAATTAATCCTTCTGCATTCGAAAATAATTTCAAACAGTTTTCATTAAAAATGAAGTAATGAAATTTTGGAAACATGGAATTAACTTTTAAATGAGCCTTGTAAATCAGACATGTGTTCACCCACACCTGTTTTGAACACTACATACTAGCAAATGTAGAGCTCATAAAAACAAAACGAAAGGGCTCTTAGTAGGTGAAATTCCATTCTATAAATCAGGTCGAATTGGAAAATTCGATTCAAAATTTTTGTTTTTAAATTTGAGGGAAAATATCAAATTAATTGTTGGATAGAAAAAAGTAATGCATAATTTCATGACTTTTGACTTTTTAATAGAATGAAAGCAAAGAAAATGAACGTAAAGAATTTGTAAAAAATAAAAAAATTATTGGTTACTAACGTTGAAAAATGCTCTTGATAAAAATAAACTCTCACATATTATTGGCCACCAAGAAGAATATTTACATACTTCATCAAAAATGGATGTGTTGTTAATGGCAGTTGATTATCCAGTTTCAATACACAGTTTTTTAAGGGGGGGGGGTAAGGTTATAAAATTTTTTGGTTGAATGCACAGAGTAAAACAAAAATCAATATGAATTGAAGAAAAAATAATAAAAAAAATTTTCAGCGCAGACAAATCTAAAAAAAATTGAGAAGTTGGATTGAATTGTGTTTTATTTCAAAAAAAGGAGGAACTTAATATATTTCCATAAAAAATGCATACAGTTCATGAGAAAAAAAAATATAACGAATGTATAAATTTTTTAAAGATGTTTTACAAAAACAGATTGAATATTTTTTGAAAGTTGAGCGAAAAGTTGAAAATTTTAAATAAAAAACGAAGGTGCTGCTTTAAAATCCGTTTTCTCAGAAACTAAATGACCTACAAGGATCATTTCTTTATGGTTCTATTCAGGAGTAACTTGTCAAACTTTTAACACAAGGGATTGGTAAAATTCCAACTTTATCATAAAAATCAAGCATTTTTCTCAAAACTGATACAGTATTACTGAAGTCAACCTGCATCCAGTTGGTAAGTTTTATTGGTCTTTTCATTCATATAATTTGTTGTCAGATCATCAGGTAATACCTATTATAACATGTTGATTTCAGAAAATGACAAAACCAAAAAGTATTTCTAAGAAAAGCACGGATGTCGGGAAACCAAAACCTGCGAGTCAAGAAGTGATAAGAAATGTGATGTTAAACAAGGGTACGAAATGCATGCGTTGCGGTTACTCCAACTCACTTAAAGCTGAATATATCAATGCCATGGGATTGTCATCGCAAATCAAAGTCAAATGCACAAACAGGCAATGTGATTTTAAAAATACTTTTTGGTCTTCAGAAAAGTTCGAGGAAAAAATGCATGAAATAAACATGCGTTACACTCTAGCAATCAACACAACTGGAATAGGAAGAGAAGCGGCCAAACTTCTGTTCACCATACTGAATTTGCCTTTCCCAATACACGATTTATCGAATTATAACAAAGACCTACTGATTGTTATCGGATATCAGGCTAAGGAGTCCATGCTCAGAGCTCTGAATAAAGCATTGGAAGAAGATGGTGACGACTTGGTAATCGGTTTTGATGGATCATGGCAAACCAGGGGCCACTAATCGCGGAATGGTATAGTGTCAGCTACAAGCCCATCCGTAAACAAGGTCATTGATGTCGCAATAATGACTAACTACTGCCACTGCAAAAATGACCAACACGATGAAATGTGTACACGTACAACTAATGCGAAGTCTGGAGCTATGGAAGTACTCGGTGCTGTAGAGATTTATGAAAGATCATTGGAACGGGGCGTACAATATGGCAAATATTTGGGCGACGGTGATAGCCGAGCCTTCAAAGCGGTCAAAGACAAAAATTTTTATCCTGTCGAAAATCTCGATTGCGTTGGGCACGTACAGAAAAGGATCGGCTCACGTCTAAGAAAGTAAGAATTTTCAATTTGGTAATTTACTCTGTCCATAACTTTATTCTTATGCTATTCATTTCTTTTCAGACTGAAAAAAGACAAAAAAATAAAAGAACTCACTTTGAAACGAATTGAAAAATTGCAAAGATATTACGGCTTGGCCATTCGCCAAAATATTGAAAGCTTGCAGGACATGGAAGATAACATTTGGGCCTCGCTGTACCATGTATTTTCTACCGATGAAAAGCCTTTCCCTTTCAAGTGTCCAGACCAGGAAGGAACATGGTGCAAATATTAGAAAGATAGATCATCATACGTCCACAAGGATCCTTTCCCAAGATATTTATTTGATATCTTAAAACCGCTGTATGAAGAGTTTGCCGACCCCGAATTACTGAAACGTTGCCTTCACGGAGAAACCCAAAATTGTAATTAAAAGCTTCCACTCCGTAGTGTGGAAAATAATTCCGAAGAGAAAGTTCGTACAACTAACAACTTTACGTCTGGGAGCATACTTGGCAGTGCTCCAATATAATGAATCACCGTCATATATCGAAGAAATCTTAAAAGATTTGAATATCAAGCCAGGCTCAGCTTTTGAAGAAGGCCTTAAAAAAAATGACGTCCCATAAGAAGGAAGGAAACAAAAAGAAGAAAAGATCTGGTGCAGAATCTGAAAATGATACAGAAGATGCTGACTACTCTGCGGGAGCGTTTTGAAATAATATCATTCAACTTCGAAAATTATGTTGACAATATTCAACTATTATAATTAATTTGTGAAATTTATTTTGTAAGATTCTATGTTCATTTTTTTGATGACGGTGAATAAATTGGAAAATGTAATTTAGGATGTTGTTTATGTCAAAGACAACGACCAATACTCAAAAGCGGAACGCAAGAAATTTATGATAAGAGCTTTGTCCATATTCACCGCGCCGGGAAAGAGAACAACCTACCGCTGCTGGGAGCCAAATTGCCTACGTTGGGATCTTCGATTTCACACGCAACGTGAAAATATAGAGCACAACAAAACCGTGCATAACGATCATCTGACCATTCAAAAGTGCCGCTATTGCAAGAAATGGTACTCATGCAGCTCCACGATGGATAAGCACATTACATCCAAACATGCAGCGAAAAAGAACCTCTATTCGAAAAAATAATTATCAGCGGACTTTTCAATTCTTTTGTCAAAAAATAATTAGTCATGTTCATTATTATTTTTTACATTTGAAATTTTGTATTTTTGAGTTCTTTTATTTTTTTAAGCATCATCTGGTAAAATGATGAATTAATGATGAAATTTAAAAATCATTACTTGAATATCTCATTTCAAAATGTGATCAGGATGCAGTATAATGATATGAGAAAATGAAATATTAATGATTGAATTTTTTTATTTTCCTCATCCTCAAGTTGTGGTTTTGACTTTTTAAAATGTGTTTCAGGTTCGCTTGTATCACATAATACGGGAACTGTAGCAATTCTTAAATAAGTAGATAACAAGGCTGTCACGTTGGCATCAAACTTCATTCTCCATAGAACACCAAGGAAGGCTAAAAAATAAAAGGAACGAATAGAAGTGGCATGTCCTGAAAATAATCTCCTTCTACAATCAAAACACGGAAGGAGTTGATTTGTTCAATCGAAATGTCATCTCTTACAGAATTGCGTTTAAACATCGCAAATGGATGCTTCAAAACGAATATTGTACTGTAGCAGATGAACTCAGAATCTAATGCTACTACATTCTTCTACCTCTTTTATTAACAAAACAGAAATTTTCAAACTAAACATTTACTTCCAACGATACATATACGCGTGAAAAAAAACGACATCCGAGAGCAGAGGAAACAAACATGAGGTATTTAGCAAAATGAAGCGAAACAACTTGCTTAATGACTTTTCTCCAGTTTTAACGCGTTTACTTACAACTCCGAAAACTTCTTCACATTTCCACATCGCTAATATTTTCCTCTTGATGGTAAATTTTTAATCCAACTTTTTTCCCATCTCGTAAAAACCGCGATGAAACTTGCGCACATCGCGGAACCATCTAACCAATATCTAACCATAATCGGGCTTCCAGTATCCATACTCCAGAGTTACACCTACCTTGATCATTCGAGACAAACCTGAGCAGAAAGAAAGAAGTGGCGCGCAGCTAGAAGAGGTTAAAAATGCGAATTTTCCTGCATTAATATTAATGGACTTTGAAGTGGTTGCTCAGACGATGATGCGGGTATTAAAAACGAAACCTACCGCGCAAATATGAAGGGTTTACCAAGCTCTACGAAATATCTCGCTACGACGTTCGTCGGTCGCTCCATGTGTAATGTATATAGCGCATAACAGAAACAATTCTGCCTTAACCCGAACTTGTTAAGTGGCTGGAATTTTTAAGTGCACTCTACGTCATCTTGGCTTTATGTATTCGCGCGCGCGTGTGTACATTATTCTGCACAAGTTAATGGTAGGACACTATACACGATACCGAGCTTCTTCGATATAGTGGCCCAAAATAGCGTTGCCTGTTTATTGTAATTATCGTCATACTATTGTTTTCATTTCAAATTCTATCTCTTTCGCCAAATGAACTTAGTACGGTGAATGCGAAGGAGGAAAAATAGTATAAGAGAGTATATACCACTTTGCGAAAACCTAGCAATCTTACGCACAGATGAAGAAATGAAACAACAAGCAATTTAAGCTGCTGCAAAATGATTATGTTATGTCAAAAGAAGCAAAACGAACCTCCATTCGCTTCGAATTTCCTTCGCTTGAATTAGTTTTGTCTCGTATTCCAAAAATGATATTAGCATAAAATCAATTTCATCTCTCAATAACGTGAAACTTCGAAAACATAAAAATTATGTGATACATAAATCAACATTCTAAAAATGATTTCTCAAAGAAAAAAATCTAACCTTAACAGAAGTCTACCCAAATTAAAAATATTCATCATTTTAATATGCATAATGAGAATAACGCTGATATGCTAGCGTGAACTAAATAAACATTATAACGCATTTAGATGATACATTGCCGATGTTACAATATACTTAACTTGGCTTATGTAATGCAAAAGAGCATTTACCTCTGTAATTTACGAGCCAAGATTAACTCGTTCAGTAATTTTACCAACTTGTCGCTATAAATTATCACCACTAAAGCGATATTTCGGGACTCGTTTCTAAAATATGAAATGAAAATTTTTACAACAAATTTTGTCCTTCTCAAGCGATTTAATATGAATCAGAAGACAATTAAATTCAATCTTGAAATTAAATTCTTCTTATTTTTTTTTACAAATTAAAAATTCAATTGGGTGACAGGCGACCTATGCCCTTCAGAGAAGGCGAGTAGAAAATGTTCACATCAACAAGGGTTTAAAAAAAAAGAAGTCGATTCGAACTAGAAGTGAAAAAGATATAAGAACAACGTTTGTAGGCATACAGTTCGCAGAAAGGGAAGTACTTTTCGAGATTTGAAGGTTCCATGGGGCTCGTCCTTTTTCAAGAGCAGACGGACCTGCGGATTGTTCGGCATCCACAACGAGAAAAACGAGAGTCAAACAAATTTTCTCATCGACGAAGCAGATGGTGCAGGAAAGGGGCTAATTCCGTTATTAGTCTTTTGGATTATTATCTGGCCACAACAGAGGAAGGAAACAAGGATGTGCTTATTTTTTTTGCCGACAATTGCGTGGGTCAAAATAAAAATAATGCCGTCCTTCAGTACTTCCTTTGGCGAGTCCTGACTTCCAAAAATAAGAAGATTTTGTACAATTTTCTACTCGTAGGGGATACGAAGTTCGCCCCGGACAGAGGATTCGGTCTTATAAAGAAGCGTTATTGGAACACCGTTGTTAACTGTCTCGAGGACATCGTAAATTGTGTTACTAGCTCAACTCCGTCTGGTCTAAATTCCGCAGTTTTAACTTGGAACCCTGTTACCGGAAATCGCCAAGTCACCTGGGGAAATTGGTCCCAGTTTCTGCTACAGTTTTTTAGAACTCTACCTGGTCTAACAAAATGTCACCACTTCATCTTTAAAAGCGACGGTTCCATTCATGTGAAAATGCTAGCCAATAAGGAAGCAGAATTGGGTGAACCGGTGGTTATCTTGGGAAGAGATTTTGGCGCAGAGCATGTTCGGAGCATCGATCAAGCGGGACACACTATGGTCCTAGGCCTGTGGTCATTGCACTTGGTATGCCCTTAAGACTTTCCCAATAACGATGATCCAACTGCTTCTGAGTGGCGGTTGGGGCCGATTAATTGATGTTTACATCTCGGAATTAAGCTTTCCGATGTGTGGGCAGAGTTAATTGGTCAGTATTTTGTATTTTGTATCTGGTATGTTGGCTAGGCCAGTGTCTTGCGTGGGGCACGCTAGTCTGCATCCCCTCCTGTCTGGGAGGAAAAAGTGTTTTGGCCCTATTTTGGGTATATAAATAGGTGCCCGTTTAGATTCCGGCAAGACACCTAAGGGCGGTGTCTCGGATACCCAGGCGGTTATGTATCAAGGGTTCATTGGTAGTGTGGTTGGGGTTTCGGATTTGGCAGGGATGGAGGTGATGAAATGAACTAAGAAGGGTACTTTTGGATTGTATACAAGTATGTCCTTTAATTTTCTTTTAATTGACCTAATAAGGTCATTATTTTAACAGAAAAAATTTTTTTTTATAGGAAGGCGAAACTGACGTTATTACCGAGAATCTAAATGTTACAAGTACTCTTGTAGAAGATTGTCCAGTTGAATCACCTATTGCAGGACCTTCCAGGATTAGCACGGTTTCAGAAAGCACACCATTAGCTGCGGAAAGCACCCCATCAACTAGTAATGAGGAACCACCACCATCTATTATTGATGATTTGGAACGCGAGATTACCAAAGCCGATAAATTAACTATCCTTTCTCAAGAGCAATTAAGAATACGATTATACAAGAAATATTACCAATCGCAAGTCGAATTCATGCAAATATGCGATGATAGGTAATTTATAATTTTTTGATAGAAAGTGAAATTAAGCTAACAGTAAATATATGAATTTGGTATAATTATTTTTCATGAAATGAGATATTGCAATAAAAATATAATTATAATCTGTAGAGAATCAAATAATTTGATTATTTAATTTAAGAAAAAAATTCTTTTATCAAGGTCATTTATTGTACGTCTTAAAGTGAACCATTAACCATTATTTAATGAATTTTCTATTATATACTTTTATATGTAATATATTATCCTTCTTTCCAGACCGAAAAGCCTATCAACTAAAAAGAAAATTTCACTGATTTGACGGACTCCGTTCTCCAATTGCGTCAAATAATTGAGGTTCTACTTTAATATATTATTCAATATTTTTAAGAGATCATAGAAATAAATTTTCTTTTTTGGAATTCTGGTTTTCAATAAATGCAACGGATGATATTTTAAGTGGAGGGGAGGGGGAAGTACAGCTATAAAATTCAAGGGGTTTAAAATTACACGCAAAGTTTTCGATACGAACATTGCCCATTTACGCACAAACGTGAAATTTGCTCCCAATTACTCGACGCCGACTAAAGGCACGTGAGATTTCAAATCATAAGCCAAACTGCGCACACACCAGAAGGCAAATTGAACATCCGCCAGCTGAATAAAAACACCGGCGACAGATAACACGAGAAATGAGTAAATGCCGAAAGGCGAAGCAAAATTAAGCGAATTACGATGAAATCAAATTACACAACTTTCGCGCAACGTATACACAATGTAAGGCGTTACGCTTACGCGCGTCACTAGCCGTCGGCGTTTTCCACTTTTCAACTTCTTCTCGTATTCGTCGTCATCTTCATTTTCCGATATCAAAGCATTTATCTCGAGCCATTAGCGCACAACGCTTGTAAACGTAAGATAAAAAGTTTTCGTCCACAATTTTCAACCACGCAGAAATTCGGCCGCTTGCTATATTATCGAATATGACCGAATGTAAGTTCCATCCTTCACCCTAGCGCATTTCTTAGTTTATTCACGAGTGTGTGCTATACGTGAATAGGTAAACACACCCAGAATTATAAATTAACTTTACACGAACTTTCCATCTTCTAAAATGTAGGCGAATTCAACGAGACGATAAGAAAAGCTGCTTTTCTATCACTGCAAGGCTTCATTAATAAACTAATACATGTATGTCGTAGTAGAACAATATCGAGGGGAGGAGGAGGAAAAGAGCAGGTGTGGAAGGTCAGAACTCCCAAAGCTCCGTTTTTCGAATATTTAAATGCTGTAAAATCGTATAATTCTTCCATAATAACAGTCCAAATTTATACTAAAATAGATCTCTTAAATTAAAAAAACGAATTCTTCATAATTAATTACGTATGACCACTTTCATTGCTATGAATCATTAAAAATAATTTATTTCCTTAAATTGTGCATTAAAGCACATTATTAATTCCTAGAGCATCAAAAAAATTTAAGCCTTTGTAAAGTAACTACGGAAATAAAAAATATGAGGTAGACTTGAATCAAAAATAAACGCAAGAGATTCCTAATTCTAGACTAAGTTAGAAAAAATCCAAAGAAATTAGAAAAGGTTATGGAAATAAAATATGGAAAAAACAAACGTAGATATAAACAGCTGTTCAATATGGAATACTTTTTTCTTCCATAAAGCTGAGGTATCATACATTTTCAATCATAAACTGCCCGTTTTAACATTAATCTAGATAAACAAAAATAAAAATAATTTCAAAATCAACTAAAACCAAAAAATTCAATGGTAAAAATTTTTTTCATATTTAAACAAAAAATATTACAGTTAAACCCAAGAATAGTTTTGATCACCCAAATTTTAATCTCTTGATTTTTGACACACTCCCTGGCGCATCCTGTAACTTAAGAGCGAAAACATGGAGAAAAAAATTGGTTCAGGCGCGTATAATATATTTGGATTCCGTCTACGACAGCCTTCAAAATACGTAACGAAATACCACGCGATACGTCCTTCAATCGCGCGAATTCCACTACTGCATTTGGTATCCACATTATTAAAAAGCTTATTACGGCAATGGAAGTGCCGTAAGTTCTAAAACAATTATTTGTGAACTAAGAACGAATAATTGTAATGTATTCTTCCTTCTATAGCGTGAAGAAAGCGGGCATACCTGATGTCATCGTATTTAAATCAAAACTTCATCAAACACATTAACACAAAAAATCATGTATTCTTTAAAAAACCTCCGTCAATGTTACACCATACGATAATCAACGATCACAGTGGGGAGTAGTTTCAATAACGATAAAAATTATTTCACGAATTTTCAGAACTATTCATGAGCAAATCACGAACTGATCGTACCACTGCAGTGAAATCAATCTAATACTGAAAAAATATATATCATTTCTCTAAGTACAACTGAACACGAGCACGCAGAAAAACTTCGAAAGACAATCAAAACAATGAAAAACAAACACAAAACTACACCACCTTTCGTACTCGTAGACAAAACGCGAATAAAGTGAATTCGAAAAAACAACACAAAACATGATCTGCACACTGGACAACTTCACCTGTTAAACCAAAGCAAAAGCGAATTCACCATTTCACCTAGCATCGAATACAACGAACTCGAACATTCAAAGGTGGCGAATACAGGTCGTTTATTCTTGGAAAACCAACCGTTGTATTGTCCCTTCAACTCTCGAAGTCTCCGAATTGCAGGCGCCAGCTACTTCGTTTTCACGTCTGGCGTGAAGAAAAGAAAGCCGTCGCGATTTTCAAAACGTCTTTAGTATTTTTCCCCTTTCAAATTTTCGCTTCGGACGACGACGTAATGCGCTAATACGAATTCCCCGAAGCACCTCCGTTTCTTTTTAACCATAATTCACCCAGCAATTCGGTGCGTTTTTCGGGTATAAACAGCCTACCTTGTGCTTCCGCGAATGTACCTCGATAAGATACACGCGGGAATGCCGACGGCCACGCCGATATATAGCTTTGCGAGCCAGTACGAAATTCGAACGATTTATGGCGAACGTAATAATAAATAGCTAAGTAATACCCTTAGCGGCGTTTCAATTTTTAATGAACGCCTTTTACGATTCCGACGCGAAAAAGTAGGGTAAAAAGCGTATATGATACTACTGATACTAGTAAGCAAAAACCATAGACTTTGGACGATGTAAGTTCATTCTGGCGATTAGTTGATGATGTGAAAGCGTTGAAAGCTAAAATGAAAGTTATGTCAATGCAAAGTTTATCAGCGAACTTAAAATTTCAATCTAAATCAAAAGCGAGCGCATAAGTATAGAGTGTTTCGCTAAACTAAGATACGCTTTATTCGATTATTAATGTTTTTCTCATATTATATCAAAGTTTGTATTTGATACGGAAAATGCAAATGCAACATTATCTGGGACACAAGAGATATTTAATACTCATGAACGATAATTTATACTTTTCCTAATTCTGATGATAATCCATCTGCGATGCAATTTCAGGACAGCTTATAAAAATGCTGATGCATACTGAAATTTTGGCTCGGAAAATGGTAATTGTATTCCTTTACTATAAGAATCAATTTCAATATCAACACTTTCCTCATCTATGCGTCGTGCGGCAATTTTTTTTTTTATTCTCTACTACAAAGAAATAAAATGACTGTTGTAAAGAGAATCCTTAATAAGTATTACATTTTGGTAACTGCATTGTTTATATATTGCTCAATATAAAAATATGTAATTTTTACAGTGCTTCACTAATTGGAAGGAAATCAAGATGCTAATAGCGCCGATGCACCTCAAGAACCATTGAATAATATGCATCGTTGACTGTGTGAAAAGAAATATTTCTACGATAGCCTGAATAAGTCACAGTCAAATATTATGAGCCCGCTTGTGGATGTAATGTCCGGAATGGTCCCCAACACCGACGAAAATCCCACGAAGAAATGGGTGAATTTGAGGAGCTGGACGAGAAAAAATATCATAATACGTATATTAATATATATGTATATGTTTTCAATTATTTCCTGTTATTTTGATAGAATGCTTTACCTATGTAAAAAAACACCTACGATAGTGGGGTCTATGTCTTAAAAGTGATGCGAAGATCTTAGGTACTGATGTAATGAATTCGAGTAAAGCATAAAACACAACTTAAATTGGAAAAGAATAAAAGCCGAATTAAACTCAAAAAAAATTATACCTTTAGAATACTCTGTGAGGCCGAATGTTGCTGATTCATGATTTATTATAATAAACTTGTTCGATGCGTTCATGAATCATCTAATAAAGGACTGAACATAAGCGTTCGTGGCCACGATATTAACTGGCGCGATTGGGATAATTTTTCAAAGATTCTTATTGTACTTTATCAGGTAAGAATGCAGATGATTTTTTGTAATTATTCATCATTTTATTAATAATCGTCATTATTTTAGGAATTACAAAGTTTCACCATTTTATATTTGATGAAAACGATAGCATAACGTGCAAAAAATATGTGGATTCCGAGGAAGAAGTTTTTTTTTGAAGATCTCAGAAATGCCACAAGATGCAACACCTAATGTGATCAAATCTCTCGGATTACCTATTGAAAGGCAGTAGTATTTGTTTAATGAAATTCCTTCATTATGTTCTGATCCTAAAAAGGCGGATAAATTAGCCCCAAAACCCATGCTACCAAAACCAAAAAAGGATAAGAAAGCCGTATGTTCAAGATTTTATAGTAATGTATTTTGTAATTTTAATAAATTGAAAATTGATATTTTTGTCTAGGTATCAAAGGATATCGAAAAAATTGTAATTCCAAAGAAGACAAATGTAGGTTTTATAAAACTTATAATTTTGAAAACATTGATGTAAAAAATTAAAATTAAAATTTCTTTTTGCAGGCAACAAAGAAAAAAAAACAAGTTATTCCTTCCACTTCTTCTGAACCCAAGAAGACAAATGTAGGTGTTGGAAAACATGTAATTTTGAAGTTTGAATTCAACATAGACTTAAAAACATTTGTTAAACTTCTTTGCTTATAGGAAACGAAGAGTCGGAAATGTTTTTCTAAATCCAACATTGAGAAGCCTCAAGCTAAAAAAACGTAAACAAAATTGAGTTTTCATTTTTTTTTCAAAATGTAAGTTTTATGTTCTTATAATAATTAAAAAGAATAAAGGAATAAATTGTTTTTCACATATCGTTGCTTTTTTTGAGATCAAAATTATTATTTAAGACTTCCGAGCGGTTTCACATGAAAATTAAAGGTTTTTTACACAAAATTGTCAAAAAAAGTGATTTCATGAAATTTGACACACTAGGTGTGTTTTCTTATGCAGGGTCACAATTATGAGTCTTATGAAATTTTTGGTAAATAGTGTTGTCTCGTTTGTGAATACTGTCGAGTCCACCTCGATTATATTCTGCTTTGCCAATAATACAAAAGTGAGCGGATCCTCATTCCTTTACGCTATATATTTCATTCTATAAAGACACTATAGCCGTCTTCCTCATTTTCGAGCGTACATATGATTTAGAGGAGTTAAAAACCCAGATAAACAGTCCAAAATCAACAACTGCGAGTATATTGAAGTTCTCGAGTAGAAAAAACTTTTTCGATAGAAATACGTGCAATTGTTGCCTCCCACATCGGAAACAAATGGTCGACCAACATACATGCGTGTAACTTGAGTTCTCTACTTACTATGTATGCAAGTATAGCGTTCGAAGTATTTTCAATAATTTACATCTGAACAAATATTTAAAGTACCAATTGTTTTATTTCTTCATGAGTATAATAATGAAACTCCCACTCTTCCACTTTCAACTATCTCTGGTTGTGACTGTAGGTCTAACCAGCGTGAAGGATTTTATGAACACCGTACCGATTGACGCAATTTTGGACACATGTGTTTCCGATCCAACTTTCACTAGTTTCCTATATCCTTCCAATTACCCAATAAGATTTATTCTACTACATTTTCACGCCTGATTATCCTTGAACACAACTTCGTGATCCTTTATCGATATCGAATTATGTCAACTGGTTTGGGGCCCCTGCAACTTCGCATGAAGTTACGTGGTTATTTTTAGTTTCTTAATCGGTCATAAGTATATTCTCTGTATTTGGTCATAATGACCAAAAGTAATGCTAAATAAATAAGTACTTAAATCAAAATCGTTGTGGTTTCCAATTGCCACTATTCAATTGGGTTATCGAGTAATATCGCGAACAAACGCAATATATACCGTGATACGGTCCCCGCGTGCAGTCTTCGGAATTATTTAAAGCACGTCTATTTTCAATACTTTTTCAATCCAACATTTACATTAGAATTCTTTGCCTCCGATGTAAAATCCAATATAAAATCGATCAAATTTTGCAAAAAGCATTCAACTAATATAACAGAATACTCGAAATATGATGGGTACTTGGGTAGGTAGCAACGAAGTCGAATTACGAGTATGTACAACGTGTTGCAACGGATAAATTAGAACATCATTCCGAACGCTTTCACTTGATTAGCAAAAGGCACTTATTAAAGCATTCAGAAACCTTTTGAATTTCTATCCGACCATATGGCCGGATACGGATGTGAAACGATAATACGATACGATCTCATCGCATGTGTTTTTCGCCTTTCGAGACCACTTGTTAATGCGACCGATTAAGGGTTTTTTTTCACTTTTGAAGAGAAAAAAAGTCTCGCCTCTAACCGAGATTGATTAAGTTCACAATTTTATCGTACATTTCGAGAATCCGTCGGCTCCTTCAGATGCGAATTTAATTCATCAAAATTATGACTAAATAACACGATATCAAATAAATCAGTACGAAAATCCACTCCATTCGTAAAAGCAGCAAACAAAATGACTCATGGCGTATAAAAGGAATGAAGAGTGGAGGACATGGCGACTGCAAATTTATGATGTCGGCAATCGGACCATTTACGGAAATAAACCCCTTAATACGAACCAGTATCCACCCTTTTAGAGGCACCATTGCGAAATATATTGCCTTCATATATTTCCAGTTAACGCCATTGAACCAAAGAAAAAAAAGTAAATAAATAATACAAAAAAGTGGAAACAGACGGAAGGCTGATAAAATTTTTTCTATACACATCAAAAGGGTTAATACCGTTGGAGGGATTTTTCTACAGTTTTTTTTTTTTTTGCGGATTCTAATAGCTTGAAACTTCTCCCAATCATTACGAATAAAGATATTATATATACATGTACCTAAATACCTTTTCAAACATACCTTTTTCAAAACTAATAGTAAAATTGAAGTAAAAAATTGTCATACGTTCTTTATTTAAAAAAATGTAGTTTTCTCACAAATTCCAACTACTTTCAAGATATTCTAATGGTATTATTTTTTTCGAACATTTTAGAAGTTCTTTTCAACATAACAATTATAATAAATCTTAAAATCATAATTACGCTGTTTGGCCAGTTTGGAAATGGGCTCTTCTTGAATAACCTAAAATGCTTCCATCAAATGATAACATCTCTTCATTTAACTTTTCATACGTCCGAAATAAACGCGAGTACAAGTCGTGTATTTCGAATAAAGCCAACGCGCGTTCCATCTGGAATACAAAACCAGACATCGTGACGATTGCCACCGATCGATCGAATAAATCAAATAATTATCGGATTCATTCGAAATCCACTGAGAAAGGCGAAAAAGAAATCCCATCGTGGAGAATTTTACCAGATAGACTACGTGGCAAACGCGGTCAAATCATAAAATAAGACAGTTTGAATTACCGCAAAATAATTCCCTATCTACGTGATCTCCAACACCATATCACTTGAAGATCAACCCAGAGCATTGATCGCTAATACGGTAACTTCATTTACAGTTACACGGCGTACAGTCTTATGGTCGTAGTGTTTTAAGAAACCATCAATAGTTACTCGATAGCTGGAATATATTTGGTTATTCTCCTGGATAACGCCGATTACAACTTCGCCACCTTTCATACATATTGACGACGAACAGGGACATCGGCGACGTGACGTCGATAAAGAAAACCCCTTTTCCATTTTCTGTACCAGTAATAAATAATATTTCCTACAACAGGTTACCGAGTCATTCCCTCGACGACAATTACGCATTTTGGGCGCGTTTTCGACAGACGTATCTACACTTACACGACCCCATTCGTACATAAATGTAAAGCCGCCTTACGTGCGTAATAAACACGAAATATGACACGCTTTTAAACGATACAAAGAGTAACGATACGTGTCGCGCTGTACCGCGTACCTTTTATTTAAGTCGACTACGTGCGTCGTAAAAAGTTCCGTGTTTCAGCCCATCAAAAATCGAAAGCTTTTGGTGCAATGAATACGCATTTTCACGAAACTTCACGAATGATGCCCAACAGAAGCGCAACAATCATGCTTGCGGGCAACTGATCAGTTCCAGGGTTGGGCAGGATTCGAATCTGAAATTTTTGATTCGTGATTCGCATTCGATTCCTTTTTTTTAGTGGATTTGAATGATTCGAGAATTAAGGATGTGAAATGATTCGATTCACTTCCGAGGATTCATGTAGCGAATCACGAATCCAAAAAAAATAAGCGCTTGCCGGTTAACGTTGGAGAAAACGTTCATACTGAATAAAGCGCGATTTAATTTGAATGATAATAATTTTGAGAGGTGTATTTTACTAAAATGTAATTTTGTAATTATGATAAAAAAAAATAGACTTCGAAGCTAAAAAGTGGTGTACCCTGTGGCCTGTATGTAAAATAATGATATTAAATAAATGTTAAATATCAATTTCTTATTTGTAGCTATTTTTATTTAGGAAAATTCAATTCAATTAATATTTACAAAAATATATACATGATAATGATTTATGATAAATGCTGTAAGCTCTATAAATTGATTTCATAATATTTTAATCTTCATAAATTCTTATCATTTTCATATTATTTCATCATATACATCATAGTTCATATTCATAACATAGTCACAATAAAATAGTGAGTACGTAGTAGGTAGTACCTAGGTAGTACAAGATAAAAAATACAAACAGATAAACAGAAGAAAAAGTAGGATTTGCGAAAGATTCGTGTTTCGAAAATTGGATTCGAATCCACGAATCCGATTAGTGGATTCGTGATTCGGATTGGATTCATTTTTCACGTCCATTTAGCCAGGATTCGTGATTCGTAAATTGATTCGAAGATTAATGTACTGGATCCGGATTCGAATTCGGATTCGATTCATTTTTTTTTTTGGATTCTGCCCAACCCTGATTTGTTCATTAATTTCGATTCGAATCCATATCAATGTGAACATCTAAAATTAGATAAATAGATTTGCTAGGGAGAAACCAAGGCGTTAACAGATGAGTGATTTATGATGTCTCAGTTTCTTTTTAATGGTTTACAAAAATTAATTACATAATAATATGTATTTAATGAGAACTGAATATTAATCAGTTAGGCACCTACCTACTTCATTATTTAAACGTGCATAGGTACATCTTTTGCCATACTTGGAGTACTCAAACCCCACACAAATCCCAACAGAATGTAAAGAAAAGTTACCTAACCACCGTTCCCTAGCAAAAAAGTACGAATTATAGTATAAGATAGGCTTCCGCTAGGTTGGACCTCCTCCCTCACCTCCAGAAAAATCCTGGTTACGCTACTGTTTTCCTTTCCAACGAAAAAGTAATTTTTCTGATTCTGAAACAAAGTTGACTGACCTTCAACTTTATTTTTTCAAGTGCATTGTTTACTGATGATGTCAATCGACAGCCAATAAGGCATCAGTCATAATGAGTATTGATAAAATTTCTGTCTCCCCTCTTCTTTGAGTATATATCTCCTGGAGTGATAGAAATAGCCGATTTTGTTATATGCGAGGGTATAGCGTTAGAGGGCGCTGTTCAGTTATGGTTGATGCCCGGAGTGGTGTGATAACTTAATAAGCTAATGAAAAATCTTTAAAAACTGAAGTAAAAGTATATAAGTAAAGACTTTTATTTGTCAAAATTTTCTTGTTTTCATAATTATTTTAGTTTTTTTTTATTGATTAATTATATTTCATTTCACTGAAGTCCAAACGATCACGCGAAGTATTCAATATTCATGCTTTAAAATTTTAAATAAATAAGTTGAGAATTTTTATTTCTGAACTTGATACTTTAGTTTATTTTATTTATTTATTTCAGATACATGTTTTAAACATTGAAAAAAAAAAAAAACAAAAACAAAATTCAGGCATTTTCTAGATTTCAAATTTTTTTTTCAAATTTCCATTTTCAAATGTTTTGAACTTCTGAGAACTTGAGAAGTCAAGGTCATCAAGGGTATAATCGCTAGCCAAATGTGAAATTTTGAATTTATTTTTTATGGAATGAAATAAATTGACTTATTTTAATTTGGTCAAGACTCACATTTAAATTTAAATAAAAAATTAAAAATAAAAAAAAATATAAATTATAAATTATAAAATAATTTCTCTTAATTAAAATAAAATTTCGATTTTTATAAAAATTATATAATAAACCAATTATAAAAAATATTATTAAAGAATTAAATCTATGAAAAATAATTAAATAAATTAAAATATCTAAATTTACAGGTGTTAGACGATAATATTATTAAACGAATGGAAATGCTTGCTGGATTCTCCATGCTCATAGTGCTTAGGGCTTAAGTGAAAATTAAACAATTATGGTTCTTAATTTTTTCTCATTCAATTATGAAGTTACGGTGAGGAGCATCAACATTATAAATTTAGAATAGTTGAATACTAAAAAAAAAAAAAAAAAAAAAAACGTTTTTTTGTTTTTTATTATAAAAAAAGGTTTTTTACGACCTTGAAAAATTGTCTTTTTTACGATAAAGCAAACAAATCCGTTTATAAATCGTTAGTAATTAGTAATAAAGTAATTCACGTTATAAAAATAATTTTTTTCGCGTAAAAACGAGGATAAAAAAAACAATAATGATATTATATTATGATTATTGATGATCTTTCGGGCATCAACTACAACTGAAAAGCGCCCTCTAACGCTATACCCACTGAACTAGCATTTCTATCACTCCAGGAGATATATACTCAAAGCCCCTCTTACACCGTACAAGTGATGAGTCCACGTGAACATTTAGCTGCTCATATCGACGTCATTCAGAACCAAATATTTCTTATTTTCATTGGTTGTTGTTCTCAAACTCTTGTGGCTGGGAGAACCAATAGAAATTTATTAAAATTTCTTGATGGCGAGCCGAAATGGTTTAAGCTGTTATAGGTCAAACAACTTTGATTCTGAATCACATATCCAATCACATCACCTTTCCAATAAGAACACATAGAGAATAATGCCGAGGGTAGGAGAATTTATGTATAAACATGGTCACGTGGATCCACTATCAGGATGTTCAACACATTTTGGGAAAAATGTTTTTTTTTTTCATTATTTTGTGCAATTTCTTCACTACCACCTTGCCAGTAAGAAATACCAACTAACGGTTTATTTTCTCTTTTAATATGAAACATTAGTCAGTAGATCGATTTTTTTCATTATTTTTCAGTACTTTTGGTAAAATTTTTCACTAATTCAAAATTTCACCGCATACTGACCACAGCACTGCCAAGTTATCCTGTTGCTCTGCAATTTGAATCTTTCACGCCTGTTGTCTATCAGCTAATTTTCCATCCGCCACTCTCAAGTGGTATTCTCATACCATCAAAATTTTCAACACTATGCTACGCGCATCTTGTGCGTTAACTTCGAAACAAAACTCAAGTTTTTTTCCCTCTCCATCCAGCAAACCACCTACGTTCCATTTGAAATTAAATTTTACACGTACACCGAGCGGTATCGCTAATGACGTGTAAAATAACAAATATAAGCCCTACGGTAGAAAATGCGAAATAATAGGGAACATCGCACCCTTTTTCCTTCCACGTTCAATACGCTCGGCGTTTTCAATTTTCGCGACACCACGTCGTTTCCCTTCGCCCGAATTTACATGCCGGCTTTTCATTCCGACGACAAGGTAACACGCGTACACCGGAATATCCTCGTACAACGCCAGTTCTTCAACAAAGAACCGCCAACAAAAAATACCCAGTCTAATGTAACAACGCTAACGACTACACGCATTCATTTCCCCACACGTCGAGTTCCCTCCATCCACAGGTATCACGCTAATCAAAATTCATCTTCGTTCGCCGCAGCGTTTCTACGAACGTTAATTTCGAATATACCTTCCTTTCATTCTAATTCGGTATTAATTTATCGCGAATGGATAATCATTTTCTCGTACCGCAATAAAGGTGAATACGAGCCAAATATAAATCCGCACGTAAAATCTCACTCAAACTATCTGAGTGATAATTATTTAGGTTCTTTCTACAGTGGGTGCAACGCATTCGGGTACAGCCAGCGCCAAAATATTTTTTTCATCATACGAAATTGATTTTACCAAATTATCAATTGGTTTCATTATTATATTCATTTTGGACTTGACAGGAATTATTCTTCAAAATTCAGTCATTAATATTAATCTTCGTGATACATATTTTGTTGTAGCTCATTTTCATTATGCTTCATCAATAGGAAAAATAGTTTTCAATTTCACATTCATAATTTGAGAGCATTGAATTCGCTGAATAAAAGGATTTTCGCCCTGGCTAATCCCGAATCTATTTAATCCACAGTATAATATATATTTTTAGAGCGTTTTTTTTTTTTTTTTTATTATTTTTTTTTTTTCATGAAAATGGAGATTACGAACTTGAAATTAAAAAAACAAAAAAAAACAGTTTGAATCACTCTGATACAATTATGTTGGAATATACTTTCTAATCTTCTCCAAATTATATTTTTGTTTGAAATAGAATCGTGGTGATATTTGAGATGATTTTTGTAATTTCAGCAATATTTGCAAAGTGGATAATGATTGATCATCTATTTTTAGCATAAAAATTATTTTTTTTTCAATATTAACGAAGAAATCGAAAATTGCGTACCAGTCAACTCACGTTTCAAGTTTCACATATGAATTTCATTATACTACAAGTTATACTTACAGTTTGTGGTTTATTGCTCATTATCTGAATTTTTAAATGATATCAAAAATTCAAAATTAAACGATAAGCCAACTATAATGAAATTAGCTTTTGAACTCGTTACCGCATTTACCAAACTTTTTCAAGTAAAGTATTCGATACACTGGTCCGTGGAAGAACCTTCCCTATCAATCAAACAGAGCGCACATAAAGCTTATGGATATCGTAATAGCGTTATACGACTTACAGCAGAGATATGCGCAGCGGTGGCATATATGTTAAAATAATGCGATTGTGCAATGTACAGATATTGCTTTTGAACTGTGCTGCGTATTTAGTGTTAAATTTCGTATTCAAGTTTTCGTTTCATATTAGTATCAATGTCCAAAAACAACATAATTCGTCATAATAGTAAACTAATCACAAAAACGCGCTATCGCCCACTATTGAACGCGCCGTACAAGAAACTAAAAAAAGCATCAAGTGTGCAAATAATTTCTACTTTTTTTACAAAATGAAAAAAAAAAAAAATTGCAATTACAGTTTACACTATGTTTACCAGATTTGTAACGTTCAGGAAAGTGAACCAAACAACAATCAAAACATTCCTTTCTGCAGTAATGTTTCAAATTATGAAAATTATTTTGTTAATTTTGCCGACGAAGACGACATTACATTTAATTATAGTTTCGAGCATATATTGCCAAATAATGAAGAAGAACTGAATATTAATAATTTCCACGCATTCATTATTCAAAACCAAACGATGAATCAACCCACATTCGTTGAAGAGTTGAAATACTGGGTTTTAACCCATTGTGTTCCTCCTATCTTAGTTTTTATTCGTTATAATATAGTGCAAACATATAAGTTTTGGTCCGAGACAATAATCAATTTTTTTATACTAATTTTTTTTTTCTTTTGTAAAATGAAATAGCTTTTTATTTTCAAAAAAAAAAAAAAAAGAAGCCTTTATTAAAGAAATAATTAAAATTCACATAACCATTTTCTGCGTATTATTTCCATATCAAGTTGAAAAAAAATTAAAGTAAATGAACAAAATGTCGAAAATTAACACCTCACCTTCGATTTCTTTTTTTCGAATTCATTTCACCAGCTTCCCGTGTCTAAAACAAAATAAAATTGTCCAAATTTAAACCATTTAATCGTAATTAAAGACAGAGAAGTCGAGTTACAAATACTCTTCTAGTAATCGAGTTCAATGTAATTCTAACGACCTGTCGATTATATCCGTCAAGTGCAACGTCATTAAGATACGTCATTAAAGATTATACACTTCAATGAAACAATTAGCTGAAACTCATTTTCAAAATATATGCCGAAATAACGCTTTCTGACACTTTTGCGCTAATGTGTATTACATAAAGGTACCAGAAACCTAAATAAATATCTCGCGTTCAACAAAAACTGGTTTTTATTCTTGCGCGGAAAACAGTCGATTCTTATTAATGACTGATTCCTAAATTCGAACGTAAGGAATTTAAAACAATTTTCCGGGGAAAAAACATGCTGATGTTCGTGAAACCCGAAATATAAAAGCTAAAGAGAACTAAACTAAAAAAAATCAAAAATTACACAATTCAATTCCATAATGAAGAGGAATTCAAACGGTTACTAGACCGAGGAGAATAAAACGCTACCACGTCATTTTCACCCCTATCATCGGCTACTTAGAACCACGAAAAAACACTATAATCGTGACGCTACACTTTTCTTTAAAAATAGCCTCCTAAATCGATTAACCAACTCTACACCAAGCCGCGTCGTCGAGAAAAAAACAAACAACGGTAGCGTTTAAAAAGCGACCGAAAAAATTTCCCCTTCGTTATTTTTACCAACGAAAGCAACGGCGACGCAATTTTTAGCATAACAATGTTTAACGATTTAATAAGTCTTCTTTTTAGGCACACAATAGATTACACAACGAGACGATTTTACTCTATAGAAACATCGGGCGACGCGTGCGCCGTTAAAGGTCAAGACAAACGACGGATATTTACGTCGTTGCCGTCGCCCTCAGCGAGCTTTGCACTCCGCTAAGATCAAGAAATATAACAAGAAGTTCATCACAACGTTTACAACCCTTATTTCGCATTTCCAACTGTGATGCTAATAAGTACGTATAATTATATCGAACAAAACAAAAAAAAAAAAAGCAATCATCCACTATAACAGATATTTGCTCGAAATATTGGACTGTGGACTACTCATGATAGCTTTATTATTTCAAGCGCCAGACTAAAACAGTCAAGGAGTAAAGGCAAGGTAACGTGTTCACCATGCAGGGCATATACCACCATCGACATGCAAAGAAGGAACAGTAATTTTATAAAGCAACGAAGAATCATTACACCTCTTTTCCCCGAAATGACGCCTTTAGGTAAAGTTTCTCGTCACCTATGGATGCACTTGCATAATCTCTCTAAAAATTGCTTCTCCCAGAAGCTCTTACATTTCAGTGCCCCAGCAATACTTTGTTTGTTCACCAGGCGGATCACATGTACTATTTTGACTGTATATTTCTCGCATTGAATAAAAGCCAAATTTTCGTGGAAAGAGGAAATATATTCTACATACTAGAAGCAATAAACTTTCGTATATTTTCCACTCATACGTATACTATTAAAAAGATTTTCTTAGCGCTCGAATTTCGAAGAATAAATTGTTTCACTCGCACGCTATCCTAGACAGCGAGAACAATGATAACAAACGTAATAACACGAACGCCAAATAAAAAAATAAAAAAACTGCTTCTCGTATTTCAACGATATTATTTTCGAGAGAGAGGGGGAGATATTTAAATATTCTAAAATGTGGAAATAAACTACGATAACTTGCGTATAAGCGCGAAAATGGATTACAAATTTAAACGGTGAAAAAATAAAAAAACATGGGAAATTAGTGACGAATGTATGAAGCGCAGCAGCGACCTAAATGCACCTATGTAGCCTACGTAATGCATCCGGGCGCAAGATTGAGGAAGCATAAACAAAATCTGACAAAAAAATTATAATCTTAATAAATCGAAAAAAATAATCGGAGACAATCAATTATTTCTCGATTTTTCAAGTTTTCCTGCAAATTTTACAACAATTCAATATTTTTTTTAAAATAATAAATATTTAAAAATAACAAAACCATTTGAAAAAATGCTCGAACTATGCATTTTAATACTGCGATGGCGCATGTACGCGTAATTTAGACTATACTTTCTAATATTACAACCCAAAATAATTCTTTTTTCGACCTCCTTTTTAGAGAGCTGAAGTACGTCGAATCAGTCCAGCCAATTGATATTTCCCAAATTAGCAAATTTTTCCGAACAAAGTAACGTTCGATTAAACTATAAAAGCTGCGAAGTCATTCAGGAAAAAGAAAAAGAAGCATCTGTCTCGTCTAAAGTCCCACCAACACTATCAACTGTATCCAGTGATGATGATGTTTGTTTTCATTTTTGGATACCAATACAAAAGAAAACCAGCGTACCTCGACAGTCGATTCAGCCTGGTGACCTCTTATTTTCTTTTAGTGATGTTACAGGAGGAATGCCTCAGATTGATCAATCCAAGGTTTTGTGAAATCCTCCTGAAAACCTCCGATGACTGAGATATTTTTAAGAAAAAGTTACTAGCGAAACTACCGATTGATTTTTCAAACTAATCGATTGATTTCAATTTTTTTTTCCTGTTTTCTCTTGGCATTCGCATTCACTACGAATGCATTTTTTCTACAATTTTAGTATTTCTAATTATTTCTAGTTTGATATGATTTCGCTCGCAAATTTTCAATTTTATTTTCACAATTCTCAGCTCCCATGCTCTCAAGCACATTTTTCAATTTTTTCAGTTGAAATTCGTTCAAGTTTTTAAGTTTTGTGATTTTAATTCTCCCAGTAAGTGAAAATGAAGAGGTTGTTTTCTAAAAATTATAATGAATTAGTATCGGAGTCGGACGATGACAGAAGGGACAGAATTGGAAATATTGAATCAAAAAAGAAAACCAAAGCTAGTAAAATTAAGCACACTGCATATTTTTTTCATTAAAATTAAATTTCAAACGTGTACTTTTCTCAACTACTCTCATTGCACCTAATTACTCATCTCATACGTTATACTGGTTATACTTAGAACGTCCATACCAAAATGAAAATGAGAAAGTTGGCAAAGCAGTATTTTCATCATTGAAGAGAACAATTTCGAAAAGATCGAAAAGTACAAAAGGATTAAAGACGTCAAGCATTCCAAACAAGTAATTGATTAATATTTACATTCAATTAAATTTTCAAAATTAATATTCATTATGCTAGAAAAATTCAAAACAGTGTAGGTAACGCTAATTTTTGGTTTAAATTTTCAATTGTGAATTATGCATTGTAGGTTACAAAAATTCATTCCATGTGCTAACGATGTTTTAAGTGACACAGAATCTGACCATTCTGATCAAGAAGACGACGTCGATCATGTGTCTGATAGTGATACAGATGCAGAAAATGCTGAGATCGCTGAGAATGTTGGCCCTTCCTCGTCATCTTTCTCATTAGTTTTTGAAATGATACTGATGCTTCTTATGTTACGAATTTCAGTGTTCCGAAACTTAACAAAAAATAAAAAAGTGGTCAGTAAAGTTTGGGATTTTTTTGAAAAAACTAGTAAAACGAAAGCAACTTGTAACATATGTAAAAAGAAATTGAACAGTGGAGGAGGTATTCCCCTCAAATTTGAAAAATCACTTATTTGGGTGTTAAAATAGACCAAAATTTAGAGAAAATTTTCAAAGATTTGCACCAACACTTTCGGCCATTCTCTATGGGCTAAAGGAATCACGTACAGCTCTACAATTGGTAGTGTTATACACTATTGCTCATTAATTTTTTACATCCCCCTACAGTTTGAAAATACGCAAACTATGCTACAACGCATTCGTAGATCATATGCTATCTTTATTATTTAAGGCTACTATGACATACCGTATTTAGCCGCATTGGTATTGTCTAAAACTCCTTCACTACATCTAAGAGGAATGGACCAGCTTGGCCGAACCTACAGTGCTGACTTAATTGCCCGTTTCTTTCATTTTACTGATGGCAAATTATCTCATAATTTCATCTTCATGAGTTATTAACGATAAAATTAAATTTACTCCATGTGCGAAGAAGGCATCATGCTCGATCATGGGTTTAATGATATGTACTTTCAGTATCACTCGTGAATATTGTTGAATGAGCCAAATTATTTAAAAAAGGCGATTGCCACTTTTTGTGTACGACTGTTTTCAATCTTTCACGATATATTGCACAAAGATTCGTGAATTTTTACATAGACTATCGAGCGTAACTCATACACCCATAAATAAGTGGTCAAAAAGCTCACACTTGCTCCCCAGATAACTTGACAGTAAAACGCAAATCACTACCACTAAACTGTAATACAAAATAATGAATGAAAACTTGCTCTTTTTTCCCAATACACGTTGATTATCTGCGCGCACGAAAGTTCGCCGATATTCTCAAGCGATTCGACCCCGGCCAGTTCGTCAATATCAATCGAAACAATTTATCCGGAAACGAAGCGTCGTCGTCGACGTTTACCCGAGGACCACATTCATTTTCATTTTTGTCCTTTTCATCGTCCAAAACTTTCATAACGCACATTTCATCAGCACGCGAACTTTTCGATAGTTCATCCACCAAATACAACCACACACAACCTACCGCGTGAACTGAAAACAAGGCCAATCAACCCGACACACCTACACGTGCAACCTTACTCGCATCTTGTATACCTATATAAGAAACCCGTACGACGCTACACATCGCATCGCTTACCGCGTAACATAATATCGTACGTATTAAAATCGTTCGATTTTTTTCCACCCGTTCGTTCGTGCAGCTTTCAAAAGCGAAAATATATATTTTAAAAAATACGCCAAACGTTGAATCCATTTCACCGCGCGTATATCGCATATGCACACGCTTCCAAACCCACTCGCGACCGTAAATCATAGATGAGACGGAAAAAACTCGGAAAAAACGCCGCCAAATAAAATCGTTTAGGAAATAATTTACGACCATTTGGGTGATAAATGTTTTGAAATCACGAAATTTTCGATCGCCTCGATTTCGCCAGCAATCGTGCCACGCAAAGGTGCGAATAAAAAGGCCAAACAGACTTGACTTCGAGTACGTAATCATCTACTCAAAAGTATCTAATGTTAAAAGAAATTTTGCAGCTAATAACGAACCGAAGAACAGTCGATCTTAGAAATATAGACGCGGCGGAGGTTACACCTTATGGCGAGTCCTGAGACATTTCCACACCGAAAACATTTACAGCTGAACCAAACCATCGTTCCGATACGCCGTATCGTTCTTCGAAAATGTTCTCTTGCCAGCGACGCAGCTGTTCTCGGGCGAATTATAAATCCGACGTAGACGTTCAATTTAAAAGCGAAACTTATGCATAACGTACCCGCAACCATCTCCGAAACATCATAATTTACATATTATCCGCGTTTCATCGCGCTCCGACACGCTATCTATATTAAATGCTATCCTCATCTCGCCGTTTCGTCAGCATATTTCGTCGTCGCTCGACTAAGGGTGTCATTTCGTTCGCCCGATTAACGTGTACACGTACTTACGTATCTAATTAAGCAACGCGTCTGCGAAACGTTATCGCGATTCCAGTAATTAAACTTCTATTCTTTTTCCCGTTCATTCGCCTTCGAGCACGTATAAACTGATGACAAACGTTCGAGTTCGACCGCACCTTTCTCATAATCTAGACTTCGGTATTCTCGATAAGTTCGTAATATTTCTATAAGTCGACTATCGACTACGCGTACGTACTCGCTATGTACTTACTTCGCGTATAGGAAGTCGTATTCGCGGTTAATTTCTCGCTCGTACGAGTTACGTCGAGGAAATAAAACGCGAACGGTGAAAAATCACCTTCGGTTTCTTCGACGCGTACTATCCCTCCTTTCCCCTTCGACGCGGCGGCCGACGAATAAATATTTACGCTCAGTCGGCGATAAACAATTAAGGTGAAGGCTGTCAGCGCTAGACCGAAAATGTCGACGACGTCGGAATTCCGACAATGTGACACGTTAGCCCGATGCTTGGAAAGGTGAGAAAAAAAACGCTCGAATATCGAAAACGCCGAAGATATTTGCCGATAAATCGCGCCCCGCTTGACGAATTTATCAAACGATTGCACTGCAGCGCAAAATAAGACTTGATATTTACTGGAGGATATGAAATTAAAATCGTGAAAATAATTACACGAATAATCAATAATTCATAACTGAACACCGAACGACAACCTCAATCTTAATAATTACTCATCAGCTCCGACACCTGTAGAAGAAAGAGAAGCCCTTAAATACAACGCAGACTATAACCTCACTGTGCCATCAGAACAGAGGACAGCTTATATTGACTGGGAAATTCTCAAAGCTATTCCAAATGCGGATGATAATCACAAGGCCAAATGTTTGGGCAAACATGAAAATAACTACTCAGAACACGTATATTAAAACGATTTCAATCGTTATATCTGAGTGTTCACGTAGGTGATGAGAGCGAGGAGATCTATGGCCAGGCTAATTCTCACATCTGCACACCTGAAGCGTCGCAGAGAAACTGTGGTCTTCAGATTTTTGCAACAAAAATGTACTTTGAGATAGATTGGAGCGATTAAATCTATCACATAACTTCGCCTACTCAAATACGACGATGGTGTGATCCGATGTTTCAGCAGATTACAAGATAGCCACTTAGAATTTGACACAGCTCATCTAATTTGACTACCTCACAAATCGCGCGTAATAAAAGCAACAATAGATACCATCCATCGTGAAAACAATCATACGAAAGTGTCACATACACTCGCTTTGTTCCGATAAAGGTATTGGATAAAAAGGGAATGCACTGTCGTAAAATCAGTTATAGGATGGTGCGATGCTTGCAAGAAATATGGTGGTAACCCAATGGCTCTACTGCCAAAGGATCGAGTCACTCCCATAATACCATTCCTAGACAAAGAAGTAGACTGCAAGAATCCGTGGTGGTACATGGTATGATTTCACCTGTCTAGTCGAAAGAGCCATACACTTCGAACTGGTGGAAGGCATAAGAATAATTTCTTATTTACAAACTACAATCTGAGCATTCATAATAAAACTTAGGAATTATAAAACAATTTTAATTATCAAACGTAAAAATCATACTAATCTGAAAATATGAACGAAAGTCAGTGAACCACTGTTAGGTTAAATATGTGCAGTACTAAGTACTATAATTATTTTAGATAATAATTTAAATATAAACTTTTTCAACCCTTTAGGAAATGGTAATCCAATTCTTTATCAACATTTATTCTGATTTTTTGGACATCCAGAAGTTTATATTTTAATTTTACCAATGTAAAACAAAAAATCGATTAATTAAAATTATATTAGTTCAAATTATGAGTGGTTTTTTTCTTTCAATAAATTATTTTACTATTAATAATCCTTTTATAAGTTCTTTTTTTATTTATAGTGCGTTTGATGAGACAATAATTAAACTTCAAACGTAATATGAAGGCATGAAGTGTTCTCAAAATTGATGGCGCTAGAAGGGTTGAAAAATCACAAATTAGGAATTTGAGAATGTGAAAGAACCAACTCACGGAAGTTACTAAATTTCCATCAGTAACAATTACCAAAAAGTATGAAGTACAAAAGTTGCCTATCTTCAATACTACAGGAGCTAGTGATGCCTACAGCATTAATTTTAGTACTTTCATGCTAAATGTGAAAAGTGGTATCTTAAGCATTCAAAAACGCAACCAAACATATACCGCTTATAGATGGCAGTAAGCTAAATCCGCCTCCGTACACATAAGTACGTGAATCTCTATGCAGAAAACAGTTGTACATTTTCCTACATTATTTCAAATACTCAACTTCTAATTCATTTCAATCGAGCGATACAAATTCTTTCGTTTAGTGATTCCATAATTACAATGGGACCGATAACAGTAATCTTTGGGACCAAAAACAGTTAGTTTAGAGGGCAAATTTTAACAACAGCTGGAACCGAATAGGAAATTTTTATGCCTTACTCATCAACAAAATCCCGAAGTATCGAAATAAACGTTCTATCTGGCGAGCTGTAACGCCCAGTCACCGAATGGAACAGGTCGTGAGCGCAGGTCACGTCAAACCGTAGACTGTACCGTAAATACATTTCGCACGTAGGCTGATTAACGACCGCGGAATCGCGAGCTACTATATCATCTCTACAGCGTTAATAACGATGCAGCGTGCGATAGAACGAAAAAAATCACGATACACTGTAATCGATTCGATGTTTATTTTACCCATTGTTCCTTGTTCCCAACTCCTATAAATATAGCATTTTTATTTCCAACCGTTACGGTTTGTTGTTCATTTTCGTGAAGTGTAGGTATGATATTAGAGAAGATACCAGTTGTGGTAACTTAGAAACATTAAAAACATCTAAAATTAGTGAGAAACAGAATCGCTTTTTTTCAGACTTTCTATAAGTCGCGAAAAAAATTAAATTAAAAAAAAAAATCAAAAATTCTATAATAAATTTCTTCCCTCTCTAACTCTACTCCCTATTACTACACTTCCAATTCAAAATCGTCACGAACGATTTTCTCTTCTCCTTTATTTTGGTTTCGCGACAATCCCTCCAACCATCTGCACGCAGAAGAGATAAACTCGACGGCCTTTTCGTCCAATTAGAAACACTTCAAGAAAGCATCGAGATGACACTTATTATACGCAGTAAATCGTATACTTTGATCTAAACCAAGGATTATGGAAATAATGAAGGAAAATCCTGCGCGCAATATCAGCATGATCTCCCATCCAGCAAGCACTCAGAAAGATCCGTCTTCTATAACCAGCACCTTAATGACCATGACCACCAAATACCTCCTTCAGATCGATTGTTTTGAAACTACCCAATTTAATACAGGCTGCGACTAATCACTGCTCTTATCAGCGATGAAGGAAGAAAAAGCATCAATTCTTATACATTAACTATTGGTTTTTCAATTTGTGTAAAAATAAAAAGATCATAAGTAGAATTCGGATTTAAAAGGAAACTAAAGCGTGCTAGTATGGTTTGATATTTGGAATGGTAAAGGGATAAGTCACATAAGCCTTTATACAAATTTGAAATCCAGTTTGTGGACGCAGCTTTGAACATGGAATTTTTTTGAAAAACTTATAAAGAAGGCTTCATGCGTAACACTACATACAGGGTGTTTATTCGATTTGGGTACCTTAGAGCGCCAAAATCCCAAGCATTATGTTGTTACTTATAAAGCCTGTTCGTTTTGCTTACACCTTTTACACTCTGGACACCAATGCGTTCATTTTGTCCAGTGTACACTAAGTATTGTTGTTCATTTTGACTACGCGTACATTTGGTGTACACTCAGTGTATACATTTTTCACACCAACTAAAAGTAAGTGGGAGATCAGTGTAAGAAAGTGTAAGACATCCAGGTTTGTTGTCGTTGTTTATTTTTTTCAATTTTTCAATAATTTTCAATAGAACATTATCACTGGAGATCATGTCGTAGTTTATTTTTTTTAATTTTTCAATAATTTCAATGTTTAAATAATGAACACTAATACTAGAGATCATTTCAATATTCAAATAATGAACATTAACACCGGAGATCATAGGTCACATTAATAAAAATCAGACGCAGTGTTCTGTATTTTCATTTCTAAAATGTTTCAATATCCATCACTTGGAACTGAATATGCATATATTTTTTCATGTTTTAGGCTTTTCAGAGTTAGACTACTGATGCTACGAAAGAGAAACACATATGGACCAAGTCTGAAACTAAGTTGATTATTTGTTGAAATTTTTGGGCTTTTCGAATTGCATTTAAGACTGATCGAGTCAGTCGTTGGTATTTTTCCAACTTTCGAAATCCAAACATTATAATTCTCTATGGATTTTTGTTTCCCGAGTTCAGAGTTGTCATTATGCATGCAAATTATGTCACTACATCTGCATGTAAAATGCAGAATATGCAGAATATTCGGTGCGGAATAAGTAGAATGTAGAATATTTAAAAAAACGCTGTGATTGGCTAGAAAAGTGATAAGAGATGTTGATAATGAAAACAGTTAAAAAAAAAAAAATAGCACGCAATCCAAAAAAATCACTGATTTAAATTTGAGCCAAAACGCCAAAAGTGAAACTGAGAATAGAAATTTCATAAAATATAAAAAATTAATCCCATGTACAAGACAGTGTAGTTGATTGATCGAAATATTTGAAATTTTAAATACCTTCAATTTTCAAACTTTAAAAGAAATAGCTAAAATAACACGCAAGCCGGGAATACATTTCGAACAACTAAATTTCCGGCACATCAATGGCGATGGAAAATATTCGTCTCTGTGCAACATTTGTAGAAAGGAACTTTGTACTACCGCCTTTGCTAGGTTAAGGATTCATCAGTATAAGTGTACGTCTATATACATTCATAAAAATCTCTCCCTATGTGGTTATTTCTTATTTCTCTTATATTGTAGAAATCTTGGTAAAAATGAAGATACGAGTACGACTGTTGTTAATAGCGGCGCATCCACTTTTCGTTCTTCTCAACAAAAAGTTCAAAAGTACCGTAGGTGGCCAAAAATTTAAATTAGAATGATGAAACGAAAAATGTAAGTTTACTGGAAAAAATCAAAGTACGTTCCAAGAAAATAAAACTAAACCTTAAGTGGAAAGAACCATGTTCGAAAAAAATAAATCAAATTCATAAGGTTCCTCCAGATCGTCTGAATCTCACACTAAAAAAGTTGGAAAGCCCAAACAAACCAAAGCCGAACGAAGGCTGCAAGAATACGTTCCTGCTTGGGAAGAAAATTATAAGTGGTTGAAAAAATCGAATAAAGGTACATAATCAGTTACTTTGTGCGAATAAAATACTATTAGTAATAATGAGTATTATCAATTCTCATTCAACAAACTTGTAAAAATTAAAAAAAATCGTGGCTTAAAAATTACAGTCACAATAATATCATCAACAATTTATACACAAATTCATTCCCTGATTACTCCAAATATGTTTCTCATTTCTTCCCCTAGAGGTCAACCACTTCATACTTCGATTAAAACTTGAAATGCTTAAACATTACAAGTGAGTACAGATAAAGAAAACACATTTACCAAATAATCATATTATTTTTGAAACGAATTCAAGTTATACCAATAATACAGCTGTTGAAAATGAAAGAATTAAAATTTCTTTACCACAAACCATACTGCAAGAAGAAACTCAACCAGTGAAAATGACTCGAGCCTCATTAATACCAAATGTATGCGAAAAGCTACACGTCAAAATGTGTTTATTATCCTAAATTCGATTATCATGATCTCAAAAGGTCTATATAATTTGAAATGCGCGCATTACTTATTTCTAAACCTTTCACAAGATACTTATTATTTATTATAATACCGCTGTCGTTACTGAATTTAATTTATACACAGTTCCCTTCACGTTTCACCTCTTAATGATCGTAGAATTTAAGTCTCAAAAAATCACCAACGATAATTCAAAAACTGCGAGATGTATTTTGCAAATAGTTTACCAAGCTATGAGAAGAATTCCGAATTCAAAGTACTAAAAAATTAATTCCATCAATTTACCGCAACTCGCAACACGTCGACATCGGTATCCGCCGATACAAAGGAGTACCCGAAACGCTGAAATTTTCCGATCAAAAATATTTCACCGTTTTACAAAACCGCCATTAGCATTATTCGGTCGTAAAAACGGTTCTTTGAAATTTACATTTTTACAATATATCGGCAAGCTCGATGTAATCCGAAAAAAAAGTCGGAATTTTTAAACATCTATATTCCATAATGACCACGCGTTCATCCGACACGTTGTATTGTGGCCTCGCAAAAGACGATACCGACATTTTTACGATCCTCGGCACTCCGTTTCGTCCGACGATATACATACGCCGTGTACGCCGAGTAATACCGAAATTTTTACAAAGAGGTAATTTAACGCTTTACAACGACTATACGCCGCTCGAAAAATGTAGGTTAAGTGGATACCGTTGTTACGCGAACGCCGCCACTCTACATGCCTTAGCGAGCTTCGGCTGCTTTTCGTATTCTATTCAGGTGTCAAGAGAGAATCTAAAAAGTACCTTTCATTTCGCTCGTACTTCGTACAGCAGGTAAGGTATCCTGGCTTTTAATACGAGAGTGACGACGAAAACGAGCGTGGTAAAAAAAGAAACAAAAAAATTTAATTCCACCGTCTTGCTCGTTTTAACGTTGCCATCGAAAAATTTCGCTCATTTGTAATGCTATAAAAAACGTGAGGAATCTATCTTATACGATGAAATCCTCGAACTATTTGAGAAACGAAGAAAAATGGATGGTAAATTTTTTGTGATAAAAGAGGAAGGTAAACAGTCGTAATCTAAGAAATCAAAAAATTTGAAATGTTAACTCAATCTAAATAACCGCAGAATGCCTAACATGCAAATCAAAGATCAGTGGAACAAAATAATACAAAGATGTAAAGAAAAAAAAATTGATCAAAGAAAAAGAAATGTTTTTGGAGGTTACAATGGACAAAAAAATTTGTAGTAGATTGGAATTTATTAAAAAAATATCCTTAAAACTTCCGCTTATTTCTGAATAGCATGTAAGTTACCAGCATGATGCATCAAGTATGATGACATTAAAATTCATGACAGCAATTTTTTTGAAATAATTTCTCAACCAACCACTTCGTGATGAATGCTGGGCGTTTTTTTCTAATCTTTTTTTGGGTGTTGAAACAGCAAAAACCCGTCCACAACGGCACCACTTTGGACACTTGTAGCTCTCCCAACTCGTCGGTTGAAGCTAAGAACCAGGACACGACCATATCAACTCAAGATAAACAACAAATGAAAATTTCATGAAAACTGAACGAACTTTCTTTCACTCCACCCTAGTGGCTAGTATACATGTACATAATTATGCACTATAAATGCCTTTCTTGGTACAGCACACCATCACAACCCCATGTCACTAACATTACCATTTACGACTTGGTATTCACGATGTTAAACAATCTTTCCAAATAAAATTCGTCACTTTTTCATGACTTTGAGCTTTTTACAACATTTTTTGAACAAAAATATCACTAATAAAGAAAGACCGAAATTTGTGATTTATTTATTCTTTATACATTACATTTAAAATTTATTCATTTTTTACAGCTTATCGTAAAAAATGGGAAGTTTCAGTTTTCGAAAAATTACCAAAAAAAAAAAAATCATTACTTTTTCATCACTTTCTTGGCCATCAAGACACGCCAGTATCTTCATAGCGGAAAATTCATTCCAACAAAAACAGTAGGGCTGCTTACGTTTTTTTTTAATGGCGGTGCGCTAGCGATTAACATTTACAGCTTTTTTTATTACCACCTTAAAAATTACGTGAGGGTATACGTATTTTTCTATTCAAAAAAAAAAGCTGATATTTCCCTTTTTCCATAGACAAACATTAAATCTTCCTGAAGCACACTATTCGAGATAGTTCGACACGAGATGTATCGTATATTTAATCACTTCAAAAGAAAATTCATTCCAACAAAAACAGTAGGGCTGCTTACGTTTTTTTTAAATGGCGGTGCGCTAGCGATTAACATTTACAGCTTTTTTTATTACCACCTTAAAAATTACGTGAGGGTATACGTATTTTTCTATTCAAAAAAAAAAGCTGATACTTCCCTTTTTCCATAGACAAACATTAAATCTTCCTGAAGCACACTATTCGAGATAGTTCGACACGAGATGTATCGTATTTTAATCACTTCAAAACTCTTTTTCGTACCCAATATCGTGTACGCGACTTGAAAATAATTTCAATACCGTCAAGTCGAGTACAGTCACATCTCCAGCTCAGTATTCCTAAACGATATTCATTACACGTAATCTACGAGATTACAACGAATACGATTTTTTATTCGAATAGATTTTATCATCTTAAACACCCTCGCGAGCCTCGTACTCGAAAATAAAAACGCCATAAATCGTTCGCTCGAAACGAGCAACCCCAGCAGCCGCTTAAACGTTAAAATTCCACCTGCTTCAACCAAATAACGCATTCGCGCCCGAAACAATGATGAAAAATTGCATCCCACAAGCTCGACGCGCGATACTAAAACTGTCGACGCGAACGTTCGGTACGGTACGAGCGTACTACAAAATTTATAGACTATGCGATTTCTCGCCGAGTGCGAAAAATAAGGGAGCTCGAAGATTTCGAATGATAAAATGTCATCTTCGTTGAGCGTTAACTAGACAACAACGTCGAGCATAAGGATATTGCATGTCGTGCAAATGCTACGAAGAAATAGTACGCATAACCATGGCATGACTTACTTTAGTTCTAATCCAGTTTGGAAACCATATATTCAAGTATTCAAGGTATCAATAAATCAATAGGTCTCTTACATACACCACACAGAAAGATATACTCTGGATTCATGTAAAAAACGTGAACGTAGAAATACGTAAAATATTTTTGGAACATTTCGAAACGGAAATTCGCCTTCTTTTCACTTTTTTTTTTAATAAGTAAACGAACAATTGATAACATAAGAGAATCATTCTATTTTTAAAAAATATGAATACCTATTTTTCTCATCACGTTATCAGTTGGTTGTTTACTTCGAAAAGAGATGAATTTAATGTGATTTTTATACGCGAAAAATTGTTTGGGCAAATTTGAAAAATTCGTTTCGAAAAGCAGAAAGTAGACATTTTCCTTCAAAATAAAAATCAAAAATCTAGAATAAATAGGCTATTTTAAATACAAATAAATTTTGGGACAGAAATCAATATATACCGCGTAGGCGTATTCAGGCGTTCAGTACTGAATGTCACAGGACGAAGTGAGCAAAAAAAGGAGAAAAAGGTGGAGTCAAATTCCGAATCATCACTAGCAAAGGTATTTTTACATCACGATTTACATATTAAGTTATTTAAGTAATTAAAAAAATTGCCCATAGGAATACTGCAAAATGCAGCTTCCCAGCAAAACTGAAAATTTACGTAAAAACCATTATTTTGCGAACATAAGTAGATATTACAGTCTATTTACAACGTACCAAATTTTCGAAGGAATTGAAGAATGGGGCCTCAAATGCCTAAGATTCAGACCATTTGTAAATGATCTACCAATTTCTCTAATTTTTTGCTTATTTTATTGCAAAAACTTTTCAAGTAGGAATTTTTAACACTTATTGAAGATGAAAAGAGGAAATTGAAGAAATTATGATTAAACAAGTATGTGAACAATTGAATAGTTCAATATCCTACACGAGTGTGAGGATTCATAAAATTATATAGTTGTATCTACCAGTGTGAGCTGGAGGACTCCTAGTAAAAGAGTAGCCAAATGACCTTAAAGAAATGTGCAAAAATTTTCAACCCTCGAAGTCCCCGATAATATCCTTCAAAATCTGAATAAATATTTAAAAATTTAATTTCAAAAAATTCGATTTTCAGGTGTTCTGGTTTTTTTTTTGCATCCAGAAGTTTTGTTTTTTTCGTGTAGGACTGAAATTTTTTTGAAATTTAGGAAGAGTAAACATTTTTCTAATTTTTTCAAAAATCACTCATTTTGAGTATTTTCAAAAATATATATAATAAAAGAGTAATTTATGGGTCGCGTGTATGGTATAGCTTGATTACTGCTTTTTAGATCTTCGGAGGCAAAGTGTTTCGAATTTTACCTTGCAGGAATTCCCAAAATATGAAGTAGGCATTTGCGTTTGTTGTAAGAAATCATTACCTAGAAATGTTATAATACTTCGGGGTGAGTGTACCACTGTATTTCAAATAAGGGAATGAGCAGCTTTGTTCTTCTTAAACTATGATTTCCTATTGATACAAATAGCAAATATGCAAAATATAAGAACTTTATCATTAATAGGCATTTTTTTTTTTTTCTCAAAAACATCTCTACTTAGACTTCATTTCAGTTTTTTAAATTTTGACTGTGATGCAACCGAGCTGAAATTCTGAAAAAAAAAAGTTATAAAGAAGCCAAAAATACATCTGAAAACCGGTTTAATTTTCACGCCAGACCATTATATCATCATTTAAAAAAATAAAATGAAGTTGCGAAAGGTCATTTTTGGCGGAAAATTGGGGGAGAGAGACGTTGATTTTTTGTATGGTATCTCTTAGGCTCTTATATGGATATAAAAATTGTACAAGTCCATGAATTCGTGTTTGCAAGAAAAATTTCTATCTATTTTTCACTTCAAGTGACCCCCTTCAAAAACGGGAGGGGTTGAGGGTCCAAAATTTTTGTCAAGGGTGTTCCTCGATGGTAACCACCTACCAATAAAATATTAGCCCAAAATCACTTCAAGGCAAATTTACCATGCTTATGTATCTGTACTATCTGTGCCCTTAATGATCTGAATAAACATTGAAATAAGCTTAAATTACTTGAAATTTAGAAAAAAATGACTGTTAATTTTTTTTGGTTTTTGTACAACAAAATAAAATTCCTGATCCGAAAGAAGTCGATATATCAAGGGGAGGAGGTTTGAAAATTATTTTCAGAACATACATTTTGTAGGTCTACAGACAATGTGGTTTGGTGAAGAGGGGTTAATTTTTTTCAATGGTATAAATTTTTTTAATTCATATGAGATTTATACGAGTAAGTTCAGTACATATTTTAAGATGATAAATTATCAAGTAATGATCCACAACAAAATTAAAGTAGTTAAAGTCAATTGATTATGAAAAATTCAATTTTTTAAATTTAATGAGAAATCTGTTTTAGCATAAACTTCTTAAATTTCGTAATATAATTTACATAGGTACATCATTTATAACTCACCCAAGATAAAGTACGTTGAACTTGGCCACATTTCAGGGATTAAAAAAAAACCATTATCACAACGAACCCAGCTCAACGTACGGAGAGAAATTACCCATCGCCTATTAAACTCGGTTCGCTCCAACGACCGAGCTAATTAACCCATTTAGAAAATTTCGCGATCTCATTTGAAATTCAAAAAATCCAATACAAGTCGCCCGCACCGAGTTATTCACTCCAATTATACACGTATCATTGTGTGCGGCCACGTCCCACGTCTAATACAGTCCATTTACAAAACGGCAGGCGCGGTGGTAATTAAATATACGCGCATACGAAGATAACCCATGCACAATACATCGTGTCGTGACATAGACGCTCGTAAAACGATATCCCGATGGAAAACTTTCTCAAACTTTCCACCATTCAAATGCGACGACATTCGCGAATTCCTAAAACAATACATTCGCTCGATAAATTCTCTGGCACCGTTCTATTCGTATTCGCAGCTCGAGAGCGTCGAAAACGAAAGTGCAATTCGCTTCTAGATCACCAGTACCAATCGCCGCGTAATTAAATACGGAGCAAGGTCGACTTAATTACACGCCAGCGCGACCCAACTCGTCCGAGCTCCGTGTCCAGTCGATTGTAACCACCAACCGCCGATTCGTTGTAACGCAGACGTACACGCTGCAACGAGCCATCGAGATGACAGGCAAATAAAGTTACGTACTCGTACGCTTCCACGTGTTTATAACGTTCTCGACTGCACACACGTATACAGCTATACACCATTACACCTATATAGGCCGAACTAGGGTATTATTTTAATTGTCAACTTTTGTACGATTTGTTCAACTGTTCTGTTGTTACTCGTACCCAACGAAGCCATCGTACGTCTCGTGTACACGCTATTTCCAAGCCGACAATTCTCCAGCATCATCCATTAACGTTGAACATGCCATTTGTTAATTACACCGCAAACAAAGACGGTAAAAAATACACCAACTAGTATCACGGCGACATCGCGTACACGGCACCGCTCGTGTAACAACTTTAGTAACGTTTATCGTTCAACAAAACGCCTTCGTCTCCGCACCTATGCCGTACGAATACGCCAACCAACGCCTATAATTATAAAGCCAACTTGTTCGATTCAATACAACCTGCTACCGAAAAACGTTTTCAAATACGTAGGTGAAACACGCGCTCGACGAATTTATACAGCGCTTTTCACAAATACGTCTTTTGAAATTTTCCATTCGCTAGATTTCACCAATATTCGCCGCCTTTTGGAAAAGTGAGCATCGATTGTAAGACATAATTACGTTTTTACGAAGAATCGTCGTCATTTCGCTATTCGTGTTTTTTTCTTCGGCTTACCAAAAACAAGTCGCCATTTGGTAAACACTGATGGCGTAACAGCTTTCCGGGAACTTTATCGATGTCGTATAATTATCCGTACCGAATCGGCGATATAATAACGAACTCGAACAGGGATAAAAAGACTAAATTACGGTATCGCTTGTTCGAATTTTCAATTATAATTCGCTTGTAAAAAGAAACATTTTAGAGATTACTAATTCTTATCTTTCCGCCCTCGTCGGCACTTCTCTTCCTTCGTTTCTTATCGACGCGAATTAATTAACGTTACATTCGATTACCGGTGCCGATATGGTATCGATTTTACGCAAACGACATACTTTCGTAGAAATACGAGGGCATCGATCGACCAGTTTTACCATAATTATTAATCGAGTCCTACTGCAGTCGTATGAAGAGCATGTACTCGGTGGCGGCGTAAGCTGAGACAATACGTAGTGTAATCTTCTACACGCGCCAAAAATTTGAATGGTTAGAAAGCATCGTTTCCGATCTCCTCCAACCTCACCATTATTCAAATTTCAATTTCGTTAGCACTACCGGATTCAAATGGGAGTGGCTTTTAATTTGCAAACACTTGCAAAATTAATAAAATTTTCGCTACTATGGATATTGACGAAGTTACAGCACTATTGTACCTTTTATAAGGATATTTCGACCCTCCTCCCCCGCATTTCGTGGTTGGGGGTTTGGATTTAGGGCTTAGAACTTCTTCTCGATAATTCAGACGGGAACTCAAAATTTCATCAAAATCGGATCGGTAGTTGTGGCTGTGAAAAGTCACAAAGAAAAAACTCAAACCATGCAAATTCATATATATACTGAGATACAATGAGCAACAAAAATATTCAGATACTAGTAAAAAATTGAATTTTTGATGAAAATTACGAAAATGAAATGAGAAGGATTTTAATTTTTCACCAATGAGCAAAATGGATCAGGGCATTTAATGGATTTTTTTTTTCGTTGAAAAATCACAACTTTTTCCACTACCTTTTTACCAATTTTTCAGAAACCTCTTAACTCGATTAAACAAATATCATTCAAAAGTGGATACTTCATTTCCAAAATTTCAGCTCTTTTAAATGATTAAAGGGAAGCTATTAATTTTTCAAATTTTTAAATATCTCATTTTTTTTTATTTATTATTGTAGAAGTCATAACTTGGGAAATGTCTGATATCCTTCATTAACAACGGTTCATTGCTTAATAACCTAAATTCTAGGGTCATATCTCGTATCCAAATTTTATATTCAAGTTCACCCATAAATCTGGTAATACCGCGATGTATCGTTATCACTACGGTAAGTTTGGCAAAGTTGTAGCTGCTTTTTTTGAAATGGACCAAATATAGTTTTTATTTGCACATAAGTGACCACGAGGCCACCTCCCCGAAAAAAATTGTATCCAAAGTATGAGACTCCGTTTTCAATGATAATGGCATATATCTTTGATAATGGAGTATAACAGACAATTTGTAAAATTATAGCTCCTTTAATTGAATTAGATCCAATTTGTGGTGGTATTTGTATTCAAGTGACTCACCCATCTCCTCTGCGCCAGCACAAAAAAATGTGGCACTCGAATTTCAGCGATTATGACATAAATCATTCATAATTAAGTATATTTTTTGGACGTTTTGCAAAGTTATGAGTGTTTTTTTTTTTTTTTTTAAATGTGCCCATCCGATTTTTAGTAATATTCTTCATATAAAGAAACTCGTAAGGCTTGAATTTTGAAAATAAATGCAAGACTCTTCTGATGAGCACTTCGTCGCAGAATTTATTACTGATAATCCTGGAAATGAGAGTGTGCTAACGATATGTTTTTTGATTACAAGAAATGTAATTAATTAAGCAAGTGCGAAATCGTTCTATTTTTATTCTACAAATGATAATTAAAATGAATGATGAGCGAACCTCTGATGCGAGCCACTGTTCGATTTCATAAAGTACTCGGTTTATTTGAGGAGACTTGGCAACGTTTTCTTCATAAACGCAAGAATTTCTTTTTGTGTACATGAGCATAAGAGTTTAGTTTCGTGGATGGCACTATAAATCAACCGAATCGCTCACATTTGTTCGTTATTTTGTTTTATAGCGAAAAATAATAAAAATGAGATATTTGAATAATCCATAGCTTCCTTCAAATTATTTAAAGCAGCAGAAATTTTGAATATGAAGTACTTTAGAGACATGCACTTTTTAATGATTTGATTTGCAGGGTACTCCATGGAGTTATTACAATGTCTTAATTTAATAAATAAAAATAATAATAAAAATTTAATGTTTAAAAATAAAATAAAAATATAAAATAACAAACGTTATCACCGTGTAAACCGCGTCTGCAATCAACCATTCCCTATACATGTAATTTCATTTATTTAAATTTTACGACTGTAAATTCAATATTTTGTATTTATTAACATGGCAACAATATGACTAAAAAATAAATAGGATCAAAAAATGCAAAATTCCCAAAATTACTATAAGTCAACTTATTTATTAAATCCAAAGCACTCTAGATGCAAAATCAGCCATAACCAAATTATGATTCTTAATACGGCGATACGTGAGTTTCAAATTGTTTATTTATTGAAAAGAGAAAAAAGTAATGAAGTTTTATAGTTTACATAACAATCGTAAATCAAGCTGAATTATAATTATAATTATAATTAATATATGGCCCATACATCTTCCCTCGTAAACCTCGAATATCTACAAAACATTGATTTTGGGCGTAATGTATCTTCTGATGGCAACGTGGAAGCTCAGCAAGCATTAATTTTCACGTTTAACTGCGTAAATAGTGGGTGGAAAATTCCCGTTAGCTATTCCCTTATTGTATCTGCATATTATGAAATAACAGCGGATTCAACTACAGTCTGCATAGATTTCTTGATAATCTTGGAGTTGAAGCAATTATCTTGACTTTAGATGGAATCCTTAGCAACGTTTTGATTCGCAAAATATTAGGCTATAATTGAAACCACTGACCTCGATAAAACTTTGAGTTTCATCATACACGTGATGAGAATAAAAAAAGTTATATTTCCGTAATCTCCTCTAATTTTGAAGCTTGTAAGAAACTACTTGACAACATATGGTGTATTATTAATTTATTATATATTACTATTTCTTTTTCTTTTATTAATTCTCGGAGCATCGCTATAATGCGTCAAGTTTATCATAAAATGTGGGCACTGGGCAGGCGACTGCAACGCTGGTTCAATTTGTACGCCGTGCTGGCTGCTTTGAGAATGTAATCGATAGTTCGAAATTATAAAAAATATATATAGTTATTAAAAAAAAAGAACACGCATTGGAATTATTCGACAACGATTCTACCTTCTACTTTTCTGGAGTTATTAAATTTTTAAAAATCCATAAGCATCTTTTTTCTTGAGAAATACATTTCAGAAGTGTTCGTATAAGAATTTTTGAACTAAAAAATTCTGACGTCGATATATTATACTCTGTCATCAAAACTTCGTTTTGTAAAATTTATAAAAATTTCCATCGCTTCGACTGCGTCACACGACAATGCCTTGTTAATACGACAACGCGACGTGTTAGCTTCTTCACGTTTCGTCGGATGAGTTATTACACGCATAAGGCGGATTTTTTAAAATACGAATACGAGCGCGTTATCGTCTTCATATATCATCAAATTCTCTCGAAAATAAGCCCGACTAAACGAGCTTTCAAGTTACGCCGACCTACATCTTTCAACGTAATGGAAAAATTACCCAAGTGAATAGTTAAATTCATGCATTCGCAATTCTTCGATGATTTCCACACAACATGTTTAGGGCGAGTATATCTTTTTATACGAATTTTTTCATGACTGACAACTTACTGAAAACAAAAAACAAAAAAAAAGCAATTATTCATTGAGAATGAATTACTTTTGATGGAAATTCGAGCTACTGGTGGGACGGAATTTTTCTCGATACAAACGACCCTATACGCAATACCTTTTGTAACCGCTCGAGCATACGTTCTCTTCCGCGATTACCATTAGTGATCTAATTATTTACAGGCCACCGATCAATACGAAGGTCGGCTCGAGGCGTCGTTAAATTTAAAATTATCTGACCTCACAGAAAAAAATTTACTCGTTCGACGAACAACGCGTCGAAGACGCTTTCGATACCCGAAGGAGAAACTTGACTGTATTTAAAATGGTTCTGACGTTGATTAATGATTATCGGGGGAAATGTTACGCAGACACTTTTCGCCGGCGATATCAACACCGTACTCAAGTTTTCCGACCGTATACGCGCACACACACGCTTCGTATATCCCTTCGAACAACAACTCCATTAAACGAACCATAATAAAAACGAATGAACGCCGGCCACGTCCAGCCAACTATCCTTACTTCACGGAAAAACGGTCTCGCGTTGAACTTATAAGCGCTATATGGTTTTCGTCAAGCTACCCGAAGAGCCTCCGCCGGCGTACAAAACCCATGTTATTTTGGTGGTTTAGCCACACAAAATTCGAGAAACGTTATAGACTACCATACAGTACAGTGAAAGCCTAATTGGAGGCGGTCTTAGGGTAGAGGGGATTTCGGTGTCTGACCCCTTCAAAAGCTTTTTTTAGGTATTTTTTTAAGAAAAATGTAACGAGCGGAAAAAACCCAACACTTTTTTGGTACATATCAACTTTTATTCATACCATGTATGATGGGCTCAAAGTTTGAAAATTTGATGATTTTTCAAAAAAAAAAAAATAAGTTGGAGGTAATTTGAAAATTTTTTTGAGTTCAAGCACCATAAGTTTTGTCTTTTAGATTTCAGAAAAAAGATATGTTGCAATTTTTTGAATATTCCGATTCAGGGACTCTACAAATACTTCCAATGTGCGTGAATACACTCAGGTATTTTCTATATTTTTGCATTGCAATTCATACTAGGCACTTATAATTCATGAGTTGAAAATTATTTATTATTATATCCAAAATATATCTCTTTGGGATCACAAAAATAACTTACAACGAATTTCTGCATTCACTGGTTTCTAAAATAACATTTACCTAACTTACACCCTATTCGTTCATTTTTTATCATCTTTTCTTGAGTGAAATTGAATTTTTGATCACTGTCTTAGCTTTTGGGAAAAAATAAAAATGAAAAATTTCCATTGACCATGCGACAGGTTGCACTTGGACCGACTGGAAATCCCCGATAATTCGAACTAACCACGTTGACCACATGTATTACACTAACAACATATTTTTATTCTAGTAAGGAATTCAACGTACATGAAGCAAAAAGTTGATAATTATGCATGAAAAAAGGAAGGTGCTGCTTCATTAACAGTTTTCTCAGAAACTAAATGAGCTACAAGGCAGGATTGGTAGTTTACATGTAAACTTCGTTGTTTACATTTTTCATGTAAAGTATGTAATCTATGTAGACTTCGTGTAGACTATGTAAACTATGTCAACAACGTAGACTTCAGATAAACAACGAGTGAAAAATACCAAAATCCAAAAAAAAATATGAAGAAAAATGAAATGCAAAAATTGAAAATATCAATTAAGCGTTCACAGTTCACACATCAAACAGCATATCATCGATGAATTCTGCGATTGTCAACAACGTAGACTTCAGATAAACAACGAGTGAAAAATACCAAAATCCAAACAGCATATCATCGATGAATTCTGCGATCGTTTTACAAATTTCTAATTATTGCTCGTGCATCGTGCTTCATTACAAAATGAGAAAATTACCGAATTGTCATTTGTGCATTTTATTCGCGAAATTCTGCTAGAAGTGTGGAATGTGAAAATCTAATTATTTGATTTATTTCTTGATTCTTGTTTATATATCGTGATCGTCGAATAGTAAGAAACGGAAACAGCAGATAATTAAGCCATTTTTTGATACGTTAACAGCTTCTTAAGCTCAAGAAATTTAAAAAAAAATTGCTAATTTTTTTTTGGCTGCAATATTCCTTTCTCTGTAATTGATTCTAAACATTTTCATGCTATGATTGAGATAATTCGCCCTGCGCTAATTCCTTACCTTCTTACTAGAAGAGTATTATCTGATACGTTGCTCACAAATGCGTATAATCAAAGTATTAATGATGTTAAGGAAAAATTTAGTAACAAAAACTGCTGTATTTTAGTTGATGGTTGGAAAAATGATTCGAGTAATAAGCAGACTGTGGTAGCAATGATCCATAACGCTGGTTCTAACCATGAACAAGTATTTCTAAATTGTCGAGATTTTTCTTGTGAACGTGAAACTGCGCAAAATCTTATTCAATTTGTTAACGAATCAATTGAATTAGCTAAAAGTCGATATAATGTTAATGTCTACGCTGTGATTACAGACAATGCTTCAAACATGAATTTGATAAGTGATGTACTTATTTTGTAATAAGTACCTAAATGTAGCATGAATTAGGAAACTAAACATAGACTTGTCAAAAATTCAACTTCCGTTTTTTTTTTCATTCTGAAACGTACTGAACATGGAAAAGTTATATTTTTCATCTAAGTTGTCTCAAACTGTAGTACTGTATGCATTTGATTCACAAAAATTTTGATAATTCTTATAAGTCGATTTTTCATCGTATGTTGGGAAGTTCTGATCGAATTTCTAATATTTTTTTGTATTTTTCAGTTTAATTTTTATATTTATGGCACTAGTCACACAACAATGCTCCACACAAGTACTGTGAGTGTTTTTTTGAAAAATCGATTTTTTCACCATCTCAAACCCTATCCCCCCCCCCTAATTATTGACCAAAGTTTGAAAATGAATAGAAATGTTACAATGACCAAAGCGAAATAAAATATTTCCAAATTTAACGTATTTTTTAATCGAATCGAACACATGACCACCATAATATGATTTTTGAAATAATAAATATTAAAAAGCGTAGAAATTTCTACTTCATAAACACGTGTATCGCCTATTTTTATTTTCAGAAACTCAGCAAAACACCACGACTTTCAACACTCAAACCATGAACACGTTACGATAATCTGTTTGCTTCGATACCCACTTGACGAGTATAATAACAACACTCGAAACGACGAAAAAAAATTCCACTATTGAACCTCCTCAAGTACATATTTACATACACGCTCGTGCGCTAACAATATTATTTATTTCTCGTAAATTTCGCATTTTCACGATAATTCTCACATTTATATTTTGCTTTTCAAGTATCAACACGATCACAAAGAGAATTTTCTTTCAAACGCTATATTTTCGAAGCATACGCATCGAGGCAATCGGACATACGTTACATGTGAACACTGGCGATGGCGGTTGGCGACTAAATTATGTACTAGAGCTGGGCAATATCGATAGTTTTGGACTATCGATATTTGGAATATCAGGCAACAAACTATCGATAGTTAAATATCGAACAAAATTTTTATTTCCTTCCTTTTTCTTGCAGTTTTTTTGGTTTTCCTTCCTCTAAGCATTGAAATTTCATTATTTGATGTAGTTGAATGTTTGAACTTCGAATGTTGATAAAATGATGATTGTAAAAAATACCGAGATCACATTTTCGTCATTTTTATAAAAATTAAAGAATAAAATCATAAAATGTCAACGTCAAACAATAGAAATTCAAGTTCAACATTATCGAGATGGCTGACAAACACAACGAATTCGATAAAAAGAAGGATTTTTTTTTTAAATTCAAGTTTGATTTAGAATCAATTTTTGTGTTCGTTTTAGGTATAAGTTGAATTTTTTGAAAATCCTAATAATAATCGATTATTCAATTGGTTTGTTTATAACATGATTTTCAGCATTAAATTTTTCCTACAAGAGCACCACTTGTATTATTTTCATTCAACTTGCCTATCTTCATTATGTATTGAATACTGAAATGATTTCGCAGGTTTTTTTTCACCTCAACTCCAATTCTGGAGTAAAATCGGAATTTTTTCTTTTTTTAAAGATACTATCTTCAAAAAATTAGCAAGAAAAAAGATGAAAACCCCTAATACAGAATTAGATACCTCAAGTTTTTCACCTTTTTCATTCTTCTAAGTAAAAAAAAAAAAAAAAAAAAAAAAAAAAAAAACTATCCATATTATCAATAAAATATCGCCTTCAGAGGAAACTATCGATATTTTTCGATAGTTGAAAAAAAATATCGATACTATCGACGATAGTACCGCAAACTGTCCAGCCCTATGATGTACGCGACCGTTTCAATAGTAGGACGATTAATTACGAACGCGTTTAAATTCGACATCTGTCGTAAATCGGCGTTTTGATTTTACAGCCCAACGAATCGATTCTATACGTATTGACTTACGTAACTTTCAACAATAATCCTACTATACAACGTCCCGATGACCTAATTTTCAAGCTTTTTCGTACGCATTCCACCATTTCACTTTTCTTTAGAAAATTTTCTTCCGGTAGCATCCCACCAGCCCCTTAATTTATGGGTTGGGTGAACGGTGTGAGATTGATTTCAGCTCTTAATGACCAGAAAGATAAAACATGCTCATTTTTTTCATTCATCGGCTCCCGAAATATAAGATATTTGTAGCAAAATATGTCATTTTAGAGCAAAACTGTGATACATTGGAAGTCCTTGTGTGCCTTGCGCGTACAAAATCGGGCGTATTTCATTTGCGAAATTCTAAAAAGCTGCAATTAAGCCTTGAACTGTCCATTTATTATTTATTTGCGAAAAGTTCTGAAATCTATGGTTTTTCAGAAACATTAAAAAAAATTTACCATTTTTAAATTTAGAAAAACATGGCACCTAGTTTTTTTTAGTCTTTATAAAGTAAAATAAAAATTTCTGGATGAAAAAAAATTTTTTTCTTCAAATTTTTCGGTGTCACCTTTCCATAAAAATTTATTTACGAATAAATCTGAGATTAGAACAACACGAAAATCACAGCAAAAAGCTTCAATACATAGTTTCCAACGTAACGTTCGTTATTATAAATCTTTTAATTTCCGATTTTATTTCTTCGACATATAAAAACGTTAAAAACAATCTGCAAATTTCACGATGTAATACAGTCTCGAACTCGCGCATAAAACTACCGTCCCACTCGTGCAATGCGGAATCGCCGACGCGACGTGCATTTTCCACACAACACATTCCAGTTGGCGACACCCGAAGGGACTCTGGTTCACCCTATCGTCGACGTATACTTAGGAATTTTACGATCTTATTTCATCCGCATACACATAAAACCATCTTTACCCCCGTTATCGTTCAAGCGATAACGAAAAAAAAAAAAAATGGTGGCCGAAACGCGACCATCGAACGAGCGGTCATCGGACGTCGATACAAACAAATCACCGCGTTTAATAAAACTGCTCGGTGATAAACTAAATATACTTTTTTCCCAGCTTTTATAACCCAACAAGACGAGCTGCCGCGTCGCCGATGACGTGAAGTGAATTAACGCCGATGAAACAACTTCTCTCATTCTCCTCCTACCACCCATGTCGAGAAAAAAACCAAAAGCATTCCGTCGTCTGATCGAATTCCCTTCTCGTCTGATGTCCGGCACGGTCGCTACTTTATAGTCTGCATCGTCAACTTGGTCCAAATCACAATTTCCCGTTAGGGCCCCTTCCTCTATTTTCGAAAACCCCTTTTCGTCGTTTTACGACCGCCATTATCGCCATCATTTTTGAAATGAAAATGAACGCCCGAGGAGAGGGAGAGTACTGGTCGACGAAAAAAGAGAAAATATCTCCACCCTAATCCCTTGCCGAGGAAACTTGTACTATACTTATTAAAACTTTATCTATGCTAGAATTTTTTTTTATTCGACACTCAAAAAACCAATACGAAACCAATTTTTATTACACGCTCGTTCCAACCAACACGCTACACAGATATAACGAACTGTTTCATATAACAAAAGAAACAAACTTAATTAAGAACACTAACCCCTTAAAATCCGATAACCCGACAAAATTAAAATAACATAGCTCGTCTGAAACAAGGCGAGGCGAAAAAAATAACGCTTATAGAAAAACCAACTATACAGCGCTGCAACAAACTTCGTTAACAATATCAATTAAATGTATACGTAAAGTGATTAATGGAAAATACCCTTTAAAAAAAATAAATATCAAACTTTTCCATTAACGAAAAAACTTCGAAGCCGATAAATAAAATAATGGAAAAAGTATCGAAACAACTTTCCATCGTAATTCCAAAACCTTTAATCGAGCAAACTACGTATTAGATGAATTTCGTTTACAAAGTATATACATCAGTTAGAATCTTCGACGACGAACAACGCGTCCTTCGCCCCCTTCATTTGGCGAATATTCGAATGAATAGTATAATACGATTATATGTTTAAAATAAGGTGGGGCTGATTTAGCGAACCTGCCGTAAACATGTTTAATTATATAATCATAAAAATCGTGTATTATGACTTGTGTTTTCCGAAAATAATGAAAAACTATATACTCTGGTATATGTCGACCTATGTCGACTAGTTGTTCTATATCTCTCTGCGACAAGAAAAGGAAAATGTCGTTTCATACAATGATGATACTGGATCAGTACCAAGCTATAGATACTAACATCGATACTTCACTGATCCTAAAAAGTATCGATATCTACCAAGTCGAGACTTTTTTTCTATAGTACAAAATATTCTTTCATGGAAAATATGATTAGTTTTGCTTCTTCAATTTTGATTAATGCTATAATTAATAAATAACATAGATATGGTTTATATATATATTGTACCAGAGGAAGAAGACGAATATGAAGTCAACGATCCTCTTCCCATCACTGTTTAGGAGTCAAATATACTATCCGTGCAATCTGAATTAACTCTCTCTTCATAAAATGGAAAAAAAAAAAAAAAAAAAAAAACGCTGTTCTGTCGATATCATCTTGTCAATCAATACTTGATATAATTAAAAAAAGTTACCTAGATTCTTAGCATACTTCAAGTTATTTATATCCTTCCTTTATTCATATACATATCTTCTAGGGCCTAATTGGGGGAAGTATAATCCCTTAACGCTGAACAACGCACGTTATAAGACACTCCACTTTAAAAATGTGAGTTCAGTAGATAAACCTTGAAAAAATACCTTGTGACGAAATGGAATGTATTGAGAATGAAAACTACTGAGGTATGTTTCGTAGAATACATTTTTTTCTGCAATTTCATTTAAAGTTCATACACTGTCATTTTATTTTTGACAGATTCACAAAATATCACAAATAAAAGAAAATTTTTCAATGACAAATTAACGAAACGGATTTCATGTATCGTTGGCTTTTTTTTCTTTAAGAATAAAAATTTTGATGATCCGCCACTTTGGATCCATTTTGACCTAAATTCAAGAGGTCACATTCTGGTCATCAACTAACCCCATTACACAGAGTTTGACCTCTCCAGATTGATTTGATGAGGAAATATGGAGGATTCAAGAAATTTCTCAACTCAAAACTTCCTCAAAAAGCTGTTTTCTACTCTAATTCCCCTCAAAATGCACTTAATAAGCTGACTTCCCATATCAGGTAGGCTGTAATAGCTATCGTTTCCAAGTTGAAAGCTCAGGTAAAAATACAAAATTTCCACATGTGACCTTTTTTGTTGACCTTGAAAAGTGATTTTCATTTCCTGGATTTTTTTTTTAGTTTTCTTCAAATACTCGATTCCCATTTTACTTTATCACTCGAGCAATATCATTTATAAAAAAAAGTGTAGCTTCGATTATACGTTCGTTTCACGTCTACGTCAACTACAACTATGTAGTGAAACCGAACTACTCCTTCATGAGGGTTGTGGCATCCTAAACAAAATAAATTCTATACTACACTAGTCGTGAACGTAACTCAAATCCTCAAAACTAACCGAAGCCACTTCCCCAAGACTTGTTCGCCAACCGCATTATCATAGTTAAATAATTCCAAAGCTTCTAGTAAAACCTCTCGAACGATTTCAACGTTACGATTTGGTCGAGGGGTCTATTTAAAATTCCTCCTCTCTACCCCCTGAGATCATTTGTTAACACGAGAGTACGACCGGACGGGATATTTTTCTTTACTCGTCGAGCTTTTCACGAGTCAGGCGTCGCCATCGAAATGCAGTCTCTCGTCGAGGTACCGAACCGAATAAAACCGAAACGCCGAACGGCGTAGCATCTTAATTAATATGTTTGAAGAGGTACGAAGCCTTTAAAGCAACTTAAACAATAGAACGGAGAAACTTTCACCCCCTTAACGAACTTAAATAAGCCTCCGCGCTATTGTTACCGTCCCGCTAGCTCCGCTTAACCGATTGTTATACCTAAACGCGTAACGGCGACCGTAGTGGTGGTAGATTCGCATGCGGGCGAACTTTTTTCTGCTCTATCTTTTCCGCATTTAAGACGAACCAAACGATCGTATTATCCACGACGATCGATTTACATTTTAAACCCTTCATAATCTTGCTTACAGCTGCCTGCTTCCTTCGCTCACAACGAGTTCGTGTTCGCTGTGATGGCTCCAGCACCGAGAAAAAAACTGAAGTTTAGCATGCCATTTGAGCCGAAAGGTATATTATCTTAAACGAACCAATGTTGTTGGTAATATGTTCAGCAAACAATAATGATCGAGTTACTTTGGCAAAACGTTTCTGGAACTTGTTGCGAAAATGTAGGAAAATATCATGTTTCTTGTATTGTTAGTTTGGTGTAAACCTCGTTGAGTACATATGCAAACATGTCAATTTAGCATCATCGACGATATAGATTACTTCTGTATCGTTTCAAATTTTCGATTCGTTCATTAAATCATTTACACGCTAAATCCATTCAATTTTGTATTTCGATTCTCATAAAAGTAATACAACTGGACACCGTCATACATCGAGTTACTACCGCATAATACGTTGATCTTGTATTACTTCTTAGCGTTCTTCACCTTCCTCATTTTCCCTCTCGACCGCGTTATAGCGTCTCAAATAACGTAATAAACGACAAGTTTCCCATGTAATACCAGCGATTTCGTTCACCCGTCTACACGACGCGACCTCCATAAACCATAACAACGAGTTTTTTTTTTGTCTTCCTCATGTTTCTTTTCTTTTACATACTCGTTTCATACGTCGAAACTCTTACAAGACGAACGAATTACACAGTGGCCCATAAACTCAACTCGGAAGTACCCGCTTACCTACATTACACGCGTTTACAAACTCATGCCAACTAGGCGACTTACACGACTACACGTATCGCGTATACGCTATAAATAAAATATACTATTATGTTTTGGCTCGGATTCCAGTACATGGCCAACCGATGGTACTTCGATAAAGCATCGTTGCGACGTAAACAAAAACAAAAATAATCGAGTCGTTTACGAGAACGCCGCCACGCCGCGAGTACGCGTTCGTGTATCAATCGTCGATAACATACGTGACTAGGCGAAGGGAAACCGCCACGCCACGCCGGTAATCGCCAACAGCCGATGAAAAATTACCCAACACGTACGTCTTTCACGCGATACCGTAACTAAATTACCGCGATTAGCGGTACGCCGACGTCGACACGTGAAAAACTGTTGAACGTTCGCACGAGGCCAGAAACGCCAATTCGAGTCGAAAATTTCTTCTCGCAGGCATCGAAATTACTCGACGACGAACGATGAAAAATTACCATACGTCTTCGTTATCGGAAAATTTTCCAGTTTTTATAAATCCGCCAGAGAAGTAGATTTATCGATGGATCGAGACGACAATTTACATACAGGAAATAAGAGAATGTTCGCGTTATACGATATAATAAATATACATTCCTCCCCCTCTTCCCCCCCCCCAGGAATACAGTGTTATTAATGACTTTCTAGTCCCGAATCAAAATGGCTACATTTTGGTTTTAATTCAACGGATGATTTTGTAACATTCCCTACCCATATGACATAAGACTCTCAAAGCATAAAAAGAAAGAGACAGAGCTAATTCTCGGAACGATTATTGACTCGGAGTAAGACAATATTTCTGATGATTTTGTTTTGAAAATTAAAACAAACAAAAAAAAAAAAAAAACTTCAACTCACAGATTTCCATGTATTAATAATAGACTAATAGTTTATATGAGAATTATTTGATAAAATTTTTTTTTTTTTTTTTTTTTTTTTTTTGGTGGCGTTTTCAACTGCCTTGGTTATCACGCCACCTCTAGGATGGTTAAATTTTAAATAGAAGGCCGCAACGTTGTAAAAGAGTCAAAATGTTATGGATATTTTGTGGGTCGTCGGTTATTTCTTGTTTGATTTTTAATGATTTTCGAATGTCGTACAATTTTGGACACAGAAAGAGAAGGTGGTTGACAGTGATATTTTGTTGATGACATAGGCTGCATATTGGTGGTGGGAGCTTTTCGAAAAGGTAACTATGTGTGAGCCTAGTGTGACCAAGTCGTAGTCTGGTGATTGTTATTTCGCTTTTCCGATCTAAGTGGTCGAGGTGTTTCCATGGTGTAACTGATTTTTTATGGGTGAAGAGTTTGGATGTGTTTTGGTAGGACCATTCTGATTGCCATTTTTGGGTGGTAATTAATGTGAAGTAAGATTTGAGGTCTGTGGGGGTAAAAATTTGAATGGGAGAAGTATTACTAGCGGTTTTTGCGAAGTGGTCGACTTTGTCGTTACCTTCAATGTTTACATGGCTGGGAATATACATCATTTCGATTGTATTTCCTGCTTGAATAAGGGAGTGTATTAAGTTTTGAATTTGGTAAATTAGGGAGTTTTCTGAAAAGGAGTTTTGTAGAGCCTGCAAAGAACTGAGGGAATCGGATAAAATGAGGATACTTTTTACTTGAGGGGAAGTAATTTGTTGGATCTTTTCAAACAGTGGAAAATTGCGGTGAGTTCTGCTGTAAAAATTGATATGACATTATTGATTTTGAAGTTGTATGAATCGTTTTGAATGGAAAATGCGTATCCTGTATGGGTATTGGTGATTTTTGAGCCGTCTGTATAGCAGTGAATGTAACTGTGGTATGGTTCGAGTTGTTGAAGGAAGAGTCTTTTTATAATATGAGAGGAGTTTTGGGATTTTGGGTGATTAGTCAAATTTAAGTTAATATTAGGTTTTTCTATTTTCCAGGGAGGAGTTGGTTGGGAATGTATAAGTGGATGTGGTGGAAAAGGTATTTGTTGTTGTTCTAAATTTTGTAAGAATTCCGTAATGGGCGGGTGTAAAGGAATACTTCTACTTTCGATGTGCTTTAGAATTTTTTTTTGAATTGGGTGATGGGGAAGTGAGATGACAGAGCTGAGATATCTATTCGCTAATAGTTGTCGTCTATGTGTAGGCGGCAATTCTGAGGCTTCGCAATATAGACTGGTGATGGGTGTTGATCTAAGTGCTCCGATACATATGCGGATTGCAGAGTTTGTGACAGTATCTAAGATTCGTAATGTGGATTGCGATGTGACGCTATATATAGGGGAACCATAGTCCATTTTGCTTGATACCTTGTATATGACAGTTTGTGTGCTTGTGTTAGCCTTATGTTTTTGTCATACACATGGATACTATGGAATTCTTGCATTCTATATACAATGCATACTTTAATATTGGGAAATTTTTGGAAAAAATTCAATACAGCCAAATATTATCATAAATTTTCTCTTCTAAAATTACGTTATGATCGTGTTATCGAAGCTTATCACCTGATTTTTGTTTTATCATGCCTATCGACAAAATGTGCGTAAAGTGTTGTGTGACATCACTTTTGAAGAACCCAGCTATCTATGCTCTAGTATTAATATATGGAAGTTTTCACTGCTACCCTTCACTTTTTATTCAAAGTATACTTTTGCGAATCGACAATTCCTTCAAGTCAATGACTAATCTACAGAAAAAATTAAAAATAACAAACGCCAAATTCAGCATAATAGTTAAACTGATAATTCACACCAAAACTGGCGTTAAGTATGCAATTTTCGATGTATGTTGTCTAGGGACCAACTTGGCAAAAGTGAATTTTTACTGTAGAACCTTTCAAGTTGAAACAATTTCTTTTTGTTTTTCGAAGCGATAAAACAATTTGGTCCTAAAGAAAAATTAAACTAAGAAAAAATTTCTTGAATACTGTGTTCTAAAATGGTCTGAAAGTATTTCCCATAACTTTAATGGATAATTTTACCTAAGAACATTTCATACCTTTTTTTGGTTATTTTGTAGTTTTAGAAATAAAACACGTCACATCAAAGGGGGAATATAGTCGACATATGTCCTTTTTAAGAAGAACACGAATTGGGATGTTTTAAACCTTCCTCTTCTAATTAGACTACGCCCATCTCTTCAACGTGAATAATCACGGAGCTATTTCAATTTTAAAACCCAAAATCAACAAAAGAAATGAATAAAGTTTACAAAATTTGTTTTTGGAGGAAAATTAATAAAAATAAAAAAATAAAAAAATTATAGATTTCTAAATTATAAAAAAATGAAGAAAATTTTCACTTTTGAATCTAGATGATGAAAAAAAATCATCTGTTGATATTTTATTATTTTTTTAGATTTGCTGTAAAATTTTCGTAAAATATTATCGTACTTTGGGAGTACTGTAATTTTTAACTTTCTGAAAAATATTTTTTTTTTTCAAAATCTACTTCACATTGAACCGTAGGTTGTCTGGGACCATGTTTTTTTCATAACTCTCACTCGTGTTGGTTTATTAAACCAAGCAAAAATATGACAAAAATACACGTCGAAACATCGATGAATCGCGCCAATTAAGGTACACGAAAGGAAATCGACCGTTCGACACAACCAGCGGACAATAAAATTCGAATACTATATCGATCGATGATCCGGTCGTCGTCAGCGAACGTATAAATCGTACTTATTCGGTGGCAATACATCATTTTAAATCCTCCCTTCAATCACATCCAAGATACGACCGAAATATCGGCGAAAAGCTACACTAATTAAATACTAAATGGTCGTAAATCCCTTGCCTCGTCTTCGTTTACCGTCGTCGTCGACGTATTGTACACCCGACTCTCGAGGGTAAAATTTGTAGTATGTATTTAACGACGTTTAAAATACGTATAATAACTATTTGTCATACGACTCGTCGACGCGTCGCAATATTTCACCCAATAGTTGGCGTAAATTTTACTGCTCGCCGGTACATCGCCGAAATTAATTTCACACTAAACGACGTTCGCATCAAAACATCTATTAACCAGATTATTTGCGCCAAGATTTATCGCTAGAGTGTATTAATTTTAATGCAACATTCAACAGGAAAAAAAATTCAACATAGTTCTCCAGAAAACCGAATTATCCACGTGAGGCAAGGAGACAAATTGCATCCGAGCGTAGGTTTCTGAGAGGGGTACTAAATCTAAAAAGATATAAAAAATTTTCGTAACCCTAAGTGGAATTTTTTTTTCATCGAATGTTCTCGAAAATCGAAAAAGAGGACCAGAAAATTATTTTTGTTTGCCCCGTCCAGGGTCATTTGAATTCTGCTCCATCGTAGCCATCGGACCAGGTCACGAAGTATAGATATTTGATACGGAGCATTGAGAAAGTTGAGAATATCGACACAGCTAGTAACTATATTTTTCATTAGCAATTTCCAATTCAAAGGGCTCATCTCTTATGGTTTCATGTTAGATGGAATTTAGAATTCAAAATAATTATTAACGTTACCAAACTTCAAAATGAATATATGAAATCATCCTCATCATTTTTACTTGACAAGCATCTTCACTGGAGACTGAGCCCAAGTGAATAACTAATCTAAAAAAAAAAAAAATGTAACATTCTACGCAGTCAGCTCAACCGAGAAATTATTCAACTCTAAATTTCACGAAAGAAGAAAAAAAAATCAATGCCAAAAATTAACTGATGAAACAAATGAAACACTAAATTCTTTAAAAAATATTTCATTCGAACAGTTTGTTTCAGGTGATTATTAATAATGTTCCATCACAAAAGAAATCAATTCCTAAATTCAACTTTGAGATCAAGGATAGAGAATAACTATAATCGATCAATTCATATTGAAAGATGTGGATAAAGTTATATAACATAATGTAAAAAATCTTCAAAAAATACCTCGAATGAAATCAACTCCAAGTACGCCATCATTCCTCGTCGGCTAAACATGTTCACTGCTTTGCCAAAGAGAACTAAGTCCACACATTTGTTCAGACATTCGCTTAACTTTCGCTATTGCATAAAGAAATAACTTAGGTCGTTGCATCCTTCACAAACACTTCACAGGACGCCCCGAGTTAATTAACTTAATAGCTCGCGTCTATTTTTTTCGAAAAAGCTTGTAAATAATAAACGAAGAAAAACGCGCTCGTTTAAAAAACCTTTTTCTTTTCTTCCTGTTCAACAAAAAGTCACTCGTCGGAGTACGTTATGAATATTTCACAAACGGTAATACGAAATTTTTCATTTCGTATTTTTCGTTTTTCGCGATACGAAAAAAGAAAAAAAAAATCGAAACCGAAGAAACTGCACGCCGACGCGACATACTGAAAATATTCGAACCCACGTTCCATCATCTTAGTCATCAGCTTCTCCATTTTCCGATTACGCTTTTACAACATATACGTTAGACCGCTGCGTACGATCGATGAGTAGCGGCGCGACGTAAACACGTTTGTGGAATATGTCGTAATCTCGACGCTATATTTACGTACACGTATGGACAGGTTTCATAGGAGGCGGCGCGAAGCTGATTATTCATACTCAATTAGTCATAGTAGTCGATGGATTGTCAGCGTAGTCGTCAATTTAATATTTATTTCACATGCGCCATTCTATCATGGTATCAGAACTATTCGATAGTTAAAACATAACTTCTTATAATTTCGAAGATTTTTTTGATGAATTAAAATTCCAAGGTTTGTTGGTATTGTTTGATTTTGGATTTTTTGGTATTTAATTCCAATATGGTGGAAGAGATCAGTCCAGGTTCGAGACAAAATATGAATAATAACAGCAATACAATGTAAGTATTGATTTTTATGGATTCTTATTATATTAAAATAATTTATGAAATTTTATTCCTACAGGGATTGGCCTTGAATTGGTATTCTGACGTTATAAAGAAAACTATGGTAGCATCGAACTTCGGCTTCGCGTTTTTTGGCAACATTTATCATCCTACACTTCAACTTTGTTTACCTATTTACGCTACATTACATATTTCATCATTCTACTCATCAGTTATCAATGACCATTATTGATAATTCATTATTATTTTTGGTGCCAACTGCCATTTAGAATTTTAGTTTTTTTTTTATCAAAATAATTTCACATTCTACCATTTTTAAAGTTAGAACACATAGATTAATTTAAGTTACTCCGCATTTAGGTAGGTATTTGTAATATTAGTGTTGAATTTGGAACGAATACAATTCATCTTTATTGTATGAAAATGTTTTTGAAACAGTAACTCTCGCTTTAAGCGTACCAGTTCGATTACCCGTCGAGCCGTCATACAGGTAAGTATTTGACGGGTAAAGCTCTTTCATGATCTTCGTAGTAGGTACTTATTTCAGCATGATTCAAACTGAATTCTTTTAAAAAAATGAATAATTTTTAGAATTCTTTTTTTTTTGTGGTAAAGAGTAAAAAAATGTAGAACTTGGTACCGCGGTGTTTTTTTTTCATCGGTATAGTATGGGTATTGGTATTTCAATTTCTAATGGGGTCGGTATCGTACTGGTATTGGTGTCCAGTCAGGGATTGCGGAGGTGGAGGCGGAGGTAGGAGAGGCCCTGGAGGTACCCACTTCACCTGAGGTGAAGGTACTCGGAGGTTCAAATACATGATATTTTTCAGAGGTAGGAGGCGGAGGTTCAGAGGTACCTCAAAGGGGTACCTCCTGTAGTTAGAGGGTACTTCTGAAAAGCAAAAGGTACCTACAATAATTATAAAAAGTACTGAATATTTCATTTTTACACTAAATACCTACCTAATTTGTTTTGTGACCAATTAAAGGTACATCTTTCAAATGAGTCGAATTCTTAGCCAAGTGTTATTTGCTATTACTTACATTTTTTTAATTTCGTTTTTTTTTTTTTTTTTTTCTTTTCATAAATATTCCTTTATTCAACTTACGTTAGACTTGAAAAAAAGTCTTCGCAATTTTTTAAAGAATCCGCTATAGCACTACAAAAATACACTAAAGAAGAAGCAAATGCATGTGAGTTTAAATTTATTTACTTCATTAAATAGACATGTAAAATCTAACTAGGCATTCACTGAATGTTTCAGGAATGAAAAATGAATCGTTTGAACGAAATAAATAATCTCATAAAGAATTTAGAAATTGAGAAAAAAAAATTGGAAAATTCTTTTTATCAATTATTCAATTCTTGCATTATCTTGTAAATGTTATATTTTGTAATAATAAATGTAATATCTAATATACCATTATCATATCAGAATATACCACGAATTCCACGAAGAAAACTTGAGGAAGAAAAATTGTAATGAAAAGGGCTCTTTTCAGAGCCACCAAAACAATTTCTTCAATAATATGTTTAATGTTGCATTTTTTCTGTTTTTTAAAATAAAATATACAACACAACCATTTATGGAAATTGCGCAACCACAAAAATTCAATAAAATTATAATACAAAATACTGTCGGTCTAATATAGGTAACTTGAAACTTTTTGACAGCGTAAAGTCAGGCATGGTTACTCCTTACCGGTAATTCATTTTTGGGTAACTTACTCGGTAACTTACCGGTAAGTTACTGGTAATTAAAGTAATTTAAAAGTATAAAAACTTCCAAATTTCATAAAAGATCACTCACTCAATTCTCTTATTTCTTCTTTAATCGAGCGGACAGTCAGCAATAAGAATGACTAATAGCTGCAGGCTCTTCGATAAAAGCTTCAAAACTACACAAAACAGTTACCGGATAAGGTCATTCGAAAAAATCATTCCTTCATTTTCACTAACGCGACTTTTGCCCAGCCCCACATCACACACATAAAAAAAAACTTTCACAACTACCAACTACCAACATCCAGATCGTCGTTTCGTAAACATCGTAACGTAATACGTTTTCCATAAAACTCTCCGGCGAACATTTTCAATTTCCAATTACGACGATATATCGAGGGCGAAAACTCGAATCGAAACGCGTAACCCATCCGCTCGTCGTATATTTTATCTAACGCGACGAAATTTCCAACCAATTGGATACACCTAGTTTTTTTTTCTCCTCTCGTGTTTCCAAACGAAAAACGACGGAGACGACGGCGTATTTTAAATGAAAAAGAAACAATGATCCGGTTATGTTTATCCGGCAATTCTACAACCCAACAATAACGAAACGAAAACCCGAACGAGATGAGGAGGGGGGTATAAAAACGCTTTCATATGGCGCCGACTTAAATACAAAACAAGAATTACAATCACTCGAACACGCTTTAGGGTTACTAATTGCCTGATTTTCTTCTTTCGAATATTATCGACGTAGGCGTTTTCTATGCTCTTTTCGTTCCGATTTCGTTCGTTTATTTTTCGCTTAATTTTTTAAAATTACGACAGATACGTTATGGTCGATGAAATTACGATACCAAAAATGAATCATTGGCGGACTCTGCAAAATTGCAAGGTTTGGGAACTTGAGGATCGCATATTGTGTACGAATTTACTCAAAATTGGGAGATTCGTAGAGTTTTGGTTCAGCGCTCGGTCAACAAGCAAATGTGTACTTGGAAGGACTAACAGCAGAAGTGTATGAATCTCGCAAAATTCACTGCCGATCATTTTTACAATTTTTTCACGATTTCTCCCTGGACACTAATGTCAGTAATTTTTGGTCAATGATACTACATTGCTTGTTCTACATGATGGTACGCGTAGTATATTTTTATCCATCTTAGGTGGTATTAGTTACAGTGAGCCTATACCTATAGGCTCTGCTACAGAAGTAATCACAATTTTGTCATTCTGAACATAAAAACCTTTATCCGCCTCCAAAAAGCGCAGAATTCACGTCTCTCTTGACCATTCTTCATATTTAGCATTCATATATAAGTACACGCAGATGATTTTTCTACATAAGCAGAAAATTCGAAAGTTTTGCACGGCTGCTACAGAAGTAACGACAGTTGCGCCATTTCGGACAAGAAAAGCTTTATCCGTCTCCGGAAAGTGCAGAATTCACGAAATTAGATTCGTTCTTTAAAACCTCGATCGCAATTCGTTCAATCGATATACCGCTATTTGGGGTCCCAGCTACACAATCTTCCGGCTCCATTCGGCGACCATTTGGTCGATTTTCAAAACACACCGTAACAAAGACCCATTTCACAACCGAGATCAACGGGGCAACGTTGCGGAGGCGCTTACGATACTACGCTCGAGATGGTCGACGAATAAACGAAGTCACGACTCGGCCACGCAGCTCGTAAACGAACAAAAGATTCACGAGCAGGTACCTCGCCCCGATCCATTTAAAGAGGGTTATTAATCCATCGTGAACGGCCGGTCAGCGCGAGCTATTATTCTCATCGAGAACCTAACTTTCTGTCAGCGTTCACCGCTCTACCCTTCATCGTCGGTGAATTCTAAAAACCATCCGACGGCTAGCGGCGAACGCGCCTCATGTATGGAAGTCTCAACTACGCGCCGCTCAATGTGTATATTCCAAACCAGTTCCGCTTTTTCGACCGGTTCTATCGATAACCGCGGCGCGCGCGTTACCGCGACGTACGCATACAACGTTGTACGCGACATCGTGAACGTAGCCCGCCTCGAGCCGCCTTCATCCTACGCACGCGCATTATGGCGTTTCGGCCCGTCCGAATACGCTAAATTAGCCGAAAATCGCGTATTAAAATTTCATCCTATAGTCGTCGACCGAGCAGAGTTCACGGCGACGCCAATTTGCGCTCGCGGTCGCCAAACACCACCCACACACGTTTCGTTTCTCCTTCGTATCGCGTTTTAATAACGATTTGGATGCGAGCGACGTCCGTCAACGAAAGATTATTTCTAATTGTATGAATTAGGATTGGCTATGGCTAATGTTCATTCCGCAGATGATGATGAGATAGAAAAATTGATTCAAGATGAAGTATTGGAAATGAAGCCAAGAAATGATTTGAATAATGACGATGGTGATGTAGTTGGTGATTGCAGTCCAGCTGAAACCACCATTGATGAATTCTCGTTACAAATAAAAGCGGTTAATCAAAAAAAAAGTAGTTAACCCTTAATTGGCACACATGGTGAATTTCACCCATCGGTAATACAACCTCGCTGCGCTCCGTCGTAACCGGCTACTCATCCCTGTGCACCCTTCATAGTTGAACGTTGCCACAATTTCTTCAGTTTGGGAATCTGTGTTAGTTGCATACATCAATTTTTGAAGGGGCAGATTTACTTCTGAATTTTTATGTAAATTATTCATCGCATTTTTCAGGTCGCAAAAATTGAAAATACAACCATGCTATATTGTAGTTCGAAAGATTTGCAGGAAAAAACATAGAAGAACAAATTGCCTATCTTCAATATTGAAGGAGCTAGAAATTTTCAAAAATTGTTCTATTCTATCCTATGTATGCTGCCCCTTCAATTTTGATATTATGCAATTTTTTTTGTAATGAAATTCTGCATTTCAGCGAGCACAATAACATATTATATTTCAATTTCTTGAGTGACTCAGCACAATTTTTATTTTCTAATTTAAATTACTTTTATGTGCGCCATTAGAGGGTTAATCAGGGTTAAAAACCACAACCACCAAAAACCACTACAACCGTATTTTTTGAAAATTTGAAAGGGTTTTCATACCCATTTAAAACCATTTCAAACATTTTTGATACAATCACCAAAAAGAATCACAACTAATGACCAAAATAAAAACCACCAGCAAAACAATAACCTTAACAGAAAAGTTTCAAAATTATCAAAAACACCATAACAATATATGGTTTTCCACTAGAAATACCACCATTACAACAATCATTTCCTTGAATTTCAAAAAAAAATCCGAAACCATAACAATCAATGCACGAATTGATTTCAATTGGTTTCGAAGTTCAATTTTGCATTTTTGCGTTATAAAATTCACAACACTGAATCTCAAAGTTAAACTCCATGTTCCTTGTTTATACCTTATATAGTTATTATCCTTTCAGGAAAAAAACCCAAATGATACAAAAATCTTTAAACTAAAATTGATGCTCAAAATTCACTAAAAAATTAGGGGGGGGGAGGAGTGCAGCTTAAAGAATGATATTTGGACCATGAAGATACTTTTACGTGATATATCAATCTGTCTTAGATTTGTCTCAAATTTTTGTGTGGGTCCAGTTCCTTTGCAACTTTGCTTGTTAGCATTTGATTTTTATTACTTTTTAGTATTTTATTTTTATTAGGTGCTTTGTTGGAAAATGGTAACTATTATTTATTTAACTAGTTTTAACTTCATTTCATGTCATTTTTGTTGTTTTCAAATTTCAATTCCAAATTTTGAAGTGATATTATGTTGTAAGCATTCTATATTCCTCGTTTATTTAGTTTAAGATTTTTGCCGTTTTAGCTTTTGAACTTTGATGTTTTGAAGTTCTGATTTCTGAATTTGAAATGAAAATAAAAATTTTTCTATTATTTTTATTTTCAATTTTTTTACATTGGCATTTTACTTTTCTCATCAGTCATAACTACTTGAAGATTTGAAAATATTGAAATAAAGCAAAATAAATAAAAGTGTTGGAAATAAGACAAATTTTAATTTATGAATTTTCGAGTCAGACATACATACAAACAAACACAATAACAGGGCTTTTGCAAATACAAATGTGAAAAAAAAAACACAACCACAATAACCAATTGAAAATTGAATTTGTTTCAATTAAAAACCTTAACCAGCATCACAAATTAGACCACAATATGTTATACTGAAAAAGTGTTGAAAACCTTTTCAAAACCATAACCAAAAAAAAGAAAGGAAATAGAATTTCAAAACCACTTATAACCATTTCAGACTTTCAATTGAAAACCAATTCAAAAACCACATGTACCACAACCTAAAACCCAACTATCACGTACCACAACTACAACCAATTGAACCTAAAACGGTTTTTGACCCTGGAGCAAATGCACAACATGATGGAGGAAATAGAAAGGAGTAAAACACGCGGATAGAAAAAAAATCATTAGAGAACATAGGCAAGCTCACAATACATTCCCATACCTGCTCGGATACTCGTTCAGCATTCGATAAAACGGAAATTCGCGTTAAAAGTGTACACAAGTCGAAAACCATCGCCTCGTCGTTTTCGCATCGACGAACCGAGTATACCTATTTCGTAACTTCCTACGTAATTATTTACGCGACAATCATTCATCGGCGCGCACGTTATCGGGTTTCGGGCAACCTTAACGCAGCCCCCGGGAAAATTTTTGCCGCGCCAAACTCATTACGTCGGCTACAATACCATCTCGAGACTCCCAGAGCTTTGCGCCTTTCGCCTCGCATAAATAAGTTTAATATTTAAAACGCGAGTCTGAGTCGCGCCATCATCGCCCTACGTATACAAACGAGCGGTATATTAAACGCTTACAATAACGAATAGAGGGTACACGCTCGACGTGCCTAAATAATTCATCAGCGGTAAATAGCCGCCTTTACGCGTATTCCCCGTACTACAGCGAAACAGGGAAACCAAAGACGTACAAACGAACGCGCTCCTCGTTACCTATAATATTGACCTAATTTACCCACCCAACTTGGACGCTTTCGCAAGACGCAAATATTCTGGAAACTTTGAGAAAACGAGTTTTCCACTTCGAAGTGGGGAAAACACCCGAACACGAAAAAAAGGCGAACCGGAATTTTTTCTCTTTCGCGAAGAAAAATAATACGAAACCGCGCGCCCACTGAGTCATCGAGCAACCAACACGACCACGGTAATAACACAACATAAAACCAACGACCAAGAATCAGGCAACCTTCCAAAAATTAAAATCCTCAGCGAGACGATAAAGATCCTTATAAGACGGGCAACGGGAGAGCGGGGGAGAAAAGCGACGTAAACCTCCGAAAAATATAACCGTATTCGCAGAGCGATACACCCGCCGCAACAAAACGGTCCAGTCGTAGAACGGGATTATTCGACTGAATGGACGACGACTAGTACTCGTATGTGTAATACGCTCCGTAAACGGAGATAGAGAAACATCTAAAACGTAACGAGCGCATTAAACAAACGCCCGGGGATACGTACGACTATATACGAAATTTCACTCTCTTCGTATAAACAGTGCGGTCGCAGTGGCGGCGCTTCTGAAGGGAATCAAAAATAATGACATTTGTAACGATAACATCGTCCGTGTAAACCGCCCTAATAAATACGCTTTTTAGTGGTTTCACCCGCGAAAAAAAAAGGCGAGTATTCGAGATCGGACGAATACAGAGTTTTTAAATGTACTACACTTTTTTGGGGGGAAAAAATTCAGAAGGCATATTCGGATCGCTTAAACGAAAAATCCTTATTCCTTAAGCTCGAAGGAACTGAAACAATTAATCAAGTCGAAGCGTTTTTTCTTCACACTGAATCTTCTTTCGAAAGGATTAAAATGATATTTATCATTAAATGATAAATTCGGTGTCAAATACAGCAGAACTAAGATAAGATGGACAAATCTTCTGTTTGGTTTCATTAACCGAGATAATAATATCTTAAAATTACATCCTTCATTTTAAAAATAACATGAAAAATAAATATACGAAATAATTCTAAAAAAGACAAAATATGGTAACTCCATCTATCAGGTAATTAGAAAAATATATAAAACCTAAAAACTTGACCACCTACGTAGCGTGCGCACGACGAGCCGATATAACGGTCCAGTTAAGGGATGAGTCGCCCCGAAGTGACGAAGCAAGTAAGTGGTACAGTTTTGGACGAGAAAATTATCTTAGTTCAACAGTGTACGTAACGAAATAAATATATCGTTTTTGAATAAAGTGTTCACGAAAATTATTAATTTGCAAGATCAAATTAAACATCTTCTGACAAAATATTCACGGTAAATATGCAGTCGGTACCATAATCCCAACGAAGGCATCTTCCATGTGTTACAGGACAAAACTCATTGCGCATAATTACTCAATTTTAATGTGCATAATCAAAAAAAAATTATTTGTCACGGAAATCCACAAATCGATGATGACTCCGTTTACTCAACGATTGAGGCAAATTTCAAATTGAAAAATTGAGTTTAAATAAAATAAAACTAATCATAAATAAATGAAATTAATTAAAAATACAGTGGACTTGGAACTAATTACCTACATCAACCCAGGGTTGCCAACCCTAGGGATAAATCCCAAGATCTAAGGATCTTTCGACATTTTTAGAAAACATGCTGGGATTTTCTGGGATTTCTTGATTTCTGGGATTTTTTCAACTTTATAGCGTTTTCACGCATAAAATTTGATTGAACAAATTAGATTTACGTTATAAACTTTTAAATTTCCTTTTCGAATTTTTCCTGTTCAGTGTTCACCATTTAGTCAAGTCTCTGAGTTGGTAACAATGACGTTGTGTTAATCTGTTTACATTTTTACCGCTTACGTACCGCTACAACTGTCGTACCTCGTACCCAGTACCTTTTGTCCTTTTCCGGCTTTTTTCAAAATGATGTTGATCCTTGTAATGTTGTTCAGTTGTTCAATGTAAAGCACAAGTAACACAACATGGAAAAATTTATAATTAAGACAATTAAGTCTTCGTCTTCAAAAAAAGAAAATCAACTGTTCAGCTACAGTAAGTGTTGAAATCATGATAATCATGTTCATGTAGTATCATGAATGATACACTTATACTTGGGTAATCATTTTTTTAGACCACCCGTTGCTGTTGAAAATGATAATTATAACGACTCTGAATCATCTGATTCTGAAAGTGATGGTAGCGATCACGATAAGAATGTCACTGATAACAGAAAAGAGACATCAAATTCTAATGAACACGAGCATGATAGTGAGTACTCGCTACAAGAAATTGAAGAAATTGAAGACGATGAAGCTGAAGCATCAACTGCATCTACCTCCTCTCATGATCCAAGTTCACATTCCAAAAAGAGTAAAAAAAACAGAAACAGTAGGCGAAAAAGTTTAAACCTGAATGGATAAAAGAATTCCCATGGTTAAAAGCATCTAAGAAAGGTGATAATGGTGTTTTTAAACCTATTTACAAATGTAA